>CM035236.1:24401705-25646891 GCA_020226215.1 Sindora glabra
TAAAATAAAAATGGTAAAGTATGACATCATTTGTAAATTTCATCTCAAAAATTTTCCAACCCTAAAATTATTTTTATCTAATGAAGTATGCTCTCCTTTCAATCTTAAGATGATTTTTTCAGTTTTTGTTTATGCTCACCTTTTAACTCTAAAAGTATTTTGTAGGATTAAAACTCTATTAGATTATCACTAAATATATGAGGTTTAGCATTTTCTAGGAAAACATAGATAAAGATTTATTTTAGTTTTTGTGTTTTAGTTTTTGGTTTTATAATCAATTATATTTTATTATCTATCATCTTGATTCAACTTTCATAGGTTTGTATAAATAAAAAATTTAATTTTTTTCATCTTTTTTGATATTTGGTAATATTATCTACTATTTATTTATATAAAATGTATAATATCATATATCTAATTGTCATGAATGCTTTTTATATTTGCAAGTATCAGATTCAAAAGTGTTTTTCTACAAAGCATGAGCCTCACATGTTAAGCAATGAATATCAAAACAAATTTAGCAAAACACCCATCATTGATTAGGATATTGTATCTAAACTTTCACTATTTTCAAACTTTTAATATTAAATATATACTTTAAAATTATTGAAATTAAGATTCTATAGTGTCATAAAAGATGTTAATTTATATTTTTTAATTAAAGTGTCTTGTAAGGAGGATTACATGAGGAATAATGAGAATGATGGAATAAAGAATAAAGAGATGAGATTAGGGTTAGTGAGTGAGGGACAAAGGGATAGGGTTAAGGTTAGGAGAGGTAGGAAATGCTACATTAATTATTTAAAAAAAATAAAAGTGGTATTATGAAAATTACACATCAGCTTTTAAAAAAAGCAATGTGTAAATTATTTCCCACAATGCTAGCAAAAGAAACGATATCATTTTTTTGGATATAATAATTGATATTATTGTTCTAGTTTTTGATAGTTATACAAATAAGGTTAAAATGGATATAAAATGACATTTGATTAAATGTCAATTAAAAATTGATATTTAATCCTTTAAATATTCAACGTCTATTAGCAATTCTGTAGTAGTGAGAAAAGAATCAAAGAACACTTGGAGTTTATTTGGATTTTATTTTTAAAAAAATAAAAACATTGAAAAATGTGTTTGGCAATATGTTCTTTGATTTTTTTTTAAAAAAACTATGTCCATAATTCTTGTCTTAAAAATAAAAATAAAAATAAAACTTTTGTTTATTTGCTTCATTGAATATTTTATATTCTTTATTTTTCTTAAATTTGGAAATAATTTTTAAAACTAAAAAAATAAGTTTTAAAAATAAAAAAAGTAATTTTTAAAAATAACTCTTTAGAACAATTTTTAAAAATAAAAAATAAAAACATATTTACAAACACCCTTATTTTTTTTTTCAAAATTTCAAATTAGATGTTGTGTTCCTTTGTGCAAATCAATAAAAATAATCAATTTAACATTCTTCTTATCTTTTAGTTTCTGACTCAGAAATTTGGAGAAATTTGTGTATACAAATACTTCTCAAAAGACACTTGTAAGGGCACTCCTTCTCATCATATGAGATAAGTTCTGTATTTTATTGGGACTCATCCAACATGAGAGAAAGCAGAATGTCCTTATAGAATATTTCTAACACCGCTCTAATAGTATTTGATTCACGAGGTAGTTATTTAATCACATTTGAAAGTCACATGTTTAAGTATTTATTTTTTTTCACATCGATGTAATATTTAAAATTTTACCCCATATACGTATTTGATTTTCCCTCTATAATAACATCCTGCGTAACTATCTTATCATTCTTTTATTTGTGGTCTACAAAATTATGTAGAATTTGGGATACAAAAATATCTGACTAAAATATGATTCCAAAGATTTGTTTCATATTGTCTAAATCGGGGAATATTAGGAGTCAACTGATCCAAGTTATCATCATTGGGATGTGGGAGTGTTACACATGTAGAGAGGAAAAAAATCTTGATCCAATAATTGTAATGTTTCTCTGGTATGATTTAATGAAAGTACGTAGGACCCACTCTACAATTTTCTCAAGTTTCCATTTTTGGGCTTCATTAAGCCTTCTATTTAAAATTGACTTTTAATAGAAAAGGAAAAATCCTCTGTTCAATGAATGTCAATAATTTTGATCGTGTTTCTCAAGTCACGATCTCCATGCACAATTACAAAAGCACAAAAACAATATGACCCTACTTTTGTATCCTCTCTTCTACTATAATTCAATTTTTAAATAACTTTCTAACATATTAAATTAAATGGATACAAAATTTTAATGTATAATAAGATTCAATATCTGCTTTTTTTGTAATTCAACTTTTTTAACAATTTTCTAACTTATTAAATTAAATAGATACAAAATTGTAATGTGCAATAAGGTTCAATCTTATTGACGATATACACCCGTCTTAGAAGATTTACATGAATCCGTTGACGATAATTTATTAAAAAAAACATGTGTTAGTTTTCTTAATCATCTGTTAGCAAATGAATAAACTTATATAATTTAGAAAGTTTCAATAGTCTTTTAATGATAAAAAGGCTTCAATAGTTAGGTAACAGTAAAGCATGAAACTAATTTTTTAATAATTTTTATAATTCATGAAAATGACCTTAATTATTTACTTAATTAACTTTTATTATTAACTATTAACCATTTATTATGACTTGATGGTTAGAATTACAAAAATCTTTAATAAATAAGTGGTTTCATAAGATAAATATTTTAACTGACTTTTTACAACTGGCAGTTAAAAAATTGCTATATAAATTAGCTAAGGTGCAATTTAAAAATGCATTTTTTTTATTTGTACATGCAATGCCATAAGGATTTTCTTTGTAAGGCTTTTTATTTGGTTAAAGCCGTGTAATGGGAGATATTATTAGTGCTTTTATAATATGTAAATTTCAGTATTATTTTTATTTATATATTAATCAAAAAAATATTTTGACATTGATCATTAAAATTTAGAAAGTAATTATCTTATTTAACAAAATACAAATGTGAATAGGACTGAATTTTTTAGTACCAAACAGAGAACCTTTAATTCAAATAAATATTTATTTTATTTTTATTTTTTTGGGTTAGTAATAGATATTTCGTACGAACTATCATTAAAGGAATTTTAAGGCATCCAAGCTTGTGCAAGAATTTAAATAGTATTTAGCGGTAAAGAGGCATGGACTGGTTCAAAAAAAAAATCATTAATTGAAGAAATGCGAATCTTGGATGCCACCAAAGAAATCTATACACCCTTCACAATCAATAATTTTTTTCTCTACTCTTACATCTTATTTGTATAATTTCATAATTATTATCTTTTTAAAATACTTTTAGCCACCACAGACGTTAATCTTAAAATATATTATTATAACATTCTGTAAATTGATAATCAAATTAAAAAAAAAATGAATTCACGCCTAAAACTCAAAATGAAACTGACTGAAAGGTCATTTCCTTTCTTTAGAAATCAGAAAAAGTGAATTAACAACACCTTAGTTTAGTGAATAATATACTGAATTTAGATGGAAGTGCGAAGTCTTTTAACTCTCTATTAATCCTTTGAATAATTATTTGTTGGGAAAAATATCTCACTTCTAGAATATATAGAGAATAAAAGAGACAAACAAAAATAGCAATAAACTAAACATATAATTTTGTATGGAAATTCTTTTAAACTTAAGGAAAAAAACTATGAGAGAATCAATAAATTTTTTTATTGAACTGTAAAAATTATTAAATTTAAGCTTCTCACAAATTCCAAATTTCAATTATACTCAATTCTTTCTCAAACAATATTTTCATCGTAATCTTATTTCTTTCTCACTTACACTCAAAAAGAAAAAAGAAAAACTAAATTTCTCCACTCAAAGTACTGTCTTCATCATCATACCATATATATATATATATATATATATATATATAATATATAATATAATATATATATATTATATATATATATATATATATATATATATATATATATATATATATATATAATAAACTTAAAAAATGGCCAAATCTTATTAAAAACCTAAAATCGAACACAAAATCACACTTTTCTTTTCAAACTCTTTTTCATATTCGTCTTTATAACTATCCTCTTTCTACTTTTTTTTAAGCACTTTTAATTTAAATCAAACTCTACATTCTCCACCTTAACTTAGATTATATCTTCTCACTTGAAAATGCTAGTAGAAACTAATCCTCCTAAAATTTTAGTAAAGGTCATTTTTCTTTATAGGAACTTTCACATGCTTTATCTTTTCACTTTATTATATGCTTTATCATTTATATTTCTAACAGTCATACATTTCATTAACCTATACAAATTCTCATTAGTCTTATCACCCTTGGTAATAATCAACATACATTTAATAATTTTCAAAACTCCATCTCTAATAGAATATCTATATCTTAAAGTATCTAATTTACTCAAAGAAATTAAATCCTTTTTCAATGTCAAACACATATCTCACGTTCTTCAAAATCTTTATACTATTATTATGCAACTTAAATTTTATATCATCGATACATTTTACATTCACAATATCTCCATTAGTTACCTTCATAATTCCATTTTATAAATCATTGTATATATCAAACATTATTTTATTGGAACAAATATGATCAAAGCAAACAAAATCAAATAGTCAACAATCATTAGAATCATTCTAACATTCATTATTCATTAAAGTAAATAGGTCACATTACTCTATAGAGAATGGAAGTTAATATCTTCCACATTTTTATTTGAATGAAAATATCTATCCTTCTTCCTTAAAAATGATTTTTAAGCAATGAATGTTTAATATTGATATAATTCTAATAATTAGTGAGAGAGCAAGTCTATTTATCATTAAATTTATCGTAACTCTTTCCCCCATCTCTTTTCATTAATTATTATAATAATTGAAATTTTTTATTAATTACAAAAATACCAACTACTTAAAATATGTTTTCAAAGAAGGTGGACATCTTCATGTAAATGAAAAATGTGGAGGCACTAACCTTTATGTGAGGTGCGAATATATCTATTTGTGTGTGTGTTGTTTGATTGTATTGTTTGATTTTATATATAACAATATAGGGGCAACATAATAAGTTTATAGACTAAGTTTTAATTAACATAACTTACTTTGAAAAACGAATTTAAACTATTAAAAACAATAAGTTTAAATTTAAACTCAAATTTATTTTACTCCTTTTATTCTTTTTTAAATATTATTTTAGAGAAAAATTTATTTCTATTTAACTAATATTTTAAAAATTAAGATTGCATTTATTATCTTCTTTCAATTGTTACCCTTATCATTTAAATAAATGTTCAACAACTTTACTTATTAGTTAACTTTTAGTAAAGGATATATTACTAAATTATAAATTATTTCTCCTAAAATTAAAATTATTTATTATCTTCTTTAATCCTTATGCCTTAACTTTAAACTACACTTAAAAACAAATCAATAGAATATTTTATAAATAGATTAACTAGACGAGATTAAAAATAAATTCAACTGCTAGGAATATAGAGGTTAGCTTTCCAACTTCGGTCCACAATGACAAGCACTCCACACAATGACACAAAGGACCCTTTTCTCGCTAAGTTGCTGCCAACAGGATTTTTCCACCTTATTGTAAAATTTAATCTATATATAAATTAATTTTATTAATAAACTATGAATTAATAAATTAAATTTTTTACTTCAAAAAAATTATAAAATTCATTTGAGTCATTACAATGAAATTTTAAAAATTCTTATATTTTTTAACTATTGCACGTATCTTTAATCATAATTAATAAATAAAAGATATTTATCAATTTTTATAATTTCTAATGTATCGAAATTTTAAAAAATTATATTTTTAATATGTACAATAATTATGATTAAATATGTATAATATAATTAAAAAATACAAAAATATCTCATAAAACACACTGTACGAAAGAATTCGATCATAAAGTTTTGAATTGGGCGCATAAGTAGGAATGCCGCACTCATGTCTCCCAATTACTCCCTTTGAGAATCACTTTATTGGGTACACTGATCCAAATCGAGAAACTCAACCGTTGAATGGTGTTCAATGATTATCTCAAGCATATGAATTGTTAGTGCTTCTCCGGATAGTTGCGGTCTCTACTAAGACTTCAACAACAAAAATAATCCTCATCTGTATTGCATAACATGTGATTCACATTTCACATATAATTTTCAATTTTAAGAAATTATTCAAACTTTCCTTGTAAGTGATGATAGTTGATTTCGTTTAATAAGCTGTCAAAAAGACCGTTATGCCCCAGATTAGAAGTAACATTCAAAAAATTCTCCTTTATTTTTCATTGGTGCTCTCTTTCTCTTTCACTTTCCCTCCCTCCTATGAAATCCCGTAGGCTGGGTTTTGCGACACTCCCATGAAATCATTATCGACTGAAGCACCCCACAAAGTTATCATCTCTTTGCCAGTGAAATATAATTAGAAAGGCAAAGGAAATGGTATCGGATCAGTTCAGTATATATAAATGTGTCTGTTTAAAATCATAATAAAAAAAAATTAAATTTTAAACAATTCAATTTATTTCATATTTATGGTTCAATTTACAAATTCGGGAATTAGTTTATATAAATTTATAAAAAAATAAATTTTAAATAGTTTGAACTATTGAAATTCCCAAATCACAGTTCATTATAAAAGCTTAAACTTAATCCTTCTTCAAATCTGCACTTTAGCATCGAACTAATATCACAATCATTACCTCACGAAACTGCCCTAATTTTGACCAAAGCCCGATGTATCTTTATAGTCTAGGCACCACATCTTCCATGGATGAGCATTTAAATGAGAAAGAAATCATACAAATTCTCTAACTCTAAACATTTTCATTTTGCTATTTCTTTTCATGGATGGGTTTTTTTTTCCATTTTATTTTCCATTATTAGTTTTTATTTGTGTTTTGTTTTCACATATTTTTTCATCTTCTTCAAAGGTGAATTTTTCCGTACTACTTCGCATGACTTTGGTTGATATTTTAATCAATTCAATGAAAGTTTTTAAAGCATTTATATTGATTTAAAGTGCAACTATTTGCTATATTCGAGGTTTCTATTGTGCTCACGCTAAATTTTGAAGCATTTAGTGTTATGGGTGTTTACATTTAATAAAATGATAACACAAGTATAACTTACATGTTATAGTAAGTTTTCATTAAATCATTAACTTATAATCTAGTCTCTACTATTTTTAAAACTACAAAATCAACTTTATTATTTTTGGTTTTTTAAAAGAAAGAAAAAATTATGATAGCTAATTTTGTTGTGAAAAAAATTTGATGATGGTGGTGATGGGAAAGTGATGCATTGGCATAATTCAAGATAAAAAAAGTAATAAATTACCATAATATATAAATTTAATGTGATTTGACTTTATGCCTACTCTATAAGGGAAGACAAAAAAATAAAACTACTAAAGGAATTACAAAGAGAATACAACGTGTTTAATTACTGCTAACTGCACATTCCAAATACACCCAAATACTTCACAATTTTTCTCTAATTAGTGGTATATATTCTCACAAATAGTGTATATATTTTTCACTCTTAATACAAATTATCTTATCAAAATAGTAAGAGTTAATTGTGATATCTCAAATCATCTCTGTGAGGTGACAAATACAAACTCTTTCACCTCTCTCATCTCTTTAAACAAACCTTATATTACACAAGTATTTATAAGCCAAAATTCTTACAAAAAGACAAATTTAACTTGATCACAATATTAAGTAATAGGATTTATCGAATTGGATCGCAATCCTGTGTCCTCAAAGTTTAAACTTGAATAAGATAAAATAGGTAATTATCCTATTTAACAAACTTCAACATGAATTCTATCATTAAAAGCCTTCAACCATTGAACCATGAATCAATTTAGATCAAGTAGTTCTACCAAATTTTAGATCATCTTCTCCCTAAAATGAGGAATGTCTTTGAAACTTTGGCACTTTATATATGCATAAGAGATTTCACCAAATTTCCTTTATTTTTTTGATAGAGTTTTTTAAACAAAATCACTAGAAAAATACAAATAGAGTTGTTGCTCAAACCAAATTTGGGATTGGTAAACTCTAAAACAAATTTGTGTCAAAACTTCTTCAATCAATCTAAACTAAATAATGAAATCAAATAGAAGCAGCAAAACTTGATCAAGACCTAAACCTAATAGAAATGAACTCTAGTACCACTTGTTAGAAGCATTGTTTAATGTAGAACTTGCCTTTAGTATCACTTGTTAGGAAAAAATCTAATGATGATGGTGATAAGGAAGTGATGTGTTAGCATAATCCAAGATTTAAAAGTAATAAATTACCAAAACACATAAATTTAACATAGTTCGGCTTTTAACCTACTCCATAAATGAAGACAATAAATAAATCCAACAAAGGAATTATAGAGAGAACACAAAGTGTTTAATTACTTTCAAATTCATATCCCAAATACCTCATAATCTTTCTTTAACTAGCATTATATATTCTCACAAATGGTATATATACTTTTCATTCTCAATACAAATTATCTCACCAAAAGAGTAAGAACTAAGTGTAGGATCTCAAATCACCTTATATGGGGGACAAATACAAACTCTCTCACTCTCACCTCTCCTCAAACAACCTTGCATTATACAAATATATACATTACTATAGATTTGCCCTTCAGGATTAGTTGTTTTCCACGTTTGACATCAATTATGAACCGACATATATATAGGTGTCATTGTATGTCAAACTATTCCATGGGAGTTAAAAATCAATGTGAAAAAAAAATACAATAATGTCAATTTCTATATGAAAGAGAATCATTATCATTTCTTTGTTGGAAATACAACTATTCTACCTAAAATAAAAATATTAAATGCTAGTTATTAATAAATAACCAAAGTTAAACACAAATATTCAACTATGATTTTTAAAATAATCGATGTGATATGCCCTTCTTTTTAGCCCCTCTCGCAATTCCTCTCTCCTAACACTAACTCCCTCTCATAGTTCCTCCTATTTGATCCTTTCTAATTCCCAAGATCTCCAATGACATTTCAAAATCCTAATCTCAAATATTTTAAAGATTATAAGGAAAGAATGAAAATGGCAAAAATTTATATCTAATACTTGGTGGTTAATATGTGAGATTGATACTCCCTAAAAAAGCTATCTTGAATCTAATATCTACAAATGTAATGAACATTTGTTAAAATTTGATATATAATATTACATATTTCATATAAATAAATAATAGATAATATCATTAAACACCAAAAGAAAAAGAATAAAATAAAGTTTTTTACCTATACAATCTATAAAATTGATATCAAAATAAAAGGCAATAAAGCATGATCGATTTTGAAACCAAAAACTATGTTGCAAGAACAAACATAAAAGCTAAAAATGTATTTACTTTTATATTTTGTACTTTCAATAAGTGTACAACCCTTACAAATTTATTGGCAGGCTAGCAAATCTTTAGTATTGTAAAATAATTAGTGAGTATAAACACAAAAACTGAAGAGAGAATGTGAACATACCTTGATAGAGAGAAAAAGAGAATCATTTTAGAATTGGAAGAACTTCATGATGAAATTTGCAAATGTCACCATAACTTTACTCTTTTTATTTTCATCTCACATCCCAATTTTTGAATTTTTTAAGTTTACACATTGGTTTCTAATAAAAAATCAACATGTGTAATAAAATCATGTTGTTTAACTAATAATTTTAAACATTGGTTATTAAATAAAAATCAATGTCATAAACTAAAATATTTTACTTTTCCATTATGTTTCAAGGAAAAACTTTATAATTTTATAAGTTCGTAATATTAAAATTATTTTTTATATCATAATATTTTTCTTATACAATTAAATAGATACAATAATAACAATTGAACAATCTAACAAATGAGAAAATATAAGAACAATAAACTTTAAATGCAAAAAAAAGGATAAATTTTCTCATAATTCCTTTATATTGTTTGAGTTTTTAAGTTAGAGAATGTAAATATAGAAATTGATGATAAATTATGGTGAAAAGAAGAAATATAATCATTTTTTTTGGCAATGAACTCAAGCCTTCTAATGCAAAAATAATCATATTACTTTTTCTCACTACGATTTCTAATTAATTTTCTCATCTTTGCATTTTCTCCTTAAGTATGTTGCTTGAGATGGAATATCAATAATAGGTACATCTTTGGAAAGTGTGATGATTGCAAAATAATGATAAATTGTGGTGAGAAAATGCAGTCTAACCAGTTTTGCAATGTACTCACAAGGTCAATCCTTCTAATGCAAGAAGGTCATACTACTTTTTTCCCATTGCAATTTCTTATTAGTTTGTATATCCTTGATATTTCTAATTATGCTCCTTGACATTAAAGGTATAGATCAATAGCTTTTGGATTCCATCAATGGAGAAGGCTTTTGAAATAAAGGATATCGATCATAGTATTTAACATCACCTAGGCTATTAAAAAGATCCTAAAATCAATTAAGTCCTTTCAAGGATTTATACATGCACTTTCAACGTTAGGCATAAGGATTTTACAAAGTATTTGAAAGGATTTTTATTTGAAGTCCTTGGAAATGCTTTGTAAAATTCCTATATTCATGACTAAAATATGAGCACAAGTCTTTATAAGAAACTGTTGAAGGATCCTAAGACCTTCTAAATAGCCTTGGTAAAGTCAAATGCCAAGATCTACACTCCCGAAGTCAGAAGCCTTCTTTTTGATGGAAAGAGAACTATCTTGATAAATTTTCAATTTGTTTCACACAGGCAAGGAAAGCTACATTTATAGGCCAAGAGCAAATTCTTAAACATTATGTAAATTGTTGATGAACTATTATGATAATTAAAATATATCTAGCCATTAGTATACCTTTATACATCGATTATTTTTTTAAACCAATGCCATATCAAAACCGCATTAGTTTTTAATAAATAATCGACATTATTTAAGTTGATTTTTTTAGAAACAACTTCTACATCCTCATATTTCTCTAATAATGATCTATACAAAAATTACACTAGATCATCAATACAGTTGATAATATAATCACTATGTAACCCTAAATAAAAATTAATTCAATTTATAATATAATGACCACAAATTTTTTTTTTTGCAAATTCTTGTGTGTTAAAGAAAGATTTAATTTATTTTCCTTATGTTAAAGTGCTCTATAAGATTATGCACACATTAGTCATACATTTCTTGTAATATCGAGTAAAATGTGAGGATAACATATCCATCAATGTTGTACATCTAGAAAATTTTCAAATTTTATAATCATGTCAATTATACAAAACCACTTCTGCCACCTAAACTATTTGAAGGCAGGAGATAACCATAATTTAATGGAATGCTCATGATTATAAAATTCCAAACTCTTCTACATAAACAATAAGAATGGATGTGTAGTCTTTTTATTCCACCTAAATAAAAGATGGAGTAAAAGAGAAATTAATAGACATAATGAAAAGCAGCATACATTAGTTATTAAAAAAAATCAATGTTGTAAGTTTTGACAATTTCTTAATACACGTTACTTCATAAAACTTAATCTTTATTACATGTTGATAAATATTTATTATTTACAAGTTAGTTAGCTATTTGTATGTCTTTAGACATCAACTATGATAAAAAATCGATGTGGTCTCTGCTTCCAAATCTAATTCTGTTAAACCATGTTAGTTTTAATAAATAATCAACATTGTTTTGTTACTTTTTTAAATACACCGAATGAATCATAAAATATAAAAAATGATAATTTATGAAAGTAAATGTGAACTAGACATAAGCGATGAACCGTATAATTCGGTCCAAGTTCATATTAAATGAAATTGAATCCATTAATTTCATTCATCAAAACGTTTTGTGGGAGAGTTTATGGTGATACAAGATATAACAGTATATTATCAAATTAAAAATTAATATATTATCGTGGGATATATAAAATTTTCTAATGCTCATACATGTTCGCACAACTTATATTTTGTTTTGCATTGTGATGGACTGTCATTTTAAGCATTGATTCAAATCCAAAAAAAACTAAACGAAGAATCACGCTTTGGGTTTTATACTGGGGCAAGCACTCCTTTTACAACTATAGGAGGGTTATGTGTAAATTTTGTATTAGATAAATTATGCTTAATTTTTTCTTAACCAAAACATCTCTAATTAATGAAGGTCAATTCTGACATGTATTGAGTAAAATTCAATATATGCATGAATTGATCTTGTTGGTGGATTATGAATCATTAGATTTTTTGAATTTTTTCTTAATTTAAAAAAAATATAAAAGTGAATGTGAGTTATTAAATAATTAATGTATGCATGAACTTAATGCATGGAAGAACTTATCTGAATGAAATCATCATGCTTGTACAATGTTGATATGTTTGAAACCAATGTTTTGAAACCCAAATAAACTTGGTTTGTTCAACCTATTGAATTAGCACCCACATGCAAAAAAAACTAGATGTACTCATAAATCTAGATTAGATAAAAATTCAAATTGACCTATACAAACCCGGTAGAAAACCAATTGAATTGATATTTCGTTTAACTCATTAACCCATTTTGCATTTTTTTAATTTTTTTTTGAAGTGTTTGGACTTGAACTTGATTTGGATTAGGTCCAACCTATAGTACAAATTACAAATAAATATAAAAAATAAAACCCAAGCACAAAAAAAAATGACTTGTGTAATTGTAATTGAAACTAAGGACAATTTTTTTGTTAACATTTTATTTTAACTAAAATTATATTAGATCATTTATTGTATTTTAAAAATACATTTGTATTAATTTAGAAGATTTAATTTTTTTATATCTTTACATATATATGTATACTATATGATTTATACATATGAAAATATATATTAACTAATTTGATCATTTGATTTGATTGATAAAACTGGTCTAATGTTAACCTTGCTCTATCAATGATCGAGCTGGGTTTTAAATCATTGTTTGAAACTACTCCAATGAGGTGTTGAATTGGAAATGTAATTATGGTATTGAAAAATTGAAAGCACGTAATAAGTTAGAATTTATGTTTATTTTGATTGAGAAGACTTTAATTCCCCTTTTCATTGATTATTAAATTTTTAATTAATGAAAGAAAAAAACGATTTATATCCCTAAGACATTGAATTTTATTCCAATATTTTGATTTTGAAAATTTTTTAGGAAATGACTATAATATACCACTAATGTAGTAGTTATTGATGCATTATTAGATTTGATTATTGATATATTATCATATAATATATTAAATATGAATTAAAAAAATAGATTTGATAGTATACTAGTATAACATTGTGTTAGTATATATATATATATATGAATGAGAATACTTTATTTTTTATGCTTTATTTGATAATTTTGATCGATGGTTGCTTCTTCAAGGTTATAACAATTAAGAATTTAATTGAATAGGAATCATGCCAAGAATCATATTAAATTTAAATTTATTTTCAATAAAATATTGTTGAATTATCAATTATAGGTAATTAATTTTTAGAATCTATAATGAAAAATTTGGAGAAGTGTAGGAATATGTAAAATATGAAATTCGGATTCATACATACCAAATTCTGAAAGTACGCAACGAAAATATTCAGGATCTTGTATTTGTTTTTACTAGTCGAATTGTCAATCACTTCGGAAAAATAACTTGTTCACGGGCTAAATCTTCCTTTAGTGTGCAGAGAGAAAAAAAAGAGAGAATTTTTAAGAAGTTATGAGGAAATGATTTCTAACCAACCCATTTACTTCCTTCATCTGCCTATTTATAGGCGTTTATTGGGTCGGGGTATGGACCCATTTTGGGCGACCCGAACCCATGATCCAACATCTCCCACTCGCACATAATGGGATCCATTACTCTTTCAGCATTTCACAAGAGAATATTATCTCTTATTCTCTGCAACAAATCATACAAGAAAATAGGCCGTGTGACCAGCATACTTCGAGAGCTTTTTGCTATACATCTATTAGGAATATATAGCTTCTCGATAAACAATGAATTTTGAGTAGAATTTAAGTATGCAATACCCTAGATCATTTTATCACATTTAAATTTCTCAAATGATCTCATTCATATACATCATATGTCATAAATATTATATTCACAACTATAGACACTCTATAACTGGTATACTGGTGAAGACAAACATAATGTGATACATTTAATGATCTTCCTCTTTTCTCAAATCTCTTGATTTTAATTTAATTTTCTTTTCCAGTAATGTCCCGCTAGACTGAATCTCTCATAGTCCTTTGGTAACATTCTAAAATAGCAATCATTAAATTTAAATCTCAAGAAATAGAATAAAGTCATAAGGGTACAAGTATGAGGACTTTATTTCCTCACAGGTCTCACACATCAAAGCTGAGATCTAGACTTTGATCACCTTTATTGGTCATAATTTGCACACGTGGTATGAAACACGCGTTATGATATTCTCTCCTTTTTCTTATGGAGCATATGTCTTTCCATATTAATACCATACAAATAATGGTTTAGACATACTTAATGTCTAACCTGAGTTCACCAATCTATATTTTTTTTTATTTCTATCAGAACTCATATCTGGCAATTTAGATAGATGAAGTGAATTCATTAATTCACTAATGGTTTATATATATAACCTCATCTTATTCATTAACAAGGTGACATTCATGTTTTAAGCTTGGCTCTCGATTATCACTTAGATAAAAAGCTTAAAAATTGTCTCATCTCTTATCAATTACAAAAATTAATTAGAGGTGATTACCCGTGTGAGAGGGTAATCTTCTATCTGTCAGACATACTTTTCAATAACTAAAGAATATTCTAAGAAACATCTTATATCAATATATGTAGGCTTATAATAAACACAATTATTATTCAAACATGAATATTCTATGAAGATTGTTAAAAGAAATTACAATTTTTGTATCAATATCTACGCAATCCTTGGGATTTCACATGTTTTATAAATACATCCCGAGGAATAGGCTTAGTCATAGGATCTGCTACCATCTCATGCGTAGAAATGTATTTTATATTCACTTCTTTACGTGCAATCATATCTCTTACAAAGTTGTACTTTGTGTCTATGTGCTTGGTCTTGCAATGATATTTGGGGTCCTTTGTGTATGCTATTGCTGCTTGGTTATCACAGTTTACTAAAACTGGATCAGCAATGTTAGCATTTACACCCAAATGATCTAAGAATCTTTTGAGCCACACCGCTTCTTGTACTGCTACTGAAAATGCTACAAATTCAGCTTCCATTGTGGATAAGGCTATGCATGATTGTTTCTTACTACTCTAAGATATGGCACCATTATTTAGTAAGAAGATGTATCCAGAGGTAGACTTTCTTTCATCTAAGTCTCCTCCCCAATCAGCATTACTATAGCCTTTCAATTGCAGATTATTTCCTTCATAACACAATGAGTAGTCGACAGTACCTTTTAGATACCTTAGTATCCTTTTAACTGCTTTCCAATGTGCCGGGCCTGGGTTAGATTGATATCGGCTTACCATACCAACAGCAAAACAAATATCTAGTCTTGTACACATCATTGGGTACATCAAACATCCAACTGCACTTGCATAAGGAACTTTTCTCATATATGTTTCTTCTTATGGAGTCTTAGGATACATCCTTTGGCTTAGACTTTCACCTTTAGCAATAGGAGTGTCTATGGGTTTACAATGCTGCATTTGGAATCGTTCAAGAATTTTATTGATATAATGCTCTTGTGACAGAGATAATAATTTCTTTGAACGATTTCTTGAAATCTTAACTCCAAGAATATATGCAGCTTCACCCATATCTTTCATTTCAAAATTAGATGACAACCATCCTTTAATTTCATTGATATACTCCTTGTTATTTCTAGTTATAAGTATATCATTAACATATAATGATAAAATTATAAACTTATCCTTGGACCTTTTTATATATACACAATGGTCTTCGTCAATCATGACAAAATCATTTGACATAATCACATTGTGAAAGTGAATATACCATTGTCTTGAAGACTGCTTCAAGCCATATATAGACTTCAAAAGTCTACAAACTTTATTTTCTTGGCCTTCTTTGATAAAACCTACAGGCTGTTGCATATAGATTTCTTCTTCCAAATCTCCATTGAGAAATGCAGTCTTTACATCCATTTGATGTAATTCAAGGTCCATACTAGCAACTATAGCCTTTTGCTACTAGTCTAGCCTTATATTTTTCAACAGTGCCATTAGCTTTACGCTTGATTTTAAAAACCCATTTGTTCCTAATGGCCTTACGTGTTTTTGGAAGATCAACAAGTTCCCAAACTTGATTTGATCTCATAGACTCCATCTCTTCTTCCATTGCTTTTGTCCAATCTTCCTTATTAGGGCCAGAGAGAGCCTCTGTGATATTTCTTGGCTCATCTTCATCTTGTGTAATGGCTACAAAGGCTTCACCACCTTCAATGTTAAAACGACGACGAGGAATACCTTTTCTGCCACTACGTCGTAATTGAGGTTCTGGTCGCAATTGAGGTTCTGGAGAAACATATTTCTCAAGGATCCTCAAATTGCTCCCATTTGAACTAGGATTATTAATTGTTTGAGTATTTCCATTTGGATTACTCCTATTTTGATCAAGATCATTATCATTCGCACTTGGGATTGGAAACATGTTTCCTAAAATTCTCCCACTCGAAGGAAGTGAGTCTTGAGCACTTGTTTCCATAGTCTCGTATAAGGAGAAGTCCTTATTTATGTCACCCTGTTTAGGAAAAACATTCTCTAAGAAAGTGTCATCTCGTGATTCAAATTCTGTGAAACTCCCACTGTCATGTTCACCAATGAACACATAGCCTTTTGAATGTTCAGAGTATCTAATAAAGATACATTTCTTTCCTCGAGGACCTAATTTGCCATATGGGTTCGAGGTATCCAAAACATAGGCTGCACATCCCCAAGGTCGTAAAATACTTAGGTCAGGTTGTCGTTTCGACCATAATTCATATGGTGTAGTGGGAACTGATTTGCTAGGCACACGGTTAAGGATGAATGTGGCAGTTAAAAGTGCATCACCCCAATAGGTGATAGGTAAATTTGCTTGTGCCATCATAGATCTAACCATTTCTAGGAGCGTTCGATTTCGTCTCTCTGCAACACTATTTTGTTGAGGAGTACGTGGATTCGTCAATTGATGTTGAATCCCTTTTTCATCACATAATTGTCTAAATTGATCAGACAAATATTCACGACCACGATCAGTTCGTAATGCTTTTATTTTTCTATCTAATTGATTTTCAACTAAGCTCAGATAGCTTTGGAAGCAACTCAATGCTTCAGATTTGTGTGTTATCAAATATACAATACCAAATCGTGTAAAATCATCTATAAATGTGATGAAATAGAAAGCTCCATGCCTAGCTCTTACATTCATTGGACCACATATGTCAGAATGGATTAATTGCAAAGGAAAGTCAGCTCTGGTTCCTTTTCCAAATGGTTTTCTGGTACTTTTGCCAGCTAAGCAATGCTCGCAAGTAGATAGATCTACTTTATTATAATTAGGCAATAATCCTTCTTTAGCTAGTCTATCCATACGATGTTGACTAATATGGCCAAGTCGAGCATGCCAAACATTCGCATCAATTTCAGAATTATGCGACAATGTAAACATGGAATAACTAAAATTACATTCATAATAATCAGTATCCATGACAATAAAACCATTTCTAATAAAACCAGATCCATAATGAGTTGTCCCTAAAGATAATTCAATATTGTCATCAGCAAGATACAAATTAAAACCAAGTTTTAACAAAACTAACACAGAGATTAAATTTCGGCAAATTTGAGGTGCATATAAAACGTCATGCAAGAGTAGAGTTCGGCCGCCTCGCAAGACTAACTTGCATGTGCCAATTCCTTGAACTGTAACTCGTGCATTGTTTCCCACATAAATCCATTTTGTTCCATGTGGTATTCGCCGAAATTCCACGAAGGTGTCTCGATCCTTCGCTACATGGTCTGTTGCCCCTGAGTCTACAATCCACAAAGGATGAGAATCTGTTAGAAAAACAGAACTAGCTACACAAAGTTCACTAACTTGAGTATAGCTTAATACCTTTTTAGGTTCAGGGCAGTCACGGGCAAAATGCCCTTTCTTATTGCAATTAAAGCATTTGACTTTAGCCATGTTCTTCTTGAAAGGACGTTTTCCTTTCCCATGTTGGTTATTTGTTGATTTCTTGCTGAAATGAGTCGTCTTTTTTCTTTTCTCCTGGGACCCACCTTTATATTTACGCTTTCGTCCAAGAACTTTGCCTGAGCTTGATGAAGCCATATACACATTTGTATTAGGCTTAGTAGCTTCAAGCCTTTCTTCTTCTAGCTCAAGGTGGCGCACAACATCATCCATTGTTTGGATGTTTTCATTGTGGGTTAAGTGCATCTTCATATGCTCCCAGGAATGAGGTAAGGAACGAATTATAGCTTGGACTTGTTGCTCATCGGTCAACACATGACCTGCATCCTTTAATTCACAAATCATATTTGACATTTCTCGTAAATTTTTTCATTGAATGTTCAGGTTTCTTTTTGTAAGTGTCAAATTTGATTGTGAGGGATCTTAGTTTGGTCACAGATGTTCCACCAAACTTATTTTTCAGAGAAGACCACATGTCCTTAGCCAAGTTATAATTCCTAAATTCTCGCATGATGTCATTATCCATGCTACTCAACAACGTAATGCGAGCGAGAGAATTCTTCCTTTTCCAGGCTTCATAAGCCTCTCGATCCCGCCTATACTGGGCCGTATTTCCTGCCTCAGGCTCATCTATAACAATATTGAGTGTTTCTAGAGCCTCTTGCTCTTCTAGCACATATTGAATTTTCATACTCCAAATTTCGTAATTGTCACCATTCAATTTCTCACCCTTATTAAGTTCAGCGACAATGTTTTTGGAAGCAGTAGCCATTGTGGTTGTAGAAACACTAAGTTCTATATGTGGATAAAATTGTACGTAATTAATGTCTAGCCATACATATATATCTACTTTGGCTCTAATTAATTATGTTAGAACTAGTTCACATGTAGGGTTTAGAGTCAAAAGGTCGCTACGTTTCCAATCATCATCTAAATTCCTAATGTGAGGCTAATGCTAAAATAATTAATTAAGCAAAGTACATTAAATAAAAGAACTGATAGATATGCAATTTCAATAATAATAATAATGATGAAAATTACATAAATTGAAACATATTTCAACAATACAATACATAAAGAAATTACATAAAATATCAGATATCAAACATTTACCTAAATCTTACTATGTTTTCAAATGTTTGATTCTTTGTGGAAAAGAGCTAATAAACCTATCATATAGCTCTTGGGGAAACTTAACTTCAGTATTAGATTTCCTATCTACTTGACAGGCTTTGTAAAAGTTCAAGTTATATCTATGATTTTTGCACTCTAAATAGTCCAATACAAATTTATGGACAATATTGTTATATTGTTTGTATCCCTTTGTTCTTTCTAAAAGGAAATCTAATATTTTCTGTTGGAAATCAGTGGGTAAGGCTTTTCGTAAAGCCTTTAATTTCTTCGAATTTCGGTTCATCTTTAAAGCACCAGCCCATATCAAGTTTTGAATTTTTTCATGAAACTTGATAATATAATTTACAAGATGTACAAAATTATCTTTATAAACTTCTGGATCAGCTTGGAGATTATTGAGTTCGTCAGTCAACCTATTGACTTCTTCTCTTTGTGCTGGAGTCCGTATGACTCTTGGTGTACGTATAAGTCTCACCATTTTTCTGTAACATATACAGAAATAAAGAACTCAATTAGATCTCCAAAAGTAATAATATGCATAAAAATATGAGTAATAATATATGCATAAAAAATATGTGTACAAAAAAAATTATGCCATGTTTAAGTATTATTTATCAATATCATTGGGCAGCCTTTACAACAACCAGAATTTGGTCTAAGCGGTTTGGCACAGGGTTGCGTATCTAAGTGGGCAGCTGTTCGAATCCCGTTTGTGACATTTTCATTTTCATTATCTCAGGATAGAATATCATAAATTTGTTGGGCACGTAACTATAAGAAATTAAGCGTGGCCTTGTGGTTTTAAACACCGGTTTCCCTATTCAAATGGCATGGGTTCAATTCCCGTGCTGGACGGTTTTTTATTTTTTATTTTTTAATCGTGGATGTATAACATATAACAATTATGGGCGAGCTAAAATGTGACAGTGAAGAGAAGAATGGCCTAATGGTTTGTTCTATGGTGCCTTTGAGACGGGGGTTCAAGTTTTGTTCTTGACAGTTTCTTTTTAATTGTTTTCAACCGTTTTTATAAAAAATATATACGTATAGTGCTGGGTAAGAAGGGAAGATTGGTCAAGAAAACTAAAGTTCGCATATGACAAATGTCAACCATGTCCCGCAACTGATAGTTTCTTTTTTTTTTTAATTAACTGCCTCCTAAAAAAAATACCATATAGTTTTTTTTAATTAACTACTTCTTCAAAAAAAATAAACTAAAAAATTTTTTTTAACCGTTTTCTTAAAAAAATTGAATTTTTGACAGTTTTTTTTTAGTTAACTACCTCTTCAAAATATATATATAAACTGCCATGCAATTTTTTTTAAACATAAATATATATATATATATATATTAAACAAACTGAATTTCTCTCTGCCAATTCAAAAAAAGGCAAGATATTTCTCTAAAAACAAAGAGTCCAAGGAGAAATAGTAACCAAATAGATATATATTGAACTTTCCAAGTTTCAAACTTTTCTTTAAATTGGTCAATTGTGGTTTACGAGAAACAATATATATATTAAACAGGCAGTTTATAACTTTCCAAATATCAGAAACAGATAGTTCTGATTCTATCAATATAGCATATATATATATGTGTGTTCTGAACGTTCCAACTTTTTTAAAAAAAGAAAAATTTCCTTTGCATTTATTTGTAGGCTTGTATATATATTATCATGATTGCGTGCGCTGAAAAACATACAAGTGGGGTTCTTTCTCATCGTGCAAATACCGAGATCATAAAATAAAAAAAAATGACCCAAAACAGAGACACAGAGTCACAAACATAGAACCAATATATAATTTTCCAGAAACAAACAATCTTTCAGAAATTATGGCACACTTGCAGTCAAAGATTCTATTTAGTCTAAAAAATATCATAATAGCAAATTCACACCATATTACTTTAGACAAGTACCATATCAAAATGGGCAACAACAGTAAGAATAGAATTTTAAAAAAAATCATTATTTCATCAAACATTAAGGACATGCATATATACATATATATATATATGAACAGATTTAATGGAAACCAGAAAAACAAACAATCATTGCTCTGATACCAATGTAGGAAAAATATAAAATATGAAATTCAGATTCATACATACCAAATTCTAAAAGTACGCAGCGAAAATATTCAGGATCTTGTATTTGTTTTTACTGGTCGAATTGTTAATCACTTCGAAAAACAACTTGTTCACGAACTAAATCTTCCTTTTGTATGCGAGAGAAAAGAGAGAGAATTTGTAAGAAGTTATGAGGAAAATGATTTCTAACTAACCCATTTACTTCCTTCATCTGCCTATTTATAGGCGTTTATTGGGTCGGGTATGAATTGGGTTATGGACCCATTTTGGGCGACCCGAACCCATGATCCAACAATATCAATTCTTAAAAAAAGAAAAAAAGGAAAAATTATATTTTAACTCTTCATAATGTCATCTTTTTTATTTTAATTCACTGATGATTTTAAATATCACAATTCATTCATCTGCATTTTTAATTATTAATATTTTATCTATCTAAATTATTTTTATTCAACATTTAATAGAAAATTCATTCACATCATATGTGATATTTGCTTTTCCAAATTTTAACCTAATGTAATAACCCACTCAAAACTAATTTACCTTTCAAAAACCTTTATTTCATATCTTTGACATTTTTTATTTAACAACTGTAGATTAAATTATAGATGAAATTACCAATAGAATTAGGATTTTTTTTTGGAGTAAATTAGTTTGAAATAAGCATTTAATTAAGTTAAAATTTGGAGAAGTAAAAATTACATATAATGTATATATATATATTATATATATATATATATATATATATATATATATATATATATATAGGTTTTTTGTAAATTTTAGATAGAAAATAGTTTAAGTGAGTAAATTATTAACAATTGAAAATACAAATTGGTGAATTGTAATACTTAAAATTATAAGTAGGTTAAGTGAAAAAGAATGAAATTACAAGTGGATAAAATATAATTTTCAAAAAGAAAAAGGTGGTATTCAAATTATTATAGTGAAGAAGGTCCCAAAAAAAAACCTTTTAATTTTAAAAAAAGTGTAAAAAAATAATTTTGTTCCATTAAAATACTAAACTTTGAAATTGTTACTATCAAGTTTAGTTGAGTGGCTTGAGATTATAAAAATTGTTAGTATACATTTTTTTCTAAGCTCATTTGTTTCTTGAAATGTATTTTCTATAGAAAAATTATGTTTGTTTATATGTATATGAAGTGTTACACACACACATGTTATGATTAAAAAAATGATATATAGAATTATAATAATAAAGAAAGTAACTTCCTCTTTAAAATAGAAAAAATATTTTCTATTAAATTCTTTATATTTAACATTAAATATATAAATTATTTTTCAATATTTTACAACTATATTTTTGTGAAAAATATTTTCTACTAAAATAAATAGAATTCAATACTAGTAGTTTTCTTTGACAAGTAGATTCAATAATTAAGGTTAATATCTTTATAAATGGTATGATTAGGGTTAAGGAAGAAATAAACTCATAATTAAGGAAGAAAATAAATTGAATCAACTTGTGAATCACGTGTGATTTCACTTGAAAATTGGATCAATAAGTCAGATTTATAAATCAAATGAGTCGAATTTAAAACCTAAAAAATTTGTTCATTTGTTAAGTGAACTAAATTCAATTTATAATTAATTTATTATAAAAAATTATCCTTTAACATTGGTTTATCAATGCTAGTTATAAAGAAAATTGACATATATAATAGTGTAATAGCATTTTTATAATTTTAAGCAACTTTTAAGGTTAATTCTAATAGAAAGCTAATGTGATAAGTTGGCACAGTGACATTTTTATAAATATAAGTTACTTATCATATCGATTGAAATAAAAGACTGACATAGAAAGTCAAATTTTTATAATTTAGGATGTTTGTTTCCTATAACCGTCATTTAAAAGGTATTCGAATTGTCTTGGTGGTAGATATAAAATGTTTCTACAATAGTTTTTATTAAATAATTGATGTCTATTATTTTTAAAATTGCTTATAAATTTCTTTTTTGCTCCATTTTTCATTTAGATTTTCACTTTATTTTCTATTTAAATGGCATAAAAGGACAATACATGATCAATGCTACTTGATCATTAACTACTAAAATACAAGTCACTACTCCTAAGCTATCATCCTCACTCAACCATAATCTATATTAAGTTATCATTTTAAATCAACAAAGATAACCTTGTTTCTTTTTTGTATTGCTAAGTTAATGATGTGAATTTGAGGTGCTAGTAGCAACAAAGAGTAGGTACTTTTATGAGGGTTCATTGGTATTGGCTTTAAGAATAAAAATGGTTGTCATGAATATGAAAGTAAGGAATTACTTTGAGGATACCATGAAAACAATCACTATCAAATGTTTTCAAAGTTGTAAGATTAAATAATTAATTGTAATATTAATGTACAATGTTTGCCCACTTCATCAATAAACATGTAGGTTCTACAATGAGTATTCAAAGTGTTCATGGTTATAAATATTATATCTCCCTAAGTGTCAATGACAAAATATTTATTTGTTAAGGTAGGAATATGCAACATCGATTAGTGTGTCAATAATCTAGTATATTTTTTGTGTACATTACTATAAATTTATCCTTTAACATTGCCCTATATATATTGATTAAAATGAAAAGTGACATATATAATGGTGTGGTGGCCTTTGAAGATAATGTAACTTACTACGTTGGTTAGAATAATAAGCTAACATTATTAAACTTTATTTTCTAATAGGGGATGAAAGGTCTAACATAGAGAAACTTAAGATGATAGTTATAAAATAAATCAATGTTGAATATGAATATCATGTTAATTTTCAATAAACGATCATATAAATGAATACTATATGGAATATTAGACATTAGGTGTACATTAAACTAATGTTTAAAAGAATACCAACAGCTAATTAATACTTATATTTATAACATTCTTGCAGACTATAAAGAATATTTATATTTTAAATGTTGGTTTTATATTAAACCTACATTTAAAAGAATATCAATAGCCTATTAATATTGTACTTATGATTTTATTGAAAATTATAAAGAATATTAGTGTTTTAAATGTCATTTTTAATTGAAAAATAATGTTTAAAGATTATTTTTAACCAATTAATATTTATATTTATAATATTATTAAAAATTATAAAAATTATTTATATTTCAATAGTATACTCATTTAAAATGCACTATAACATTCACAAAGTAAATATTTGAATATCAATTTTTCAAATCTTTAATGTTTAAAAGGTTTATTAATCGACTCAACATATAAAAATTCATTTTTAAAATGTCAATTATAAGTTAATAACTAACATATAATGTCTGCATTGCTTATAAATTACACTTTACTCTTTATTTGAAATATCTTTGTGATGTTTCAATAGGGTTATCAAATGGGTCGACCCGTATGGATATAGGCCAATTTACGATAAGTTGGGTCTATGATAGGTTAGTTCGTATTACATGCATTAAAAAATGAGTTTAATTTTAAGGGTCTAAACTTGCCAAAACCCATGATGGGTATAGGCCAGTCATGAGTTTTAACTAAAAAGTTATGGACCCCATGGATATGGGTTAGTCTATTATAGATCAGGTTCGTATTATCCGCATTAAAAATAGATCTAATTTTAAAAACCTATAACGGGTTATGGGTCGGTCTGTGGACCGTAACCCATAACTTGTTTGACAGCCCTATGCTTTAATCCCTATTATCTAATTCTAAAGTTAGGTTTTGATTTAAAAATAGCTTTTTGCCATCTCACAAAGCCCATTTAGAGGATGTTACAAATCTTGTCAAATAACTTGCCTCACTTTTGATATCTCATGTATGTCCTTTAATAAAAAAAATTTAAAGCTTAAGATATTAGAGAAAAAGCAAGTACTCTCATAAAATCTACAATATCCCTAAATAAGATTATTAAGATGGAAGAGGAGACCATCCTTGAATTTGTTCTTAACTTTAGTGTTAGTAATGGATGTCCTTCAATAAAAAAAAATGTAAAGCTTGAGATATAAGAGGAAAAGCAAGTACTTTGATAAAATCAGCAATATCTCCAAATAAGATTGTTAAGATGGAAGAGGGGACCATCTTTAAATTTGTTCTAAACTTTAGTATTGGTAATGGATGTCCTTTAATAAAAAAATGTAAAGCTTGAGATATCAAAGGAAAAGCAAGTACTTTGATAAAATCTGCAATATCTCCAAATAAGATTGTTAAGATGGAAGAGGAGACCATCCTTGAATTTGTTCTAAACTTTAGTATTGGTAATGGATGCAAATATATTGCTTCTACTAATAATTTAATATTAGCAAGGAACATGTTGAAGATTAGTGTATTATTATTACTTAGAAAGGGATCCTTCATATACTTTAATTTCTTCATGAGGGTGTAAAAAGGTTCTTACCTTAGCATTCCCAAGTTATATATATATATATATATATATATATATATATATATATATATATATATATATATATATATATATAATTATCCTTTTAACTTAAAAAGAATTGATAATGAAGAACATGTTGAAATTAATGTATTTATTTAGTATATTTGTTGCATTACTAAGTTGTATATATAGTGCATAATAGGCATGATGATTTGAATTATTAAACCATCACACCTATTATAAATTGTATATACAAAATTGGTTATTTATTATATTAGTTAATGATATAATGATGTATATATAATAAAAAGTTTGTTGTTTATTATATTTTATCGATGTAATGATGTAAATAAATTTACGAAAATTAAAAACAATTATAATTTCATAATTCTTCACTGTCTCTTTTCTTATATATTTCCTTATTTATGTTCACAACTTTCTATCTTATGATAGCCTTTTTTTAATTAATTATTATTTTAATGTATAATAATTTAAAAATATCACTCTTTTTCTTTTTAAAATATTTAAAAATAATTGTTCAATTGAAGAATTTTGTTAATTGTGTTTGTTCTGTGTATAATTGTATAAAGAATAGAATATTTTGCCAAAAATAAAATATTTCAATGTTTTATAGAAAAATGTAAACCAGTTAACTTCTTTCTAGAAACTAATGCATTTATGTTATGATATCAACTTATTATAATAACTGACATGTTAAACTATAATTCTCATGTTAAGGCACTTATTATTTTGCAATAAAAAGTTTTGAAACTACATTGGTTGTATGTATTAAATTATCATGGAAGGTATTTAAGATAACAAATGTTTGTTAACTGATATGTTATATTCAACTATTAAAATTTTTATATCAAATGTCAGTTTTAGTCTATAGCCAACATGAAATATCTAACTACATTTTACTTTTCAAATAATTCAAGAAAATAAGAGAAAGATTTGAAATAGATGGAAATCTCTAATTTGATGCCAAAGAGTAG
Source organism: Sindora glabra (assembly GCA_020226215.1). Taxonomy (NCBI): domain Eukaryota; kingdom Viridiplantae; phylum Streptophyta; class Magnoliopsida; order Fabales; family Fabaceae; genus Sindora; species Sindora glabra. The sequence continues at coordinate 24,428,558 of CM035236.1, forward strand.
AGTATAGAGTTCTTCAATTCAACCTTCCTTTCGAGATTTATTTTGTCCTAAGGAAATACTTCTACCAAAGTTTAAAAAAACTTATTTTTTAGCTTGCTAAAGTCTTCTTCATTGCATAAAGATGTGTTTGCAATGCTTATTTTTCTTCTAGTAACGAGAAAAAACTGTCTCATTCAAATAATGTTGTGATTATATAGTTTTTATATTGATTTGAATTTTATGTGTTTAATATCTTTTCCTAGGGTTTTAAGTGGACTGGGTGTTTGTATATGTTTATTAATCTCATTAAAACTCTTATTTTTTTCACATGTTTATACGTGTATTCTTTAATGTGTGGATTTTTTTATTTGTTACTTTTCTACTTTAGATTGAGTAGTCATGATTATGGATAGATATCTATTAATCGTCTAACCTTTAAATTTATTAAAAAGATTAATAAGTTTATTAGATTTGTTATAGATGAAGAGAAAAAGAAGGAAATTGATAATGTGCTCATATTTTATCCTTATGTGAAATGTGTTTATGTTAGGATACTTAATTCAGTAAGAATGAGAATGCATCTATTTTTTAATGGCATTGACCAATGGTATAAGTGATATATATGACATAAGAAAGCGAGTTGTGTGGTTTGTCTCATACTAACGTAGGCAAGAGAGACACAAGGGCGATGACATAAATGTCAGAGTAGATGATTAGTTAGCAAACATAGTTTATGATATTGAAAATAATTTCATTGAGAGTTCATATGTCCTTTATAAGTTGTTAAGTGATACAAGGAAGCTTTTGTATCTAGGTATTATTGATAACTAAATAATATGTTTAATTTATTACTTATATGTGATTTTATATTTTAGGTTTATGAATAAGTTAAAATATTAATGTCATTTTTAGCAAACCTTATAAACTTACCAGTGAGGATATTCCATAAAAGAATATGTTCATATTCTTTAATCTTTCATATTGGAAAAAGTTATCCGTGAAACATAATATCAATATTATGCATGTCAAGAACAATACTTGTGATAATCTAATTAGAACACTATTGAACCTATTAGCGAAGATAAAACATGAAGTCAAAGTTAGGTTAGACTTAATTGAAATGTCTATTCGATGGGAATTAACACTAAAAAGAAAAGGTCAATGTATGATTTTTTTTTTCTAACTTACCATATTCTATCTAGAAATGAGAAAACAAATTTCTATAAGTATTTACTTAGTGTTCAATTGTTATAGGAATATTCTTCAAACATCAAAACCTAGTCTCAATAAAAGATATAAAGTTAATCATTTGAAGTCTTATAATTACCATACTCTAATGTAGTAGTTATTATTAATAACTATTTAATCAATCTTACCCAAATATGTCAAACATGCTATTACTAAATTTTATTTCTTATCAATGCAATATACTGCAAGATTGTTAACATTGAGAAGTTAGATGACTTGCAAAGACAAGATATGGTTACACTATGTTAGTTAAAGATGTACTTCCCACCTTTATTCTTTAATATCATGATATATCTAGTTGTCTATTTGGTGATAAAGATAAAACTATATGAGATAGTTTACTTGAGATAGATGTACTCTTTTGAGTAATATATAAAAATCTTAAAAAAGCATATAAGGAATAGACATCAATTAAAAGGATGTATTATCAAAATTTATATTGCTAAAGAGGTAGTTGAGTTCTATAGTGACTACCTATCAAATGTAAATTCTATCAAACTTCCAAAGTCTCGTCATAAAAGTAGAATTGTAAGTAAAAGCATATTTGGGTACTTAAGTGGTTAGCATGAGATGTGAAATGTGTATATAGGCCCACCTTTATATCTTTCATAATATTGATAAAGTTTAACCATACATGAATAAGGATATAACCTTTTTGAAGGAACAATATCACATAAGGAATGATCAATGGATCTATGCTTAACATAATTGTTCATTCCTCAATTAGTTCAAAAGTTGAATTTGTTATCAGATGGCATAAAAACCATTAGATGTTATTTTCATGACCATTAAATCGTTAGTGTAAAGGCCACGGATTAAGGTTATTTTTTATCATGGATATCACATCAATAAGTATTCTTTTTATACAAAGGTCTAAGATGATAAAAATACTATGTAGAATAGTGGGATTACTTTTATGGCTTAGGTTATGTGTGAAAGTAGTTCTAAAGATAGAAACCCTATATATGCCAATATGTCATTTTATAAGATAATTAAAGATATTTGAGAGCTTAACTACGTTATGTTTAGAAAACCTATATTTTGATGTAAATAAGTTAAGAGTAGGAATGGCATTCAAGTTAATGAGTTAGAATTTATGCTAGTGAATTTTGATAAGGAATGTTATAAGGAGGAACCATTTATATTAGCATTTTAAGTAAAATAAATGTCCTATTTCATAAGCACATTTAATCATAAGTGGTATATAGTTCTGTTGATGAAGAGACAAATTATTAGAGATGGTAATGAAAAAGACTTAGGAAATAATACTAAGGAGACTCCTCTTTGTTAGGATTTAGATTAACATACGTAGCGAAATTTTAAAATTTTAATCCAAAACCTTTGTAGAATCCATGCAAAAGCCATAAACCAGTATTAGGATTTTACTTTATCTGTACTCATGTTCTTTCTGAATAAATTCTTGAGAGATCGAGATGAATCAAATGCCAGTCGGAAGGTATAATGTCTCTATGGTACTCATACAAAGTGAATAATGACTTCTCCCCTCCACGAAGCTGTTAGGATTCATTTCTCTCACTAGAATTGGGTTTGGACGTTTTCTATAGTGATTTAGGGTTTACTTGAAGCCAATGTGTGTTATGTAATGTACTGCCTTCAAGTCCTTTTGTAAAACTAAGGCATATCACAATCCTAATCCCACTAGGATAATGCTTCAAAATCCTAATCACGCTAAATAATTATCACCTTATCCTTATCCTTATCCTTATCCTAGAGAGAGTAAGGAGAGATAGGACTTATCTATTAATTATCTAATATTATATAATAATAATATTATCTCATAATATAATTATATAATATCTAATAACGTAATTATCTAATATTACTTTAATATCAAATAATATCACATAATATATAATATATATATTACGTGAATAAATATATATTATTTTAATAATATATATATATATGCATGAAAATAAATCTAATTAATTAAATTTTACTTTAATTAAAATCTAATTAATTATTATTTTATTCCTACTCCTTTTGTGTGACCCTATAGGTTCTTACTACATTGATAATGACTTATTTTGGGCCATAAATAGTGAGTGATATTTAACAATACATCACTACCACTCAAGTAGTAAGAATGTCTATAATTCAACATCTACCTAATATATGATCAACATTTTGCATCATAATCATTTTTGTAACAATATCCAAATTGAACTAGAGGCATGAAGTGTGTCATCCTCGTCAATGTTCAATTTATATTTCTTAATATTGAGTTGACTTAAAATAAATGATTAATATTACATATTGATCCAATTGAGCATGACCATGCATTTCTAAGTCTCATTCAATCAAAGGGCCTAAGGATATTTCTCTTTTATACAAAAGTAATAAAATTTCATCTATATCACTTACTTCCCTCTGCATGATTTGTGACACACCCAATCAACGTCCTACTTGTTATCCCGATTAAAAGTGACATACAATGACATTAAAGTGAGTAACTCCTCATGTAAGGAACCATAATGATTTCAAGTTAAAGGATTATGCGCATTTGTGATCATATGAGAATAACTAATGACATGTTTATCCATACAATATTCTCACAGTGGGTCAGTCCAGTACATTGTTCACTAACAATGTACTCATATATTGACTTGATATCACATATCTATGATTCATAATCATCAGCCACTATTTATGCTAGTCTCGATGTATTATTACTATTCTTTTCGTAATAATACTTAACCAAGGATATTTTAGGAAAGCAAAGATATTCCAAGGATAATTATTATATTTAAGTTATAATTTGTGTAAAATAAAATAAAATAAAATATAATAATTAGATTACCAAAATAAAACGTAATACAATATGTAATATTGTAATCATTTCTATGATTGACTCCTAGGACATACATCAACACTCTTTTCTTTATATGAATACTTTTAATGGATGTAAAAAATGATATGGAGAAGTTCAATATGCGAGATAATCATGTTGAGAGAATATAGGTTGAAAATTTTCCTAGACAAATTAGGAAAGATTGAAAGTAATTATGTTCATAATTTTTCATGTCCATATTGTATGTATAATAGGAAGAATTTTTTAATTATTAAATAAGTTCTAATATATGTTTATAATAGGTAGTACTTTTGTATAATAAATAACAGTTTTGTAATAAAACTACTTAAATAATAATATAGTGGCAGAATTTATGATTTGGTTCGAATACAGTTTTAGGTATAGTATGATATATATGAATATGGTTAAAAAAATACTAAATAATGTCAATCATGATAAAAAAAAAAACCATCATATTTATTAGTATATTATATTTGTTATTTAATAAAAATTGACTTTATATGTGAAATTTATGTTATAGATGAACATCCATTTTTAACAACAATTCCTAAACTAGCGTTATAGTTTGTATTCCATGTTGGTTGATTATAATTTATTACATTAGTTATACATTGACATCTAATATGAATGATTATTCAACATTCAAGAATTAAAGATATCAGTTTTCATATATGACAATTTACATAATTAACTATGTTCCATGTCAGCATTAAAATTAATGTGGAATATGCATTATTTATAATGATACCCATATAAACATCAAGTAGAAATCCTAAAGCAATAGATATTAAAAGAAAATTTATAGTTGTGATAAGTCATCATGAGAAAAATATCAAGATATAGAAATTGTATTTTTTTTAAAAAAAAGTAGTTAAACAACATCCATTATTTATTGAAAATGATATGTTTTGGCAAAATTAGAATTACATGTAGATACTACATCAATTTTTTTTTATCATACCTAACATCTAAAGGTATACAAACAACTAACATATAATAAATATTTGTCAATACCAATGATGGCATTTACGAAGAGTTAGATCAAAAATAAAAAAGTGATATAGCCTCTACTACCTAATTAGTAATAAATGATAAGTATTTACCAAAGATAACATTTATGAGGTAGGGAATAGACATTGACCTTTTGAAGTTAATTAAACTAACACTCCAACATTGAAAGTGAGATATAAAACCTTTACATATTGGTTTTATTTTAACAATTGACATCTATTTGAAATTCTCTATTGATATATTTATTTTTCACTCCATCTTTTATTCAAATAGCATAAAAGGACAATACACCTATTCTTACTTTATGTTTAGAAAACTTCGAATCTTATAATCATGAATATTACATCAAACTACGATTATCTTTTGCCCTGAAATAGATTATCATAAGCAACAGATATCCGTGATTTGATGTGAATGCCATGATTATAAGATTCAAAGCATTTCTACTTGTGCTACATGGATGGTGTTTGTTATTCTCATATTCCATCCAGTACTTCAAGGAATGAATGGATAATATTTATAAAATTTGATGGAGCATTTCAATACACGAGAAGTTTGCAACAAAGATTTTAATTTAGGGTTACATAGTGATTATGATGTATGTTGTAGTGATTTTAGTTTGTTGTTTTTATTAAATACTAGGGAGCAGAAAGTTGATAATGTTGTTTGAAAGAATGATGGTGATTGTTAGACGAATGTCATGATTAACTTAAAAGAAGTAGTGTATTCATTTTTGAATTGAAAACCTTTAGTTTATTGCAAAAATGGTTATATTATTTCTTCATACTATAATTTATCATTAATTTACAACTTTTCACCCTTTAAAGTCATCTTTATTATTCATTGTAAATTCATTAGCTCATAAAATGATGTTGATTCTTATAAAATTTATACTAAAATTATAAAATGGTTAATTGAAAAATAATGGGAAAAGTTAGGAAAAAATCTTGGTTTATGATGTCGATTATTAGTTTATAACCTATGTGTAAAATACTATAATAGAATGACATCATTTTATTATAGACATAAATTTTTTTACTAATTAGCCATTATAGAAACTCAAATAATGACGTGAGTTGAAAATTAAAAAAAAATTGAAATTATAGTATCATTTGTGAATTTCATTACAAAACTTTTCCAATCTTAAAATAATTTTCTCTTTAATAAGGTATACTCACCTTCTAATCTTAAAATAATAATTTGGTGTTTATGCTTACTAATTATTTTGTAGTAATGTAAATTTGTTAGCCCATTAATAAATATATATGTTCGTGCACTTTTTGAAAAAATGCAAAATATAAAAGGAAGGAAATGATTAGCTTTTATGTTTGTTCTTGTAATTTAGTTTCTAATTTCTTCATTGATCATATTTTGTTACCTATCATTTTAATGCAGCTTTTATAGGTTTGTATAAGTAAAAAGCTTGATTTCATTTACCTTCGTTGTTATTTGATAGTATTATATACTATTTATTTATATGAAATGTGTAATAGTATACATTATATTTAATGAATATTCATTACATTTGCAAATATTGGACTTAAGTATGCTTTTTTAAGAAGTGTTAACTTTTACATATTGACTAATAAGTATTAAATATAAACGTTTACTAATTTCATTCCTTTGTTATAATTTTTAAAATTGTTGAAATTGAGAGTTTGTAGTATCATTGAAGATGTTAAGAGTTAGAAAGGATTAGGTAGGAGGAACTACAAGAAATGATTAGTATTAGAAGGGACCAAGTAGGGAAAAATCATAAATGGGTTAGGTTCGAGGGGTGGAACGAATTATCATATCAATTACACACACACACATATATATAACCTTGGTTTCTTAATATACAATTGAACTTTAATATACTCCTAAAAAAAGGCTTCTAATAAAAGAATAACAATAGTTTTTATACATATAAAAACTGACATTATTGAATATTTTTCATGTTGGTTGTGAAATCGATGTAGAATTATCTGATATACAATAATGCTTATATATATATATATATATATATATATATATATATATATATATATATATATATATATATATATATATATATATATATACATATATAGGTTCATAACTAGCATTAAATGTGTCAAAAAAACTAATGTTAATTGACATTTTTGCAATAGTGATTTGACTTATTTAGTTCATGATCTAAATTGATAAGTTGATTACATGTACATAGTGATATTTATAAAATAGATTATGATTTTAAATATATTGCTATGTATTATGTGATGCATTTAAATAAATTTAAATTCTTTTTATGATTTTAAACTAAATAAATCAAAGTTAATGAACTAATAATATGAGCATGACTTAATTTATTTTAATTCAAATTTGTTTGTTTGAAATTTTAATTTATTAATTTGATTACACTAAACAAGTTATCAAATGGATCAAGTTGAGTTGGATAGTCCTATCAAGATCTTAATTTGAGTTGAATTCGAACAAAAAAATTTAATATATTTAAATATGAGTTAAATTTTAAATTACACTAAACCTATTTGAGTTGAGCCAAATTGATTCAGCTCAATTCAACTTGATTCATATTTACACTTGTTTGTGATTAAAAAGAGGTATATGGAAGCTACACCCTATTGTATACATAATATGATGATATGATTTATACATGTTGGATATTTAGATATATTCCCTCCATAGAAGAAGAAGAGGCGGACATAGCAATGGCTGGCCAAGAGAAGGCCTTGTGCTCATCATAAATAAGCAAGCAGCGAGCTTTTGCGCTGCGGTCCCCATATATATTTCATGACCCGGAAACTTCCAAGGATCACGAAAAGCTCATTGAAGCCCGTGCCATGTGAGCCCTGATCATGACGTTCTGTAAATCTGAATTGCAGTTACGATTGCACTAATATTGTAATAACTTCAATAGTAGAAATGTGAGAAAAATAAAATTATGTTGCAGATAATTAATAATATCACACATTATATTATAACACGTACTCTTTTTTTTTTCCTACATAACTACAATATAATGCGTGATATTATTAATTATTTGCAACTTAACTTTTTTTTTTTTCACAACAATCATATTTATTATAATTAGAGTTGTCCAAGAAGATTGCAGTTGCGGATCTGCTTATTTGTTTGCAGGTTTCTATTGGCTTAAGCCTCCATTTTAGATAACCATTTAAATATAGGCCAATTCTGGCTTGGCTTGGCTTGCAAGCCGATCTGCAGTGCCCACGGATTGGATTGCATAATTATTTTAGTTCTTAATTTTAAAATTTTTAATTCATTAAAATCACACTTCTTTCTCTTATTTTTAATTATGTAAAATTGTATTATAAATTATTTTTAAGTGATATTTTTAATTTTGCAAACATGTTATGACTTATATATGTATATATGAATATGCATATTATTTTAAGGTTATATATAGATTTTAAATATGTTATGATTTATTTATAAATATATATATATATATGATGCTTTTGAAATAATTTAAAAGTTTTATATTATTAAAAGTTAATAATTTAAACTATTTTAAATTAAAAGAATTATAAATTAACCATTTATTCACAAATTTTTAGAACAAAATCGAGGCCCTCAAAATATGTGAGCTAAGCCGGCGTGTTTGACGTCTATAATTATACTAGAATTGCAATCATAACTACAATGTACAATCATGATATATAAATATTAAGAAAGTGAAGATGTGAGTCGGTTCTTTAATGTTTAAGTAACATTTAATATTACTTTAAAATTTTAATTTTTGTTATATTTAAAATTCAAAATATATATATTAAGTAGATTAATATATTTTTTAATGACGATATGAGAGATTTTGACATGCATACCAAAATAAGTTAATAAATTATTTTAATAAAAATTGTAATTTCTACGTATAATTTGAGATGCAGCTTTGGTTCTCAAACGCTGTAAGGACGTTAATGGCAGACAAGGATCACGTTATACCGTGGTTCCACGTAAGACGTACAAACGCTCACAATAATTTGTACATTTGCACAATTCATTTATGTCGAGCTACCAGTTACAGCATGGAGCTACCTCATGGTGTTCGGAAAGGTACACACACAGATGCTGTTTTTATGTATATATCCTCGTGGGGATTAGTTAATGCAGAGCCAGTGCAGTAGCGTAACCCCGAAATGCCTGTAACTTGAAAAGCTCACGTTCCTTATCTCTTGCTTCTCGTTTCAAATAATAATAAAAATATAATCCAGTTGGTCTAGAATCAGATTTATGGGTAAAATTATTTATAAATTTGATTTTAAATGAATTGAATTTTAATTTTATTTATATTCCAAATGAAGGGTGAAGTTCTTTTCGATTTCTTTTTAAAAAAAAGAGACACTTGCCGGTTGATATTGACATATAATCATATTATGAAGCAGTTAAACAGCATAATTTGGTTTATAAAGAATAATCCCTCATATAAAATCTTTAAAAAAAGGTAAAATTCAATTCATTCATTTCCATATATATGTAAAATTATCCATAACTTCAATATCAAATTAATTAAATTCTAATTTTCTTTTATGTTAATGAGAGGTAAGTGTGTGTGTATATAATACGTATCAAGTAATATAAATATTTTAATATGAGAGTGAAAAAAGAATTATAATTATTAAATTTAATATTGAAGTATCAAGATTAAAAATATTAAATTATATAACTTTTTTAAATAATTATGTAATATTTTTAAAAAGTAATGTGACCTTTAATTATATTTTAATTTTAATTATTAATATAAAATTTGATAATCATAATCCATTCTTTTTACCTCTCACATAAAAATACTAGACTTAATGTTCATCCAACAATGTATACTATTCAGATGCTTTCCGATCATTTACAATAATGTTATACCTACATACCTTTTTTTTTTTTTTTTTGCATGGACGTTCTCTCACATCACCCTGATTACGGGCAAACTAATTAACGTTGAAAAACAAAAAAAAATGTAAAGCAAATGTACTCAAGAGTAACATTACTAGTTCGTATATATGCTTGGTGAATAGTTAGGGTTTATAATCCATGCATCAGGGATTAACCACAGTGGCATACGATTTACTGTTATGTACCCCATTTTTTTTTTCCAGTAAAGGTAGAAGTGATTAAATTAAAATCACTAAATGCATATAAGTATGATTTAATAATTGAATCCGGATTATGAAAAAAAGGTAAAACTTTCAATAAGCATCATATATTGCTTAAGTAAAAGACTCCCGACATATACCTTTTTTTTTGAAGTACAATAAAATAACATAATTATAAGAAAAATGATAGGAGACTATATACTATTTGCGCTAGTGTTAATATTGAAGAACACTCCTAAATGGGCTAAGATCAGTACTAATTCAATGATATTAGAAGAGTTGTTACAACTAAAAATGATCATTTAAGTGGGGCATTTATTAAGCAATTTGTGATCACTTAAAGTCCTCATATTTTTACATTATATTCATTCTACTATAGGTGCACCTCTGAATCTCCACACTAAGTATGTTTGATCTCCACACTAAATACATCTTATAAGTTTACTTTTCATTACTTTCATTACTCTTTTACCATTCTCATACTGACTAATGCATCGAAGGGTCAAGACAAGGCCCAACCACCTTGTATTTGGCTTGATTGCAAGTCTCCAAATCCTGTCACGATATTTTTCGCCTCCTACCGCAGATCTTCCATCATCTTAGTAACAAAGGAAACATCAAATATAGCCACATCGTTGGTGCATAAAGTATAAATTCAAATGCGGATAGTTATAATCTCTGATCAACATGAGTGTGGTTGGATGTGGCAGCGTGTTGGACGGAAGGATGGCCGAGCGCATGGCTGTGTGGTCCATATTGGGGACGTTAGGTCAGTCTCCAAGAGGGTTTCAAGTGTTGGCGTGTAATCGTAGGCCTTACGTCTCCCTCGTCCATACCATTGAATTCAATTATTATCTATTCTCTCTGGAGTTAGCTAGCTAAGCTCAATATACCAAAAAGTCCTTTGGTTCTGGCTGTTGTACAAATTAACCCTCTGAATAGGGAGTACCAAGGCTGCAACATTAAATCATTGATGGTGATAAGCCAGTAAATGATGGGTTCTCGGTGAGATGAATTAGTGTAAGAGACTTAAATAGTATATTAGAAGTTATAAGTCTAAATCTATTTGCTGTTAATATACTAAAATCATTGATTAATGATATCCGCACAGACCTGCTTCTCAAATCTGCGAGAGAGCAGCGATGAGATTATCGCACACCATTTCTCTCTACCCCTTGCAAATTGTGATCTGATATAATCACAATATTGTGACTTGTTGTACTACAATTGATGACTGCGATTATGGTTATTTAATTAAAATTATTTTAGCATGTACAAGCAGAAAACTTCACAACATGTACTACATCAACTATCTGAATTTTAATTCCTGCAGTGCAAATGGTCTAACACCAAAAATACAAGGCAAATTGCAGTATTTTAAACGATACAAAAACACCTAATATTAGTTTAAGAGTTTTATTTTTCCCATATCTTGAGTTTAAATTCAAATTTTTATATACATATATTACTCCTCTTACAATGACAAAAAAAAAAAAAAAATACCAGAAGTAAGTCAGCACAATTTAAAAGCATATCAGGGACATATTACGTTGGGTCTGATATCTCAGTGATTTAATTGGTTGTGCCAGGCAAACCCATAATGTTCATGTGGTTCGCTAACTCATTGATCATGACAACTCATTAGGCGAGGCAGTTAAGTCATACACATGATCATAAGGTACGTTATACTCAGACCGAGAAGGCCATTCTAATTAGGGCTGACAACCATCTCGTGAGGTTGGGTTTAAGTTCAGAATTCATGTTTTGTATGCAGTTGGTATAGTTGTATTACACCAACAACGTCACATGGAAACACTACCACATATTTTGAGTTTGGGGGAAATTATAATATATTATTGATGCAATAATATTCGTTTCAATGATATAGTAGTATATTATTAGATCTAACTATATTTTAAATTTATTTTTTTTAAGTCAAATTTGACACATTACATAATAAAATATTAATAATCAGATCTAGTAATGTACTAATATATTACTCACAAATAATCTATTATAATTGTCTCCATTGAATTTTATTATATTCTTGTTATTACATTATACTTAAAAACATGATAGTGCTTCGTAAATCATAAGTTAACTATATTATCAATACATAAAGTAAAAAATCTCAAATTACTTTCACATTTTTTAAATTTTAATTTAATTATACTCTTACCCTTTGATTATAAAAAAAATATAAACTGATTCCCTAGTTTTTTAGGGGAATGGAAGGTAAGTTTACCTTTAAAATAAAGGAAAAGGAGGTCGGTTGCATATAAAAACGAAGCTCAGTATATATTTTTAAAATAGAAGGTTTTATTTATTTCATCAAAAAAATATTATTTATATATATGTTTATGAAGGAATGGCGTGTATATAACTTATGAATTTAGTTAAAAAATGATATTTACTGTTATAGTAATGAAGAAAAGTAAATTATTTTTTGAAAAAGAAAAATTTATTTTCTTTTCAAATTTTTATGTTTAATATTAAATAAATAAAATATTTTTTATCATTTTATAATTATATTATAGGAAAAACATTTTTTGTCAAAACAAAACCTTAATGTAATTTTACTAATTCTAAGATATTTGAAGCGTAAATTTGCCCATCTATAACTTTATCTCGAGATAATGGAAATTTCATGCATCGGAGAGCATGGCTAATTGTTGTGAGAAGGATTTATTATCCGATGGCTGATATTGAACGAGCAAGTTTCCATCATCTATTGCTTGATATGGGAAGGGTTGTTGTAGGAGATATTAATTTCACATTCAATTAATTTACTATATTAGCAGGGATATATTAAGAGGGTATTTGGTAAATAATTTTTTGATGAGCTTTTAGCTTAGTAATACTAGTTTTTAACTAAGTCCAATCAACTAATTTTTTTAATTATTGACAAATAACTTATTTAATTAGCTAACTAACCCTTAATCAGCTTATTTGAAAAAGTTGGTGAACCGAGCATTTTTATTTATATTCTTACTAAAAAAAATCAAATAAAATTTATTAAATAATAATTATTAATTTTTATAAAATATTTATGAAATATAATAAATCCTTAATTATATTTTAGATTTATTATATTTTTAAGTAAGTATAACTTAAAAAAATTATTTAAAGATAAATTATTATATTTCTTAAACATAAATCATATAATAAATCTAAAATATTATTAAATAAAAATATTTAAATAAATCATAAATATATATGTGTTTTTATATGTTATTTTACATATAAACAGTCAATAGGAAATAATTAATTTTATTAAATATTTTTACTCAAACAGTTAATGTTATCAGTTAGTCAAATCAGTTAATATAATAAATTATTAGCTAATAATTAATAGAATTAGCTAATTTATCAAACAAGACCTAATATCCATGCTAAATTAGCTTCTTTCATGACAAAATTATTTATATGAGAATAAATAATTATCTTGATTAATTAAAATTAAGTTTCTTATTAAATTATGTATTTTGTCATAAATCTTTTAAGTAAAAATCAAAACAATTATAGTATGTTCATTTTGTATCATTTTTTTCACAAATAATTTTTATATTATATAATTAATAAAATTAAATTATATATAAAAATTTTTAATTAAATACTTGTAATTGGATCCAAAATTATATCTGAAAATAATAAAATATATAATATTTTCTACTATTGTGATTCTGTTTAAAAACTTCATGAAAATACTTAATTGATAAAATAATTATTAATTAAGTGAATAATATGTGTTAATTTCAAATTTTATAAAGTCGGGATAATTTTTAAGATTTTAAAGTTGGAAAATGTAAAATCTAATCATTCTAAAGTTGAAAGTGATATTTTATAATTTTTTCCTAATTAATATTATCTACACTATGGAAGGTGTCAAATAAAATAATTACACATGCGTCTTAAATCATGTAATTTAATCCTTAGTGAATTAATATTATATTATAATTATTCTTAAAATAATAATTAAAGAATTTTCATTGTTTGCAAAAAACGCCTTAAACTTATCCATGTTTTCCTAACTATTTATAGAATATAATAATATAAAATATCCTTGATATTAACTCCATTATATATATATTTTTTTGGTAATTTACCGGGAAACTAACCAGCCGTCAATCATACATATTTGACGACGATAGTGCCTAAAATATAAAGCATATGATTATATTTTTCTTAATTCAAAATAATCTATTTTCAACCTCTAAATATTTAATTGATGTGTTTTGGTCCCCTACTTAATTTTTATCGATTTCTGAATCTACCAGGATTATTTCCATCTTACACTTTGTCAGATTACAACTTGAAATGACTTATATGTAAGCATGAAAGGATATTTTCACGATAGAAATATAAAATGATGCCAGATAATTGATGTTAATTAAAGAAAAAAATTGACATATATATAATAATATGTGATAGTTTTGAAAATATGAGTTACTTAATATGTTGGTTCAGATAAAGAACCAATATTGAAAGGGAGAATAAAAATTAATTCAAAAAATTGAGGTATAGTTAACATATTAATTTTTTTATATAAAAACTAATATATAAAGTAATGCCAACTATTAGTGTTGAAAAATAAAAATTATCTAAGAACATCAATTTTTTAAAAAAATATTAACGTGTTTTCATCTTATGAGAGTTTATATATTAGCTTTTAAAATAATTAACATTTAATGAGAGACATTTTAAGAATATGAGTAAACTTCGAAGTTGTTTTTCTTTTTTTTTTAAAAAAAATTCAATGTGCTTTTTTCCTATCAAACTTTAAATTAATTCCTAAAATAATTGATATCTAAAGTCATGTAAATATTGACATTTTTTAAAAATACAAGAAAAATTTAGAGTTTATTTGGATATATTTTTTATTTTTCAAAAAACTATTTTCAAAAATTATTTTTGAAAATTAGTTTTTCTTTTTGAATATTGTTTTGCAATTTAAAGAAAATAATGAATAAAAGGTGTTTAGATGAATAAATAAAAAATATTTTATTTAATTATAAAATTAATATCAAGAATAAGAGAACAAGTTAGAAAAATATAAAAAGTTTATTTCTATTTTTTATTTTTTTAGTTATACAGTCGAAGTTATAGATTTTAAAAATAGATTATCAAAATTGTTTGTCAAATAAATTTTTCTATTTTTTAAGAATAGAAAATAATTATTTTTTTAAAAATAGAAAACAGACAAATCCTTAAATGTTAAATTTTTAAAAATTGACATATTTTCTTTCTATGAAACTTTTGATGTCAATTTCTAAAATAATTAACATCTAATATGATGGTAACAATAACATTTCTACACTATAAATAAAGCAAATCATGGTTGCAATAATATTTTTGCATATAAATAAAGCAAATCTTATTTTTTTCCTCATTAGTATTTCCACTCTCCTACTTATTTATTCTTAATCATCATTTAACTCCCTTGACAGAACACTCGATCTCATTCTGTCATCTATCATAGGTCAATGAGCTATCAACACTCCTTAACTTCAAGCATGAAGCATGTTTAAAATATAGGTGGCTTCTATAGTGCCCCTATGGGTTAGGTACTATAGGGGTGTGACAAAATATAAATCATTGGATGAACTTACTAATTTTTATTAAAAAAAATTTGTAATCTCATCTAACGGTTCAGATTTTGCCACACCCATATGGGTTTGGAACCCATATGGGTACCATAAGAGTTACCTAAAATATAAGATGTGCTTTTTTTTGCTTTTATTTCTCATACCTTCATCTCTTTTATTTCTTTAATTTTTCAATAAATTTTTTAAATATTTTTATTTATATTTCTTTCTATATAATTTCTAGGATTATATTTGAGTTTTATATGCTTACTATATGTTTGATAAAATGTTGTTATAAGATTTAAAATTGATCAAATAATAATGAAAGATAGAGAAAAAGTAAAAATTAATCATAAAAAATGACTAATTTTCACAATTTTGCAAAAGAAAATTGCCTTCAATATTTGCAAATGGATTAATCCCAAAAGATTACATGAAATAAAAAAAATTTGTCCTCAAACAACAACCAAGTGCAAAGTTGTATCCTTTTAAAGTTTTTTATTTAAAATACAAATATTTTACTGAATGTTCAGTTTGTTTAATTTTTATTGTAAATATTTTGTCAAAAAAAAACTAACTTTAAAAAGTATATTATGTAAACATTTTTACATCAATTTTTTTACTAAAAATTGACATGTAATATAAACATGTTATATAAAAAATTAAAATATTTCTAAAAGAGAAGATGTCAATTTTTTAACAAAAAATTGATGTGATAATTTTTTTTAATCCATTATATAACTAATATAGAATGTATGACATACAACATCACTTGTTTATATATTGATTTTAAATCAACATAAATTTTATGAAATAATCAATGTGGGATTATATTTTTGTAGTAGTTTTTTATTTATCAAAAAATTTTGAGCAAAATTAATGGATTAGATTTGAAAGTTTGAATATTTTTTGAAGTTTATTGTCTATTAATATAATAAAAAATAAGATTTATTTAAAAGATAATATAGTAAATACTTGAAGATTAAATAATAGTTAGTAAAGTACCAATTAAATATTTGAGGAATAAAAATAAATTATTTTAAATTAAATAACTAGGATTACACTATGTGTGTGTGTGTATCTTATGGCCAAAATTCCATTCAATCCTAAAAAGTAAAGCGGACCATCATGACTGATCATATATGGCATGACGTCGAACTTAAGATATGATCTTCCGGACTCATCTCGTGTTGAGAATCTTGAGATCTTTTACGTTTTTAGCAGAAAGGGGAAAACTTACGTGAGGTTTGTTTAAGAAGCAAAGAGAAGTTAACGACAGATGATTGAAGTTGGGGGATTAAAGTAGACAGAGATCTATTCAATTGGGTACACCTTATTGAAGGTTTTTCATTGGGTACGGTGAGATAATGACAGAGAAGCAGCTGGATTGACTCCGTGTCATCCTATATCAAGGCTCTACATTATAATTACAATTATAATCATAATTATGATTTTACTGTAAATAATAAAATTATAAATAAATATAAAAAATATATTGTAGTATAAAATTATGGAAAAATATAAATGCAGTGCAATTCATAAAAGGAAATTTACAACTTTCTGCCGTATTAATAATACTGGTGGCCTGGCAAATAGCAGGGCCTGGCATTTGCACTGCACTGTGCTGGATACTTAGCTGGACGGACGGAGCTGGCTTGTGGTGGAAAACCAAAGCACATGCTTGCACATGCAAGTTAGCTCCCTTTGTTCCAAGGCATTTTTCACTTCTTCCTCTCTTCTGCCCCCGACAACTACACTTCAAAGGACAATTAATGGCTTGGTTTGGTTAAATTTCTAGAGGGAAGAGAAGAGAAGTGGCGTACTTTCATGGTGATTTGGCTTTATCACATTGTGTTGGTAGTTTATAGTAAATGTTAGTGCCTAAATTTCAATTCGCATATTATTTAGAAGAATCGGTACTTTTCATAGTGATCTTTTATATATAACGAGTTAAAAGGTGCATCTTGAATTTAAATTAACGAACAACTAATTTTCTTTTTATTTCATTATTTATAGTTTTAAAAAAATAAAATTATTGATATCAGTTATCTGATAGGAAATTATTATAAAAAATATAACTCTTTGCAACAATTATATAATAAGAAATTACACTTATTTAACAATTATAAATAAAATTTCTATTAAATTATTTTCACTACTAAAGATTATAGAATTTTGAACTTTGGTGTATTCTAAAGACATACAAATCTTTATGAAGTGTAACATACACCTCAAAAATTATTACTTTCTTATTTCATCTTGCATTATTATTATTTTATTATCACTCAGTTTTTACCTATTTTTCTAACACCTTTCCCTCTGATATATTAACAATGATTTTAAATTACAACTGCAATATTGTTGCAATTAACAAATTGCAAATAAATGTGAGAAAATTTAATTGTTGTGGTGCAAAACTACAAAATATTATGCGCTATGTAACAATAATATACGTGCAATAATAATAAAATGAACGGAAAGTTATAACTCCATTTAAAATTATTTAAAAAATTTTTATTTGAATATAAATGTTACAACATTTAATGAGCCAGGGTTCTAATTTGTAAAGAGAAACCTGACTTAATAAATAGGTTGAGCCAGCAGTGGATAGATTAAATCATCTATGTCATTATTGTATCCAAAATGAAAAAAAAAAAAAAAGAGCATTTAAGTAGTTGGGGCATGCAGTAGTTTCTTTGAAATGAAGAGAGTGTCTTTCCTTACCATATTTGCTCGTGAAATTCCGCCACCATTCAAATTCAACTGTTCAGGAATAGTATTTATATTTTAAATTTTAATTAAAATTTTGTTTATTTGGATGAAAAATATTTTGTGTAGAATATGAAATATTAAGATAAAAGAAAGTATTTTAGTTATTTAATGTTAAATATAAAAAATTTGAAAAATTAATTTTTTTATTTACAAAAGGAATTTATTTTCCTCTACAACCAAGCCTTTAAGTACCATTTTTTTAATCATGATATATTACCTCTTTATTGATATATGAGTAATATTTTTATGAAAAATATTTACTAACAAAATAAATAAAACCTAAAACTGTAAATCACTTTTATCCTCTTTCCATAGTGACTAGAAGTCTGGGAATTATGTCTTGTGATCCTATCTAATTATTTTTCTTTTATTTTGATTTCAACAATATTATAGGTAGTGAAAAATGGATTTAAAATCAAGTTTCAAATGTAAATCAAATGTCATTATTGAATAGAAAATGATAAAATAAATTTGATCTTATTTTTTTAGCAATATTCAAATTTTTAACTTATTTTTTAATGCCTATAACATTTTTGTTTTGATTTTCCTTTATTGTTTCATTGAGTTTGTAGCAAGGGCTTTTTATGCCTTACAATAGTGGATCCTTTAATTCCTAAGGATACTGCCATATTATTAATCCACCCCTTTCAAAACTAGAGTAACTTGAAATTGCAAATTTTGTGACGATGATTCGTGATCAGACTTTTACTGATGATATTGTCATCTAGAATGCCTAAAAAAATTAATGGGGCACCATTTTTTTAAGTTTGCAAAAATTTTAGAGGGAAAAATCAAGTTTCAGCGATGACAAATGTCATTGGTGAATGTTCTAAACTTTTACTAATAGTTAGAGTCGTCGTTGAAGACTACCTAAAAATATTGGGTGCAAAATTAAATTTTCAGTAATGACATATATCATTAGGAAAAGTCTTGAGCTTTCACTGACGACAAACGTCATCGTTGAAAGTGAAGGCATAAGTTCCTGTGCTACTCCTCAGCGACAACAAATGTTGTTGCTAAAAGGCTTTATCTTTCACCAATAACTTGGTCATCACTAAAAAAGGAAGAACAATTCCCTATGCTAGTTTTTAGTGATAACACTTGTCATCAGTGTCAAAGACTTTTACCAATGACAATGTCATTACTAAAGAGTGGCATAGGAAATTGTCCCATAAATATCCCATTTTATGCCAACGATAATGTTATCGGTGAAAGTTTGAAGGTTTTACTAATGACCCTTTAGCGACAACCAAGAATTTTATCATTGTTAAAGGTTTTTCCTATAAATACCCCCAATGTGATTTTACTCTCATTTTGCGCAATGAAGAAGGAAGTGGCAAAATCAAAGATGAAAAAGATGAGAGGTAATTTTTTTTATAATATAATATATTTTCTATTTATATATTTTTTAATGTATTATAATTTCTCATTTGTATAATTTTAATTTGTTAGCTATTGTTATTGTTCATTATTGCTTGCGCTGGTTATTTAGAGAGTATTTGATCAGTATATTTCTTCCATTAAGGGATGTGAATTAAATTTTATAATATTTTATTTGAATATGTAATTTATGAGGTGAATAATATAAAATGAATTCATTTAGTTTGATGATATGATTACTTTGGTATGAAATAAATCTTGTTTAGTTTTATATGTTATAAATGTTAAATGTATTTATGTAGTTTTGTTTTAATGTATAATTTATAAATATAAATTTTATTATTATTATGTAACCCTTGGGTTGAAATTTTGCATAATATAATGTGTATAAATTATTTAATTAGGTTAATATGAGATGGAGTTGTTATGAGATTTTGTTTACAAATCTTAAAGTTTAGGATGTACTTTAGGAGTACAAAATTCTTAGTTACATTGAAGTAATGTAACGTATGAAATTAGAATGATTATATAAATATATTTTAGAAAATATATTGACATGGGAATAAACTTTTAGGTATATAATTAATTTTTTTTCAATATAACTTAGTAAAAGTAATTCAATGAAAATGTATAATTAAGAAATCAAATGTTATAAATATATTTAATGAAAAATATTATGAATATATGAATGGTCTTTCAATCGTTTCATCTTCTAGGAATACTGGATCTGCCATAAAAGGAATGGACGTCTTCATCGATGATAAAGATAATTTGGAAGATGAAACGATTGAAGATTATATGGAAGAGAAGCTTTTGTAGTTTGATGATGATGAAGAAATTAATGACCATGAGGATGAATCTATTAGGTTCATCGACACTAATTTACATTAGGGAAATAAAATTTTTTGTATTACAACTCATAATTATGTAAAAATAATTGTATAATTTTATTATATGAATACAATAATTCATATCTTTTCGCCAATGTGTTCAATTGTGAACTTTTCTTCTCAAATACTTATACAATGTATATTATCTTCATCATGGCAGATGTCAAGGCACGACACTATAGAGGTGATGTTGAAAGAGACCCTCTATATTGGCTCACCCACATTCCATCACAAAGTAAGGGATCAAGTATCTTTTTTTATTATGCATATTTAAGTTGATTATTTATTAAATATAAATTTATAGTATTGATATTTTCTCCTATCCATCAAAGTTGCAACTCTGAGAAAGAGGGGCCCGAATAGATCCCTCAGGCTATATGAAAAGATGGAGAAGAGTAAAGGGAGCCAATGCTTGTACAATTCGATATGATTGGTACATGGCATGCAGTTAGTGAGAATGCTAGCCATCTCCCTCATGATATAGATAGCATTATTAGGGCTCATATGCCACTTTATTATAAATCATGGCAAGCAGTGCCTTAACAATTGCAAAATAAAGTCATACAAGAAGTCTGAGTAAGTATCAATCTCCTCCTTATCTTAACTTAATTATATTTGATATTGAGATTTTTGGATATAGTATTCATAATTTTATTGAATGTCTTCTAACATAGTCTCATTTTGAGTTCCAAGGCATCTTTGAGCTTGAGTAAGACAGAACACTTAGTAAGTATCCATCTCCTCTCTACCTTAATTTAGTTATATTTAATATTGAAATATTTGGATATAGTACTCACAATTTTATTGAATGTCTTCTAATGTAGTCTCATTTTTAGTTCTAAGGCATCTTTGAGCCTAAGTAGGACAAAACACTTAGTGGTTTGATATGGATTGTTACTAACATGTATAGAGGCTGGAAGTATAGGTTGAAGAAGCATTTTCTACAGCACAGGAGTGATCAGGAGTAGGATTTCGACTTGGACTATGCTTAGGCACCTGTGTGTTGCGATATGTCTTGCCTCAAGCATGGCAAAGGTGTGTAGACTTTTTTAATAGCAACGCTTATAAGATAAGTATAATATTTAATAAAGTTATGTAATTATTTGATATATCTATATTATAAATGTAATTATATTATGTACTTATTTCTTAATTTGCAAAATCTATCCATGAGGAATGCAAACAATAGGATGAAAAATGTTGTAAATGATTGGTATGGATCAAAATCCATTGCCGCACATCATTATGATAAGATAATTTAACTTTTTACTAATGATTTAAATGTATATCAGTTAACTAACTCAATAATTTTGTTCATCCTTATTTTCTCTTGTAAAATATGAATAAAAAATAAGGAGACAAATGAGTTATAGTCAGTGTTAGAGAACTTTTAGGACCGACACATATATAGAAAAGGGAAATGGGCGCATCCAACCCCCGAGGACTAGTATATAAGTTAGCTAAACTTTATATTTTAACAATACAAATTTTACAAGTATATCTTGTAATCTTTATAATTAATTTTTATTTTAATAATTCAAGCTGAGGATGATTGAGTTGGCGACTTAGCATGCTGAATCTAATATATCATTTACTCAGTAAAGCCTTGTATTGGCTGCACCTTTATTTACTTCTACACAGCCTGAGTTAAGTAGATTTGCAGCAGCACCCCCGCCCAACTACTAAATCCCGCCCAATCACTACTTTCAATGTATCATCCATGTCATTGAGAGGATGATGATAATGATAGTTCTAACATGGACAACAATAAATTTGGATATCTATACCTCCTTTCTCCTTAAATTACTTTGTATATACAATTTTTTTAATGTATAGACATTTATATAGATCACATATATATAATTTTTATATGTATAAACAATTACAAAGTTATTTTATAGGCATTCATTTTTTTATATGGATTATGTGATCATATTGTACATTATTACTAGTACCGTTGGCATATCTTATTTGTGCAATTTAAATTAGATAAAATTAAATTAATAATATCAAATTAATTCAATTGAATTAAAATAAAAAATATTCTTATTTATTTTATCAAATATAATATATTAATTTAATCATATTTAATTATAATTTTAATTTAATATATTTTATTTTAATATTTCTAGAATTTTACTTTAAAAATAATAGTATTAAATTTAATTTTTAAAACCTTCAGCGACGACAACATTATCGTTACTGAAAGATTATATTTAAATTTTTGTAATGGTTTCAGCAACGATATTGTTGTCTTTATAGGTTTTAATTTAAAAAGTATAAAATTTTAAAATGACTTTTAGCAATGACAATATCATCACTAAACAATTCTTCTTATATTTTATTTTTTAATTTAAACCTTATACCTATGATATTCTCATAGTTAAAAATTTAAAATTTAATTATCGCTAAAAGTTTGATTTTTAGTAACAATAATGTCATCATTAAAAATTTTAAATTCATAAATTTTTGATTTTTGAAAATATTTTCTACAATGATTTTATCGTAAAAAAAAAACCAACTTTTATCAATGACTAAGTAGTCATTAGTGTTGACGACTTCAATGACAAATTTATACCAACGACATTTTTTCTAACGACATTGATAATTAGTAATGATCGGATTATCTATACTAATGATAATTGTTGTTGCTAGAAATATTTTTTCCTGTAGTGAAATTCGATTTCCAAGTCCCAAGCTCATCCACCGTTTTAAGTATCGTCTCACCAACTTGATGTACTTATAGAATTATCAAACAAATGAATCGAATTAAATTTATATCTATACAGAGTTACGATAAAAATGAATTAAAATTTGGATGATTCAATTCATAAATGTTAGTTGTCAAATACATAAAATGAATGTAATTCGTACAAGCTTTAATTTGCATAAACTGATTCACATAAATCCACAATAAATTAGATTGGAATTTAGCCAGTCTAAATCTTTCGGATCTGAAAATTAGCCCATTTGATCGTCGAACTTCAATCCATTTCAGGGACTCTAAACATTTTTATTCCTAGTAATTATTAACGAGGGTTATAAGAAGAAATAACCAGGTATATACATTATACTTTTCACCTGCAAAAGCTTTTATTGAATAATAATTTGACCAAATTAAATACAGATGGATAGTATATTGTTTTTGAAATGATGGGCGAATAACATAAAACAGAGCTCAACAATACAAGGATGAGCTGCAGTTTTTCAATAATAAAAAAATAGAAAAATAAAAGCTCTATCAATTCTAGGGAAAATTATATGGAAAGATGCTAAAAATTTTCGTGTGGTCATGGATTCGTGTGTGTTTTGAATCCTTTCATTATGAGCGGTCATTTTTTTTTCATTTATATCTCGGATGTTCCTATGACTTATTAGTCTCTAATTGGGGGGGAAATAGATCATATTAAGGCTTAAAAAATAGGTTTATTTAAATAAATATATCAAAACTACTTTTTATTATCTTGATTCGTAAGCCTATTAGATTTACTTATTTAATAATTACCATATTTATGTATGATATGATGTAACATCATATATAATTTATACAAATATAAAATGTACATATATATAATATTAATATAATTTTAATACATATAATTATAAATATAGATGTAACATTATTATTGATTTAATTTTTACCATAAAAGTCTTTGTCTATTAACTCATTTGAGTGTTTATTTATATAAGTAAGTTTTTAAATAAATTAAAAAGCCAATCAGATTTTTTAAATAAACCAAGTCAAATCTGAATTTTTACCTTATATAAGTTAACAAGAAAAATTCAGATTAATAATTTATGAAATAAATATAACTTTTTTAAAATAAAACTTAACTCAATTTAACTTATTTCTACTCTAATTATATAAGAGTTTTTAGTTCTGGTATCTGGACACAGATCAATATAACCAAACCGCTGAGGATTAAGCCTGCAAGCACATGATCACCAAAAATGAAAAAAAAAAAAAAAAGATGCACTCTTAATACCAAAGTGTGTTCTACGGTTTTTAATATTTTCAATTTTTATTAAGTTCCTAAAATTAACATTAGACAATAGTTCTAGTTTCATTAACTAATGTCAAAAATTTTGATAATCTCTTCTACATGTTTTATTAGTTATTTGATTGTCCTTATCATTCTTGCTTTGAAGTTTTAAAATAATTATTTCTTAAATAAAATGTTTGTTAATTATAAAATCAAGAGTTTAACTAAATTAAGCAATTAAGTTATTCACAATATTTTAATAAGATTAGTTCGTAAAAAATCCTATTCAAGTATAAATATAAACAAATTAATAAGTCTATATAGACCAAGCTCAAACTTGATATTATTTTGCTCGAATTGTTTAAAAGTTAAATGAGTTTAATAATAAAAATATTTTTTTATTCCTATATTGTATATAAATAATATAATATATAAAAAATTCAATAACATTAATCATTGTTAAGGTTGTATAAAGAAGTATAATATTTTAATTAAAATAATTAACTTTCTAGTACTTGCTATTTTTTGCAAAGTGTAATTGTTCATATCTTGTGATAATTATATGAATATTTTTAATGAATTTAATGGTTGTAGTAAAATTTATATTGGTAAGTAAAATGATATCAAAATATCTTATGGTTATTTTATTTGTGAAAATTAAGTTTTTATATACTCAAATTTTGATAAAACAAACTATTCTTATAAATTTGTATAAACTTGTTTAGGCTCATATTCATTACAAGTTCAAACTTAAATTTAAATATTTTGAATTTGATAATAAATTTGAATTAAAAAAATATCTTGTAATTATTAGGAGTGTGGGAAATGGAGTTGTAGGTTGGGGTGAAAATAAGGATGGCAATAAGTCGAATTTAGGTAAACCTAATCCAAATCTAATTAGATCTAAACTCATCAAGGATCTATTACTTTTTATCCATTAAAGATCCATATCCATTAAGAATTCAATAAGATCTTATTAAAAGATTTAAAATAGATCTATTTGGATCCGCTAATATAAATATAATGTTAATT
Organism: Sindora glabra; assembly: GCA_020226215.1. Taxonomy (NCBI): domain Eukaryota; kingdom Viridiplantae; phylum Streptophyta; class Magnoliopsida; order Fabales; family Fabaceae; genus Sindora; species Sindora glabra. The sequence goes on from CM035236.1 coordinate 24,454,361, forward strand.
TTTTTAATAAAAAAGTTATTCTTTTTTTTATAATAATTGCACTTGGTAATTATAAATTATATTTATTTTCTAATTTATATCTATTTTTATTTTAATACATTCATACTTTTCATATTAACTTTAAAGTAAATATAGGTTACATCAATCCCATTAATAATAATTACACTTGACAGTTATGAATTATATTTATTTTCTTATTTATATCCATTCTTATTTTGACTCATTTATATTATCTAAAATAGCTTTAGAGTAAATGTGGATTGTATTAGGTCAACTCATAAATAATTATTTATTCATTTATATTATAATTAAATATTTCTACATTATATAAACTAATATTATAAAATAAAATAATACTATTTTAAAATTTCTTTATAATGTAATGTAAATTTAAATATTTTTAATATTATTTATCCTATATAAACTATCATAATATTTTTATATGTGATAATATTAATTTTCATATAATAATAAGTTGATAATAAAATATGTTATTCAAATAGGTTTAATATAGTACTTAAAAAGAATTTAAGACCCATTAAATATTTATAAGAGACAGGCTTGTATATTGTATAAATTAATATTAATAGGTACCCAAAAAGAATTTAAGATCTATTGGATATTTAATGAGTAAACCCAAACCTAAATCATTAAGTAGTGAATCTAATTTAAGTAAGATCCATTGGGTAAATATCCATTAATTTGGGTAAGATTCATTGAATATGGGTATTTTTCCCATCCCTAGGTGTAAATAAAGTAATGAGGTTCTTAAAAGTGGCTTAAGGAAGTAAAGAGTGAACACTCAAGACTAAAGTTTGCTAAGTATAGCAAAGAAAAATTATGTATTTTGTAACGTCTTTTTCCTAGGAGAAGATGATATTTATAATGGTTATGGGTAAAAAAGCATGTGCAAGAGCATGTGTGAAAGGATTAATGGTTTATATGAGAATGATAAAGTTGGTTGATTAGGTAGAAAACAAATATTGTTGCATGTGGGATACAAGATAATGAAAGTGAAAGTTGATAATAGGTGTCAAAGGTTTGTGTGAAGGTTATGAAGGTTAGGGTTTTATTTATATTTGGAAAGGCAATTATAGGGAGGCCTTCAACCCCTCTACTTACCTTGACATGGAGGTTTTGCAATGAAGAGGCCTAAGTCTCCTATATACCAAAACTAGATTTTCACTTTAATTTTGTCAAGTTACACTTAATAGAATTTCCAACATATTTGGTGGAGAAGAAAGGTATCCATTCTTCATAACCAAAATGAATTTTACTCTAAATTGGGCGACTACCGACTGATTTCATGCTTGTGGATTACTCCATGCCTTATACCCAAAGTGAGTAAAGGTTCTCAGTCCTTCTACTTTCCTCGGCTCAGAAGGCTTGTGACAAAGAAATTTAAGTGTAACATGCATAACTTTCTCATGTATCAACGATGAAACCCTCACTTTAATCTAGTCAACTCACGTATAATAGAATCTCCATTGCATTTGATAAAGAAGGAGAGTCTCTATTCTCCATAACTAAAGTAACTCTTAAACCCAAGTTGGATACCTATTGGCTATCTCCGTGCCTCAGTGGAACCAATTCATTTAAACCCCCGTGACTACAATACCTTCCGCACTAAGTCCATCTTTCTAGACTTCTTACTCTCGGCTTTGATAAATCTTTTAGTTTGGGCCTCCTGGTGAGGCTGATGTTTGTAATGTATTCAAGGTGAGGTCATGGCCAAAAAGAAAAACGTGAGGCGGGTCCTAATTGGAAGGGCCTACTAGCTCACTGGTGCTTAAATTAGGGCAGGTTGGTGTTACTCTTGTCCTCACTTTAATCGGGCCTCGTGATCCTATACATGGACATTAGGCCCCTTATCTGCTTCCATAACCATGTTATTATCCTACTTTTGGGTATCGTCCACCTGTTTCTAAACATCTTGAATCTGGTTAATCATAGATACGGTCTCATTTTGTTTCTCTTGAGATGACATGGGCTATGCATTCTTATCAAGACTCAGATTAGCAAATTTACTTAGTTCACTTGAGCTCATTCCAGTTCTTCTTTTCAAATTCTCGAGATCTTTATAAAGATTAGCAACTAGAGGTGTTTAAGTCATTTTTGCGTTTGCCTTATCGTATCCTTTCTATAGGCACTGCATTCGGATTTTAAGATATAAACACTGCCTAAAACAAATTAAATAAATTTTCAATAGTTGTTCCTAAGGACTATACCTCATTAAAAAAGAAAAAATAATTATGTCTTATCCAGTTAAAAAATGTTTACACTTATTTTTTTATGAAAATATATAATTTCGTCCCTGAAATTAGAAATTGCTAACAATTTTATATCTAAATTATCTAAAATTATAATTTTATCTCTAAATAATAGTTCATACAAATAATTTAATTTTTTTCTACAAATAATTTTATTTTTAAATTACTATATGGAAGGATAAAATTATCTATTAATTCATTATTAAAGAATAAAATTACAATTTTATATAATTTAAGAATGAAATTGTCAACACTTCATAATTTTAAGAATGAGATTGTATATTTTCTCTATTTTTTCATCTATATTTTTTTAATTATTGTAACATAAATTTTTAATGGTGACAGTATGTCACCAATATCACTGTCTTATGTTATATCCGTTTCTTTTTTTTTTAATAGAACAATCGATAATTATACTCATGTCGACCTTCATTTTTTATATGTTTTAAAATTATTTTTTTATATGCCTATTTTGCAGTTTTACTCGATCTAAATTTACTTGGTGGGTCTCTTTCGTCTAACCTTGTTTTTTCATTGATATATTTTCTATAGCATACAAATAAAAATCTCAAATAAAAGCTTCAAAAAAAAAAGGAAAAATGCAAAAAAAACCCCCTTCAACTATGGGGTAGTTGGATTTTACCCCTTAAACTATGAAAACTTGGATTTTACCTCCAACAACTTTATAAAACTTGAATTTTACCTCCAACCATGAGAAAAATAACAACTGCAACACTTATCGGCGTTTCTGTACACTTAACGGCGGTTAAAACCGACAGCATAACCCATCATTTAGCGGCGGTTTATGAACCCCTGGTAAACTAGCAAATATAACAGCAGTTTTTAACTCCCAACAAGTAAAACATGATAGCGGCAATTTTCCCAACAGTAAGGATAAAATTCATGTTTTATAAAGTTGTTGGAGGTAAAATTCAAGTTTTCATAGTTCAAAGGGGTAAAATCCAATAACCCTATAGTTGAAGGGATTTTTTGCATTTTTTCCAAAAAAAAAAAAAACATGGTCAAATAATTCCACTGAAACCCATTTGAAAAAAAATATCAAACTTAAATCAAATGTTACTTTTTAACCTCAAATTAACAAATGAATCAAATAATAGTCAATTTTCATTTTAAAATTTTGATTTCTTTTTTGAAATATTTTTTCTTTTTATGTTGCTTTTAAATGTTTGTGATCAACGATCAAATTTTAATTGAAGGTATTTGAGAAAAAGAAAACTAACAGTTGAGTAGCACAAGGAAAATAGAATATGATAATATTGATTTAGTATGTAATGTTACACATACACATAAATATATATTACGCATACAAAATTTTTATCCTATTATTTCTTTTTAATCACTTACTGACTAATTCAAACATATGATGAAAAAGAGGAAAGAAAAGAAACGCTGTTTATTGCATTCTTTTTATTTTGAGATCTTATTTGTCTCCCATTAAATGACTATTTTAATTTGATACATATATTTGATTTCAAATATTTTTTTTCAATTAAGATAGAAACGACTTAATTTATTTGATATTTATAAAATTGACGCAAGAGGGCATGCACACTAGCAATATATAAGAAAATAATATCAATGGTTGAATATTGAATAATCATATATATATATATATATATATATATATATATATATATATATATATATATATATATATATATATATATATATATATATATATATAGTAGTCCTGAAGGAATAACTCACAAATTTAAAACTTCTATCCCAAAGTTTGAATTCTTCCATATCATCAAAATAAATATTTGAAATATTTTTTGCATCCTTAAATTCTTGAAGTAACGATAATCCTGAATGAGTCTTCTTTTAAAAATGTTTGAATATTAATCCTTAATTTGTTTCCAGTTTAATCAATTGTTGTACTTCATCCAAGTCAAGTGATTCATAATTACCTCAATACAACATTATACACACTCATGTATTATGGAATCACTTTACGTGGTGAAATAATTATGGTTAAGCTACTAGTTACTAATCATTTATGGATGTGTGGTTGTAATAGTGAGAGATGATCTTTTATTGCTAATGTTGAATGGATATTCATAATTATCTCAACAAAGATCCCATTTTGATATTTTTCTACAAGACAATTTAAATTAGGCCTTATATAATGTTTGAGAATTAAAAGCCTGTTGCCACTTGTTTATATTGCAGCAACTTTATTTTTTTTCCTTGTTTCTCTCATTTGCATTGAATACTAATGTTGATGGAGAGATAATTCGATAAGTTTTATGTTTATATTGGAGGGCTATATAATTCCATTACTTTTACCATTTGGAATTTGGTAAGTTCAAATAAAGTAGTTTATGCCTTATGATATATTCTATTAGTGAGAATATTGTAAGTTGATTGTACTATATGTTAAATTTATTATCTATGTGGCCATAAATTAAGTATAATTATAATGTATGTACCTCAAGTATGCAAATGTAAACAATTACCTAATTAATGAATAAGCATGCTTTATCCTTATGACATTTTGAATTCATGGGAGTACATTTACGTGTGCGCGCGCGCGCGCATATTGTATGCATAAATGATTTATTTTATATGTTAATATAGCTATATTTGTTAAGGGTGCATGTTATGGTATATTTGTCATTTAGAGACATTTAAGCCTTATTTCAATTGAGATTATAATTAATTGAATTTCATTTGAAATTTTAAGCAGATTCTTGGGCTATAAAATTGAGATTTATATATATTTAATAATCCTTATTGTTTATATATATATATATCTTTGTTACTTCACATCCCACTTTGTAACTAATAAAAAAAGAGGTGCAAGTACTTAAATGTATAATATTTATATTCTTATGGAATATATATTAATCATCAATAAATACCTATAACCTCATTTTAGAAGCTTTGATAGTATGTTGTTAGGTTGGTATTGTTGTGGCCACGTGTTATGATATTATCATAGTTTTCCATAAAACCAAAATTTAGTTATTTAAGTGGGAGAATGTTGAAATAAAATTTTAGACTAGCAAAATGTCAAAATAATAGAGAGCACATTATACCCCAATTCAAATAACCATGTTTTTTAGGCTTTTAGGAAAGGCACTAAGGCTATTAATGGAATTTTCATGTTCTATAGGCCTTGTTTGTTAGGTTATTGATATAGGAAGACAAGTTTAGTTCTGATCCTACATGAAGGTATTTTTACTTTCATTCTAATATTTGTATATATGACTGTCTTATTAAGATTACAATTTTTGTTAACTACAAAATAAGAAAAGGAAGAGTTTACATCTTTTTTATTTTTTTCTTTTTGTGACTAAATAAATATTGTTACCAAATTCATTATAAAACCTTTTTAACAAGTCTAATATAATGAAATGATAATTATTCTATTTTACGTTGATTATCACAAGATTAAAATATTTTTATAAATATCATTATTATCAAATGCAAAAAGGATTTGACCTTTGGGGAGATATTTGAAAAGTTTCCTCTTCACATGTTTGGGAAGCATTCTTATTTTCATTACAAATAAATTGTAGCCTTACCTATTAACAAAAGTGTTGAGAAATTCAATTAAGTTGAGTTATCATTATGAGCTATATGATATTTATTTTACAAATCTAAATATACTTATCTTTACTCATAACACACATATTGAAATTAAAGGAAAAAAAAGTAATGAAGTTTATATCAAGCATTAAGAAACATACTCGAGATCATCACAATTCAATAAGAACATCTCTTAAGGATGTAAATATGATGATCTTTACTCATAACTCAGTCATGTATTTTTGCTAATCACTACTTCATTGTTCTCTAATAAGTAGAGCTTTGGCCTTATCTTTAGCGTTTAACTCTTCCTTTAATCTTATTTATCATAAAATTTTATGCAACATTGTTAAAATAGAAAAGATATATGCACCATGGTATATATTAAAAAGAGTTCAATTTGAAATTTATTTTTCATAGCAAGTAACTTACATAAGATAGAAAAATGATAATGAATCGTTAGGAGGTTGCTATTATCAAGTTAACAAAAAGAAAAGTTAGATATAAAAACACAATTAGAGAAATCATGATAGTGGTATGACTCATCAAATAATTTCATTTCTAGAATTATAATTATAAATCACCTTAACAATAATAATTTCAAATCATCAAGTATTTAACATTGTGAAAAATACACATTGTTGCATGCATGTGTATTGAAAAATACACATTTATTTGATAAATAAATGAAACATTCTTACTTATTTAATGTAGATATCATCAATTATAGAATCATAAATTTAACATGTGTTTAGATTAAATATAAAAAATGATGAAAATACTTGAAGAAGAAATTGCAGATAGGATGTCAATTGAAACTTATAAATATTAATATGAATGACATGTATCGATAAAAAAGCCTACACTCACCCATAGGTACTGGTGCATCTTAAGTGAAAATTTGGATTCAATTTTACATAATTAGTATACGGAAATCATCACAAAAAGAAATATCTTCATTTCTTAAAAGGGTTTGAGGTTAAAAACAATTGAAAGCAACACATTTAATTAGACAAGTAGAAATAGGAAATGGTAAAAGGGGAAAAAGGCAAATAGAAATAAAGAAAGAATACAAGAAAAATGAAATAAAATTCACATTAAATAATTAATAAAAGATTTGATTATATATTTGAAAGGATTCTTCTTAACATATTTTAAATTTAATATGCATTTGGCTAATGAGTCAATGGACAAAATAAAAACAAAATCCGAAATAACATTAGCAATGCATGATGGAGTTTATAAAATAACAAATTAAAGGATTTTTTTTAAAAAAAAGAAAACTAACCTCAGCTTCTTTGCAATGTTACTCAATCCTATGCAACATTTCTTTCAACTTTAATGTTTTCTCTTGTTCTTTCAAAATCTCTAACCACAACTTAACTAACTTTTTTTCCAAAGTCAAATTTTTCTTCAACATTTTCTTTTCCCTTTGTGCAATCCACAAGTTAGCTACATTTAACTCTAAAGCACTTAACTTGTAAACCAATATCTTATATCTAATTTCAGCATTATGTATTTCAAGCCTTTTTACATAATTGTGTGCTTGTTCTAATTTAGTAATAACACTTCTTAAATTAATCTCCATATGTGCCATTTTTTTTGCCAACACATGTGCCATTTTTTTCATTATTGAGTCTTTAAGCACTAATTTCCCAAACTTCTCCTTTTTAACTCTTTCTATATTCAATATTTTTGGTCTAGTCATATCATTAGTTAGCTTCCTTTCTACCCTCATAGCTATATTATTAGCCTATTTATGCCTCTCCTCCACCAGTTTCTCCAGATTTTCAATCTGGTTAATCAAAGAGGCTATTGTATTTTGTTTCTCTTTAGATGACATGAGCTTCACATTCTTATTAGGATTTATATCAACAAATTAACTCATATCACTTGAGTTCATAATAATTTTTCTTTTTCAATTTTGAGAATCCTTAACAATATTAAAAGTAAGAAGTGTTTGAGTCTTTTTTATGTTTGCATTATAGTACCCTTTATACATACATTGCATTTGAATTTTAAGACATAGACTTAAAACAAGTAAATAATTTTTCAATAGTTATCCATTTACCATATTCAATAACAAGATTATATATGTTTTTAATGAAAAAAGAATATAATTATGCCTTATCCCATTAAGAAGCTTTCATTTTTCTATTTACAATTTTTTTAACTAATGTAAGATAAAATTTTAAAGATAACATTAATCTATCACCAATCAAACAACCTCTCATCTTACTTTTTTTTCTCTTTTTAATTAAATAATAGATAAACATAATTATGTTAACTTTATTTGTTATATGTTTAGAAATTATTTTTATTCTTTGTATGCCTCATTTATAATATTTTTAATTAAAATTTATTTAATTGATCTCTTTTATTTAACTTTAATTTTTTATTGATATATGTTCTATAACATTCATTAAAAAAAAGCAAAGAATTATTAATTGTATAAAGTTAAAATCTGAGCAAGAAGGTATATAATAAAAGATAACTATGATACATTCAACATACTAACTTTGCAATAAAAAGTTTCAAAGTAACAACAATGGTCGAATGTTCCCTTAAAAGTCATTTGAAAAAATGTTGAATTCAAATCAAATATTATTTTTAACCTCAAAAGTAACAAATAAGTTAAATAATAGTCAAATCATCCTTAAAATTTTACTTTTCCTTTTTTTAATATATTTTTTGCTCTTATAGTTAGGTTTAAATATTTAGAATCAGTAATTGAATTTTAATCAAAGATACCAAAAGAAAAAAGAAATTCAACTAATGATATAATATTAAGCATTACAAAATATTGATGACCTCATTCTAAAAGATTTGATATATGGTGCTATGCTTATAGTTTGACCTTTGATTGTTGCAGCTACATGATGTGATCTAGAGTGTTATCATGGTTTTCCACAAAATCTATGATTTGCTATTCAAGTGGGAGAATATTGAAATAAAATTAAAGATTAGAATAGTCAAATGATTTTAATTAAAACTTGGATTAGCAAAATATCAATAACTATATTGTTAAACTCAAAAAGCAATTTTTTTTTATTTTATGAAAGGCACCAACCCTATTAGTAAGTTTTTAATTTTTTACGAGCCTTGTTTGTTACACTACTAATATAGGAAGGTTAATTTAGTTCTGATCCTACATAGAAGTGTTCTCATTCTCATTATAATATTTGTACTTGTGATTGCCTTCTTGAAATTACAATTTTTATAGATGGCAAAATAGGAAATATTAGTTTACACTTTACCTTTGTTTTCCTTTTTTGTTTTTCACCATGACCAAATATTGTTACCAAATTCATTATAAAACCTTTCAAAAAATTCTAATATAATGAAATGATAATTATCTTATTTTACCTCTACCTTCATGGGATTAGAATAAATATGTAAATCTCTTCACTATTAAGTGTAAAAAGGCTTTGGCCATTGGAAAAATATTCAAAAAGTTTCCTTTTCACATGCCTAGGAAGGGTCATTACAGTTTAGTTCATGTTTTAAGGGTTTCTACTCTAAAAGATGCGAAGAAAAGACCTATATGCATTATATATTATCTTGCATTTGTCAATTAGGTGTTTTCTATACTACATTGATGTTTATGGTATGTAAATAACGTAAATCTTTAATTCGAGATTATGATTATTTTTTCTCCTCTTTATACTCCTTGAGTTATTAACAAAGAGAATAACTATGAAAATCAAAATATTTAGCTAACAAGAATACAAATTAATATGATTTCTTAACAACCATGATGTATCAATATCACATAATCAAAGCTTCATGTTCATCTATATTTTATTTTTATTAGTAAATAGAAAAGGTTTGAGCTTAGTAAATAAAGAAATTACAATCTATCTAGACATAGGATATAAAGCCCAATAACATCACCAAATTGTATATTACATAAACTTGCAAAGGGACTATTTAGAATTTACAGACCAATATCATGTTAAAGACTATAAAAGGCTAATTAATCTACATATTTATTATCTTCTTTATAGAAACTAGTCTTTTTGCCTACTTAGAGACTTCTAAAAAAATTGAAAGCTTTAATCATTATTACTAATTACTAATTGTTGATTAAAATTATTATTATTATCAATGATGATATTTTCCTAAAAAATCAACATATAAAATTAAATATTTTATTCAATTCATACAATTGAATAAAATGAAATTTTATTACAAATTAGTTTTTTTAAGAAATTTTATCCAATGGCACTAATTAGTTCCTATTAATTTATTTCATACTAATTTTACAAGTGGCTTTCAAGAATCATCATGCAATAGGCTTGATACGAATTTAAAGGATGCAAGACTGAATCTTCGTACAATTAAGTATCAAGTAAATAGAAATATGATTTGATTTATTATAAAATATGAGAAATTCAGTTCTAGGAAAGTATAATCTATATGTGAAGTTACCTAAGGTTTTATCTAAACTTTTTCTTATAATTCGATCCTTATACTTTCATTATTCCATACATGTCTCCATAAGAATTTAAGTTTGATCCATCACGGAGACTATGAATAAATTGATTCATAAAGGATATTAACATCCAATTTTTACAAATTAATTTCAAATATAATTACTCTGTAGAATCTAGGGATCATCTTGTTTTTTTCCTAATATCATGTTGAATTCTTCAAATCCTTTTTTAAGTCATTTTGATATTCTAATTCAAAATACATCTTTCAACCTTAATTTTAAAATCATACTTATATTTATTCTCAATGTTACAAAAAATTAGTTTAATGGAAAGTAAAAAACATAATATACATGAATTTGAACAAAAGTCATATAAATAATAACAAAATAGATTTGAAAGGTACCACATTAATACATTTATATTAACTAACCATTTTTATACCTTCTAAAATATATATAATTATGAACAAAAAATTATGAACTGATATCTTCATACAATTCATTTCTACTTCATTAAAAAAAAGAAATATATTTTTCACTTTATTAGAAAATTCTCCTCCTTTATTAAAAGTTTGTGCATGTTGAAAGAGGGAGAGAAAATAAATTGAAGGAATAAATAAGAGTTTATATGAGTGACTAAAGATTACAAGAGTAAGTTGAGAAGGAATAGAAATTGATTTTAGAATTTGGTGCATCTTGAGGGAGAGAGAAGAATCGGTTAAAATAGAAAAGAGATAATTATCAAAAGTTATAAAGATAATTTTTTAAATACTATTTGATTATTTGAAATAATGATAATTGTAAGAAATTATAAAATTAAAATAATAATAATTTTTAATTATTATTTGAAATAAATGTGTGAAAGATAAGAATCGGTTAAAATTAACAAGAGATAATAGTAAGAAATTACAAACTTAAAATAAGGATAATTTTTAACTATTGTTTGAAATAAATGCAAGATTACAAAATTATCCTCACTTTATCAAATTTGAAATAAATATTGATTTTTTTTCAAAAAGTGATAAGATATAATTATGTAAATTTACAAAATTAAAATAATAAGGATAACTTTCTATAAATAAGTTATAATTATGGAAAGTTACAAATTTAGAATAAAGATAATTATTTAATTACTTTTTGAAAATTTAAGATTATAAAGTTGTCCTCATTTTATAAAATTTAAATCAAATAAATATTAATTTTTTTGAAAGAAAAAGTAGTGTCCAAATACCTTTAATCCCTTTTATTTTAGTAATAAATTAATCATGAAGTTATTATTAAATTGGTTAGTTTAATGGCATTGTGTCAGTATTTCATTCTAATGTGATTATGAGTTCGAATCAAAATAATATTATGAAAAAATAACTTTTTTTAGTGTATTGTTATTTCACATTTAAAGTAGATGAAAATTATTGCTTAGTGCCTAATGTCTAATTTGAAAAGAAGTATCTTCTATGAGTAAATTAATAATTATCTTTAAGTCCATCTCTATAATGACTTTTCTATGCCCACGATTCGCTAATGTAAACTCCCCATAATTCCCCTATATTTTTAGTGTGTAACTCAATATATATGTCTTGTTTTGCTAAACACCTAGAATTGACCATTATATTGTCTTTTTTTATAGATTTTAATTTTTTTTAATTTTTGTTATTGTTAAAATCAATTCTCTTTATGTAGTAATATAACTGAATTATATTAATCGACTGGCTCTATTAGATTAGCATATGACATCTAATCAAAAGAGCTTGATGTATAGTGTGAAAAGAAGTATCTTTCACAAATAAATAATCTTCTTTAGGTCCATCTCTAAAATGATTCTTCTATGTTGAAGATTCCATGCCAATGATAAACTATAGTAGACTCCTCATAATTCACCTATATTTTTAGATTTTCATTGCGTAACTTAATATATATTCCTTATTTGCTAAATGCTTAATATTGACCATTATATCATCTTATTTTTATAGACTTTAATTTTTCTTTTATTTTCGCTATTGCTAAAAGCAATCTTTTTTATATAGTAATATAGATGAATAATATCAACCGATTCCTTCAATTGGATTAGCATACAACATGTGATCATAAGAGCTCGACATATGGTGTGAAAAAAAGTATCTTCTATGAGCAAATTAATAACCATCTTTAATATTGTCTCCAAGATGACTCTTCTATAACCAAGATTCCATGTCAATGATAAACTATAGTAGACTCTTCATAATTCACCTATATTTTTAATGTGCAACTCAATACATATATATATATATATATATATATATATATATATATATATATATATATATATATATCTTGTTTGCTAAACCCCTAGTATCAACCATTATATTGCTTCTTTTTCATGAAATTTATTTTTTTTAATTTTTGCTATTGCTAAAAGAGTTTTTTTTACAAAATAAATGCATTAAAAATTTTCCTTGGTGAAATAAAAAATAATGTGATAGTAAGTAACTAGAGAATATAACTTTTAACAAGGAAAAAAAAAGAAGAATTGATTATAAATGCAAGAAGCCTTTAAAATTGAAATAGAATTTACTTGAATGAGCAATGCTTTTCATGTATGCTACTTTCCAAACTATTTTTTATTCATATGACTTATATTGAATCAATTTAACATGTCTATTTTAAATAGACAAAATAAATTTAACTTAAACATAATATATAAGCAAATAAAAAAAGCTTGAAAAGTTTGTTTGCACTCATAACCTAATTTAACTTGCAACATTTTTTATTAGGCTTATGGAAATCAATGTTAAATTTAACGCACATTGTCATATCATAATAATAATCCATTTGAAAAAAAAAACAATTGACCATTTACAATCAATTATTAAGCAAACATAACTAAGCGGGAAGCATATATATAATACAAAAAATATTCTTATTTTCCATTACAAATAAATTGTAGCGTTACCTACTAACAAAAGTTTTAAGAAATTCAAATAAGTTGAATTATTGTTGTGAGCTACATGATATCTATTTTACAAACTAGAATATAGTTATCATTACTCATAACACATAGTTTGAAATTAAAAAAAAAAACAAAGTCTATATCAAACATTAAGAAACAAACTCAAGATCATCATAGCCTAGTGAGAACATGCTTTGTAAGTATAATGATCTTTATTCATAACTGAATCTTGTATTTTTGCTAATCTTTGCTTCAACCTCTTCCATAAGGATTTGCCATCTAATAATTAGAGCTCTAACTCTTGCTTTAACCTTGCCTATCATAAAATATTATGTAATATTGTTAGATTAAAAAAAGCATATGCACCATGACATATATTTTAAGAAAAGTTTAATATGAAAATTATTTTTTATGGCATTTAACTTACACAAGATAGAAAAATGATAATGAATCATTAGAAGGTTGTTATTATCAAGTTGAACATTGAAAAATCATAAAATACTAATAAAAAAGGTTCCATTATAGTTGACAAAGAGAAAATTTAGGTACAATAACACAATTAGAGAATTAGAATAATGGTAAGATTTGTAAAAAAAAATTCATTTCTAAAATTATAATTACAAATCACCTTGATAATAATAATTTCATATCATCGAGTGCTTAACCTCATAAAAAAATTCACATCGCTATATGCATATATGTTGAAAAATGAAACATTCTTATTTATTTGATAAATAAATAAAACTTTCTTACTTATTTAATGTAGATATCATCTATTATAAAATCATAAATTTAACAAATGTTTAGTTTACATGTAAAAAATGTCAAAAATACATCAAGAAGAAACTGTTGATAGGATGTCAATTGAAGCTTGTATATATCAATACGAATAACATGTATCGATAAAAAAGCTTACACTCACCCATAATTACGAATACATTTTAAGTGAAAATTTGGATTCAATTTTACATCATAAGCATATGGGAGTCTTCATAGAAAGAAATATTTTCAATTCCCAAAAGGGTTTAAGATTAAAAGCAATTGAAAGCAACATATTTAATTAAGCATTATGTAGTTGATCAAGACAAGTAGAAATAGGAAATGGTAGAGAGGGGAAAAGGGGAAATAGAAATGGAGAAAAAATGCAAGAAAAATGAAAAAAAAAAGTTTGCATAAAAAATCAATACAAGATTTGATTATATATTTGAAGGGATTCTTTCTTTTGAATAACATATTTACATTTCATATGCATTCAACTAACGAGTCAAATGGACAACATAGAAACTAGAATCCAAAATGACTCTAACAATGTGTGATGGGTTTATCCAAAAAAAAATTAAGGAAATTTTTAGGGAAAAAAAACTAATCTCAGTTTCTTTGCAACGCTACTTAATCCTATGCAACATTTTTTCCAACTCTAATGTTTTTTCTTTTTCTTTTAAAACCTCTGACTATAGTTTAAACATATGTTTTTCCAAAGTCAAATTTTCCTTCAACATCTTTTCCTCCCTTTGTGCAATCTACAAGTTAGCTATGTCTAACTCTAAAGCACTTAACTTATAAGCCATTATCTTATATCTAATTTCAGCATTCTATGTCTCAAGCTTTCTTACACAATTGTGTGCTTGTTCTAGTTCATCAATAGTGTTTCTCAAATTATTCTCTGCATGTGCCATTCTTTTCACTATTGGGTTGTCAAGCATCGATTTCCATAACTTATCCTTTTCATCACTTTCTATTTTCAATATTTTCAATTCAATGATACCATTAGTTAACTTCCTCTTTGCCTCTACAACCATACTATTAGTCCACTCATGCCTCTCTTTCACTTGTTTCTCCAGATTTTCAATTAGATTAATAAAAAAAACTATCACATTTTATTTCTCTTTAAATGACACGAGCTTCACATTTTTATCAGAATTCACATTAGCAAATTTATTCATATCAATTAAGTTTATAGCAACTTTTCTTTTCAAAATTTAAGAATCTTTAGGAATATCAGAAGTAAGAGGTGTTTGAATATTCTTTGTATTTGCTTTATGATACATGTTTGAGTCTTTTTTATGTTGGTCTTATGATACCTTCTACATATATATTGGATTTTAATTTTAGGTTATAAACATGACTTAAAACAGGTAAATAATTTTTCATTTATCATATTCATCAAAAGGATTATATCGTTTTAATTAAAAAGGAAAAAATCATGCCTTATCCTATTAAAATATTTTATAATTTTTAATTTTTTATATTTATAATTTTTTAGCTAATGTAAGATAAATTTTTAAAAATAACATTAATCTATTACCAATTCAACAGCTTTTTGTTCTATATATCTTTTTCCTTTGTTTAATTAAATAATTGATAAATATAATTATGTGAACATTATTTTTTTGATATGTTTAGGAATTATTTTTATTCTTTTTATGTCTTATTTATAAAATTTATTAGTTAAAAATTATTTGATTAAATCTCTTTCATTTGACTATTTTTTATTGAAATATTTTTTATAACATGTAAATGAATAATTCAAAAAAGGAAACTAAATTTTAAGTAAGAAGATATACAATGAAAGATAACCTGTAACACATTCAAAATCCTAGCTTTTCAATAAAAAGTTACAAAATAACAATGATAGTTGTCACAATGTGGCTTGTAGCAGAATCTATGGGAGGCAAGCGGTTTCATACTTCCTTGAAATGTTAGTGAGTATAAATAAGAAGAAAATATAGTCATCACCAATTATTTGTTATGATGTAATTGGAACATAAAAAATAGTTTGCATTATCGGAGTTCAAACTTGAGAGTTAGTCATATGTAAGAAGGTATCAGCATCTTACAATATTTGTTCAAAAAATAGTTGTTCATTTATTTTAATTCTATCTTTTAAATTGAATTATGATAGTTCTTACTTACATTATATGTGTATTTTTCTAAAAAGTAATTTTAATTTTAGTTAATTTATTGATTTAATTACCAAAATTTACCTAATTTCATGGTAGAATTTAGATGAAACATAATGCTTTAATAATGTTAAGTACTATTATAATCGTACTTACAATTGAATTATTTAAGTATGATATGTCAAAAGCATAAATTTATTATTTTTGAAATATTTTTTAGTTTATTATTTTTGAAATATTTTTATTTTGTCATTACAAAAAGATTTTCATTTTATCATTATAGAAAAAATTTTATTTTATTATTTTTGAAAGATTTTCATTTTATTATTTTTGAAAGATTTTTAATAAAATGATTTTAATATAACTTTTAAAGTAAAGAAAAATTGTTTTAAGTAATATTATTTATTTAAAAAGTATCACATCAATGATTTTTAATTTAAATTATTAAATTTATCTAATTTTATGATCAAATCTAAAATAAAAAAATTTAGAAGAAATAAAATTAAAATTTCAATATTATTGCATAATTTTAAAGCATCAAATATGTCTAACTTCATAACTAAATTTGAATACAAAATTACTCAGAAAAATTAAAATTATAATTTTAATATTACTTTATAATTTTAAAATATTAAATTTATCTAAATTTATAGTCAAATCTGAATAAAGAATTATTCAAGAAACTTAAAATTTTATTTACTGTACTTGCAATTAATTTTAATATTATTTTTTCATTATAGAATTTAAATTATAAAAATTTTATAAAAGTAAAAAAAGTATTAATAAAATTATTTTAAAAAAATTAATGCTAGTAAATTTATTGGTAAAATATATTTTTAGTGGATTCAATTAGCATCATATAAAACCAAATAGGATAAAAATATCTAAATCATATAATGTGATATTTGTTAAAAAAAAAGAAGAAGAGTGAACATGGATTAAAAAAACATAATATAGGTGGAACACTATTATCATAGTGCCATCCCATCTATGTCATTATTTTTTTAAGGAATCATCTTTTTTTATATTCATAATATAATTTTAATAAAAGTATAATGTAAATTATAAATATGTATAAACTTAATAAAATAAATTAAATTAAAACACCTTATATAAAAAATAATAAATATAAGATAATTTTTATATGCATTAACATTGAAAACTTTTAATTTAATCGATTCACTTGATTTAGTTTTTAAAATATCTCTTATCTTAAAAATATTGAAATAACTTGAATTTATAAACTATTTTAATTTATTCCACCATAGGAATGGTTAACCCCAAGTTTTATATGGAGAGTTTTGATGTTAACAAATAAATGTTATAATAGCATTGCATGTTTTTATACCAAATTGTTATAAAATCTTCAATAGACATGCTACATTATGGTTGCGATAACATTCTATGTCTTGTACTAAAGTAATATATATTGTACAATATAATAGGCATATTATGGTTGATGCATGTATATGATATGATAATTATGCATCTTCTTGTGCTAATATATTATATATATAAATCATGCATATGAATATATTAATATATTAGATTGGATTAACTATATATATGGTTTATAAAATTTATACCTATTATATAGAAAAATCTAAAATGAGCATTGAAGTAAAGCAATTAAAGATCTTATTATGCTTAACTCAAGAATGAATAAGGAAGAAATGCAAAAAAAAAAAAAAAAGATGTGATCCAAGCATTGAAGGATGATAAAGTTTAACATCAATAAAAGCTAAAGGAATTCTTTAGTATAGTTTTCATTTTAGGTTTAGACTTTCTTGTAAAATTGAGTTTTTCATGATATAGAGCTCAAATATATTTTTATAATCTTAACTTGATCAAAATATTTTAAAAATATAATCTATAATTATATTTTTATAAGATAGCTTATAAGGATACATAAAAAACTAGTGAGATATGAGATTTTAATTTTTTTCAATTTTGACCTTTAGTCACTCTTTTGATCATATCTCACAAAATGCTTGTATTTTGATTGTCAACTTTTTTACATGAAAATATACTCAAATATCTTTCCATGGACATATCATTTACTCTAAATGATCAATATATAAAAAAATTATAATTTTTTCGAGTCTAAAAATCAATTTTTTACTTTCTAATATTTTTTTACCTTTGCTCATTGTATTAACCATATCTTAAAAACTACAAATGATATGAGCATAAAATTATTTTTATGTGAAAATAGACTCAAAAAACTTTCCATAGATAGGTTATTTTCTTAAAATGATGAAGATATGAAAGAGTTATAAATTTTATAATTTAACTCTCAAAATTAAATTTTTCATAATCTACTTTTTCTGACCTTTGCCCATTATTTTAAATATATAAGCATGGAACTAGTTCCATTTGAAAATAAACTTAAATAGCTTTCCAATAATAAGTTATTTGCTTAAAATGGACTTAAAATGAAGAAATTATGACTTTTTAAAATTAAGTCTGTAATTTTATCTTCAAGAAATAATTGACCAATTGATTTTAGATAAGTAAAGGCAAAAATTTTCTTCAAAATTAATTGATCAATCAATTCTGATTGTTCTAGTATGCATATAATAGCTATAAATGGCTAGTTTTCATTCCTAACTATCCCAAATGGCTATAATACTCTATAGGCTTCCTATATATACCAAGAAACATTAACTGCAATTAAAAAAAAGCCTAAACTTCATATTTTAACATTATTTCACTCCTTCTTTTATAAAAATCATGAATTAAGCCCTATATTTCAAATTTCTCTATTCTAAGAACTTTATTTGTTTTCATCTACTCTATAAAGGAGTTTTTTTGCATTTTTATTCATTATATGTCATTTTCTAATTGTAGAAAGTGAAGTATCTCTTGAAAATTCTTTGAGAGAGTAAGGTAGTCTCTTGTAGAGGAAGAATTTGCCTAAGCAAGAGTAAAAGCATTGTAAGGCTTCTTCAAATGCTAATTGAAACTAAAAGGGATATTGGATTGAAATATAAGATTGGAAAGCTTAGAGAGTGAATGTATATCTTGGAGAGGATATTTAAGGGAGTAATCACTATAAATCTTTATATTTGATCTATCTATCTCTATCTCTTTATTTTCTATACTATACTCTATTTTCCCCTCACTAAAACTGTTAAATCATTATCCTTGATTATCTTAAACTTGAGCATTGCCTTGGATAATCATTTGTTTATTGTTTCTAAGTGAAAAATTGATTGCAAAAGTTTTATCAAACTGATTTTAAATTAGTAGAACTACATATTATGTTACATGCTCTATTTTTTATTATTAGATTGTGCTTGAATGATTAAATGCTTAAAATAAGGTGTATATTTATGCATGTGCTTCTTAATGATTTATTTATACATAGTTGAATGAGTTATTTTGCACAATTTCATTGAATTGTTATATATGTTAAGTGCAAACCTCTTCATTGAATTATCTTAAATTTATTTCTTGATGATTTGTTTATAGATAGTTGAATGAGGTAATTTGCATTAATTATTTGAATTATCATATCTTTAGTGCAAGCATTTTTGTAAATCTATCTTGGAATTATTTGAATTACAATTATCCTTATAGTTTCTCAAAATCAAAGGTTTTTGAAAGAAGACTTCAAAAAAAGTAAAAGTTTTAAAAACTACTCAATCTACCCCTTCTTAGGTGTGAGTTGTCAAAGTTATTAGGAATTGCATAAAAATAATATCTAACCATATAACTAAAGTACAAAAGGAAAATCTCTCTTTATTTTAGTTAATAAAGTAAAATTAATAAGAAAATATTTAGGATGGGATGGTAGTATCAGGTCCATCCTATCCATCATAATTTTGCTTTTGAAGAAATACTTTTCCTTTTTTTATTTATGTTTTATAATTTTTTAGGTAAGTAATAAAAAGGAAAAAAAAATCATAACAAGATAAGATATTACAGGTCAACAACAGGTGTAGTCCTATTTGGTTTCTAACAAATAAAATAATTATAACTTTTTGTATTTATTTTGAAACTCAAATTTTTGCTTTTTTTTAATTCTTCTGCAATTGCATTCTCTTCTTCTCTAGAGCTCAAAACCCTACATTACTAGGACAAGGTTTGTTCTTTTATCCTTTTCCTCTTCACTTCTTCTTTTTTATTCTTTTTTGACACAAATATTTTCAAAACTAATAATAGTTATAATTTCAGCATATGTAATCAAAATTCACTTTATGCTTAAGACATGCATCTAAAATTTTAGAACAAAATGGAAATTTCAATACCTAAATTGAAAATTAAAAAGAGAAAAATAATATATACCTAATAATGAAGAATTTCTTCTCAATTATTTTTCTCTTTATTCTTTGCTTCTATTCTTCCTTCACCTTTTTTGAATTTTTTTAATCTTTTTAAATTTCATTGAATCTTTCTGAATTTCTTTAAATCTTTTTGAATTTCCTTGAATCTTTTTGAGTACCCTTTTAAATGGGTTTGCTTTGGCTTTTATAGAGAAAGCTTCAACAGTTACATTTGTATTTAACCTACATTTGATTTACCTTTCACCTAAGCATTGTTGATGAAGCTAAGAATTTAATAAAACCTTATTATTTTTCAACATTGGCTACTGCTATATGCTTAATATTGCCACACAAATTTTCTTCTTTTAAATAATTTGAAATTATTTCATCTCATTCTAAGGATGGACATAGGTTAGCAATGAGTTCATGATTAGTAGAATTTATTGTACAACTAAATGAGATATAGTTAATAGGTATAAAAGAAGGTGACGTATAAAATAAATTTCAAAGTTTTCGGCTACAAAAATCTATAGAAGTAAATTCAGAAACAATTAACTAATAAAAAAATTATTTTTGTAATTAATTATTTTTAAATTTATTAAAATACTTTAATTAATTTTTTATTTTAGTCATATTATTTTCTAGACAAAATTAAGTGCCAATAGCTGCCCCCCTCTTTGCTCATCTTTCTACAATTAGGAAATGAGTAAAAGTGTTAATATTACAATCCATAAGAATAATTTAGAATGCAAACTTAGCCTCTTTTGATGGAGCTTGAACTAACAAGAAGAAAATGAATGACCTAAATTGACACAGGCTCGACTTAACTTGCTCAAGTTCAATTTAGAGAAGTAAATGATCTAGATTGACATAGGCTTGACTCAACTTAATTGATTTCGAATTTAATAATGCAAACAGGCAAATGACTTGAATTAACACAAGCTTGACTCAACTTTACCGAGTTCAATTTAACAATGTGAAAGGTAAATGACCTTAAATAGATACAAGCCTATCTCAATTTGATCAAGTTTATTTTAATAAGGTAAATGACTTGGATTGACATGGGCTTGACTTGACTTGATTTAATTTAATTTGATGAAGTAAATAACTTGCATGGACATAAATTTGACTCAATTTGATTAAATTTAATTTAATGAAGAAGTGAAAATGACTTGTATTGACACAGCTTTCACTCAATTGATCGTATTTGATTTAATGAAAAAGTAATGACCCAGATTGACATAAACTCAATCCAACTTAATTGAGTTCGATTTAATAAAAAAGTAAATAACCTAAATTGACACAAACTCAACCTAATTTAATTTAGTTGAATTTAATGAAGTAAATAACCTAGATTGATATAAACTCAATTTAACTTAATTGAAATGATTTCAATGGAAAGAAATAAGTGATCTAGATTGACATAAATTCAACTTAATGTGTTCAATTTAATGAATAAATGAATGACCTAAATTAATATAGGCTTGATTTGATTTAATTAAGTTCAATTTAATGGATAAGTGAATAACCTAGATTCACACAGATTTGACCCAATATAATTGAGTTTGATTTAATAAAAAAGCAAATGACCTAAATTAACACAAGCTTAACTTAACTTGATTAAGTTTGATATAATGAAGTAAATGAATGATTTGGATAGACAAAGGCTTAACCTAATTTAATTGAGTTTGATTTAATAAGACAAAAAAAATGACTTAGATTAACATTAGCTCAACTCGATTTAACTGAGTTTATTTAATAAGATAAAAGAGAATGACCTAAATTGACACAAGATCAAGTCAATTTAACTAAGTTTGATTTGACAAGATAAAGGAGAATGGATTGACATAGATTCGACTCAAATTAACTGATTTCAATTTAACAAGTTAAAAAATGACTTGAATTGATGTAAACTCAACTTAACTTGATTGGGTTTGATTTAATAAGAGGAAGATAAATGACTTGGGTTAAGATAAGCTCGACTTGACTTGATTGAGTTCAATTTAAAAATGATGATAAGGAAATAAACTAGATTGACCAAGTTTGATTTAAAAAGTTAAATTGTGTAAACATGACTTGATATAAGAATATGATGTATATAATAATTTGATTATCTCTCAGAAGAGTTTTTTACTTTATCCTTTTAAAGGACTTTCTCCTAATGAGGTCATTTTTGGAAAATGCTAAGGTTTGCCATTTCTCATTATACACATTTCCTCTTTATTTGGCTCAACCTCCTACTAATATTGCCCCCTTTTTTATCTAGTAAAATTGAGACGATCCTAATGTTTGATCAACCATATATGCATTATTAACTGTATTCAGGCAATCCATATGAATTTAGATGGGTAAGATATTCCATAGCATTCTAATGCCAATTACCATATGATGTTGCATTATACTTACATAAAGTGCATGGGGGTTATAATGATAAGTATTGCAATGAAAACTAAAAGTAAAGAATTGTTAAGTAAAAGATGGAAAGCAATAAATAATATTGACAAAAGATTTGGGTCTTTTAATGATATGCTTTAAAACATTAATGTTAATTACCCCTACATTATTCAATCATTATAAATTATGAAATTGATTATAATAAGTTTGATTGCAAAAGCCCTTCATAAGAGAATTTCAGCTTTTTTATTCCCCTAATGTAAAATGTCTCTATAAAATCATATCAACCTTTTTGTAAATATACATCATGTATAATACCTTTTTACTCTATTCTAATTAATAGGTTATGGTAATTCTTCACTATCCATGTTTATAAGAATCAAGGTTTCCTTAAAGAAAGCCTTCTTCACAACATATGGTTCTTCATAATTAGGACTTCATTTTCCTTGAAAATCCTTATTAATTGGTAACCTTATTTTTAGTACTAAATCTTCTTTTTAAAATTGATAAGGGATGCACCTTTCTAGCATATGCTCTTATTAATCTTTTCTAGTGAAGTTAGTTATGATATAATACATTCAATCTTTTTTTTTCTATAAGGTTCAATTGATTATACCAAGCTTGAATCCACTCAGCCTCTTCTAACTATGCTTTCATTAAAATTCTTAACAAAGGTATCTTAACTTTAATAAGGAGAATTGCCTCTATTCAATAAACTAATAAAAAAGGGATAGCTCATATTGATGTGTGAACAGATGTTTTATAGTCATGTAATGTGAAAAGGAGCATCTTATGCTAATCTTTATACATGACTATCATCTTTTGAATGATTCTTTTATAATTCTTATTGGCAACTTCCATAGCTCCATTCATCTTTGGGTGATATGATATTGAGTTATGGTGCTTCATATTATTTATTTGAATGATTTAGCCATCAATTTGTTATTAAAAATGGTTACATTATTTGTGATAATTCTCTTTAGGATGCTGTAATGATATACTAAATTCCCCTTAATAAATTTCAACACCACATTTCAAGTCATGTTTGCATATGAAAAGGCCTCAATCCATTTTGTGAAGTAATCAATGCCAACTAGGATAAACCAATGGCCATTTGAAGCTTTTAGGTTCAATTAGACCTATAATAGCAATTCCCTATATTGAAAATGGCTAAGAAGCCATCAAAACATTTAGTGATATATGAGGCATATGGATCTTATCAGCATAGACTTGACATTTATGACATTTTCTCACATGATTAATGCAATCAAACTCTACTATTATCTAATAATATCCTACTTTTGGAATCATTTTAGCCATAGTGTATCCATTTATATATGTTGTACAAAAACCTTCATGCTTTTTTTGATAATCTTTTTTGCTTCTTTAGTATTAACACATCTTAATAGCATAATGTCATAATTTTTTTTGTACAACACCTCCTCATTTAGGTAGAAGCCCATTGCTATTCTTCTTAAAGTTCTTTTATTATTTTCTGATGCTCCTATAGCTATTCTTAATTTTTAATGTAGTATTTAATATCATGATGCCATGGTTTCCAATTTATCTTTTTTTCAATATCTAAGTGATATACTTGTGAGTCTTGCTTTTTAATCTTGATATGAAGCTTTTCATCATTACAATTTACTTTAAACATAGAGGACAAGATTGCTAAAACATCTATTATCTAATTATTTTCTCAAGGAATGTAACGGAAATCAAAATGTTCAGATATCTCTAATATATATATATGGCAAGGAACTAGTATAGCATCTCATGTCTCCCATTCTCCATTTAATTAATGGATTACTAGTGTGGAATATCTATATACTTTCAAAAATTTTATTCCTGAATCTATTGTGACAAGAATTCCTAAGGCACAAGCTTCATATTCAACCATGTTGTTTATGTAGTCAAAATAAAGTTTAGCTATAAATGAGATAATGTTTTTCTCAGGGGAAATTAGTATGACACCAATACCATGCCCTAATACGCTAAATGCTTTATCAAATAACAACATCCATGTATCACATTCAATGGCTTCTTTATTTTTAAATAAGGCCATGATGTTCTAATCAGGAAACTCGCCTTGCATTAACCTATAATTTTTTATAGATTGATTAACTAAAAATTCAATAAGAATACTACCTTTTATTGCCTTTTGCATGATACAAACAATATCATATTCTAACAAAAACATTTGCCACCTTGTAATCCTATGAGTAAAAGTAAGTTTCTCAAAGATTTACTTAATAGGATCCATCTTTGATATTAATCATGTAGTGTAACTTAACATGTATAGCCTTAGGCGATGAGCTAGCTTGCTAAAATGCAACAAGTTCACTCTAATAATGAGTATTTAACCTTATAATTTGTGAACTTCTTACTTCAGAAGTATATAGCTTGCTCTTTCCTTCCTAATTCATCATGTTACCCTAACATACAACTTATGGATTTCTTTAAAATAAACAAATACATGATAAAATACCTATCTGGCATTCAGACGTACTAAAATTTGATAATTTTCATTTCATTCAATAGTTTGGTTCTTGCACAATAGTTTAAATATTAGTTCACATATAGCTTGTTAATTGAGATATGAATTTCAGCAATGTAATTCAATTTTCCTAAAAAGCTTTGAATTTCTTTTTTTTTTTTTACATGGAGTTGGCATTTCCACAATAACTTGAACTTTATTTGGGTTAACTTCAATTCCTTACTAGCTAACCATAAATCCTAAAAGCTTCCTTAATCTCACACCAAATATGCATTTTGCTAGATTAAGCCTCAATCGAAACTTTCTTAACCTTTCAAATAGCTTTCTCAAATCTCTAACATGACCTTTTTCTATTTTAGATGTTGTAATCATATCATCGACATAAATTTCTATTTTTTTATGCATCATGTCATGAAATAGGGTTACCATGGCCCTTTGATAAATTGCCCCTACATTCTTTAATCCAAATGGCACTACTTTGTAGCAATAAGTGCCCAAAAAAATAATAAAGGTTGTCTTCTCCATATCTTAAGGATCCATTTTAATTTTATTATAATTAGAAAAACCATTCATAAAAGGAAAAAACTACATGTCTAGTTATGTTATCAACTAGCATATTAATATGTGATAGAGGAAAATCATTTTTTAGGAGTAGCTCTATTTAAATCTCAATAATTAACACACACTAGACTGATATTAGCAACCTATTTTGGGTATTTAGCGATTGCAAGGAATCTAACATCAAATTATTTTTTAACTTCTTCCTTTATTTTCAAAGTTATTTTAAGCTTCATTCTCAATTTTTATTTCATAGGTTTACTTCTAGGCTTCAATGGTAATTTATGAATAATCATACTTGATATCTAATCCAATCATATCTTGATATAATTAAGTAAAAATATCACTATATTCAAGAAGGAGACTAGTCAATTTTTCTTTTTCAACCTTCGGTATTAAAGTACTAATCTTTACTTCTTTCTTATTTATTTTAAGTGCTTAAATTAATTATCTTGATCGATTCTTCAAAAGGTTAAATTTTCTTTTCTTCTTGCTCAACTAACTTTAAAAGTTCAGTGGAGACCTTTATTTCATCTTCTTTATCATTATCAGTGTTATCAATAGGATAATTGAAATCATACATGAAAAGTATAATATTATTATTCTTAACCTATATCTTGTTCAAACTTAGGTTTAAATAGGATTTATAAAGAAAGAAAAAGGATATAATAAACAAAACTAAAAAAGTAAAAGGGAAATGAATATGAAATACAAGATAATGCATTTATTATATGAAGTAATTATTAGAATAGAAATATGAAAGCCCTTCCACAATCTAAACCCTAAGGCCTTAGTAGAGCCTTCGGGAATGATTACATGAAATTACTTTCTATCAATAACAATAGAAAATTTAATGATCTCCCAATTATTGTGCTCCAAATTTTAAGTACACAAATACACCAAGTTAACATTTTTGTTTGCATTTACATCCTCTATTACTGAGATTTGATTGTAAAATCTAGCACTTTTGAAACTTTCTTTTAAGTCACAAATATGAATTTTTTTAGTTTGTGGCTTATAATTTTTTAGGCATGCTAATTGTTTCTTCTTCTTTTTATTGATAATTCTTATTTTATCACTTTTTATAAGCTTATATCTTCACCCAAATCTATAATTATTCATTAAAAGTTTGAGATTTTCTTTACCACTTTAATGATATTTTCGTAATTTACCTCCATGCTTATATCTATGTTCAAGAAAAACCTTTGCAACCATTATGAAAGCAGAATATGGATATGATTTTAGAAGGGATAACCCTTCTTGAATATAAGCAACATTTGTGATTTCAAAAGTTCAGAAAGGACTTTTAAATGCTTCTTCTACAACTTCAACATAGAGAGTACTTGAAAGCTCGATGATCAACATATCTTTTTCACCAAATACAAAAATTAACTTGTTTCTTATTATGAACTTCACCTTTTGGTGCAAGGTAGATGGTATAGCTCCAACTAAATAAATCCATGGGTAACTTAATAAATAATTATATACCATATTAAAATCTATAACTTAGAATAATATGTTGAAGGTGTGTAGGTTAATTTGAATTAAATGTTTGATATTGCCAATAACTTCCCCTTTGGTTCCATCAAAAGCTTTTACAACCATAATGCTAGGTCTTATATAAGATTCATCCATAGGAAGCTTGTACAATATTGATTTTAACATCACATTTAAAGATGAGCCATTATTAACAAGGATTCTTACTATAATGTGATCTTTACACTTAACCGAGATGTCGAGCGCTTTATTATGCCCTGTTCTTTCATATAGTATCTCATCATCAGTAAAGATAAGGTAATTATTTGCAATTATATTATCGATAATGCCACCAAAATTTTCAATTAAGATATCATGACAAGGATAAAAAGGAGATTTTGGCAAGTGTGCAATTCAACTACTTGATCACTTTTATAATTACTTTGCTTTGTAAGTTTCAAGAACTCGTAAGCTTCTTCTTTAGTCACATTCTTTTTGTATTCAACATCTCGAAATCCTATAGTGCCACCTTACTTCTCTTTAAGATTATCCTTTACTACAACTTCTTCTATCGATGATTTATTTTTTTCCTTTTTTTTGCTTTTTCGATTCTTCCATCCTAAGCTTTTCTATTTCTTCTAAGGTATAATAGCGATTGGTTCAGATGATTCCATTAACCTCAAAAATATTTGTGATGGTAGAAATTGACATATATATAATAGGAATATCATTATTGTAGGAAAGAACTTGACATGTATAAACCCACGGCATTGCATCAGTTTTCTTGTATGAAAAAAGACTTAGAACTTTAATTTTTATTAGCTCTGGATTCTTAAGTAAAAGCATTGAAGGGACAAATAAACATGCTTTTTCATTATATCAAATGGTTAAAAGCCTAGGAATAAATAAGGATGCTTGTGTATTTTTTACTTCATCAATTTCTTAGGTAGAAGGGAGGTCAAAATCCTTAAGTACATTAACATTAACATCCTTAATAGTGTAATTGATTTGAACCAGCTGATTATCCATCAAGCCTTGAAAGATCTCATTAAAGATAATACAATTTTTAATGGAATGCCCACTTTCACTTTCATGAAATTCATAAGTTTGTTTATAATATTAAGTTTTCATCTATGATGGTTGTGGGTAGACGTACCTTTTTTGGTGTAGGACTTTGAAGATAATTCTTATTAGCATTTTTATCTCAAATACTTTCTTTTTAATGCACTTAGCTAATTCTCTATAAATAGCATTAATCTTAGAATTTCCATGGTTAGGTAAAGGATTATGAGTCACATCAGGTGTTCTAGTTATGCCTTCAAAACTTAGCCATTTAGCATTATGTAAAGATTAGGCTTTATTTTTTAGAGTAATATAATTCTTTATAGAATGACCTATTGCTTTTGCATGATAATGACATCTAACATTTGGATTATACCATTTTAGATATGAAAGCTCAATAAGTTTTACTGGGGATAAAGCTACTTTGCCATCTTGGAAAGAGTTTAAGTAGAAGCTCCATGTAAGATATCAGGATGCGAGCATACTACACAGGCTTTCTTTTTTAATCATTTTTAAGTTTTTCTCTAATTGGTTCTTTGATAAGGGTTTTGATTTGAAAGTTAAATCATTTAAGAGCTTCCATTTGGCACATGTTAGGGAATGGAATAAGGTTGTACATATGGTGCCTGGGAAATTGAAGTTACATATGGATAAGGCATGGAATGAGATTAGGAATGATTGATTTGAATATAGTCATTTGAGCTTCATTTGTCTTGCTTTTTGCCTTTCATCATGATTGACATTATGTGCTTCCTTTATTTTTTTTAATAATCATCATTTTTTTCATATTTGTACTTTTACTCAAATTATTAAAAATCCTACAAACTTTTTTACCATGTTCAATTCTCCCCCTAATAGTGATCATATTGGAAAAGTTAGTGGAAGCATTATCAATCATTCTATCATAAAAAGGGAGCAAAGTGTGCTAATAAATATTGAAACCATTTCTTTGTTGAACATAGGTGGCTATACTTAAGCAACTAAATCCCTCAATTGTTGAACATATTCCTTAAATGTTTCAGTAACTTTCTTTTCCATGTTCTATAACTGCATTTTATCTCGAGCCATATCAATATTATAATGATATTAACTTAAAAAAGCCTTAGCTAATTCTTTCCAATGTCGCACTTTGTTTCGATTAAGCTTGGTATACCATTTCGATACAACATCAGTCAAACAATATTGGAAGAAATGGATTAGTAATTTATCATTCTAAGCATAAAATGCCTTTTTTTTATAATTACATATTAAATGGTTCATTAGGCATTTGATCCTATTATACCTTTCAAATTCTAGTACTTTGAATTCAAGAAGAATGACCACATCAAGTAAGAGCCATAATTTTAAAGCATCTACCATCCCATACTTATTGGTTCTTTCTATCGCTTATAATCTTTCTTCCAGGATTTCTAATTTCTTTTTACTTTTGAAGTCTTTGATCGACCTTTGTTGAGAATTCTTAAGTTCTTTTTGTAATTTAGGGTTATCTAAATCAAGAATGTATCCTGATGAATGCACACCCTTATTTGGTGCTATGGGTCTTAAGAAGTAGAATAGAGAAATGGGATGATAGTAATGTTTCAATGACTATTCTTATTTCTTTAATCAATTTGTTTGCCTATTGTTTAACTTCACTTGACTTTTTTTCCATTTCTACACTTTTTTGTTACTAGTAATTCTTATCTCGCAATAAGTTGTTTTGTAGTTTCAACTATTGGATTACATCATAACATGCCTCTAATTGCTTACTTAGATCTTATAACCACAATTGAAGTTTAAGTTTCTCATTTTCATATTTGTTGTTCTTTCTTCTAGTGTTTTTTTTCAGGATCTTGATATTTTTGTTTAAGTTCTTTTATTTTATAATGCGCCTTTTAAAGCTCTTAATAATGTTTTGAAACTTCTTCTTTGCTTGACTTTTATAATTCCTATAGCCTTTTCTTAACTTTGGTTGCTTTATTAACCCTTATATCTTTCTTAGATAATAATTTTTATTTTTAACAACCATTACAACTTGTTTCTCTTAGGCTTGACGATATATCACTTCATATCTCGCCTTTATTTCTACTTGATAATCAATTGGTTTGGGAGATAAATGCATTAGTGGTCTTAGGCCTTTCAACCTTAAGGGCAATAAAGCCTTTTCCTTTACTAACTTGCCATAATAAATACCCTATTAATCATCATATTAGAGAATTATCCCATTTTTACTTGACATACCAACTTCTAAGTTTTAATAGCCTCTTTAATCTTTAGTAATGAATTTTTATCTTCATAAGTGTATTTCATATTAGATAATCCATGGGTTATTAAAATAAATTATTTAAACCTTAATTGTCTTTTTACCACTGTAGGTGCAAAACTAATCACACCCTAAAGACTAATAAAAAGGGACTCAAGGTTTTTCTCTGCACCTATATATGGTTGGAACATGTTGCATCTAAGGAGCTCTCCATAGGACTTCCTTTAGTTCTTGAAAATAATTGATCCATTGGCTTTTGGTTGATGTTTGATAAGGCTAATTGGTAGTAACAAATTCTTACAAAGAATTCTTATTTATATAATAATGGTGTGTGAACTTGATTTTGGGATATTGAAAGCAATTAACATCAAAGAGGTAGCTAAGCATCCATGCCACTAACAATTGAGCCTAACCTTTGAATTGGCCTTTTCCTTTCATTTGGCAATAATTAAGTGATTTAATTGGTTCCGCCAAGATTATTAGGATAGGATTAATTTTATGTTCAATCTTTTCAAATAACCTGATCAAATACCCATCTATATGTCCTTTTATTTTTAAAAATATTACCAAATAATAAATAACCAAAGCTAGCATGGCTAAACCTATGATCACTATCAATATGCTCTTGGGCAAACTTCAATAAGTAATCCATAGGCAAGTAATAACTATCCCATTTGTTCATCATGTGCTTTGCTATTTCATAAGTTTAAACTCCTATCATTTTCGATAGTTACCTTGTAACTCTTTTGCTATCATGTAGATATATCTTATCTTTTGTCACAGTTGTAATATCATGGAGCTCTTCATATTCTTTGATGGTAGGAACCATGTCATGTTAATTGAATGTAAAGCAATGGTAAAATGGGTCCTAAAAATGTAATATAACTTTCAGCATAGGTATATTAAATGGAATAAATAGAAGATGTGTGATATTTCCATACTTGTTTTTAAAAGTATCTTTCCTTTCCATCTCACGCCAAATATGGATCTAAGACTTTAGATCATTTTGTTCACAATCTATTTTTCCTATTTCAGGCAATTGCAATACATTCTCTTGTGAAAGACTAATCCTCTTTTTCTGATTGAATGGTTTCGAATTCTTGTAACACTAATCCTTAAACTTCATAATCGAATACAAATTTGATGCTTTATTTTTGCAAGTTTTAAGAAAGTTAAGTGATGTAAATAATCCTCAATGATATTTATGTATGATAAAATGCAAAATGCTAAGAAACAATCACATTTAGTTAGGTAAGAATAAAACACGTGATAAGCCATTTAAGATTAATTTTTAAAATGAAGGTAAACCATTCAGTCTAATAGACATATAACTAAATCATCATTTTTAGAATAAACTTGCATGGCTTAGATAAGAGATTAATTCATAGAAGAGTTCCTTCATGTATTCCACAAGGATTTTTCTAAGCTTGAAATTTCCCTTTGTAGGATAGACTTTTCTTAAATAAGATGGTTCTAAGTTTATTCTAATTTGTGCCTAGTTTAGGTTATATGAAATCTAATTGAAGAAAGATCTCCAAATTATCTTTATTGTCGCCATTATAGGCTAATAATGCCCCTATTCCTTACTCATGATAGCCCACAAATTAAAAAGGTTCAATTTGAGTGAGACTATTTCACTAGCTTGCATGGAGACCAACAATCTCATGAAGGTATTGCTACTTTGCCATCTAGCTAATCCCAAAAGATAATGTAAAGTTCAGGTAGAAGGCTTATGATATGTGTATGAGATCCATAATGTACAGTATATGAAAGGGAACATCACCATTCCAAAAATCTTCACATGACTAATTTACCATAAAATAAATAAAAATAGTCATAATGAGATAAATAAGATAAACACACATGTAAAGAAAACATTAAATCAATAAGGACTAAGAAAATTCAAAGGTAAGATAGAAAAAGAAGAAACAAAATGGCCTAAAGTCACCAAGCTATCATGACGTGCCCTGAAGCGAAATCTATGGGAGGCAAGCAGTTTCATACCTTCTCAAAATGTTGGTGAGTACGAATAAAAAGAAAATGGAGTCATCACCAATCATTTTTTATAGTATAATTGGAATATTGAAAATGGTTTATATTCTTAAAGTTTAGATCCAAGAATTGGTTATATGTACAAAAGATATTAGCAGCCTATAACGTCCATTTAAAAAATAATTATCCTTTTATTCTAATTCTATCTTTTGAATTAAATTACTATGATTTTTATTATATTATATGTATCTTTTTTAAAAGTTGATTTTAATTTTAGTTAATTTATTGATTTAATTACCTAAATCTACCTAACTTAATATTAGGATTTGAATGAAATATAGTACCTCAATAATGCTAAGTATTATATGATCACACTTACAATTATATTATCTAACTTCAATACGTCATAGGTACAAATTTATTATTTTTGAAATATTTTCATTTTATCATTTTAGAAAAAAAATTATTTTATTATTTTAAAATTTTTTATTTTTTTATTTTTGAAAGATTTTTAATAAAATGATTGTAATATAACTTTTAAGATAAAGAAAAATTGTTTTAAGTAATTTTATTTATTT
The DNA here is from genome assembly GCA_020226215.1 of Sindora glabra. Lineage (NCBI taxonomy): Eukaryota > Viridiplantae > Streptophyta > Magnoliopsida > Fabales > Fabaceae > Sindora > Sindora glabra. Next base: position 24,487,514 of record CM035236.1, read on the forward strand.
TTTAAAAAAGTTTTACATCAATGATTTTTAATTTAGATTATCAAATTTATTTAACTTCATGATCAAATCTGAATATAGAATTGTTTAGGAAAATTGAAATCATAATTTTAATATTATTTTATAATTTTTAAAAAATTAAATTTATCTAATTTTATGGTCAAATCTGAATGAAGAATTACTCAAAAAATTGAAATTATATTAATTGCACTTATAATTAATTTTAATATTATTCCATCATCACAACATTTAAATTATAAAAAAATTTATAAAAGTAAAAAAATGTATTGGTAAAATCATTTTAAAAAATTAATAGTAGTAAATTTGTTAGCAAAATATATTTTTTAGTAGATTCAATTAATATCATATAAAACAAAATGAGATGAAAATATTTTAATCATATAATGTGATATTTATAAAAAAAAAAAGGAGTGAACATGGATTTAGAAACATAACATGGGTGGGATAGTACCATCACGATGCTATGTAGTCCCACCCGTTCATTAATTTTTTTAAAAAGGAATTTTTTTTATATTCATAATATAATTTTATTATATATATTTTTAATAAAGTATAATGTAAATTATAAATATATATAAACTTAATAGAGCAAAATAAATTAAACACCTTACATATAAAAATGATAAATATAAGATAATTTTTATGTACATTAAAATTGAGAATTTTTAATTTAATTAGCTTACTGGATTTAATTTTTAAAATATCTTTCACTTCAAGAATATTAAAATAGTTTGAACTTTCAAATTATTTTAATTTATTTCATAACAGGAATTGCACAAAAATAATATCTAACCATATTATTAAAGTACAAAAAGAAAATCTTTCTTTATTTTAGTTGATAAAGCAAAATAATAATAATTTATTTAGACCTTAGGTTAGGTCCGTCCTGTCTACCATAATTTTGCTTTTAAAGAAATACTTTTCTTTTTTTATTTGTGTTTTATTATTTTTTATATAAGTAATGAAAAGGAAAAAAGAAAAAAGAAAAGGAAAATATGATGACAAGATAAGACATTACGGTGAATAACATGTATAGTCTAATCTGATTTCTAACAAATAAAATAATTATAACTCTTTGTATTTGTCTTAAAATTCAAATTTCTAATCTTTTTTTTTTTTGTTCTTTATTCATTTCTTCTATAATTTTATTCTCTTTTTCTTCTCTAGGAACTCAAAACCACATACTACTGGGATGAGGTTCGTTCTTTTATCATTTTTATCTTCTTCTTTTCTTTTGTTTTTTTTAACACAAATATTTTTAGAACTAATAATAGTTATAATTTTAGTATATGTAATCAAAATTTACTTTATGCTTGAGACATGCAATATGAAATTTTATAACAATGGAAATATCAATACTCAAATTCAAAATTAAAGAGAGTAAAAGTATATATGCCTAATAATGAAGAATTTCCTCTTGATTATTTTTCTCTTCTTTCGTTCTTCTATTCTTTCTTTAGCTTTTCTAAATTTTTTTAATCTTTTTGAATTTCTTTGAATCATTTTGAATGCCTTTGAATCTTTCTAAATTTTCTTTGAATCTTTCTAAATGCTCCTTTTAAATAGGTTTACTTTGACTTTTATAAAGAAGGCTTCATTAGTTCTATTTGCATTTAACCTATATTTAATTTATATTTTACCTAAGTATTGTTAGCAGCAAAAAATTTAATAAAATTTTATTATTTTTCAACATTTGCCACTTATTATGTGCTTAGTATTACCATACAAATTTTCTTCCTTTAAACAATTCAAAATCATTTCATCTCATTGTAAGGATGGAATAAGCTTACAATGAGTATGTGATTAGTAAAGTTTACTATATAATTGAATAGGATGAAACTAGTGGGTATAAAAGAAGTGAAGTATAAAACAAATTTCAAAGTTCTCGATTATAAAAATCTGCAAAAGCATATTCGAAAACAATCTATTGATTAAAAAAGATATTTTTTTAATTAATTATTTTTGAATTTATTAAAATATTCTAATTAATTTTTTATTTCAATTATATTATTATCCAAATAAAATTAGGTGTTAACAGTAGTCAAATAATCTATTAACAACTATTTGAAGAAATTTTGAATTCAAATCAAATATTATTTTTAACTTCAATAATAATGCTCGAATTAAATATTAGTCAACTCTTTCTTAAAAGTTTACTTTTCTCTTTTTACATATTTTTTCTTTTTATAATTGGCTTCAAATGTTTAGAATCAACGATTGAATTTTAATTGAAGATACCATAAGAAAAAGGAAATCCAACTTACAACTTACAACGATTGAATATATAATGTCATTAAAACACATATACTGAACACAAAATTTGTATCCTAATCTTTCTTTTTCACTTACAAGCTAATCCAACCATATATTGAAATTAGGAAAAGAATAGAAAAGTTTTTTATTGCTTTTCTTTTATTTTGATTTTTTGTGATATCCCTTGATACTATTTTAATTTGATAGAATGTAAAAATATTTCAATCTAAATAACTTTTCCAAATAAGATAGAAATGATTTAATTTCATTTGACATGAATAAAATTAGTACCTTAATTTGTACAGAAAATATCTCAAATCTATGAAATGTATTTTAAATATTAGGCAAAGGAATTTAATACAAAATTAACAATAAAAGCAATTGAATTCTTTAATAGTCTGATTAATTGAGATGTTAATTTTTTGGTTGGCTTGAAGTAGTTTAGAATCAAAGAACAAATTTTAATTATAAATGTTATAGAATAAAAATTACAAATGATGAGTAAAAATAAATAAAGTCACAAGTTTGAAGTGCATTTTAATTTTAAATAGTATGCAAATGAATCTTAGTAAAATGTTTTTTCATTTGACTTTATTTTTTGTTGATATATTTTCTATAACATACAAATGAATACTGCAAGAAAAAAGAAAGAGATCTATTAATCGTATAAAGTGAAATTTAGTAAATTAGAAAGGAGAGTAATTAATTTTTTTTCTTAATTAAGCAATTGATTCTTAATTAAATGAATAGTTCAATAACAAAATAGAAGGAAAGTTATAACTCCATTTAAAATTATTTAAAAATTTTCTTATTTGAATATAAAAGTTACAACTTTTAATAAGGCAGGGCTTCTAATTTGCAAACAAACAGCTCTAACTTTAATTAATTGGTTGAGCCAGCGTTGGAGCTTGTGCAGTTTGAATATATATATATATATATAAACTCAATCATTTATGTCATTATTGTAAAATAATTTTGTGGACTAACATATTTTAATATATAATTGAATTAAATAATAATTCAATGTCATTAGTATAATAGTAATACCTAGACAATATGTATATAAATATATATTATAATCATAAAATGTGTATATATACCCTAATTCTAGATTAATTGTGATGGGTTAATTAATCTTAATTGGATTATAATTAGGATTTGGATTCCTTACCTACCTCCTTATAAGGTGAGCTGCAGTCTCCTATTAAATTACAATTTAGTTATTCTCATGATTCTCTCTAAGACTCATCTGAGGACTAGTGGGCAGTGATCCAGCCAATCAATATCATTTTTCGTCTTCCACAAATTTCTTAATTTGATCTCATAGATGCAACAGGAGGGATCAAGTAATTCTAAAATTCTTTGTTTTATTTGTGCAATTCTTGTACTCTTCTTTATAAATTTATGATTGTATGAATATCAAAATATTTTATAAATCATAAAATTTTTACAATTGATATCAGAGCTAGAATCCATATTGATGAGTCAGATTGTACAAATTATATTTTGATATTTTAGTTTACCTAGTATTGATTATCTGATTATGAGTAATTTTAATTATTTTGGCAAATTCATAAAATTCCCAATTTTTACTTTTTCTCTTTCGTGCATAAAAGTATTAAGGTGGGGAATTTTAATTCTAAAATTTTTTAGATCTATTTTTCTTTTTCTTTTGACTGAATTATGAATTCTGTTTATATAAATACGTAGAACATCATATTGTTACTTGTTTACTGTTCTGTATACACGCACATACTTCTAACATTCTATTTGGAATTTATGTAAAGGATCTTCACGTTTACTTGTTTCGATTTTCTTTTTTCGCTAACATATGATTTTCTGTTCGTGTAATATATAAAATGAATTTCCAAGTTTTTGAATTTGTCATTTTACACATAAATGATCTGATATTCACTTTATATATATATCTAGTTTTTCTTCATAGTTTTCTATATATATATTTGGTTCTAAATGTATCTAGAGACTTGTATATATATTGGGGTTTACGACTCCATATATAAAAAATAAATAAAATAAAAATAAAAATATGATTATGCTCTACTCTCCAAACTTGATTTTTTGGTAATTTTTTCATAATTTTTTAGAAATAAAATATTTTTCATTAATTTTTGTTCTATTTTTTTTAGTATTAATTTGATTGAATTTTGGCCTAAAATTTTTACTATATAATCTTTGAATAATTGTATGCTATATAAAATTTTTTTGGATGATTTATATACCGTATGCATATTTTCTTAATTTTTTTTATTAATATGCAATTGATTATTTAATTTATACAAGGATTATAATTGCTCGTGTTAAGCCTTTAAATTTTGTATAATTAAACTCACCTATCGTGGGTTAATTACATAAAATTTCTTGTAATATTTTATTAAATATATATATTATGTTGATTAATTGTTGTTATGGTAATTAAATTTTAGAATAATAAAAATTAAGTACTGTATTAATGAAAATTATACCCTATCAGTATGATATATTAATGTAGTTAGTAAGTGATAACATAAGTGTTAGAATTATATGTTAATTTTCTAAAATTATTAAATATCCTATTGGTGTTAGGTTTTAGGAATTTAACATGTAATTCTTGTATTATGTTATAATACTTATACCCCTATCGGTACTAAGTATCATAGCATTATACTCTAAATAGTTGCATAATTATGAGAAAAATTGAAGCATGATTATTATTCAAACATGCTATATTGTTTATTTATGATTAATTTTATAAATTTTAATAATTTTCCTCAGCTTCTATTCCTATGCAACTGACATCTGTGAAAACTTTAAATGAGACTAATAATGAGAAGTAGGTGGAATCCTTGAAATTGTATTTAGTAGTCTCCAATCTTGATCTATCTTTACATGAAAAAGAATCGAAAATCAATGAGGAGTCAACTCCGGCTCAAAGAACACAATATGAAAAATAGATTCATTCTAATAGAGTCTGTCTAACGGTAATAAAGTACACTATGGATAAGACTATAAGGTAGAGTATTCCTGATAGTCAAAAGGCAAAAGCATTCTTGGATTCAGTGACAAAAAAATATGTCAAGTTTGATAAAGTTGAAAGAGGAAATTATCTGTCTTTATTGAAGAAGACTATGTATGATAGAGTGAGTGGTGTTCGGGAGCATATAATGAAATTGGTGCATTATTACAACTAATTAAAGAGTATGAATGTCAATCTGGGAGACAGTTACTTAATTTGGCGAGCTTTGGAGTCGCTTTCTCCTCAATTTGATGTGCTAAAAATATTTTACAATACTAAAAAAGGAGAATGTATCATTAATGAAATGATTTCTATAGTGACTCAAGCAAAAAAGGATATAAATAAAACAAAGATGCAAGTAATAAATTTTGTCTCTCATGATTTGAGTTCTGGATAAGCAAATAGGCCCTTTCAGAAGGACAATAAGGGAAAATCTAATCATAAAAGGAAGAAGAATGATATGAAGGAGTAGCAACATAAGCCTAAGAAAGCCTTGTTCAAAGGAAACTACAAATTCTATAAAAAGTATAGGCACAAAAGGGCAAAGTACTTCAAATTTAAGAAATAGCTTGAAAAAAAGAAGAAAGGTAACCTTCTAACTTTAATTTGTTTTGAATCCAATAATATTAAAGTTCCTTCTAACATTTGGTGGCTAAATACTAGTGCCACTATCCATATCACTAATTACTTGTAAGTATTGAGATATCTGAGAAGGCTAAGTGAGGGTGAAACGATTTTGAAACAGGGAAATAGAGACAAAGTACAAGTTAAACACATAGGAGTCATTTTTTATATCTGTCCATTGGTCATGTTTTAGAATTGAAAAATATTATTTTTGTACCTTCTATGAAAAGGAATTTAATTTCTATAACTTATTTGGACTAAGATGGATATTCATGTTTATTTAGAAATAATAATTTTAATTTATTATGACTCCTATGTTGTTGGAATTGGTACTTTGAATAATGATTTATATAAAATTGATTTGGATAATACTTTTAAAAACTCTGTCAACACAGTTGTTGGAAATAAAAGGCCAAGATTAAATGAAACATCTTTAATGTTTTGGTATAGAAGATTAAGCCATATCTCTAAAGAAAGAATGGAACGATTAATAAAAGAAGAAGTTTTACTTAAACTTGACTTCTTAAATTTTAGTGTTTGTGTGGATTGTATCAAAAGAAAACTAATATCTAAAGCTAGAAAAAGGGAAGAGGACTAGGAAAGATAGTATTATAGAATTAATCCATACTAATGTGTGTGGGCCCATCTTACCCAATGCAATAGGAGGTTTCAAGTGTTTTATCACCTTCATTGATGACTATTTGAGATTTGGATGGGTGGAGCTTCTTTCTAAAATGTTTAGAGTATTAGAAGCCTTCAAAAGATTCAAGGCTGCAATTGAACTAAAACTAGAAAAGTAAATTAAATGTGTTTATTCAAATAGAGGTGATGAATTTTATGACAGATATGATGAAAGTAGAAGAAATCTTAGTCCTTTTTGCAAAATATTTACAAAAGTATGGAATAAAAGCTAGTTCCACTATACCAGACACACTAGAGCAGAATGGAGTTGCAGAGCGAAGGAACGGAACACTCATGGAGATGGTACAATGTATGCTTACTTATTCTACTTTACTAGAATTTTAATGGCGTGATGCTTTAAGAATAGCTGCATATGTGTTAAATTAAGTTTCGAGCAAATTTGTGCCAAAAACTCCATATAAGCTTATGTATGGTAAGAAACCTAGCGTAAAATATTTTTATATTTACGGCTGTAAAGCTAAAATTAGGCCTTGTAACCCATATACTAAGAAGCTTGAAGTAAGAATAATTAGTGAGTATTTCATTAGCTACTGTATTAATTTAAAAGGAAGTAGGTTTTATTGCCCATCTTATTCATCAAGAGTTATTGAGTCAGATTGTGCTCTCTACTTTGAGGATGAATTGAATAGTGAGAGAAAATCACCTTAGATCTCTATAGGAGAAAAACAAAGTAATGTCTCCCGAACAGTTAATAAACAAAGTGTTGTTCTAATAGTGCCTTTCGTAGAACCATTTCATATAGAACTACAAATTGATCCAGTCCAACCTGTGATTGAACCAATCCAATTGATGAATGAACTAAACAATATAATTGAGGAAGTTCCCCTAAGAAGATCGCAGAGAACTTGTTATCAGGCAATTATAAATGACTATGTGGTTTATTTATAAGAACATGAGTTTGATATAAATGATGATTTTGATCCTATTAGCTTCTCAAAAGCTATTTCAAGTTCTAATTCTTTAGAATGGATTCATGCTATGGAAGATGAAATAAATTCAATGTATAAGAATAATGCATGGGATTTGGTGGAACTACCTGCAAGATGTAAACCAGTTGGGTGCAAATAGATTTTTAAGACCAAACGGACTGCTAAAGGTGAGATTAAATGATACAAGGCCAGGTTAGTAGCTAAAAGTTACACGTAAAAGGAAGAAATTAATTATAAGGATTCTTTTTCACTAGTTTTAACTAAAAATTCGTTTCGAGTTATAATAGCTTTGGTAGCTTATTTTGATCTCGAGCTACATTAGATGGATGTAAAAATTGCCTTCCTTAATGGTGACCTGTCAGAGACAATTTATATAAAACAACCAGATGGTTTCCAAGAGAATGGAAAAGAGTACTTAGTGTATAAGTTGAATAAATCAATATATGACCTGAAACAAGCATCCAAGCAATGATATCTCAAATTTCATGAGATTGTTTCTTCTCTTAGTTGTAAGGAGAATGTAGTGGATCAATGCATCTATTATATGATAAGTGCAGAAAATGTTATGGTCCTTGTGTTATATGTTAACGATATACTTCTTGCAAGTAATAATGTGAATCTTTTGAACAAGATAAAAAAGGCACTATCACAAAATTTTAATATGAAGGATTTTGGAAATGCGTCTTTTGTGCTTGGCATAGAGATCCATCATGACAGATCTTGGGGTTTGCTTGGCTTGTCTCAAAAGTCATATATAGATAAAGTGCTTAAAAGATTTAACATGACTTCATGCTCACATAGTGCTATGCCCATTCAAAAAGGTGAAGTGTTTTCCAAAGCCCAGTGTCCTCAAGATGATAATGAGAAATCTAGAATGAGTATGGTCTTATATGCTTCCACTATTGGTAGTTAGAAGTATGCTCAAATATGTACACGCCTAGATATTGCTTTTGCAATTAGTGTGCTTGGGAGGTATCTAAGTAATCCTAGTCAAATACACTGGATAGCAACTAAGAAAGTTATGAGATATTTGTAAGGTACAAAGAATTATAGGTTAACTTATAAAAGGTCCAGTGATTTGATTTGTACAAGCTATTCAGACTCTGACTTTGTAAGTTGTCCAGATGATAAGAAATTAATATCTGAGTATATCTTTATGCTTACAAGAGGAGTTGTATTATGGAAGAGTGTCAAACAATCTTTAATAGCAACCTCCACTATGGAAGCAGAGTATATTGCTTGCTATGAAACTATTTGAGAGGCTGTATGGTTAAGGAATTTTATGTCTGAATTTTGCTTAGTTGAAAGCATTTCAAAACTTTTAGCTATTTATTACGACAATATTGCTGTTGTTAACTTTTTTCAAAATAATAAAAGTTCTGCTCGCACAAAGTACTTTGATGTGAAATATCAGTTTGTAAGAGAGAAGACATGCAAGCATCTTACTCATATTGAACATATTTCAACAGATTGTATGCTTGCAGACCTATTAACCAAAGGCCTAGCTGTAGGAATATTTAAAAGACATGTATTAGTTATGGACCTTATTAAATCTTTTGATATTTTGGATTAGTAGGAGTACTTGTGTATTTTGAAACTAAAATTGTGTTGATCTTGAGATTTTATGATATTATAATATTGCCATTTTATTATATTGTAAAGTGCACTTATTGTATTATGACAGTATAAGGAGAAATTAAGACTCTGTCTCAAATTATTATAAAGCATCTTGGGTGGATTTATGGATCATTTTGTATATTTTGATTATACATACACTTTATTTTGTTTGGTCCTTTGGAATGAGTATTTTATATATGTATATCTTTTCAACCCTATCGGATGATCAGGTATGCATTTAATGAAATCTTATATTTGATCTATGGTTGTGATGGTATGAATTATATTAATGACATTGTTTAAATGTGACTATATATTGTAATTCAAAATTATGTATTAAAATGTGATTGTCCAAGTGGGAGATTATAAAATAATTTTGTGGACTAACACATTTTAATATATAATTGAATTAAATAATAATTTAATATCATTAATATAATAATAATATCTAGACTATATATATATAAATATATATTATAATTATAAAGTGTGTATATATACCCTAATTCTAAATTAATTGTGATGGGTCAATTAATCCTAGTTGAGTTATAATTAGAGTTTGGATCCTTACTCATCTCTTTATAAGGTGAGCTGTAGTCTCCCATCAAATTGCAATTTTGTTATTCTCACAATTTTCTTTGAGACTCATCTAAGAACAAGTGGGCAGTAATCCAGCTAATCAATATCATCTTTCGTCTTCCACAAATTTCTTAATTTGATCTTATGGATGCAGCAGGAAGGTCAGGTAATTCTAAAACTCTTTATTTTATTTATATAATTCTTGTACTCTTCTTATAGATTTATGGTTGTATAAATATCAAAATATTTTATAGATCATAAAATTCTTACAATTATTGTATCTAAAATAAATAAAAAATATTAAGGGGATTTAATTAGGTATATAGTAGTTTCTTTGAAATGAAGAATGCCTTTCCTTGGAGAAGACTTCAAATAGTATATTAACGTTGAAAATTTAATATTAATTTCATACAAATATTATTAATTGTATTATTTTGTTAATCTTATAATTTAATTTAAAAGAAAGTTATTTATTTTGACAAAAAATTAACTATTTTAAAAGAAATTAAATTACTATATTAGAAAAAATAATATACTTAATGATATTTTCATCAACGTAGTATTGAATTTTAAGTATTAATTTAGCATTATTTTTTTTTCTTTTCGTTGCCACATTTGCTAGTGAAATTTTACCACCACTCAAAATTCAACTGCTCTCCCATAGTAACTATTTTTTAAATTTTAATTAAAACAGAAAATCACTTCTACCTCTTTCCATAATCACCGCAAATTTGCAAATTAATTTTTGTGATTCTATCTAATTATTTTTCAGAGTAACTTCAACAATTACAAATTTTGTTTCTTCAAGTCCCAGAGCTCATCCATCATCTTTTGTATCATTTGTCACCAATTCCAATTTTTTTTTCTTTAGTAATAATAAGAGAGGCTTAACTTGAATATTTACAGGGTTGTCAAACAAATTAGCTGAATTAAATTTGTGTCATCGTGTGAATTATCTACATAGACTCACGATAAAAATGAATTAAAATTTCGATAGCTCAATCCATAAATTTTGTGAACTAATCCACATAAGTGCGCAATAAATTACACCAGAATTTAAGTGATTTAATTTGTTCTAATTCATTTTAATGACTCTAAACATTTTTACTTTTAATAATTACAATAATAATAATTATTAATGAAGGTAGTAAGAAGAGATAACCGTGTATATATACATTATATCTTTTACTTGAAAAAATTTTTATTGAATAATTATTTAATAAAATTACTTATGGATAAAATATTATTTTTTAAATGATGCGTGAATAATTTAAGATAGAGACTACAGTTTTCAATAATAAAAAAAAAATAGGAAAAACGAAAGCTGTCAATTCTAGGAAAAATTATATGGAAAGATGCTTTTTTTTTTTTTTTGGCATAGATGTGGTCACGGATTCGCGTGTTTTGAATCCTTTCATTACGAGCCTTTTTTTTTTTTTTTTGTCTTGGATTATCTCATGAAGCTGTATAAGAGTTGCTAGTTCCAGTCTCCAAACACAAATCAATATAACCAAACTACCAAAGACTAAGCTTGCAAGCACGTGATCACCAAAAGTGAAAAAAGGATGCTCTCATAATATTAAAGTGTGTTTTACGGTCTTTCATATTTTCAAAATTTATTAAATTCCTAAAAGTAACATTTGACCATGGTTTTAGTTTCATTAATTATGTCGAAAATTTTAACAATCGCTTCTATTTGTTTTATTAGTTATTTGATCTTCTCTATCATTCCTGCTATGAAGTTTTCAAATAATTATTTCTTAAATAAAATGCTTGTTAATTATAAAATCAAGATTTTAACTAAATTAAATGGTAATACATTCCCTCAATTCTAACTCTTCAACATTTTAGAATTACAAATGGGTTAAGCTACTTGTAAATATTTTGATATTAGTTTATAACAAATTCAATTTAAATTCAACTTTAAACAAGTTAATAAGTCAAAATGAGTCGAGCTTAAACTTAATATTACTTCCCTCAAATTATTCAGGAGTATAAATAAGGTCAATAATAAAAATATTTTTTTATTCTTATATTGTATATAAACAATATAATATAATATATAAAAAATTCAATCACATTAATCATTGTTAAGCTCAATTTTGATTATAAAATTAAAAAGCATTGTCACCTTAAGTACCTAAAGTTCAATTCACCTAAATTGAATGCTAATTATCATGGAGGAAAGGAGTGGAGTTTAATTCCATTAAGGAATTTAGGTCTACTATGAGAGAATGATATCTTCTAAATGGGAGAGATATGAAAATGAAGCCTAATGATTCTATTAGATGCAAAGTTAAATGTGTGGTAAAAGAGTGTGATTGGTTATGCTTTGTAAGCAAAGTTAGTTAGAATAAGACATTTAAATTAAAGACATAGAAGCCTAAATACACATGCGTTAAAACTATAAAAGAAGCATCTAGCATCATTTGATTGGGTAGTTAAAAAAATTATAGAGAACATGTACAATAATCAAATGCCAAAAATTATAGATGTTATTGAAATGGTGAAGAAAAATATATGGTTGAAATGTTTATGAATAAAGCAAATTGGGTAAGAAGAAAGCACTAGAGAAGTTGAATGGAAGGTATGACGAGCAATACAAAAGTTATAGGATTGCATATGCTAAATTAAAGAGAGTCAATCTTAGGATAACATTAAAGCTTTTACATGATAGATATTCATTTGAAGAAAGATTAAGGTTTTTGAGATATTATATGTCTCAGGCATGTTAAATAAGGCTTTCGTGCTGCATATAGGCCTATTATAGCACTTGATAGATGTCATTTAAAGGGCTTGTATTGAGGGGTAATTGCTAGTAATAGTTACAAGAGACCTCGATGACTATTGATCAATACTTCTCATTAATTGTTATTGTGGTTGAATTTGAGATCAAAGACATTTGGCTTTGGTTTTTAGACATTTTAATCGATGACATTGGAAGAAAGACAAAGATTTTTATATCTAATCAACAAAAGGTAATGCTAACTATTGAATGCTTCTGTTTTTTTTTTCCAAATTTTTGTGCTACAACTTTAATCCATGCTAAGTGATCTCTTTAATGCAAGGATTAGTTTTAATAATCAAGAGCTTGCTACACATATTCCTAGTATTGAGTAGAAGATGTGTTAGACACATTTATGCCAATATCAAGGCAAGTATAATGGTAGGATTGTATTAAGAAATTTAATTCTAGCTACTTTGAAGGCCACTTACAAAAAAGAAAGGGAAAGGTATATGGTAGAGCTTAGGAGGGTGAAGGCAAAAGCTTATAACAAGCAATTAGGAATAAGCTTAAATTATGGACAAGGTTTTATTTTTCCTTTCAATCAAGCTAGTGGTGACATGATCATGAATAATATTTTAGAGGCTTTTAATAGCGAGATCATTAAGGTAAGAGATAAACTTATAATCACTATACTAGATTGGATTAGGGTGTACTGAATGATTAGATTTATTGAAAAAAAGGCCAAGAGACAAGCATACAAGAGTAAAGTTTTTCCAAAGCCTTTAAAAAGGCTGGAAAAAGAACTTGAAAAAGCAGGGAAGTGGACAATAAAATGGGTTAGTTCCTATAAGTTTGAAATGGGTACTTTTCTTGATAAATTTATAGTTAACTTACAAATAAGGCATTGCAATTGTAACTAGTGGAGATTAATAAGTTCATCTTGCCGACATGCATATGTATGTATCTTTTTCATAGGAGATGAGTAAGAGCATTATATTAGCAATTACTATCTTGCTGTAACATACATGGTTTGTTATGGACTTATAGTGGATCTTATCATTGGTAAAAAAAAAAGAAACATTGGCATTGTACTAGAAAGGAAAATATACTTCTTCCAAGACATAAAAGGATCTTTAGTAGGCTAAGAACACTAAAGAGAAGGGAAGCTAATGAGCCAAAACCAACACACTAAGCTCCATAAGGTTAGTACAAGTTTAAAATGATCAAGATGCTAAAAGTAGTGTCACAACCAAAAGAACTTGAAAAATATCAATAGTTATAAAAAAAAAGAGAAACAATAAGCAATTGAGAAGAACGAAATACAATTAAATTTGAAAAGAAAAGATATAATAGCATCAATGAAAAGAAAGGATACAATGGCACTTTCAACAGTAGTAGGAACATAAGCTAAACAAAAAGCACTAGGAGTAAGTTTTAAAGGGAAGTAGTTTGTATCAGTGAAATGGAAAGGAAAACAAATTGAAATGGCCAAAGGGGAAAAAGGAAAAGAAGTGAGAGTAAAATAACCAAAGAAAATTCATGCATCCTAAAAAATACTTAATGCTAGCCAACCGCCTCCCAATAATTTAGCATGATAAGTTAAATAACATGCAATCATCTATAAGGATTTATTTTTGGATTTTGGCCCCATTAGCACATATTTCAATATGAAATTGTGAATTTGTTGTCTAGATTTTACAATAGTTTAAATGTAATGGATATTGCTAATGCATTTCAATTCAAATTGCCTTTTATCAAATTAATTTTACTAAACTTAATGGCTCTCAATTTGTTATTAGATTGTTTGTTACCAAATTGCCATTTATTTTTAATGGCTCTTTATTTACAATGGTTTGAATTTAATTTGGTTTATGTTTTTAGTGGTACATTTAATGTTTTCTTATAGTAACACTCAATTATCTTTTATAATTTTCTTTTTGTTTAATTTATTTCTTAGCTAGTTATTTAGCATTCTTTTTGGCTTCTGGTAGTTTTTTTGCTTATTTTATAACAACCAAATGGAGTTTTTGAATTTATCAGGTTGCCTAATATAGTCTTTGTCACTTGTTTTTTTTCCAATTTTTAAACAATATTAATGATTTTTCATAATATGCTTGAAAATGGTTAGGCAGCTAGTAATCATCTTTGTTTGCCCCTATAAGAAATTTTCCTTTAAAAATCCTTCAAACTATTTCCATTCTTTTAGTTTATGTTATGAGAGAATAATCTTACAACTATTTGCAAACATCATTAGCTTTTCTATCATCATTTTATACTTAGGAGTTAGGAAAATTTCCAAGGCATTCTTTAGGTAATAAGGTAAATGGGAATGTAATTTAGCATATGTAAACTCCATATGGAGTCTAACTGGAAGCCTTAATTTGTGTTGTTTGGCACAAGGTATTACCTATAGTGAGTGCAAGTAACTAAATTGATTTCTTTTTATGCATCTTTATTTGTATCTAATCATTACTAGTGAAAATAATAGCTAAACTCCTATATTCACTTAGTTTTCTACCTTTGTCCCATTATTTGTCTTTTTTTTTTACACCAATGCATATATAAAGTTAATATTGGAAGGAAAAATTGGCTGCAATGGAAACAAATAGTAAACAAACTTAAACTTTCATTTACTATCGCCAAAATACAAGTCAATGGTTACTACCAAAGTAATATAAAATTTAATGATTTTAGTCTCATATTTACTCATCAACTTGCCCTTTGTCTACTAATTAAGGCTTCTTACCATCATGCAATTTTTTTTTATTTTTTGCTTAACTATTAATTAGCCTAAACTACAAAATTAGCTCTACTTCTTAAGTAACTAAAAAAGGATATAGTTACAGCTATTATTGCCCAAACTAAGTAATTAACATTAGCATAGTTACCTAAGACATTATTAGAAAAAGTTTTAATGTTGCCACAATATTTTTTAGTGACTTTATCAAAATTTTCTATTATGTAATAAATTCCTTTTCTTAATTTTCCTTCTTTGGTTCTTCCTAAGATTCATTAGTTTACTTGAAAAAACTATAAAATGATGGTCCTTATATATACAAATGCTTTCTTTAATAATGACCCAATTTATTAGAGGAATTTGTTAAATGAAATAAGAGAACATGATAAATATGCATTGAAGTTTTAACATTATAGAAACTTTCTCCCAAGATTGACTTGAATTTTGAAGGTTAACATCACCACTTATTCATTATAGTGGCATAGGTATTGATGCTTATTGCTTAAGTTTGATGCATTAGTCTTAGCATTCCTCAAAGTTATAGGAGAAATCACCATTGTTTTGCTCCTAATTTGCTATCGTGAAAAGGGAAAGCTTGATAAGGTTTGTAAATGGTAGAGTTAGGGCAAAAAATTAGGCCATTTTGATAGCATGTGCCTTGCACATGAAGTAGCTGAATGCACTTTCCAACATGTAATATCATGCTACACCATAATAAAATTAAACTATCCACATCAATTGGACATTTGCTAATATGGAAACTTTGGATGAAAATCATTATAGAAGAATCCAATTAGAAACTATTCTAGACTATAAGATCTAATTCCAAATTTTAAAATTATAAATACTTATTTTAAAAAGAAAATAAAACCTATTATGACTTAGAGCATAATTTAACCTAGTTGAAAGGTAGAAAACTGAGTTTAGGAGTAAGTATTGAATTAGGTCAAATAAAGATTTATTTATTACATTAATTTAATTTGAAGGTAAAGATGTTTTAATAAAACAATATAGACTTGTTTATAGGCAATCTAATCTAGTCTAGTCTATATAGATTGTGGACCTAGCTACTTTAACTTTACATTTAATTAAATTCATTTCTTATGAATCCTAGTTCGTATTTTTTTATAAACTCGTGAACTTATCTATAAACCTAAATTCATTTCAACAACTTATTTATCATTCACATGTAAATTTTGGTACATACTTATTCATTCTAACAAGAGATTTTCCTCTTAAATCTCCGTATCTTTCCTTCACAAAGAAAAGTACCATTCTTTTTCTTTCATTTTTGCTTTTCCTACCCAAATAAAAACTAATGAAGAGAATCAAAGTAAAAAACAAGCATATACAAAGTTGTTGAAAATTTTTCTCATTGTTTTTTTTTTTTAATTTACATGGCAAATTCCAAAAGCTTAGACTTGTTCAAGAGTATCATTTATTCATTGGAGTTTTTTAAAGGCAATCCCATGGGTGAAACTATAACTTAAATGGCAAATCCATCTAGCTGTCTTACATTGAAACATTTTCCCTTTTCTAACAATTTAAAAATAAAAAAGGAGATTTCTTATTTTTCAAAGTTAAATTCAATTTATATTCTAAGTTTATAAAAATGGTGCTTTTTTTTACTCTTTAAACATTAGATTTTCCAGTTACAATGTTCTTTAGAGTGAACTATAGTTTTAAGTTAGAAAAAGAAGAGGATTGTTCATTAACAAACTCTTCCTTTTTTAGCTAATTAGGGTAGAGGTATCAAAATAGGTTAGGCTTAATAAGTTACTTTGAGATTAATATAATTTTATCTAACCTGGAATTGAGATTAGTATAGAAAATCATAACAATAACCTGACTCGGTAAGGAATTGAGATTGATTAGCCTAATTTAGTAAAGGATCATAATTGATAAGTGTTAGTATGTTAAGTTATTAGGTTAGTCAATTAATTTGGTAATAGAGTAAGTAATAAATAAATAATTTATTATTATATGTTTAATTTCTATATATATTAAAATAATATTTTCAATATATTAAAATTATATTTTAATATATATATAATATTAAAATTATATATACAAGTAATATTAAATAATTTTTAATATTAAAATTTTAAATTATTTAAAAATTTTAAATAAATAATTTTAATGTTAATTTTAAATATATTATATACATATACATAATATAATACATTATTATTTTTTTATTTTCATATATGAATTATTATGATTATTTTTATTAATATATTATTTATATATATATTTAATAATATATAAATTATTAAATATATTTATTTTCATATGTAATATATATAACTCACTTACATAGATATTAATTTGTACTTATTTTATTTAATAATGCATTTTTTTAAACTAAGTCTTATAGTTTTTATCCTTCTTAATGGAGTTTTTTATATTAAAAATTTATTTATTTATTATTTTTATTTTTATTAAATAAAAATAATAATAATAACAATAACAATAATAATAATTTTTAAATATATAATAATAAAATATAATTTTATTTTATAATAATAAGAGTAATCATAATAATAACAATGATATATAATAATAATAATCATAGAAAGAAATTTTAATATAAAATTTAATGTTTCTCAATACTAATTAATTACCTAAAATTTTTAATATATGATTTTAGTTACAAATCTTATTATACTTCAAATTTCAATTTAACTTATTTAAATTACATACATTTTATAAACAATTTTTACAAGTAGTCAAATTATTTTTATTCAATATTTTTTTCACGTATTAAATGTGACAAGATTTGAATTTAAAATTTTAATATATTGAAAAGTTACCAATATATCCTAAGAAATTAGGAACAAAACTATATTAATATAAAAAAATTGTTACTTTCTTTTTAAAAGAATTAATATTTAATCTCTTCAAAATTTAAAAAATATATAATTTTTATTTCAATTATCTCAATAAATTTTATCCTAATTTCATCCTTTTAAAAAAAATTTAAGGGATAATAATAAAATATAATTATATTTAATAATAATAAATTCTAATTAATTAATAATATAAAATTAATAATAAATAAATAACTAATATGATAATAATAATAATAAAATATAACAGGTTATAAAACTCACTTAGTAATTGTCGACTTGGATTAAGATTGTAGTAATTCGATTTAGACCTAACTTTAGGAAAAAATAACTTGACCTGTGATTGATCCGATATATAGTTTTTGCACCGTTGAATTAGTTTAATAAGGTTAAGTTAGCTCATTTTTTATAGGTTTAAATTTGGGTTTCAACAATTAGAAATTAATTACTTAACCATTTGGACTAGATGAAAAAAGTGTAGTTATTCTAATGCTTATCATATCCCATTAATTTATAATGAAATTTGTAAAAATATTCATAATTAAAACTTTTAAGTTGAAAAAGAATATTATTTTAAGAGAAAAATTCTATTTTTTATCAATTAAATAAGGCAAAAAGGTAGTAACTGTGCAATTAAGAAGCTAAAAATGATAAACATAAATGCGTCAAAATCTAAACCTTTAAAATCCAACCAATGAAATTGAAATTGCACTACCAATAATAAATAATAGACAATACAATACTTAAACCTTAAATCTTGAAATTTAGTAACTAAATCAAGATTGTATGGACTTTATAACTTGATATATCAGGAAAAGACCCTAACCTCTAAAGGATTAAGGAGGTTAGGATAAAGTGGAAAAAATGTCAGAGTAAAAGGTAGATTGGTTATTATTAGATAAGGTATAACCAAAGGTGAACCTCCCTTCTTCATCATCCTTTGTTCTATTCCTTTACAGCAAATGAACCAATAAGGTTATTAATGGGTGTGATGTTTCCTTGTCACCCATTTAGCATTAGACCAAGCAATAACAATAATAGTTCAAGCCTAGTTGTTATGCCATCACCATCATGCCATTAGCCATGCCACTTACCTTTTTGATATTTTCTTAAGCAAATGGTCGAATAAATGAGTGAAGCTATGAAGTTTTCTTCACTTGCAAGAGTATTCTAGACAATTTACAAATTTATTTTAATAGTGTAAATAACATGTTAGTAACAAAGGATGTTTATTACATTTATATAAATTAAGGCAAAATAAGTTCATTTAGATCAAATTTAAGGGGAAGTGAATGTTGTTTACCCTATTATATTTAAAAAAATATCACTTGCATTTATTTATATTACATATATATAATTACACTAGAATCATCACTTATTTGTTATTCATTTTGATTTTATCATCCTAAGTTTTTAAAACTTTTATATGATTCTAGCTATTTTTATAAAAATATGAAATAACTTACAAATTACAACCTTTATAATTTTCTTTAATGTTTCATGATTTCTAAATTTAATTATTTAAATAAAATTACAATATATTACGTCAAATTTATTATTAAGATTATGAGTTGTAACATACTTCCAAACAAAATTTCATTCATATGCAATCAATATCCCAAATTAAAATTTGCTAATGCTTACTTATACTTTAACTCATTCATATTTACTTTTGCTTTTTAAATTCCAATGGCCTAGGTCTAAAAGAAAAACAAAATAAAAAAAATCAACTATTAACTATTCAGGTTATGAAGATTTTCATCATATTTATTAGGATTAAAATCTACAGTTTAGTAGAAGCTTTGATAGCATTATATTCTCATTTTGAAAAGATAATTATCAAGCTAGTTTGTACATTCATTCCTATTATAATACATATGACGAATTTAGACAATCCATTCTTTTCGTAAAAGAGATTTAATAGCATTAAGGAGCATAGAATCCATCTTTGAGTTTTCCTAATTATTTTGAAGTCATTATACTACAACTAAAGAGTCAATTTCAAGAATAACCCTTCTAAAGTTAAGAACCTAAGCCAAAGAAAGCCTTTCATAA
The DNA here is from genome assembly GCA_020226215.1 of Sindora glabra. NCBI lineage: Eukaryota > Viridiplantae > Streptophyta > Magnoliopsida > Fabales > Fabaceae > Sindora > Sindora glabra. Next base: position 24,507,618 of record CM035236.1, read on the forward strand.
ATACCTAACAACTCAGCTTTTAAAACATTGCAATTACCAACATTTTTTTGCAATACATTACAAATTTGTATGTAAATTACTTGAACCATTGCAATACATCACCGTTTGATATCAATAATAGGATTCAAAATTAGGTTTTGAATGAAAATTAAGGATTGTTAGTAAATATAGAATGGTAAGACAAATCTATAAAGTTTAATTCGATGGATACAAAAGATTTGAAACTCAATTTTGGCACTCATTTTCTATACATATAATATTTTCTCACTATTTTAACCTTAATTTGTTTACATTCATAGGATTTTTGGGAAAGCAAACTCAAACATAAACTGTAATAAGTATCATGCAAAATTTAAATTATAAAAAATATTTTTGTGAATCTTTATATAGTGTGAATAACTTATTTAATTGGTTTAATTATTTTTGCAACTAAATTGAAAAATCAATACTAAAGCAACAATTAATTTGTCAAATTCTCAAAACAAAAACTTCCTATTGAATGATTCCTTTACGACTTTACAACAAAAAAAGAATATTTCTTTTAATTTTTATTTATTGTATTCTTTTATTCACCATTCAATAACTCTAGTGGAGTCTATAAAACTTAGTTATAGAAGTGATAGAGCCGAAGTTAAAGGAAATCAAAATTAAAAAAATAAATAAATTATACTCTAATACTCATATTTTTTAAAGTTTAATGTAGTTATTTCATGTTTTTAATTTTTAAAAATATATGCTAGCATTCCTTTTTATACATTTGCATCCTTTCACTTTTGTTTTACACTTACCTTCATTGCTTTCGATTTTCATTAACCCTTTTATATTTTTACAAGTTAAAATTCGCCCACTTGTAGTCTATACTATTAACATTTTACCCATATAAAATTTTACCCATCTAATTTTTAATGAAAGATTTCATAATAAGTGAGTTTAATAAAATAAGGCAAAATCATATGTAAATAAAATATAATTTTCATGTATTTATATGAATTGATATTAAAACACTAAAAATTATTAATCTTGTCTCCTTGTACTAATAACTTTGCTCTTGTATATTTACCTTTAAATGATAAAAAATTATCACAATACATTGTAGATTTAAAAAAATTAACTAAAATTCTTGATATTTGTAAATAAAAAAATCTTATGATCTATTTTTGATAATTTTATTAGGAAGATAACAATAACATATAATTTGTAGATTTAAAAGAAAAATATACTATTTAATATATTTTTTAATCCTCATTGAAAATTCTTAACATTATTCCATATAAATATGAAAAAAATTACATTTCATTTACTTGTGATTTTGATCAAGTTCACTTAATTTGCATGCTATGGAATATTCCATTAAATATTGAATAAAAATATGTTAGATCAACAAAGTATTAATAGAAACCATATGTGAACAAATTTTTATGCTTAAAAACATAAGTGTGTTAAATAAACATTAATAGAATTATAAAAGGATGAAGTGTAATTTTCTTTTAATTTAATGATACTTACATCTTTTTTATTTTTAAAAATATGTATTCACTTGTCTTATCTTTATAAGAGAAAAGGGGGTGGATATATGCTTATAATAAAAAAAAAGAAAAAAATAAGTGTATGTGAAAAATGAGTTCAATATTGTTTTTGAAAGAAAAAATTATATTTTACCCTATCTATGGTTTTGTCGATTCTCATTTAATCAATTTATATTTTTCAAGTGTTGAAATTCACTTACTTATGCTTTCTATCATTGACATTTTGTCCACCCAAACTTTTCTCCTTTAAACTTTTAACGAAATACTTCATAAGAGATGAATTAAGTGAAACTGGGTGAAATCACATATGGATATAGTGTAATTTTCTTCGTATTTATATGAATTGATATTAAGAATTTTTAGTAAAGACTAAAACATATTAGTTTTTTCCCTTATTTTAATAACAAATTTTAAAGGAGAAAAAATCAATTGCAATACATGGTACAGATAAATGCTTGGCATTTGTCAACTAACAAGATTTGTATATTTTACTACTGGTAAATTTGTAAACAATATAACAATAACATATTGTTTGCAAATTTAAAATAAAGAGACAAGGTTAATATATTTTTTTAGTCCTTACTTAGAATTTTGGACATTAATTCATATAAATATGATAAAAAATTATAATTTGCTTCCTTGCATTTTCATCGAAATTCACTTAACTCATTTGTTATGAAATATTTCATTAGAAATTAAATACAAAAAATGTTTAAGTGAGCAGAATTTTAACACTAGAAAGTGTTGTTAGGAAAAATATCCCGTTTCTAAACAATCAAGCATCAAACAATTAAATTAATTAGAATAGTATAATAAAGCAGATGATTAATTTAATGAGAAAAACTTTAAACTTTCGGGGAAAAAATTCACAAATAAGAAAAAAATAAATTATATTATCAAAATATTATAAGATAATGCTATAAAAGTTCTCAAGCATAAATCCATAACTTCCTCATTATTATCCTTAAATTTCTTACAAAAATCTATGATAGTTCTTACATATTCTATATAGGCACTTATATTAAATCTTTCCTATACCTCAAAGTCATGACTAACATAAATATTTATAATTTAGAAATACTTGTTTGATAAAAAAAATCTTACTCCTACTTTACACAAAAATAAAACTAGAACAGGAAAATAACTTATAATAGGAAATAATAACAAATTAATAATAATTAGAATTTAGGTTAAATTCAACAACCTCCACTATGACACAAATTCTAACATCTTCACTAATTTACATGCTCCATTTATTGCTATACGAGACCATTCATGAGGAGCTAAGCATAATAGTATTCTATCATTGCAATATCTTCAAATTATAACAATTATTTTTCTATCAAGTAGCTCCATCTTAATTAAGCATTACAGTTTTCATCAAAAGTTTATACAAAACCTTATTATTTGTAAGCATATTTGTAGGAACACCAAACTTATAAACACTTTCATGAAGCAACATAATTATTTCATATTTTCATTTCCATTATTAACAACAATCGCCACCATCAACTTTATAAATACAATTGAATCATCTTTATCACCATTAGTTTCATCCATCATCTTCTATTATGTTTAATTATTATTCTCATGGGACTGAACTCACTTTGATACTAATTGTTAGAAAAAGATCTTATTTTTAAAAAATCAAGTATCATGCAATTAAATTAATCAGAATAACATAATAAAGCATATAAATAATTTAACATGAAAAAATTTAAATTTTAGGAAAAAAGTTCACAAATAAGAAATGATCTACAATATCATCAAAAGATTACAAGATAATATGTGCAAAGATTCTCAACCACAACCTTACAACTACAACTTTCTAACTGCTATCCTTACATCTCTTACAAACCTTTACAAAGGTTTTTACATAACCCACATAAGCATTTACATAGTATTTCTCTTATACCTCAAATGTTTGGTCATACAAATATATATAACCTAGAAATACTTATTTAACAAGAAATCTTCCTTTTAATCTAAAGGGCAAATTAAGAACATATTTAATTGGTAAAATTTTTTAATGGCAAATGATTTTTAGTATTTTATAACTTGTTAAATGTCTTAAACATGATTTCGTTATTAATCACAAAAAAAATTCAAAAGAAAGTGATTAAGTTATTAAATTAAAACATATTAGAGATTACATTCATTTAAAGTGCAGCCTTTTACTTTCAATGATAAAATTAGAACTTAAACTATTACTTATTTCTCTTTTAATATGAACCACTATATTATTTGCAAGAAACTTATTTTTTATTTTATTATGCAATTTTGTCTTGATTATCTTTATTATAGAAAAAGCTTATTTTATTATAGTCATTGAAATTCGAAGAATTGAGATGAGATAAATCAATCAAATAGAAAGTACTATATTTTCTTATTTGTACCAAAGTTTGATATAATTCAGACATAGTGGAAAGGTTCTTCAAAACCATATTATTAAAAGCATCAATTATGAAATGCTTAAGCATAAATCTAAAACTTATCTTCTTTTCTTTGATGAAATCCATAGGATAACATTTGTCTATAAGAGTGTAAATATAATCAATATTAAAAGCCTTATAAACACCCTTAGAAACTAAAGAAAGCTGAGTGTTAAAAGCTCTATTACTTGGTCACTAAAACTATTATTTAGCTTCAAGCAATTTACTTATTAATTGTAACTAAAAATCTTTCCACTTTAAAATGGTATTCCATGGTGATGTGATCTTTTTGGTGGCAAGAACCTCCTTAACATGCTATGAATAGAGCTTTAAAGTCAGGGACATCAATATTATGTTAATCATAAAATAATATTACCTTTATTAATAAATCATTCTAATTACCATTTTCTTTTAACTTTTGGATTAGTGCTTTTATACTATGAATTAAATACAATAAGGCTTAACAATTTTTTTTTATTCCTATAGTCTTTTTCATCAAATATAAGATTAACATGAACTGAAATAAGATTAAAATATTATAAGTAGTATCAATGTCACCATATTGAGAATAAATAGGTCCCTTAACAATGATCTTATGAATAACAAAATACATTGTATACAAAAAATATTAGTTATACTAAATATGGAATGAAAATGTGAAATCCCAATAAGTATCCCTTACTCCTTTTAAAATGCCAACTGTGATTTAATCCTTTGCTTTTAAGTTCATCAATTTCTAACAAATGTGAAATTTCATCTATTTTAGCAGCTTGCAACTCATCATAACATTTACTTGAAAAGCATATAATGTCAACATTTAAAGTTAAATTTGAGAAAATTGATGATCAAGGATAGCCACTTTAGAAGTAATAACAAATCAAGTTGCAACCAATGAGCCAAATAATTCAACATAGTATACATAAGGAAAATCATTGACAAATAATGCTTGCAATCTATTCCATTCTTTCTCATATTACTAGCCCTATCATATCTTTAACCATGAATATTGGGGACATCATGATCATGACAAGAAAGAACTTCACATAATTCTATTTTAAGAGTTAATATTGTATTAGTTCTTGACATATATAAGATAAAAAAATCACTCTTAGATAAAACCATTCACATTAGCAAATCTTAAAACAAGTTCTATTTTAGTTGTATTTTGATTCATCATATATTTTATCATTAATTATGCAAAACTTAAAATCCCTAATTTCTTCATGAATATGCTTCTAAACTTTATAAGAGAAAAGATGCGAAATCTCTTTTTGAATTTGATGTGAAGTATAACTAAAATTAAATGGAGCATTTTGTAATATAACTCTTATAACCTTTTCATTTTATAATGTCAAAAGTTCAACTAACTCTGAGAAATTTCCTCTATTTTTGATTGAAGTGTTTCATCATAGCTTCTAAATGTATAAGCTTAAAATGCTAATCATTAAACTATGTCTATCATAGTTCTAAGATATAGTCGATTCTTTTGAATTTGAGTTAAGCTTTGCACATTGATAACATTGTTGATATGCTTAGGTTACATTAACAAATATTAACAAGCCATCATTACATTATTAGAGGGTAGCAGGGATCCTCTCCCATATAATTAAGTAAAAGACAATTCGTTCTATTATTGACTTTTTATTTTCAATTTTGAATCCTTTTATAGAAACATATTTACTTTTGGATGGTGATTTGGCTTTTGATTAAAGAGATAACAAGGAAAGCAAAAAAGTAGCATCTTTTAAAGGAAAATACTCTAGTCAAGAAGGAAAAAGGCTAAACCAAGTATACTAGAATCATCTTGAATGTTTATCACTAGAAAAAGGATAATATATTCAAGAAATTCTTGATAAGGCCCTTATTTTAAGTAAGTCATACAAATTTCATTTCTTTGATTCACTAGATATTGCCATGTATGAAGATGTTTTCCTAGGTTGTGCTATAAAAAACTAAAATCAAATACATCTAATATAACTTTTAAGATTTTAAAAGGTATTTCTTTCTCATCATCAACCATGAGAGCATTGGTAGGATATTTTTCAAGAGGTGAAAATATTGAATCTCTTTATCATTATTTCTTCTTTTAAAAAATTTATCAATTATCTTGTTCTTCATCCTTTGAAAATTATTACTTGTGTTAAAAACAAATTAATCATATAAAATATCAAAGCAAGAAGCAATGCAATAAAGTCATATAAATGAAAAATCTAAACTAAATTAGTTTTTACATTGAATTATAATGCTTCAAAATTCTTATCCTTCCATTAGTCTAGACTAAATTAATAATTACATTGAATAAATGGAAGTGACAAATTTATCATCATGCTTATAACTAACCTTAAATAAAAAAATGGGCAAAATAATTTAAAAAAAAGTTTACAAGCTACCTAAATAATTACTAAATCTAATCTAAAAATAGTGTATAACACAACATCATTATGCTTTAAAACAAGGTTTGATGTTTAATGTTAAAAGTATACCTCAAATTTTGAAATTTTTCAAAAAGAAAAAAAATTGATTTTGCTTCCACACCCACAATTCCATGATTAGCAAGATTGCAAGTTATTTATTTGTGCACTTGACATACCTCATGTTTTATACAAGTTATCAATTTGCCCATTTGAACTTTGTTACCAATTCCATTATTCCATAAATCACAAAAATATATCACTTATTTCATTTTCTTATAAACAAAAGTAAAATCTAAACTAAATATTATTTCAAAAATCAAAACTTACTTAATTGGAAGAATTGTTGATGTGCATGCTTCTAGTATTGCTAATGTTGTTGCAAGCCCTTGGTGCAAAAGATTTGAAGAACTTGCTGTATACCCTTGTTTGCTTTGTTATAATATCCATTAAGCTATAGGACATGTTTGGCAAATAGTTTATCAGCTAGCTTTTAGCTGGTTTGACTGAATTTGGTTGTTTGACTAGTAGAATCAGCTGATTTAGCTGTTTGGTAAATAGCTATTTCAAATGGCTTTTTTTTGTCTTCAATCCGCCAAAATGAAAAATGTTACTCCTAGCAGTGTTTTTGCTTAACTTATCTGATAAATATGCACATTTACTAAATTGTCCTCATTATTACTTCAACATTTATCTGCATTGCTGGGTCTTACGGAGAAAGATCAGTGTAATTTATCACCACGCATGTGCTTTCTTTGCATCCTGCTAGAGAAATATGACAACCAAACAAAAGATATAAAAAAAGTAAAATAATAAAAAAATCAACAACTTATGGGGAAATTTTCAACATAAATTGCAAACTCCATTATCTGAATTTACTATGACTCTCTAGAGTGAGAAATATTTATTATCTATGTTCCTAATATAATTTTTAAATGATTTAGTATTAATATAAAATGATAAATTAATAATTTTATTTCTAAAATTATAAAAAATTAAAAAATAATCTTTAAATTATATAAAATTACAAATAATATATAAAATTTAAAATATTAAAATTAAATAATTCATAAAATATACTCATACCCTTATTTATTATTTTACATACAAATAGTTAATTATCAGCAGCTGATTTATTAAATATTTTTATTTAAACAGTTAATACAATCAGCTGGTCAAATCAGTTAACACAATCAGCCATCAGCTAACAGTTAATTGAATCAGCTAACCGTTATAGTTATCAGTTGATTATCAAATAAAGCCATAAAGTTATTATTGTAAAATGATAAAGGTTGCTTCACTTTTTAAAAGAAGTTATTTAAAAAAGCTATTGAATTTTTTTTAATGTTTTCTTGCCATTCAATGTTATTTTTTCATCATTTAACTGATGGGCTTCTTAGACTATAGGTCCATCACCTATTTAATTTTTTTTCTATTTTATAGGCTTAAAATTAAATTTTGAAGTGATGTTTTGAGTTTCTATTTTTCAAATTTATTTTATATTATTTGAGTTATGTCTTAATATGTTCAAAATTTAACATACTTATATATTTTAAAATTAACAAATTGTATATATATAAAGAGTAAATATTTTGAGGGGAAAAATTACACATATAAATTTTTTATAGATAATTATATAATACTAATTTTAAGTGGTAAACTTTTTTTAGGGGTAGTGGCTCCCTTAGTCCTTTCAATCCTCCACCACTGAATTGAAAGATAACTTAAAATAGAAAATAATATTATATTAATAATAATTAGAGTTTTGATTGGATTCAATAAAAAATATAAGTAGGCAAATTTTGATGTTTAAAAATACATGTGAATTAAGTAAAAATTGACAAAATAATGTATAAGTAAAGATTTTGTTTCGTGTAATAAAATAAATTAGTTTATAACTTATTGGTTAATTAGTTATAAAATAGTTTATGAAGGTATTTTATGTATTGACTTATTGAAAAAAGCAGTTTTAATTTAATAAGTTATTTTAAATAACTTATAACTTATAAGTTAATAATTTTTTAATTTTTTATTAATTTACAATTTATGCATTAAATAAATAATTATATTCTTTTTAAATAATAATTAATTAAACGGTTAAATAAATAATATTATAAATTTAGTATAAATAATTAAATAAAATATAAAGTATAAATAAATATGTGATGTCATAAATTATAGTTAATTTAATTTTAATTAATTATGTCTTTATTTTAGACTATAAATATATAAAAATACATACATAAATAAATATTTAATATTATAAAATATAATTAATTATATTTAAATAATTATAATTTTATTTTAAATATTTTAATTGTATTAATATAATTTAATTTTTAAATAAATATTAATTAATTTAATTTATATATTTATTTATATTAATATATCATTTCATATTATATTATATTTTTAATTAATTTAATAATTAATTTATAAAATATTTCTTATACAATTAATCAACTTATTTATTAATTATAAAATTAAATAATTTATTAACTATTAATTAATTTAATTTATTAATTACTTGCAGAATTAAAATGAAAACGCAGCTTATAATGGGAATCAAATACCGTTTACCTTGCACCGCTTGCTTGGTACCAACGCGATTGGTTTTTTCCCTGTCCGGCAAGCAAAGTTGGAATTTAATAAAATGAAAAACCCTAAAACCACCCTCGTTAAAGCTCTTGTGTTGGACTCGGGCTTTTAACAACGGCTCTAATATAGCGCTTCGCCGCTTCCTATGCTATGCACTGTAATCCGTTTCCGCCGTTGCTGTCCATTTTCGCCTCCGCATCTGCTTCATAAAGCTATTAGCTTTTCTTTCTCCACCGCATCGCAACAAACTTCACTTCAAGCATCACAACCAGCAGCGGCGGCCATGGTGCCTCATCCGAAAGACGATGCTTACCTTAGCACTAGTATTCCCAAACGCATTCAACTGTTCCAGACCATCCAAGCTCAGTTACTCGCTCAGCGCCTATCCCTCTCTCCCGAGCCCATCAAGTAAATCGCCCAAAGTTTCACAATCTCATTTCCTGATATTATAAAGTTTGTTCATTTTTGTCATTGGCTATTTGTTATATGTCCTATTGAATAGGATTACTCTGCCTGATAAGAATGTGAAAGAAGGGAAGAAATGGGTCACTACGCCATTAGATATTGCTAAAGAGATTTCGAAGAATTTGGCTGCGAATGCTTTAATTGCTAAGGTCAATGGGATTCTGTGGGACATGACAAGGCCTTTGGAAGGTGACTGTGATCTTCAGATTTTCAAATTTGAGGATGATGAAGGACGGGATACTTTCTGGCATTCCAGTGCTCACATTCTTGGGCAGGTATAGCCATTGTGAAATTGGTTACTCTAAGAAGTTAGCCATTTGGCTTAAAATTTGTTGATTATTGTTTTTAATAGTGCAGGCGCTTGAGATGGAGTATGGTTGTAAGCTCTGCATCGGCCCCTGCACCACTAGAGGAGAGGTGCGTTGACATTGTTCCTTTGTTGTTTGACTACAGTGGTTTTCTGTTGTGTTTCAGACATGTCCTTATTCCAGGCTGATGATATCGTTTTTTCTTTTCCTCACTGTGGGGCAAATTCAGAGTTCAAAGGGAAATAAAACATTTTGTTGAATGGATCTATCCGAGTGTGCTAATTCGATCATGGGTTTTTCATGACTAAATTTTAGCAAAATTGGCTGCACTAGTTCGAGATCACTACGCAGTGAGATATTGGAACGCCATTAGGATAATTGCAGGCTCACTTTTTTGTTTTTTTCTCTTCTTCATTAGATTTCTATTTGTACCCATATATAGCCCTGGTTAGAGCTCCCTCAATTTATTTACTATGGCTGTTGTATGATCATCCATGTGACTATAAATAAATGATGATTGCATGACTGGATAGAATTTTGTTTTGGTAAGTGCGTGGCACTTTATATCTATGCTATAACTTCCATTTCATAACATTGCCATGCTATTTGTTTGATAATTTGGTGTATTTTTTAAAAAATTCCTCCATGAATGATTCAGTGTCTTACCGTTAATTTTGGATTTGAAATTACACACATCAAAAAGGGGGGAAAAAGAAGAATTCAGGTTGTACTTGAATGTGTTAGTAAGGTAACCAGTATCTCCAGAATCCAGATTTAAGTTTTCATTTAATTCACTGCAACTTTGTCTCAGACTCTGGTTGTTCAATATGTTTCTAGTTCTGTCATATACTGGGTATGCTTAGTTTATGATATGTACAAGTTTGTTCCATCTCTATCTTGCCATATGTCATTATGTTGTATCATGCTTGTTAGATTTCTAATTACATAGTAAATATCCTTGCAGGGTTTCTATTATGATGCATTTTATGGAGATTTAAGTTTAAATGATGATCACTTTAAACAAATTGAGTCAGGGGCATCCAAGGCTGTTGGGGTATTTCTATTCTCTCTCCTTTTTGTGTAATAAATATCTTTGCATGGATGTTGCATGCGTGCTATTGTGTGAACATTACTTCTCATTAATATTGAGGATGATTCTTGTATCAGGAAAAACAACCTTTTGAACGGATTGAAGTAACAAGGGATCAGGCACTAGAGATGTTTTCTGATAATAAGTTTAAGGCAAGTATGGCTTCTGTTAATCTTTTGTATTTCATAACCACAATATCCTCAGCCATGCTTTCTATTCCTTTCTGTTCCAGTGGATGATATCATAATTACTACTCTGATTATGTTGAGCAGGTTGAAATCATCAATGATTTGCCTGCAGACAAGACAATCACAGTATACAGATGTGGTCCTTTGGTTGATTTGTGTCGTGGACCTCATATACCAAACACATCCTTTGTGAAAGCACTTGCATGTTTAAAGGTATATGTTGGAGTTGTCTTATTTTACAGGGGTTTTATTTTTAATCATAAATTATGTTTACAATGACTACTCTGGAATTGCGATACCAGGCTTCATCAGCATATTGGAGAGGGGACAAAGATCGTGAAAGTTTGCAAAGAGTTTATGGTATATCTTATCCTGATCAGAAGAGTTTAAAGGTGAACTTTTTTTTTTTTTTTAATGTTTTTTAAGTCCTTCCTATAAGTAAACCTTGAAGCAAGCTGAGTTGTGAAGGACTGAACTATCCAATACAGTAGCTCGTGGCACCCATCCATGTAATACTGACCTATATGGGTCTAAACATTGACTGACAATAAAATTATCTCCTTTCTATTCAGGAATATATCACTCGCTTGGAGGAGGCTAAGAAGTACGACCACAGGTTGTTGGGTGTAAAGCAGGAGCTTATTCTTCATCATGAGTGGAGGTATCATCGGTTCAAAGATGTCTAATTTTAGCTATTATTTAGCTTCCCTGACTGATTTGTCTGTCTGTCTTTGTTAATATCAGCCCAGGAAGTTGGTTTTTCCTTCCACATGGGGCAAGGATTTACAATAAATTGATGGAGTTTATTCGAAATCAATATAGAGATAGAGGTTACCAAGAGGTTAGTCTTTTCTGTACAAGTTTCTTGATGTGACAAGAAATTATTTTTGCAGAGTCTTTAATTACTTGATTCAGCAGGTTATATCACCTAATGTATATAATATGGACCTCTGGGAACAATCCGGTCATGCTGCAAACTACAAGGAAAACATGTTTGTCTTTGAGGTCAGCTCTTGTATCTACATGTTTATGTCAGTGACTGCGTGGGTTAGGGATTGTGTGCTTATCTTGCTTGATGCATGCATGTTTTGATGTAATCACATTCTTGTGCAATGATATCTCTTTATAAAAGATTGCTGTCAAGGAATTGGGTCAATGACATGGAAGCAGAAACTGATTTATAGCTGTGTATTTGAGGAAATGTAGATATGGTGGACTTATTTTTTTCTCTGTCATATTTTAAAACCATTTACTTATTGGATTTAATCTATTTTCTGGTTATACTGGATATTCTAAACCTGAAATAATTTAGGTTTTTGTTCCATTCTTCTTCTTCATCTCCCTCTCCCTCCCTCTCTCTCTCTCTCTTGGGGGGGGGGTTTGTCAGGAACTTATAAATTTGGGCAATGTACTTTATCCATATAGCCTTCTAAATGCCTACTCCTTTTTTTTGAGCAATACAAGTCATAATGTTTCATCTTACCCCTATTATCTTGGATTTGCTCTAGATTGAAAAGCAAGAGTTTGGATTGAAACCAATGAACTGCCCAGGGCACTGCTTGATGTATAAACACAGAGTTCGCTCATATAGAGGTATTTAATTTCAAAATTTTTCTTTAAGTAGCTTCTTCAATGTATTCTTTTCTTTTTTTTCCCTGAAGTGTGTCTCTAGTAAACTTTAGCTAAATATCAAATTTGGTCTTTTCATTGCAAGCACTGCATGAGGCTGAGTGTTGAACCAAGTTGTTGACTTTGGATTGTTTAAGTTTATATGGTATATTGCCGATATGATCCTGATGCCTTCCTCATCCAGCATCTTTTTAATGGTTCTGCAGAGCTTCCTCTCCGATTTGCTGATTTTGGGGTTTTACATCGGAACGAGGCTAGTGGTGCTCTGAGTGGACTGACACGTGTTAGGAGATTTCAGCAGGTAGACCTTTCCCCAGTGCCTATTGTTACATATTATTGAATGAATAATAAGGCTGAATTGTTGCATAAGACATAATCCTAATGTTTTATTTATATAGAGTTACTAAGAAATATAAAGACTCTAATACCTTTGGGTGCAAAACAAGCAAGCCCATACCATAACCTAAGCCCTAAGCCCATAATGTTTTAAACCTAATTACTCATATTACTTTCTTAACTCCTATGTATCTTTAGCTTATGCCTTTAATTCTTTACTGCTTGAGGTTCTATTAAATTAACATCATTTGCTTCAAATGCTGCACAGGATGATGCGCATATCTTCTGCCGAGAGTCCCAGGTGAGTTAATGTTTGAGACTTTGAGTCAAGCAACAGAAATCTGAAGCTTGTATGAGCTGAAGTTGGACTATTCATTTGCTTCATTTTCCAGGTAAAGGATGAAGTTAGAAGTGCCTTGGATTTCATTAATTATACCTATGAGATATTTGGTTTCACCTATGATTTGAAGCTCTCAACGGTATGCTATTGCTCTTTATTGCTGTTAAAGCAGACTGTCTAAATGTTTTTTTGTGACACCAATTGCAATACAAAGATAACCTGATACTCTGGATTTTCTCTTGATTGGGTTTGCACTGTCAACACTAGGATAGAAAAGAGTTTTTCCTCGGATTCTTTCAGTTGTTGACAATTGTATGGTGTGTTTCCTGTGTATGTGTTGAACACTTGTGCAGAGACCAGAGAAATACCTTGGTGATTTACAAACATGGGACAAAGCTGAAAATGCTCTTAGAGAAGCTTTAGATGAATTTGGGAAGCCTTGGCAGGTAATTAATCCTCTTCTGTGCTCTTCCAGAAATCATGCATATCTACTTCGCAAATTTTAAGATAGAACATCAAACACATGTCACTGCTGGTGGTATACATTTAAAAGGTTATTGAAATTTATCATCTTCCATGGTGTCAATTTTTAATGTTAACAATGTTCATAGTATACCATGGTCATTTTTGTTAGCTTTGGTTCATGCTTATAGTCTGAGCAATGTCTTACAGATAAATGAAGGTGATGGTGCCTTTTATGGACCAAAAATAGACATCAGTGTATCTGATGCATTGAACAGGAAATTCCAGTGTGCAACTTTGCAGGTTCATATTATCTAGTTTCATTACATTATATTGACTTTGGTTTGCATAACCTATCAGTTAATAACCGAATGTATGTGAATTGCTCACAGCTTGACTTCCAGCTTCCTGATCGTTTTAAGTTGGAATATTCAGCTGAGGATGAAGCCAAAATTGAGAGACCTGTTATGATACACAGAGCCATTCTAGGATCTGTTGAGCGCATGTTTGCTATCTTGTTGGAGCACTACAAGGGAAAATGGCCCTTCTGGCTTAGTCCCCGTCAAGCAATTGTGTGCCCTGTGTCAGAGAAATCACAGTCTTATGCATTACAGGTAAGGAGTTGCTTGAGTTTTAGGCTTTTGTCCCATATCATGCAGCAACATTCTAATTTTCTTCAATGGTATTTTATATTTCTATGATTCTATTGTGTTATTATGTCTACGCAGCTGTTTTCACTCTAGGAGAGTGGAATTAATATCAATGTTCCTTGTTTCCAAGGATCTTATGATATCTGGTTTTCCTTAATATGTCTGTATGTGTTTGTTGAAACCAGACCGAATTGATTGGTTCAACCAAAAAAATCGTGAGCCGGTCATCTAACTGGTTTAATTAACCTCTCAAACCACCCTTTAAAAAATCAGTCAAAAAATCAGTGAACTGGTGATGAACCAGTTAAACTGTGCAAATTGGTTATGATTTTCACGGTTTAACTGGTTAGTTATTTTCTTAAAAAAATACTATTATTTGTGAAAACAACATTATTTTTGCTCGATATTATATGCATATTTAAAGTTCAAAGTCCTAGGTAATAAAAAATTACTTTGTTTCCATAGATAAAACTCAAAGGACAAGAAAATTGGATTCAATATTTGTTTTTTTTTTGTGATAATTTAAATTATGAAATTATTTAATAATGTTTGAAATATTTTCATATTTTGTATATATAAGTTTAATTTTATGATAATTTAGTTTTCTTTTTATATATTAAATTTTTTGTCTATATTGTAATTTCTATTCAATCCAGATTAAACCATTAAACCCTGAATTGCTCTTATTTACAGTTTAATGACTAGTTCGATTTTTAAGACATTGGTTGAAACTATAGTTTTTATAACTAGACCGTCCATTAAATTGGACAGTGCACTTGTTTTCTGATTCAACTATTGATTCATTTATTTAACCAGTTTTAACTCTCTCCCTCTCTCTCTCTCTATATATATAAACTAATAATATAAATTTAAAGTAATAAAATACAAGTGATACAATAATAATTTATGTTAGAAATATTAAAAAAAGATAACACAAGTTCAATCGGTGTGAAATTGTGAAGATAATTCATTTCAATTATCGTAAAATTATAAAAATATTTATAAAAAATTTAAGAAACCAGTTTGGTTCACCAGTTTTGACTAATTCACACTTGTGGCTGGTTCCCATGAGTTCACTTGCACTTCCAAAGGCCTTAACTGGCTGACTCATCAGTCTCATTTACAAAACCATGGTTGAAACTGTTGAAGTTTATCTTTGTTAAATTATTTTTGAGCAAATGACTGTCACATGCCTTTTTAGGTTGATTTTTCTAGTTGCAAATTCCTCAACATTTGGTGCCACTGAACACTTGAATGGTTATCTTCCCTTTAATAACGTTTTCTCTTGTCACAATTTTCTAGGTACGAGATCAGATCCATCAAGCAGGTTATCATGTTGATGCTGATACAACTGATAGGAAGATTCAGAAGAAGGTACGTATATGACAAAAACCACTGAAAACCATAAATTGTGATCATGTCACTTGCCATACACTTTAAACAATATCCACACTTGTTTTATCCACTTCCTCATGGAAAGGTCATAATGGATCCAGCTAGCACGAAAATGGTTTGTATGTTGTTGGATATGACCTTTCTTTGTAACATCCAATCAAACTATAATTTTTTTCCCTAAGCTAGCAGCTATTTGTTATTGTTAATATTTGTTAAGCTGCATACTAAGTGTTATACAGCATCTTCTTGAACTGTTGCAGCAAGCTTGTCAGTCATAACTGCTGCTTGATGCTATTAAAAATCCCTAAGTTCGAACTGAGAATTTCTTTCTCATTAAGAGATTATGGTCTATTAATTTTGCTTTATAAATTAGGTTTTCTAATGAAAATGGCATGGTGCAGGTGCGGGAAGCTCAGTTAGCACAGTACAACTATATATTGGTCGTTGGAGAGGAAGAATCTAATTCTGGACAGGTTCTTCCGATTCTTTTGACACTAGAAATTGATCGCACAATTTATCTTAATTTTCTTTATTTCTCGGTCTCCAAATTCATTTCTTGTGAATGCGTTGATGTTGTTAACTGCTCGGGCAGGTAGCTAAGAATTAACTGGATGTTTTCAGGTGAGCGTAAGGGTGAGAGATAAGTCAGATCACAAAGTCATGAGTGTTGAGGACCTACTCAAACATTTCAGTGATGAAGTTGCAGCTTACCATTGAGTTCACAAAGTCATGAGTATTGAGGATCTACTCAAACATTTCAGTGATGAAGTTGCAGCTTACCGATTGAGTTTTTGCTTTCAATTGAATTCTTCTCCAAGAAAGTTCCATCAACTCTTGATTTTGAAATATAAAGTGGAGGTAGATTACTGTGTTTTCAATTAATGTTATACAGTATTAATGTGATTTTTGATTTTTGGGAGTGCACTTATGCTTCCATTGTATTGCTCCTCTAGATCTTTGCTATGATATTGTTTGATGTCAGACTGACATCAACTTTACAAGATAGTTGAAGTTGTTTTATAGCAAAACATCACTCACAAGCAATCCACATTAGATTAAAAAGAAACATGACTCTGAGTTGGTTACTTGATTATAAATTTTACATTTATTTAGTTGTGAATTGATTGTCAACATGGTGATGTACAATTAGCTATTTCATATTTTTTATGGAGTAATACAGATGTATAATTCCCTCATTTGCATAATTTTAGAGTTATTAGAAACGCGATCCTATCTATATTTAAGAGCTTACAAGATCGGTTCATGGTTTTGGTTCATTCAATATACAACTTGTTGCATTGGTTATTCTCTAATATAATATTGGATTGTGTTTCTTTTAGTATGGAAATTAGATCCAATCTAGTGTACGTCTATAACTTTGTCTTAATTGAGGGCTGAAAGTTCTTGTTGACAGAGTTCTTTAAATTAGCAATCAGGTTATGCGTTGTTAATGGCTAAATTTAGAATGCTTTTGTGCCTTGTTGAGTTATATGGAATATGGATTTATGTTTTTTGAAATGATCAAGTGAGTCAAAAGGGTTCTTCATCTCTATTTTTTATTTTTTCAAGCGATGCCATATAGAGGCCCAAGGAGGAATACAAGAAAGCCTCTTCGTTATACAAAATTGTAAACAATGGCCCGATTCTTCGACAGCACAAATATTACAACTCGTATGAGTCGAATCGGTACGAAGAAAAGTCGAGGCAGGCAGCCTCTAAAGTCAACAAGGCTCTCATCATTACTTGCCGTCAACACACTTAGGTTCATTTATTAAAGATTAATTACAATTTAAATAAATTTAATTTGAATCTAATTCAATTATATTGAGTTAATTCGTTTATTAAATATATTAAGATAAATTAATTAATTTATTAAATTAAATTATATATTATTTTTTAAAAATGTTTTTAATCAAATTGCCAATTTATTAAAAATGAATCTTATATTTTTATTATATATAATTACTTATAATTTAATTATTAATTATTTTTAAATAATACTTTTAAAATTTTAATATAAATTTTTAAACAGTATCAATCCATTTGCAATTTTAATTTAATTTATTTATTATTTATAGTAAATGGGTGGATTCATTTACAATTTGAATTTATATAAATTTAATTCGAATTGAAGTGCTTCGTATTGATATCTGTTTATTATATTTTATTAAAATTGTCACTCCTAAACACACCAAAGAAGCCCAGAGTGATAAGAGTAGTTTCACAAAGGAAGAAAGTAAACCGACTCTAGGTAGAAACATCACACCAAAATGAAGTAAAAGCAAAGGTAGAAACATCACACCAAAATGAAGTAAAAGCAAATACTATTTCACAACCGTGAAATTTTTGTATATTTCAATTATGCCATATGTTTTTAATTATATTTAAGAAATAAAAAATAATTATTAATTTTTATAATTTTAATATTTTAAAAATTAAAAAAAGTATATTTTTAATGTACATAAATCTTATAAAATTAATAATTATTTTTTATTTATTATTAATTATGATTAAGAACATGTGATATAATTAGAGTAGTGAGGAATTTCTCATCATAACATTACAAGAAGAATGCCTTAAAAGGCAGAAACGGATGGCAAGTTCGCGCTGCTTGCACCTTCAGTCATCTCACTTATTGGAGAAGAAAGCGAAGCACACAGAACGTTCGAGAGAAAACCTGAGAGAGAAATGGAGGCTGATTTCTCGTCCTTGAATTGAAGCTTTATTAACTTTAATCCAATTTGGCTCAACCTATGTGTTAGAGGAACTGAAGAATCAAATACGATCAATTTGAAATGAAAGGATCCGAAGTTAGGAGCCTCGGGTGGAACAACTCCACCCCCCCCCCCCCCAAAAAAAAAAAAAAAAATGTTCTACCCACAAGAATAGAGTTAAAGACGGATTGTATAACTTGCACCAATTTGTTAATGCCTTGTGGGAATTTGTTAGTTTCAGAGTAGGAATAAATGCAAAGCACTTGCTTGCTTTGTTCATCGAGTTGGGGATCTCAATATGACCTGTGAGCTTTTTTGGCATAATTTTTAAAATCAGACCAATTGTTGAACGCAACAAATCATCGATTTACTGATTTAATTATTTATTCATTGATTGAATCAATTTTAAATTAAAAATATAAATTATACATATTAAAAAATATTAATTATATGTATACATATATATATATATGTACATACATACATATGTATTAATATTGAATATTTATAATAATAAGTCATGATGAAACTTAAAAGGTATTACAAAATAAGTTAATGAAATAAATAAATAAATAATAAAATATAAGTGATATCATAATAATTTATGCTAGAAAGATTTAAAAAAATAATATAAATTTAATTAATCTAAAATTATAACTCTTTACAAAAAATTATTGTAAAATTATAATTTTTTTACAAAGAAAAATCTGTAATGAACGGATTCATTGATTTTCAAGTTTACACTAATTTTGATTGGTTCTTATTGATTCTGGTTGGTTTATTGGTCGTTCACTGGTTAACTTATTCAACCGTCTATTTTTAGAACTATGCTTCATGTAAAGGAAAGATCTCTCAAAATTTCACGCCATAATTCATTTTCCACATCTGCAAAATTAAGAGTGTGGATGTAACCAAGTGGTTGGATAATTGAATACTTGCACTTGTTAGGCAATCAGCTACATTATAATAATCAGTCTATCTGCACCTACTGTATCTTGATGAAACATTAAATCTCAACAACGATATTAACCTTCATTTATATACTGCTGCAACTTTAGCATAAAGAGTTCTCTTTGCAAACCCCGTTGAAAATAATAATAATGGCCCCATTCAAAAATGTTCCTGCCGTACATATATGCAAGTTTTCAACCATCCAGTAAACCCAATTGTGTTATATAATAATATGAAAGCTGACAATTCACTAGCTTATACGTTTTCTAATGGTGGTGTTGGAAAAAATGATGTTGATAGCCATAACAAGGCATCATGGAACTGCTGCTCTCACCCACCACATGCACTTGAGGCCTAAATACCACTTGATGATTATCAACCTCTTCCGTTGCCACTTTCTGCATTCCCATGAGTCCAAAGGCACCTTGGGTTGGCAATAAGTGGGACCCTGGTGGTGCTGGTGGCGGCGGTTGTGGCGTTGGCACCACCGATGGGAGTTTAGAGAGGAGGGCATCAAGGCTGCTCATTGAGGGTGTTACTTTGAGTGGCTGGTGGTTGTGGAATTCAGGAGGGGTTGCAAGACTGCTGCTGCCTTGGCAATGCCATTGCTCTGCGCCGCTGCCATATTCTTCCACCTTGTTTGTATGACATGGATGTGCTGAAGGTGATGGGTGTGGCAGCAGCGCTCCCGGTATGCTCTCAATGTAGTTGAACATTTTTCTCAATAAAACTACAGTGCTTAGGTCTTCAATCACCTGGACAACCACGTAATGATGTTGGACTTGGAATAAGTAGGAAGTAATAGTAAATTAAGATATTTTTTTTTATAGAAAAATCGTCATTTGTATACTTTAATTAAAATGTACATATATATATTCTCTTTGCATTTAATATTGAATAAATAAAATATTTTTTTATTATTTTAATATTTTGTAATTATATTTATAGGCATGGAAGATGCTTGACGTTACAATGATGGGATCCAAACATTGAACAGTTATATGTAATTCCATACATATATTATTCACTCAATAGGCATGATAGATGATACCGTTTGAATTAAACTGGCCTAACAGCTCATTAGTTTCAAATTGTAAGTTAAATGCGTGTGTAGGCTCCAAAAAGGGCATGAAAAATCTAATTGGTGCAACTGATTTGAAGATGGATCCCCTTGGATTCCTTAAACCATGTTAATTGGGAAAGACAATCGAAATACAGTTCTTTGCCAAAAAGAATTAGAAAAAAGTTGAACACATGTTCATGGCTTGATTGTGAGTATTTAGAATTAACGGGAGAACAATAGTGGGATCAAAACTTGGAGGTCGATGAGGATGAATATATTTTAATATTTTAATGGATGTAAAATTTACAGATTAATAAGAATATTTTAAATTATAATTTTGCATGTAATTTTAAAAAAGATAATGGGAGCACACACCATTATTAAAATATATGTAATTCTGCCATTATATAGAAAGATATAAATTTCACATGAATTGTGTGTAACTTACATAGAACTATTGATTCCTGATTTGACGTATCTAAAAACAAGCTTTTATTTTATTTTTAAAATGATGTTTGATTTTAAGTAAAATTATTTTATTTTATTTATAATTTTTATTTTAATCATATTTGTGTCATTATGCAATCCATTAAATTTTATAAGAATTTTATTAAAGTTCATTTTATTTGGTCTAAAACATACAATATGTAAAAGATTTTTTTTTAAATATTGTATTACCATATCTATGCATTTTTTAATACATTTCAAATTAAAAATTTTATTTATAAATAAATTAAAATTATTATTTTTAATAAAATTTTTAAATGATAAAATTTATTTATAAATGAAATGAAATTATTTTTATTAAAATGAAATGAAATCAAACTTAAAAAATATTAATTCCAAACTACCCGAAGAGAATTATTATGTCCTTTTGAAGGGATACTATTAATTTCTTTTGAGAGAGAGAGAGAGAGAGAGAAGAATACCTTGTTTATGGCTCCCAGTTGAACGACACCTTCTCTTACAGCAATAAGAGCTATTGTCTGCAAAATTATATAATATAATCAAATAAAGAAAGCAGATATCTAACTGAAAGAAAGCCAAGGAGGACCATATGAATCCCTTACCTTTATACCAGCCTGGAACTGGGCCTCCCATGTCCTAGGCTGCTGTAAAACAAATTATTTATAATAAGGACACTGACAGATTATTCATGCTTCTTTCTTTTATAAATACATAAATAAATTAACGTGAAATCATGCACTCTGGTTTACATGTTTTTCAACAATTTTGTCTACCGATTAATTTTTACTAAAAAGATATATTAAAAAAATTCCAACTCATTTCTTCTAAAATTGATATTATTTATTGCTTTTTTTAATTTTTGTATAATGATCTTTAACGATATTTTAAAAAAATTGGAATCATAGCAGGTACTTGGACCAATTCGATCGCCATCACTAAACTCCAAATTCATGCACAGACTTTAATAGGCAAAGAAAATTCAATTAACATTGACATTCAGTAATGAAGATAAAAAAAAAAAAAAAAAAACGTGGGGATTTTCTTTCTCACTCTGTCTGCTGAGTTCTGCCATGTCGATGACAAGTTATTTTCTTGATCGTTAGGTTCATTGTATATCCACTTGTGGCTATGATCTGCAGCCACTTTTCCTATCAATCTGCACCATAAATATAATATGTAATTAGGTTGTTTTGCAATTATATTTCTTAGAATAAAATATAAATACTTAAAATTGCTGAAGATGTTTCAATTATGAAAATTACAATGCTAATGCAGTTCAGTTGGATTTACTGACACGTACCCTTCCCCGTAATTATAGATCTCATGAGACATCTTAAAGAAAACTTCAGGCTTCAGCCCTTGGTAGTGGTGGAATTCATAGTTTCCGTAAACCGAGGAGCCGATGCCGGCCAGACAATCGCCGGAGTTGATTTCAGGTGCTGATGAGGCAGCAAAATTACAGAAACCATCTTCCCATGCCAGTATCCTGCTTTATGTTCAGGTCAGTATTTAACAAATTTACATCCATGCATGGCAAATTAATTAATTAAACAATGTTACTATTAATGAATCCAACAGTGTAAAAAAGTGGGAAAAAAAAATTACCAGTTCCTTCTGTTCCCTCTTGATCTATCATATGCCCCTTGACCTTCCCACCTGCATATTATAAAGATATAAGAAAGAAAAATCAGCACATTGATACTAATTTTCATGGAAATTTGCTCAATTCTAATATTATTATTTTTAGCTACAATAAAAAAACAAAAAATAAAAGTCATTTTCAAAAGTGATCTATAGTTTAAATTGCTATTACAATTGTCGTGGCAGTTATGCTGTAATTAGTAAAGTTGCAGGTAAATGCAAAACAGTGTACCTTTCACAAGTAAGATTACAAATATGAAACTCAAGGCAACTGCAATATTGCAATTACATACTGCAATTTAAAATCATAATTTATTTCCTTTCTTGCTGTGCTTACTTGGGTGGTGGGAAGTTTCTGGGCAAGATCCTCCAGAAGACAGCATAAACCCAGTGAGAATTTTCATGAACGCATAAGCTTCTGAGAGTGCGTTGAAGAAGATGGGCAGCAGCCAATGGACTCAGATGCTCTTCCATCAAATATAAGCACTGTCTGCTATATCTTCTGTTCTTCTTCAACTTACCAAGTTGGCTCTGTATCTGTCTTTAATGGTGGGGGAAATTAATACAGACTACCCTCCTTTTATAGGCTCACCAAGAAGGAAATCTCACTTATCTCTCTCTCATGTACACACTTTATACAGGAACTCGATGCTCTCTATTTTATTTTATTAATTTTTTTTTATAAATTTTAAAGAAATGAAGATATAATTTTTATTTTTGTATCAACTACTTTTCTTATTGCGACTTTCTATCTCTTTCTAAAATTCAATAAATATCTTATATATCATATCATTTTCGGATCACCTAAAGTATTTTCTTGAAATTAACCGGCCCCACCACTCATTTTTCTTTTGATAAATCTAAGCTTACTTTCATTTTAAAACGTGAAAATAACACACTATTTCATAGAGAATGCCAGGAAGTTGTTTGGTTCGCGCACGCGGCGAACTTTGAAGGTTAAAATTTTCATAAAATAAATTTTTTAGAGCATGCTTGAAATTATCAATTTGATTGACAGTAAAAAATAAATATTTAACAATTAACTTTAATTATGTTTTATTAATGATCAATCAAATAAATCAAATATTACCTCACGATAAGTTGCATTTTTTGTATAATTGTATAGTTTTCTATTAATCAAGTTACCTCTGATTTCTTTGTGGGAGGATGTAAAAGGTGAACATAAAAAAATAGAATGTAAAAATAGTAAAATAAATTTTATTTTAATATTATTAGCTAACTCATTGTTTCTCACAAATTATCACTTCTAATACAATTGACAAAATATGATTTAAACCGAAACCATTTATTCTTCTTCCATTTACATAATTTTCATTTCTTTCCTGTTTCCAACTTTCAAAAGGCTTCATTTTGAATGCCATCCTTTGAGAGCATATTTAATAAATTTTGATATAGTATGATAATTTGATATGAATACAAAATGTTTACACAAATTTGGATTGACTTTATACAAATTAGAGTTATAAATGAGTTGACCTATTTAATATAAATAATAAATAAGTTAGGTTAAAATTGTAAATGGATTGATATATTAATCTATTTAAGTATTTATATTAAAATTTTAAAAATATTATTTCAAGAATAATTAATAATTAAATTTTAAATAATTATATATAATAAAAATTTAAAATTTATATTTAAATAAAATTGCAATGAAAATTCAAAAAAATTGTGAAAAATAATAAATAATTGAATTCAATCAATAGGTTTATAATAAAATTTTTGTTATTTAAAATTATTAAACAAATTAAATAGATTGATTCATCTTAATAAATTTAATAAATGAATTGATTTGACATGATATATTATTATTTAAAATAAATTCAGATTGAATTTATTTAAATTGTTATTAATGTTTGACTACAAGCAGGCCGTTTTCTCAATTTTTTTAATATAATTATTATATATGATGTTAGCTTCCTTACAACTTTTGGCATTTTGAGGCAACAACTTTTGTTCTTACCTTTCATTTCATTCTCGAACCTTCTCATAAATAAATTTAATCCAACTATGAATTAATCTCAACGTACTCTGTATAGAGATATAACATTCTGAAGTTCATTATTTTTAAATCTATATTAAGATTTGCTGTGACAAGAAAATGGTGCAAAGGTAATAAATATCTCATTAAGCCAATAAATCAGCAAATAAAAAATGGATTTACTATATTATCTGTTCTATTTTTTTTAGTATATTTATGTTCTAAGTATCAATAATTAGTTGGTTGAATAAAAATATATTAAATTTTAAGGCATTTCAAATTTAATAAAAGACCTTGAAATTCAATTCTAAAAATCAATTTTATTAATAGAAATTTACCATCTAGTAATTCTGTTATAAGCAAAGATTAATCTCATGCCTATAAAGCCAAACATGAAGGCATGAATTAAACGTTAACTTGGTTAATTATTTGACATTAGTGAATTTGCTACCATGCATCATTTGAAACTGTTTGTCAGAACTTATAAATTATTAGTCATGATATGATGGTAACTAGTAAGGCTGCCAGTACTATGCACGGATTAATATTAAATTTATTATAAAATTAAGATTAGATAAAATTTATATATTATGATTATTATGTAATGATTGTAAAAATAAAATTAATTTTTATTAACTCCTAAAATATTATATAATATATGTGAAAATAAAATTTTAATTAATATTAATTTTTATATTATATTTGCTTATTGGTTTGACCAATTAATAATTATTATAAAAGATTTACATTATCACACATTACACATAAATAAAAATATAATGAATTTAGCAACCATCGTAGAACATTTAAAAGAAAAGATAAAAAGCATGCATAAACCAAAAAAGATAAAAATTTAATAAATATAATTTTTTAATTTTTTTTAAACTATCAATAGGAAAATTTCAATTAGAAAAATATTTTTTTAAAGCAATATCTTTTTTTTAGAACGAAATGCATGTATTTATAAAAATTTTAAATTAAACAAGAAATAAGAGTAAAAATTTTAATGAACAATAACAATATTTGACTTGATATGTCTTTATGTCTCTCTACATTACTTATTATTCTTTAATTATTTTGTGTATTAAATTTATTGATATATTAATCCTTAATTTAAAAATATAACTGATACAAAATTATATAAATTAACATTATAAATAATAATTAATGCAACAAAACCATATCTTTGCTTTAGTAATAATATATGTATATTTATGAAAGAGAGACATACCACTGAGTAATTTTTAGTCAAATATTCTAATTCATTTACAAAAATTTATTTTTTGAATATGCATTTACTATTATAAGCATGATGTGTAATTTCTTTTTGATATTCATATTTATATATGTATAATTATTTATTGTAACTATTACATGACAATTGAAATGATATAATATTGGATTTAAATTTGATCTATTATTATTATAAACTATTTTTACATTATCATCTACTTATTCATTGTTATATTAAGAGAAAACTATCAAAATTTCTTTATTATAGTTAAAAATTCTTAATTACTATTATTTTGTAATGACATATTTTATTCTCATTTTTTGATAATATAAAATATTTTATATAGATAAATGAATCAAATTTAATTCCTATGATATTATTACATTTTTATTATGCATTATTCATTATTGTAAAAATATACAAATTTCAGTATAACGAATACAAATTTTACTATTATATTTATTGATAACCTTAATATTTAAAATTAATTCATTGTTAATGTCAAAGCCTTCTTTCTAATATGTTATTTTCTTATAAGTACAATTCTAGTGGATCAAATATTAACTATAATCATTAATAATTAACTAATATTTTCAATTATACTTATTAATATTTGCATCATATATTTTAATAAATAAATTTCTTCTGAAAATAAAATTTATTAGATATATTTATTTCATTACAATTTTTTTATAAATCATTTAAAATTAATTAATTAATTAATTAATTAAAAGAAGACAGACATTGAATTTTTATTGATTCAAGGAATATTAAAATCAAAATTATTGTTTATTAATATTGATTAACAATTATAACATTAATCTATAAAATACTTAACTATTTAAATTTAATAATAAATATATTATTTATTATAGTGAAAAATTGTGAAATTGCAATTCAAATAGTTAATCATATTAGTCATATTAAGTTAGAAAATAAAATAATTATCAAAATAATTGATGTAATGATATTAATTCATAATTTTATCTTAGAAGTTATGGATTTGATTTTAAATAATCTTAATTAATTAATGTTAATATTACAGAATTAAAAGTAGTAAAAAAAAATCTCACCATATGATACATGGCAAGAATCAAATCCCTTAAAGTGCCATGTAACTGGGCCAAATCCTGTTTTAATAATATAATAATATAATAATATAAGAAGATAGATAAATTTAAATAAGTTGTCGAATGTCGTAATTTTAAACTTTTTTATTATCAATATATTAAAAAACTAAAAATTTGTAAATGACAACTAATGACAATCTTGCCATATTTTGTAGAGAACTTCTAAATTTCATCACTGTCTTTATTTTTCGTCTTGTTATGCGTAATTTTTTCAAATTTTCACTATCAAAATGCAATTACAATAAAACCATAGAAAGCATTTTAAATCTTTGATTTTTAACATCAAATGTAATGTTACCGTTGCTCTTGTAATAAAGAAATAAATAGATACAAAAAATTTAGGAAATAAAGTTATGTAAATCTCATAAAATTAGAGTTTTCTACCTAATTTTCTATTTTCCCCCCTCCAACAGCTTTTAGTTACTCGTTTAAACGGATTTACATTCTAGCCCTTCCTATTTTTATTAGGAAAATTTTATTTTAACCTACACCTTTAATAAAAGATGAGATATATTCGCGTTTAAAAGCGAGAATTAATTTATTGATAGAGTAAACCTCTTTTTTATTCTTATGAAATTCATTTTTTCTTATTTTTGTTTCTATGAAATATTTTGTATCAATGTCATCATTATGAAATATTAAATTGTTCAGTTTTGTTATTTTCTAGCATTTATATGAAGATTAATTTATTCAATTTTCTTTCTTTAAAGACAGAATTGAATAAATCAATCTTTCACAAAAGTATTGTTAATACAAACAATTTTAAGAAAATGAGAAAAATGAATTTTTTAATAACAAAAAAGGGAAAATGAGAAAAATGAATTTTCTAATAACAAGAAAAGGATTTACCCTAGTACGTCTTGATAACGCACATTCAAAAAAGGAGGTGAATTGAATGTTTTTAAAACTTTCATTATTTTTGAAATTTTCTTTGAAAAACTTTTTATTTTGGGAAGTTATGAGAATAATTTTAATTCAAATAATTCTTGGAATTGAATAAATTAATATTTCACAAAAGCATTATTAATACAAAAAGTTTTTAAAAATGAGAAAAATAAATTCTCTAATTACAAAAAAGGGGTTTACCCTAGTAGACCTTAACAACCTGTGCTAAAAAAGAGGGTGAATAGGATATTTTTAAAACTTTCATCATTTTTGAAATTCTCTTTGAAAAACTTTTCATTTTGGTAAGTTATGAGAATAATTTTAATTCAAACAATTCCTAAAGAACTTTATAAAGATGTTTACACTTAACATATGATAAATGAAAGAATTAATGCAAAGTAACTCATTCAATTATACATAAACAAATCATCGAGAAATAAATTTAAGATAATTTAATGAAGAAGTTTACACACAATATATAACAATTCAATGCATTTAAGCAAAGTAATTCAGTTCAACTATACATAGATAAAGAATTAAAATGCACATGCATAGATAGATTTCTCTTTCAATAACTTCAATCATCCAAGCATCAGGATTCAACATTGAAGCATAATATATTTAATAATTTTATGAACTATGCATAGACAAGTTATCAAAAAGCACATGTATAGATATATATCCTTTTTAAAGTATTTAATTATCCAAGTATCAACATAAATATTGAAACATAATATATTCAACAAATAACAACAACAACAAAAATAAAGCATGTAATGAAGAAAAATAGAGCCATAGTACACAAAAATAAATAAGATATAGAGGTAAAGAAATCAAACACAAGAATTTATAGTAGTTCTCCTCTTGGAATATCCTCTTCAAGGTATACATTTACTCTCCAAACTTTTGAAACTTGTATTTCAATCTACTATCCCTTCAAGCTTTAACTGGTACTTGAAAAAGCCTTATAATACTCTTACTTTTTCTTGAGCAATTTTTTCTTCATAAGGAGATACCTCACCTTCTTTAAGATTTTTTTAGAGATATCTCATTTTTTACAATTAGAAATTGATTTAAGATAAAGAACAACTCATATAATCTCTCTCATAGAGTAGATGAAATAAATAAAGTTTTTAGAATTGAAGAATTTCACAAAGAAGAGCTTATATCATGATTTGGATGAAAGAAAGAGTAAAATGATGTTAAAATATGAAGTTCAGGCTTTTTCTATGTTATATTTGAATATTTCTTAACTTATATAAAAAGTTCATTATAGCCATTCGGAACATTTGAAATGAAAATTAGTTGTTTATAACTGTTACTGGAGTTTTCAGAGTTTAATGAATCAATTAGTTAATCAATTCACTTGTTCCTTGCAAATTTAAAAAACATCATGGTGAATCAAGTGTGTAATCGATTCAGCTAGCTATACTTTTGAAAAAAAAATCACATGATGAATCGGTTAGTCAATCAATTCACTTGGAATTCAATTTAGCTCTAAATGCACTAAAATTAATTGGCCAATTGATTTTGTTGGAGAAAATATTTTAAATTGAGTAGGAGATACCAATATGCAAAATTGATTGATCAATTAATTCATGATAATCGGATTTGTATCGAGGAGCCTAGAATCAATTGGTGACCTAATTCAAGCTAGCTAGTTTGCTCTCCGAACATTTAGAATCAATTGGCTAATCGATTCGAGTTAATCATATTTCTATTTAGATGTTTGAAATCAATTGGTTAATTGATTGATTATCTGATTTTCAAGCTTTTGAGATTGAACTTTAAGAAACATTGTTTTTTTTTGTCAAAATTGAATTCCAACTTCATCAAAAATTATTTTGACATAAGTTTTAATTTGAGAAATATATTTTCTCATGAATTAATACTTGAAACTCATTTGATTTGATTTTACTCTTGTACAATTCGTCTTAAAGTTCTGACTATGTCCGTCAAGGATCTTCAATCTTCACTTTTTGACTCAAAGATAACGAGTGTCTTTTTATCAAATTCAAGGAGGTCAAAATAGTGAGTAAAAGGTTTAAAAAGATTGGAATGTAGAAAATTAATTTTTAGGACTTAACTTAAAAAATTTATAACTCTTTCATATATTAATTATTTTAAGCAAATGATATGTCCATGAAAAGTAATTTGAGTCTATTTTCCATATGCAAAAAGTTTTATAATCAAATTACAAATATTTGTGAGATATACTTAAAAGAATGATTAAATGTCAAAATTGAAAGGATCAAAACCTCACATTTCATTAGTTTTTGAAGTGTCCCATAGGCTATCTTATGAAAATATAATTGTGGGTTATCTTTTTAAAATATTTTGATCAAGCTAAAATTTTAAAAATATATTTAAGTTCTATCTCATAAAAAAACTCTATTTTACAAAAAAGTTTAAACCTAAAATGAAAAAACTATACCAATGAAGATCTTAAAATTTTCTTGATATTTCTAAACTTTCAAAATTTGAATCTTGTCATCCTTCAATAATTGGATCACATATTCTCACATATTCTTTCTTCCTTGTTCATTTTTGAGTTAAGCAAGACAAAATCTTTCATTTTTTTTGCCTCAATGCTAACTCTCATTTTGCTTATTAGACTTTCTTATATAAAAATTCATAAATTTTACAAACTATATAGTTAGTTCAACCTAATATATCAAGATATTAATATGCATGATTCATATGTAAAATATATAACAAATTAAGTATAAGAATATAAATAATCATCATTATCATTTATATATATCAATTATAACATAATATGTGTATTAAAACTTGTACAATATATTTTACTTCAGCATAAGATATGCAATACTATTATAAAATCCATTTGTAATCACCAAAATTCTTCATATATAACCTTGGGTTAACAACCCTTATTAATATAAATTGCATAATGAGTAAAGGAAATCTCAAACTCATCTCTAACATATTTACCAGAAAAATTGAGAGGCCAACCCTGGGTCTTTGACGACCCATTAACAAGAAGCCTGCTTGCATTTCCTACTCACTTATAAACGATTCAGATTACCTAAAATAACTCAACATTTTTCATTTTATTTCTGGAAAATAACAGAGACATTGCTGCATATCTCTCATCGTTTCTTACATATCTTCATTTTCCTGTTTGACAAATTTTACTTATTTATAAAAAGTAAAAGGGTGATATATCATTTGTATATCTTAAATAAAAAATTATAAAACTCAATAATAGCAAGGAAAATAATTATTTAAATTAAAAATATTATTTTTTGTCTTATTTTTTATATTTAGTATTAAATAAATATAATATTTTTTAACATTTTAATATTTTATAATTATATGCTAAAAAGATAGTTTCCGTTAAAAACTT
Source organism: Sindora glabra (assembly GCA_020226215.1). Classification (NCBI taxonomy): domain Eukaryota; kingdom Viridiplantae; phylum Streptophyta; class Magnoliopsida; order Fabales; family Fabaceae; genus Sindora; species Sindora glabra. The sequence goes on from CM035236.1 coordinate 24,538,906, forward strand.
AAAATATTGTATGTTTTGAGTTATTATGTTTTCTGAAGTGTATTATTTGAGGCTTTAGCTAGCTACCATGCATACTTGAAGAGGCTATGAGTTTCATAAAAGTTTGCTGTTAAAAAATTACAATTTTATGTGCTAAAATTTTGTAATCTTTTTAATAGAGTCTAAATTTGATTTATTGTTTGCCGTCAAAGTTTTTTTAATTATCAATAAATAAAAAGATGATAGGTTATTAAAAAAATTAATAATTTTTTACTAACATTAAGAATGTTCTAACACTTTCTATTTACATGATAATATATGAGTGAATGATAGTATGATATCAAGAGTGGATACCACTCAAGTTGAGTTAGGTTACTAAATTAGCTTGGTTCAATTTGATTCGAGTGAATTTAGGTTCGATTTGAAATTTGACTCATATTTAATGATGCAAAAGCTTTTATTTTGAATTCATTTTGAACCAAGCTCATAAATTGCTCGACTTTGACTTAATAGTTCATTTGATCTACTCAAATAAACCAAAACCTCAAGCAAACAAATCTAAAAAAAAATGAATTAACCTAGTTCGTATTAGTAGTTCATTAACTTGACTTATTTTATTCATTTTAGTTTAAAAATATTTAAAATTTAATATTTAAATTCATTTAACTATATTATAGAATATATAATATTATATTTATATCATAATTTATTTCATATATATTATTAAGATATATATATATATATATAATTAATTTATTAAGTTAGTTCATGAATCAAATGAGTCAAGCATATCATAAATCAAATTTGGTTCACTTAATGATCAAGCCAATCTTTAAATTTATGTTTAACTCATTTGGTTCATCATCAACCTAATTTATTGAGCCAATTTTTAAGTCAAATTATGAGTAGTTTATGATTTAACTTGAATCATTTTCAATCCTATATAAAATTGATTTACATTATTATAAATATGTATAACTTTTGTATGCAAAGTATACATAAAAGATTATAGTTAAATCATTTAAAATTAGGATTTTTTTTAAAAAAAATTATAATAATTTTCATATTTAATAAAAAATTAGAAGATTTTATATAATAAAACTTGTAACTTTTTATAAAAAATATATTTTAACTAAATTTCATTATGTTTCAAATAATAAAATTACTTTATAAACTAACTGGAAATATTATTTCTAACAATATTAAATTTTATTTACAAATGAATTGAAATTATTTCAATTAAAATTCAGTAAAAAAAATTAATTCCTAAAAACTATCATCAAAGCAATAAATAGACGGGATGGAATTAATTGACAGAGCTGGTATGAGAGAAATCAACATGCTGCTCAATTTCTTTCGAAAATTTAATATGAAAATTTAAAAGAGTTGTACATATATGAAAATTTTATTTTAAAATGATATATTTTATAAAAAATTTGTAAATATTAAAATAGTACATTATATTTTTACCTCTCATAAATGTACTTTCCTCCAATTTATATGTACCAAAATTGAGGGGATATACTTATGTACATCAGTGAGGAGACAATGGCAGCAAAAGTCTTAGTCAAGGAAACAGGTATTCAAAGGATGCCCCCATCCCTTTCCGTATTTTCCAATGTCCACATTTGATCGTACAAAAAGGATAGCTGATTCCAAAATATTATTCATATAATATATGTTAATTTTTTAAATTCAATTTTGTACTACCTTATAATAATTTTTTAAGTAATTAAATTTGATGGTGCATTACTATATCTATATATAAGTGGTATTACATAAATTTTCTCATATATAACGAGACATAAATTTTCTTATATTCAATCATCCCTCATTTATTATTGTCCATATATAAAAGTTATTTATGTGGAGATTTTTGCAGACTTGATTATGCGATTATTTCGATTCTACTGCTTATATTACCTCTGGAACTATTTCGCATAAATTTTCACCCTATGAAAAATGAAACTCACCTCTAATATTCATCTAAATGTAGCTTGAAGTTAATAAAAAAATAGAGTCTTATTTAATAATCAATTAATTATATTAGTAATTAACAGATTTTATTAGTGATTAGCTATTAACTAATTTTATTAATTGATTTAATTAATTGATACTATTAGTTATTTATATAAAAATATTTAATAAAATTAACTATTTATAATTAGTTATGTGCATGTAAGATGATATATAATGATATAAGTATATTTTATAATTTATTTGACTAACCTTTTGCTTTAATAATATTTCATATTTTATATATTATTTATCTGATTAAATTTTTCAGTAAAAATATATCATTATAATTTATTATTTGTTAAAATTTTAATTAAAATAAATTATTATAATTTATCATACTTATAATATTTTACTTAAGATAAATAATGATTTTATTATACTTATTTAATTTTCTTTAAAAAACAAGTAATTATAATTTTGAAAAGAATGATCAATTAATGCATTTTATGCATAGAAATAAAAAAGATATGTTATATATGATAAAAAGTACAACCAAACAAAGAGATGGGGTAAATTTTTTTGATGAATTTAATTTATTGTAGAAATTATATCAAAAGAAAAATATAATAATAAATATTTTTCATACTTGTAAATAAATTCAAAGAATATATTTCATTTCTACATGTTTTATGCTTTGAGCAACTTTATATTTGTTATCTTATACTTTTTTTTATACATATAACATGTATCATAATTGAAAGTTAAGATTTTGAATTTTTTTCTCTCTCTTACAAAGGTAGGGAGGAAATGAGAAGCTATTTGATTCACTATAGGAAGTAAGCTTTTATAGAAAGTTGAACTTTCCTAGAAGTAATTTTTTATATTTTATTTAATTTAACTTTAAACCTTCTAAGAAGTATTAATAAAATTACTATTATACCCTTAATATTATTATAGTGTATATTAATAAATTTTAGTTATTATTAACAAAATTTAATAAGAATAATTTTATTTTTATATTTAAAAAGAATATGAAAAATAGAACTTATTTTGAAAAGAGGCGGTTAAGCAACTTATCTTGAAGGAGTCTATTTTTTTCAATTTATTAGATAATGACTAATTAAATAATTTATTACTATTTTATTTCTTAGAAAATAAAATTTTCTACATTATTGATCCGAATCAAATGACTCCGTAAGTAAGATGATCAAATATCTTCAAATTACTCTTAACTGATGGATCGAACATGAAATTAATTTGTTAATAATAGTTAATATATTATTATCAACTTAAAATGGAGAAAAATTTAAATTTGGGGTGCTAATTTAATTATGAATGTAAAATTCTTAACTAGTAATAAATCAACACTAATCAAAATATATATTAATTTGTTTAGTTGAAAGTTCATATTTAAAGTTTCATTAATTATTTTTGTAATTTAATGCTTAATTGCCTTTTGTTATAATTATATTAATAGAATTAAAGTATTAACATGTGTTTATAAACTAACTTTAACCTTTAAATCAATTTACTTGAGCATTTTTGAAAAGAAAAATTTTCAAAATTTAAAATGACCGGAACCGAACTTAATTAATTGAAATTGAATTCATCAGTTAAATTTAATTAAGGTTGTGCAATTAGATTAATTTTGATTAAAAAAAGTACTTTATATTAAGAATGATCAGTTAAAAAAATAGTTTTGATCACCCTTACTCCTTAAGTGTATAATTGAGGGAGTAATTTTTTTTTTTGAATTTAACTTCAAACAATCATTTGAAAATGCCGAATTCTCTAAATTTTTTAAAATAACTAATTGAAAGCCAATAAATTAATTAAATTAACCATTTGTCAAATATTTGAAATAATTATTTAATCAAGTCTATCAATGAATATAAGTTAAATTAACTGAAAATTATTAAACAATTTATTTGCCATCATACCTTCACGTATTAATTAATAGTGATAAACATACACTACATGTTTTAAATAAAGAGCTACCAGCTCGTGGGACGACATTAACTCCCCGGCCACTCCGATTGACCAACAACTGTTAAGCAGTTAACAAACGCGGCGTCCTCTTTCTGTCTCTCAAGTGTATAGAAGGAACATACCAAGAAGTCAGACAGAATTAAATATTAATTTATGTTTATCACCGACTGTGCTTCCCCGTATACAAATTGAACTCCAACTCTTCACATCTGAACCTTTTGCACCGAAAATATTAAGATAATAATAAAAGAAAAAACTAAAGAACTCAGCCTCAACGTACGCCATGCGCCCAAACGGCAACTTAGCTGCATTGACTTACAATTTTTTTTTCCCTTTTGTGTAAAATTGCCCCGTGCTTATCAAAACCAAAAACGATATAAAAGAATAATATAAAATCCATTTATAAATAATAGCAAAGTGGAAATGTGGAATGTATCCAAATTTTATCCATACAACTACGAGGCAGGAAGGAAGAAATCAGTTATGGCAACAAGAAATTTCATGATCACTTGGAGAAACACTGAAACTTAGGGTATCCTCAAGGTCAAGTAGGGCAGCTCTGTACTTAGGGTATCCTCAAGGTCAAGTAGGGCAGCTCTGTGTGTGTGTGTGTGTGTGTGTGTATATATATTAGTGTATATGTTTCCTTAAGACAGCTATATCAATGGGACTCGATTCTTTGCCTCGTGCATGTAAGAAATATTTCTTGAAAGGTGATCAGTTGAAATGTTGTGCGCCATATTTTATAAAATAAGTTTAGTTCATTTAATTAGTTTTTTAGTTTTTATTATTTATCATAATTAATCAATTTCATATATATTAAAAAATATTTAATTTATTTATTTTTAATAGACTTTCCAAAACCACCTTTTATATATAAAGTCAAGATAATTGAAAATAGAAAAAAATATGGTCTTGAATAAATGCAATTATATTGAAAGTATAGAATAATAAAAAATTTACTAGTAAAATAAGGATAAAATTAAAAAATATTTAAAGCTTCATTAAAATTTTAGAATGATAAATAAAAATAAATAAAAAATTACTTCAAAATACATAAATAATAGGAATGAAAAGAATAATAAATAGTTGAGTATATTTCAGGTAGTAACTATATTAAACCTAACATTTTTTTTATAAATTACATTTAAACAATACATAATTATTTTCTAAATTAATAACTCAATTACTTGTAACTAGTTAAGTGAATTAAAGTTAATATTTGAGATACGGTGCAAAAACTTTCTAAACTTTGCACCACATATCCTTCTTCAAAGCTTTATCTTTTTTTCTTATCACATTGGATCTCAATATTTTCTTATCATATATTTTTTATTATAATTAGTTCAGCTCATAAAATTGTTTGTTTTCTACTATAAATATTTTAAATTTATATTTTATTGTTAGCAATGTAAGAAATTAAACAGTTATAAATATTCCATTAATTCTTTAGAGATCAAATTTGTTGATTTTAAAATAAAATAGTATATTATGCCTTTTCAAATCCTTTTTCCTCTGTGACATATAATATTTTTTAATAAAAATCTTTGTTAAATTAGAGGAAGTAAATAGTGCCACTCATTCTATTATTGGAAAGAAATATATACGTAAGCATTGCCTAATAATCAATTGTGAATAAGTTTGACTTTCTCTCTTATTATAATTAGTGATAAATTATTGTTGATTTACTATTTATATTTAATTAATTACTGGATAAAATAAATTTACATATTATTAATCAACAGTATTTGAATAATAATTTCTGAAGATGATGTGGTGGGTAAGTATTTCTCATCATTGGATTGTTTGTAAGCTTCTTTTTCTACTTAAGTATTCATTGTGCCATAGATTTTTCCTTTTTCACATCTACTCACGGGATGTATAAAAGCAAGCAACACGAAGAATAAAATTAAGGTTCCGTTTGATGAAAAATATATTCTTTAAGAATATAGTTATAAATTATTAAGATGGTAAAAAAATTTAATATATTTAATATTAAATATAATGGGTTTTGTGAAAGTTAACTTTTTCTTTTCTAAAGAAGAAATTATTTTTCTTTATTACCATGACTTTAGAATCAATTTTTTTAATCAATTTTTTTTAAATATCAATATAAACTTCTTCATTAATATATATGTATATATATAATTTTTTTTACAAAAAATATTTTCTAACAAAATTGGAAATCTACAGTCTTGGGGGGATAACCGTTTAAACGTTTGATGGTAACAAAAATCTCTTTCTAAATTGTGCCATCAATAATCTTGGCGTTGGGTGGGTGGGAATATTAGAACACGGACTTTATTTTTAGTTCTAACTGCCAACAAATATTGGTGGAGAGCTGTAAAAATATAAAGGGGAAAGCCATGGACACCCCCTTGTGAAGGATCAAGCTGGATGCCATGACTTTAGACGGATCATAAAGTGTAGGGTACCCTAAAATAAAAGCACATTATTTAAAGTGTATAGCTTAAGGCATGTAGGGTACCCTAAAATAAAAGCACATTATTTAAAGTATATAGCTTAAGGCATCTAAATTTCATGAATAAGCCTTTTTTAAAGTACAAAATATATTTTAAAAGGTAAAATAAAATACACAATTTTTAATGAAAAATTTAAGGGTATGAGTAATCAGAAATTTTAAAATTATTTTTAAAATTCATTATCATTTATTTAATTTTGAATTCTTTCCTCATAAAAATTGTAATATATCACTTTATTTTCTAAAATGTATCCTATATTTTAAAGGAGTCAAATACCTAAAATCATATATATATATATATATGTATATATATATATATATGTATAATGAACATGTTTTGTAAATGTGGTCCCGTATGAAACTCATTTATAGAATTTAAGACAAAATTGTGATCTTCTCTTATTTATTATGATATAAAGAGGTCAAAAATTATATAAGAATATCATATCAAATTCTATTTTAGATTAATGAGGTAACACTACTATAAAAATATAAATACATGTTGCTACATAAATGTTGATCAAAGTTAAAATTAATGTTTATATTGATATGATAATATTTTTAAAATTGTTTGAGAACTTAAGGTGATAGTTCCTAAACTTATCCAATGTCTTTTTTGAAGTCTAGAGCCAAACTTTTAAATGTTGGTTGCTAAACAAACCAATCTGTAAAGTCATGCCAACTATTAGGTATTGTTGTGATTAAGGAAACTTACCATGACATATATTTTTAAGAAGTTAGTGTGTTGAAGAAATTGTGTTTAGATGTTGGATTTTCACAAAGGACCGAGATCTAAAGTAATAAGAAGCTATGATGTTTTCATAATTATAGGCATGACTTTATACATCAATTTTATATGAAAACAACGTAGTTTATTTCAATTATTTATTAAAAAATTGATGTAAAAAATCTTTATTTGTATAATTTTCATTTTTTCTTTTATTTTGCTCTCACTCTTCATTTGAAAATTACGTTCTTTGATGATAATCTTTTTTTTTTATCATTTCTCTAACAATCCCTAAAACTTGCTCCACATTCTTAGTTTCATTTACTATGAACTTCGAGCTCATTTTCATAATTATTATTATTCTCGAATATGTTGTCTTGTTTCTTTTTTTTTTTTAATATTGATAAATTATTTGACTTTATTTGGTTATGATATATATATATGAATAGTGAAATTGTGTTAGCCTCTTTCATCTCTAAGTTTAGCATTATATTATATATTGGTTTTGGTATGCATTTTAAGGTTTAGTCAATCTTAAGTTTTATATTTAAGCTATTACTTTGTTTTATGGTGATGCTTAACGACATTTTCATTTTACATTGCTGCTTTTGTCATTGCATGCCTTTGTAGTGATCATAAGGTTTAAGGTTATTATATTATAGAATGAATCTTGTTTGTTCCCTGACTATGTAAATTAGTGGAAGGTTTTATAAAGCATGATGATTATTGTAATTCAAGTTTAGTTGCTTCTCATACAAGTTATGTGTTTTGTTATTCCTACTATATAACATTTGTTGTAAGTGTAATTTGTATACCTACCACTCTCTTGTTCGTTAAGTAATGTCAATCTTTAACTTTATCTATGTATAATTATATATAATTGACACTAGTTTTTTAAATAGCCACAACATGGATGCTTCTACAGAATTAGTTGATACTAACCAAAAGACCATATCTTCCAGTCATGAAGTCTATTAGTGTAGCTCACACTAGGGTTGAGAAGACACATGTTGAGTTTAATACTAAGAGGCAACCAATTGGTCCAATTGCAGCTCCATGGAGCAATTACATTGGAGTGGAAGCATGGGGTAAAATCTCAATAGCTTATGTAGATTAAAGATATATTCCACCAACATTGAAGGATAACCTTTATAGAAGGATACCATGCTATGTATATTTAATTGTTTTGCTTAGTATTGAAGATAAGTAAAATTATATTCTTAAATAAATTACATATAATGTGCTTTTTTGTCATAAAATGCCTTTGACGTTCCAACAAATAGGCAGAAAAGTAATGTAGCAAGCAATGAACCATTGGAAAGATTTAAGTTGAGGTGGGATTATGTCAACGAAAGGACGAAGGTAAAGGAAAACTTGCTCGAGGAGTTCATCTTCCTTGATCAATAATTATAGGAAATGTTTTTAGAATAATGTGACATTTAGTGTTTTTAGGTAAATTTAGGCATACTAATGGCCACTTTTTTCTATTGTCTTTTATGCATATAATTTATACTCTTGTAAAATGATATGTATTTTCATCGATAAAAGTAAGTGCAGTGACTTGGAAGATATAGAGGAAAAACACATATCCATATAGCTAACCTAGGGTAATTGAAGTTGGAGCAGACTTTAGTGAAAGATATGCTTGCATTAGCAAGGTTGATGAATTTGAGGAGGCACATTTCATTTCTCATATAAAATTGTGAAAGTAAACTAGAGTTAACTCGAAAGGGCAATATGTGATCCCAGAGATTCAAGCCATTACAAAGATTATTGTTAGTGTTTAGGGTTTGTATAAAATGTATTGCTTACTTTTGAAGCTTTTGTTTCATGTACGTGAAACTTAATTATTTGTGGTTTGTTAAATATTATAGGATGATTTTATGTAACAAACCTTTTAAAGTGAGTTTTGCCTGGCTAGGAAAATGAACATTCTAATTGTTGTGTTAGGATCTAAGGAATATCCAGACTATGCTTGAGGTGTTGGATAAGATGTGGGTCTTAAGGAATACTTCAACACATCAAAGTGTCATCAAGTAGGATTTTGATATGGAGGTGCACATTGTAAGGATCACACACTTTGTGAAAGCTTGATTCAATGTGAATTAGGAGGCACTGGTACAAAAGGCCCTTCAAGAACAATAGTAAATTCACATTATGATGGAGCAAATGTCCTTCCAGCAAATTGTACAAGCAAGGTTCGAGATGTATACCTAGCTGTTTGTTAGTGACCTAACCTCAATAGCCATGGCTCACTCAAAGAAGCCAATCTTGATGGTTGCTGCTTACTGAGAGAAGCTAGCCTTTATGACTACTGCTCAGTCTACCCCTAGGACTACTGCTTAGCTACAGTCATCATCTACAATCATTGATCATTAGAAAGTGTTAGCCCCTTCAACCATTAATAAGCCAAAGGTGTTGGCCCTTTCATCCATACTCATTAACATAGAAAACATAATATAGACCCTACTAGAGGTAAATGTCAATATAAACCCTTCCTTTTTTTCATATATATATATATATATATATATATATTTATGAATTAAGACATTGATAGTGTGGTTTCACATTGATACAGTTAGAGCTATATGTGTTCTATGGTGGAAGGACCACCTATGCAACAAGTGGTGATTGGGTGGGTTTTGAAAAGTCATAAGTGCTGCCATTGATTAGTGTTGGGAGATCAAGTCATGGTGGTAATTGATGAACCCTTAAATCACATGACCAAAGTGCTTGTGCCAAACCTATTTAACACACCATAAGATTGAGTTTCTATTGATTTCACCTTTCAGTAAAAGTTTATATTAATTTAAATCATTGTAAGATTGAGTATCTATCAATTTCACATAATTAATGTTTGTGAATGAGATGAAGTTATTAGATTACTATGCAGAAGTATTAAAATTTAACATAGGGTTAATTTTACAAAGATTAAATTAATATAAATTTTTAATGAGGATAAAATTAATAAAAATTTAATTTTATAGGAATCAAAATTGGTTTTTATTTTAAAATTTTTATATAAAAATTACAATTTTTGTGTTATAATTATATTAAAATTTACAAAATCTATGAGTATATAGTAAACCAATTAAAATATAGGAATACATGAATACAAAAGTGAAAGTCCAAAGAAGGGATTCTCAATAGAGAAAATCTCCAAGGCATCCCTTGAAGGCATTGCTAACTTAGCTGGTCGCCATCTTGGCGTAGAAAAGCATGTCTAGTCACTAAAGAAAATCCAAAGCAAAATGAAAGAGCCTAAAGAAAGCCATTCCTTTACATACAGTTTCCTTTATCAAGCCTTTCAATGCCGTAGAAAGCCGAGCCTTTCCGTGGAAAAAATAGCACTTCTTCCCCACATGGGAGACCCCCACACGCAAATTGCACCTAGTATTCATCTCAAATGTCATTTGGCGTGCATGATGCGCATTCAATCTAAATTCATTCAATCCAATCAGAAATTGCCTTCCTTGGACGTACTGCTGAGTTACAAATTTGAATTGTCTAGTATGATGTGAAAATATATTTTTAGAGATGGAGAAATTCAACAAAAATGATTGGTGCTTTTCTTCTTTTCATATGGTTATACGAATTCTCCCACATTATAAAATATTCAATTTAATCATAATTATTGTTTTAAAATAAGTTTATTATTTACTATTCTAAAAATTCTTCACCCGTCATTAATCATATAAGTTTGATTTTTATACAATCGTTCTTTTATCGCCAAGTGACAAGTTTTTTTTCCCACTTATTTAAACATAGATTTTTGTTTGGCTTGTCCGAAGGCAAATTATTTACACAAATTGTCTAAAACATTCGCTTATCATTAACAATACTACTTCTATTTTTTTATAATTAATCTTTGTTTACATTTTTTTTATAGACTATTGAATTCATGATTCTATGAATTTCATTATGTATTAGAGGAAATGTGTAACATGCCCGCGAAAGTAGAACATATCAAATATTTCTCTACTAAAAAGGTGAAATGGCTAATTTTGAGAGTATATATCATTTATACTTTAATAAACAATAAGATTCATAAATTCATAATTCCCATGTTGGCATTTGGTTCACAGTAGTACTAATCTGGTAGCTCAGAATTAGAAATTGCTCTTTTAACATGTCTTCAAAGATTCTAACAGAGTTGCTAATTATCTTGCTAGAATTGCACTGAAAAATAAGAAGAATGAGCAATTCTTTCCCTTACCATTAGATGAGTGTTATTCATTACTTATGTTGAATTTGCAATTTGAGAATTTGAGTGTGTAGTTTTCGTAGAGCTTTGCCTTGCTTTCGTTAATGAAAAAATAAAAATAAAAAAGGGAAAGAACCAGAAGACTGAGTTGTATCCAGCCGGACAAGAGTACTGTAATTCTTGAAATATATCCTACAATTAGTTAGGGCACACCGACATATATGGCAGTACCATTTGAAATAAAGGCAACTATGTTGTTGTTAGTCAAGCAGAAGGTGATAGATGAAGCACTCACTGACAGCCACCAGAGATTTTGTCAAGCGATCTGATAGTCCAGATAATTCTACTCCTACTTCTGCCGCTAATGCGATACAGACGTATTCAGCTCAAACTTCCACTTCTCATTTTGATTCGTCCATCATCTTCATTTTAATTATATTTTTTTAGTAGAAATAATTAAACGAATAAATATATATGTAAGAATAGGGAATCAGGTCTTAAGTATAGGTAGAAACATAATTTTTTTTGAAACATCAAGTGTTATTTAAACAAAAAGCTCTCCTATCATTTTAAATTTTTTTTATTGAGTACAGTATGGGACTTAAGAAAAAAAGATCATACACGTGTACATGAAGTGATGCACAAGATTATTTGGTTAAATTACGTTAAACCCACTTGAATTATTTGTACGTAGATTCTATGATGTTACGGAGATTTTAAAATTTAAAATGACTTGATAAATGTAAATTTTTTAAATTGAAGTTGTTTTATCATATTCATTAAAATTAAATAAGTATAAATAAATATTTCAATTTAATAATTTTTAATTAATTCTGAATTTTAAAACCTCAAAACACACGTCGATGGTCCAGGTATATAACTCTTTTTTATTTTTTTGCCCCCGTATCTCATTAAACAGCAAGAAACGTACATAGAGAAAAAATCTGTCTAAAACACAAAGCTACACCAACATGAAAATGCATTAAGAACAAGATGATAAAATAAAAACCATCTGATAACACTCTTAAAAAGTCCAGGAGTCTAACGTTGGCTTATAGCATAAAAAAAGAGCTTATATTCACAACAATGTCCAGAAATAACAAAATTACCAAAAGGTTAGAAATATATTGTTGGCTAACACCATTATAGCAAATTATCTGCCTGGGAGATTCCTTAAAGCTCTTGTGGTGAACTGTCAAAGCTTGCCGAAATGTTTTTGAGGAGGCCTTTGTGGAGGCTACCAGGAAACATCAACCACACCTACTGGAGGAGACACTCGCATATCCAACTCCATCTTTGATTCAGATCGATGAAATTTCAATATTTGTTGAGCACCTTATCCCAATTCAAATTCCCTAAACCTAGAATATTCCAAGTTTAAAGTGAGTTTTCCAATCCTCAATTTTGATATCAACCAACGAATTAGGTCATAACATGGCATCCTGATTAGTTCAAAAGTTACATAAGGTGGGTTGAAGTAGACTGCTAAGTGAATGAGATCCCTTAGGATTTTATAGGTAGAAAGGACAGCATTGGAGAGTTCTAGCCAAACTTCTACTAGGAGTAAGATCTTCTTTGAATGCACTGTTTCAAAATGCTTGACTTAATCACAGTTTGGATAGATTCTCATGATTTTTTCTTTCTTGACTAAGATTAACTGAATGCAACAAGCATTAGAATGAGTAACAACCCTAATCTCTTAGTTGTCATCAGTTTCTTTTTATTTATTGTCATCAAACGTACTTTGATTGCACTGTTGTTGAAGATTTTGCACCTAACTTTGAAGTTTTGTATTTTGGGATTCAAGATTAGTGAATTCTTTAATAAGGTCTCGCATCCTAACACCTAAATTGCTGATTTGGTGATTTAAAGCCCCATTTTTCTGATTTTAATTCAAGAATCTTTGCTTCCAATCTAGTGACTTTTCTTGGTAGTAGCTTGTCTGCTTTCAAAATCAGTGTTTGCAATCAACTTTTTATAGTATCTTTTGTTAATTATGACTGCCAGTATATCAAGAATCAGATATTCAATATAGGGGGCGTCATCCAAATTTTGTGAACTTAATGCAAATTCATCTAAGCAATCACTCTCCAATTGTTCTAACTCTAAAAGTATAATGAAAGCCGCATTTCTAATCTATTACAAAGTGAATCCTCACCTTTAAAATTAACATGGCACTTCAACCCTTTTTCTTTTTGCAACTGTCAGTGCCAACCATACTTGGGATGAGATGGTTAAAAGAGTTAGGATGGTTGTTAAAGTAAGTTTTGGGTGAATAAAAAAATTTTGGACCAAGAGATAAAGAATCTTGATGGTAGAAGAAAGTGCGCAAGAAAAGGTTAAAATCAAAAGGGATTATTTTAAAGCCTTACATGTGTGCAATAATGCCAAAAATTGGGGAGAGTATCTGATGGTTAGGAACAAGACTAAGGAGGTAGTGAGTGAAAGGAGGTAGTGAGTGAGACACGATTTAAGGCTTTTGAGGAGTTCTACCAAGATTTAGGGAATAAAAAATGGAGAAAAAATATTTATAAGCTTACCTAAAAATAAAGAAAGAAAATAGAGAGATTTGGATCAAGTGAGGTGTATTAAAGATGAAAAAGGATAAGTTTTACGGAGAAGTACTTTTATAAGCTCTTCAATGATAGGCAAGCATCGACAAAGGATATGGAAGGATTAGAAATTCAAGAGAATGAATAAAATTTGGCCTACTATCATAGGATTCGAGTTGAAAAGGTAAAAGAAGCTCTTAAGAGAATAAATAATGATAAAGTTATTGGTCCTAATGATATTCTTATTGAAATTTAGAAATGTTTAGGAGAGTAGGGTACCTTATGACTCACTAAGCTATTTAATGAGATTCTAAGATCTAAGAATATGCTAGATGAGTGGAGGAAAAACTATTTTGGTACCTATATATAAGAATAAAGAAGATATCCAAAACTGTGTAAACTATCGAAGGATAAAACTTATGAAGTCATATGATGAAATTATACAAAAAAGTAATTGAATTCATATCAAGAAACGAGACTAGGATTACTAAGAGTCAACTTAGGATTTATGCTAGGAAGGTCAACAATAGGAGCTATTTATCTTCTATGAAGGTTAATGAAAAGGTATTGGAATAAAGAAAAGGATTTACATATGGTTTTTATTAACCTAGAAAAAGCTTATGATCGAATACCAAGAGAAGTATTGTGGAAGGTTCTAGAAAAGAAAGGAGTTTGTGAGGCATATATCTAGACTATACATGACATGTATGATAAGGTAATTATAAGTGTAAGAACTCTCAAAGGCAAGACAAAGACTTTCTTATAAGGATAGGTTTGCATCAAGGTTTAGCTTTAAGTCCTTACTTGTTCAATCTAATCTTAGATGTTTTTACCACGGACTATACATAAGACTATCCCTAAATGCATGTTGTTTGCAAGTGATATAGTCCTGATCGAGGAATTAAGGGAAGAGATTAACTATAAACTTAAGTTTTAGGAAATAAGTATTAGAATTTAAGGTTTTTTACTTGAGTAGGAGTAAGATAGAATACATGTATTACAAATTTAATAAGAAATAAGATAGAAATGATTTAGAGGTAAGAATTAGAGAACATAGTTATATCACAAGTATCTAATTTTAAGTATCTAGGATTAATATTACAAGGCGATAAAGAAATTGATAGATATATCATACATAAGATACAAGTTGGATGGTTAAAATAGAGAAAGATATCAGAGGATTATTTATGATCACAAAGTACCTTACCTAAGTTTAAAGAGACATTTTATCAAACTGCTATATAACTAATTATACTTTATGATAGCGAATGTTGTGTTTTGAAAGGAAAATAAGAGCAAAAAGTAGAATAGCATAAATGAAAATATTAAGATAGATGTGTGATCATACAAAAAATGATAAGATACAAAATGAATGCATATGAAAGAATATTGAAGTGACATCTATTAACGAAGATGATAGAAAATTGACTAAGATATTTTAAATATATGCAAAGAAGGCCACTAAAGGTACTAGTAAGAAAAGTAGATTATATGATTTTAGTTCTGTGAAAAGGAGGATCAAAAAGAAATTTAGAAGAAATTATATAAAAGGATCTCTTTGAAAATAATATTCTTAAAAATCTAGTTTCGGATAAAATTTAACTAGTATTGTACGATTTATGCAATCGACTTTACTTAATGAATAAGGTTTTGTTGTTGTTGTTGTTTGATTTCTCTTTGTCAAGCCTTTAATTCAAAACTTTGAGATAAAAATCCTACTTTTAAAATCCAAAGAACTAGACTTAGTACTCATTCTTAAATCACGCAAAACTATCAAATGGAATAGATAAGTCAGAAGGAAATTTGGCAGCTAGGATTTCCAAAGGGTTTCCTTAAAGCTCACTTCTTCCGATTTCATTAATTCACTACATCATGACCCACAGCAATCAAGCTAAAATGAATTTACACCCGAAATAAGCCAACCCTTAAAAAGACAGAGGCTATAATAGTAGTATACAGGACATATCTTCAATTGAGGCAATCTCCTCGTATTTTATTTTATTAAAAAAGCATAACAAAATAAGGTACGTGCCTATCTATGACTTACTAATTAACAATTTGAAATGTATTTTGATTTTCGAAGTCTACCATTTATGGAATTTCAACGTATAACATATTTATATACGAAAATCTGTCATTTATGAATCAGCAATGCTATACTCTTGTAAACCAATGGTATCAATTAATACCAATATTCCATTACAACCGATTCTTTTGTGGTTGAGGCTGAATTTTGAAGTGTTAATACATGATAAATATGTTGCTTAATTTGTTAGACAAAGATCCTCTTCTTTTCTTAAAAATCAAAAAGAAAGAAAAAAAAGAAAAATACAAATAATTTTAAGAGAGAAATAGATATAATTTTTTATTAGAAGTGAATGTCACTAATAAAAGTAATGAATCTTAAAAATTAAAATTAAAACTATGTCATTATCTCTCCAAATAAGATAAAAAAAAGAGAAAGAAAAAATTATAATTAAAGAATCATATATGTGTTAGTAAGGTGTTGATTTTGTGAAAAGCATGCTAATCTTAGATGAACTTAACTTATCAATATATAAGGATTCGAATCTTGACGATAACCCATTATTGAGAGATTGAGAGAAAAAAAATCCGTTAACATTTTAATTTTTGACGTGATATCCCACTTAGTGATTAAAGAAAAAAGAACTATATATGTAATCAAGGACTATCCATGTGCAAAATTCATGAAGTCTAAGAATGTCATCCATGTTTCCGTAATTCGGAAGATTATACACACATCATTAATAATTAGAGGGTGTTTATGTATCTTATCCAAATTATTTTTTGTTTTGACTATAACTTTGATAGTTTATAAATTAAAACTAAATAAAAAAGTAGACCTAACCAAGAAGTTCCTTTTTTGTTTTTAATTTCCTAAGACTAACCAAGAGATTCTTAGATATATTTAATTTATACAATCTGTACAAACTAAGTAAACCATATATGCATTAAAAAAATTGGGACAGCAAATTCTGGCACAAAAATATTCATCACAATAGGTTTTGCAATGGCAATTTGATTCCATCTCAAATTTGGGATAGAAAATTCTGTCTCAATAAATAAAATATGTTAAAATTGACAATTTTATCTATAAAATCATAGAATGTTAATAAAATGGTTCAGTAAATTATATATAATTACAATTTTATTCTAAGTAATAGTTCATACATACCAGTTTTATTTTTATCTTATAGATAATTTTATTCCTAAATAATATGATTAAGGGATGAACTTATATTATTGATTATTATTGAAGGATGGATTATAATTTTATATAATTCAGAAAATATTTTGCTAGCAATATATAATTTCAAGTGTAAAATTATCAATTTTGTCATAAAATTGTCAGAAAAGTGAAAAAATTTTGGATTTTTCTTAAATGTAGAGATGAAATTTCTATTGCAAATAAAAATTTTTGAATAGAATTTTCCGCTTCAGAAATAAAAAAATTCTTAAGCAATATTTGGGATCCCAAAACGAAAAAATATATTTAATTACTTGTTTATTTGGTATTTTTTCTTAATCAGATGATGTTCATCATATGAAATTTAATGTTTACAAAGAAAATAAACCAAATCAATATTTAGAAAGAAAATAAAATTGATCCAACAGCAAATAAAAATTTAATATGCCCAGAAAAATATTTAAAAAATAGAAAAACATCTAACAATATTAAAATATAAAAAAGACAAAATATACTAGTAAGAGAAAAGTTAAAATCATGGCAGGAATTTTCACCTATATCAAACAAGCTATATCAACCAATAAAGCTAACATTATATTCCAGTGACAGCAATAAAATTATATAAAGAGAGAACCATATAAACAATGTAATTCTCAGAAAAAGGGGCACGACGTCAAAACTAACCTTTTTATCAAAAAATCTATAGAAAGAAGGAATCTAGCTATAAATATTGAGATTGCTGGCCAAAGGATTTGAGATGGTGGAAGGAATGAGTTTACGAATAAAATGCAAATTGAGGCAGAATTAGGATAGAATTTCCTCCCAAACCACAATGAATCGATTAAATAATTAGCTTTTTTGTTGATTAAATGAGAGATTAATGATTATTTTTAGAGATTTCTTATCATGTCCTAGTATGATATCGGTATTTGATAACACTACTGCCTAGAGTATTTTGGGAAGCGCCTCATGCACACCTATAGCATATATAGAAATAGGGTTATACACTGTCAACATAGGAATAAAATTATATCATCGCTAATAATTATAACTTTTAATCTAGTGAATAGTGCTTGATTCTAACATTTTTTATTTCAAAACTTTTATTACAAATTTGTTGCAAAACTTATTATGGGTGGAAATTTCCATCTCAAAGTAAAATCAATCCCATCACAATTCTAAAATTCAAATATAAAACCAAAATTTTTCAACAAAGTTTAGGAGGGAAATATAAAAAAAAAATGAAATTTAGTTTTTCACAATTTGGGACGTGAATTCCATCGTAATTCTGTCCTAAGTTTAAAATTCAAATTTAACGTCAATTCTTTAATGAAATTTAGGATGAAAATTTTTAAAAATTAGATTTATTTATATTATTCAATTTGGGGAAGGGGTTTGGAACATAAGCCATCCCATTTTAAAATTCAAATTTCATGTCAAAAATTTCAACAAAACTTAGGAGGACAGTTTTAAAAAAAATTAGAATTTTAAAATATTTTGTGATGGAATATAATTCAGTCACAATATTATTTTTAAAAAATAAAAAATATTTTTTCATAAATTCTGTCATTATTTCAAATGTTAACTTTTTTATTGAATTTGCGAAGATGGAATTAGTTTAGGGCAAAATTTTCTACTCAAATTTCACTCCAATTTTCAAATTTTATTTGAGGTAAATTGATGAAATTTTTATCGTAATTCCGCCAGGTGAAAAATATTCCATCTCACATTCCTGATGCAATTTTAATTTTTTCCCGTATTTATTATCAATAATGATGTATGATTGCAAATTTAATATTTCTTTCATTCTTTTTTAAATATTATTTGAAATTGTTTTATAAGAATTAAAAAATAATAAATAATTTTAATTTTAAAAGATATAAATTATAATTTATTAATATATTTTTATTCAAAATTAATTGATAAATAAAATTATTAAATATTTATTTAAATAATAAAAACAATATTTTAAAAAATAATAAATATAATATTAATACTTTAAAATAATAAATAAATAAAAATAATTTTTTAAATAACACTAAAAAAATAAAAAGACTAATAAAAAATTTCTCGCACTTACAGATATAATAACAATTTCTCCCCGTATCGCAAATCTCCTTTCACAACTCTCAGTGCACACTACTTTGGGAACTATCTTCCTTCAATATCACGCGCAGGCTCATTAACTTGCACAGCCAGCACTTCATCCTTGACAAAATGTTTACATATGCACGGTTCTCGTGAAACACGAGGTGCTTTTTAATAATGGACTTGTCTAATTAATTAATAATGCTTTTTTTGGTAACAATTTGGATAGTTATATCATTAAATATATACATATAAAAATTATAAATTAAATTTTAAATATAAAAAATACAAAATCTTCATTAAAAAGATCATATATTACTTAAATTAAAGTTTCTTGATTAAT
Organism: Sindora glabra; assembly: GCA_020226215.1. Classification (NCBI taxonomy): domain Eukaryota; kingdom Viridiplantae; phylum Streptophyta; class Magnoliopsida; order Fabales; family Fabaceae; genus Sindora; species Sindora glabra. The sequence continues at coordinate 24,558,437 of CM035236.1, forward strand.
TAATAATGTTCTGTCCTCCATTACGGGCTACATGCTTTTTTTTTATAATAGAAGTTAAAAATAACTTAAAACACACATTAATTAGCTCTAAAATCAAATTTAGATATTGAAAAAAATTAAAAATATAAATTATCATATAATATAACTTTAAAAATAATAACCATTCTTCGGGTGTATGATTTTAATTTAAAATAATGTTATGAGAGTTCAACATTTTAAAAAATTAAATAATTTCATGATTAAATTATATTTAATATATTAAAATATATATTTTTAATTTTAATATTTAAGTAAAGACAATTCAATAATAAAATAATGTAACTTCTTGGAGGCCAAGCTCTCGGTAACGTTACCATCTAATTTAAATCTTGAAACCCATGGAAGAATTGAGGTTTGGAAAGTAGGGGGCACGCCGTTGAGGAATTTAACGACCTCAGTGACAAAAGAATGATTATTGGTAAACAAGGATCATCACGGAAATCGGTCATATGATAAATAATTTGTCAAATCCAACACGTGATTTTAATGATGAAAATGATTGGAAGTCTTGGGCGGGGCCGGAGGGAGCGGATGATGTTAGTAGCTTTCTATCAAAACTTAAATGACAGGGAGAGGGAATAGGCAGCTAGAGTTGTAGCTGGGTACAAACGTGGCTGGGGTACGGGTGGTGAACAGGGATGGAATATGGATCCCTCCAAGGAAATTGAGTTTGGAAACTGGCGGCGTAAATTTAGTAGAGTGGTGGATATAAAATTTATTTAATTAAAATAGTTAATTTTGGTAAAAAAAATTATAAGTCTTTGAATAAAGGATTATATTTTTATCTTTTTTAATTTAAAATGTATTGGAAAATAAAAAATTGAAACTAAGATTTGAAGAGATGAGAAACGTCTTATCATTTACACATAAAATACACCTTTTTTTCCTCTCGCACTTTGTTGGTATGGAAATTAGTAATTTTTGCTTTGACTCTTGAGGTGTTTTGTGTCAGCTCTGGTTAAAAAGTGAACAGGGCTAAAATCAAAATAAGGTCTTTTTTAAGTAATGAATGGCCAAAATGTACGTCTTATGTTTTTTGTATCTATTATAATTAATTAATTTTATAAATATTAAAAAATAATTTTATTTATTTATTTATTTTTAATATTTTTTAAAAATTATTTTTAAAATTTTTATAATGCATAAAATTTAAGACAACTAAAAATGAAAAGAGAAATATGATAAAATAAATATATTGAAATATTTTAAAAAGGATAATAAAATATCTATTAATGAAATAGAAAGATAAAATTAAAAAAAATATATTTAATTGTTCATTAAAATTTTAAAGTGAAAAAATAAAAATAATTTTTTTAAAAAATATGATAAATAATAAAAAAATAATAAAAAGTACTAATACCAATGGATTAGTCAGGTATGGCGGTGTCGTCAGAAATCCATCGAGATCTTGGATTCTGGGTTTTTATATATTTCTTGGCTACGCCGACATTTTGGTAGCTGAACTATAGCCTTCCCTCAACTTTAGAATTGGCTTGGTATAAATACAGCTTTTTTTTTTTGGGTATAAAAACAGCTAAATCGTTATCCATAAAATATGTATTGATGATGATATAATAAACATGGTACAACTTCAGATTGAGGACACCTACGATGCATATAATTTATTGGGCCACGGCCCAAGACAGGCATTGAACAGTGTTCGAAAAAGAGAAACAGGGATTGCATGTTTGATAGTTTCCAGCATCAAGTTCATTATTTGGAAGGTGTGGTTAAATCAATTTGTATATCAACTAAAGTTATTTAGGCCTCAATCAACTTTAAGGATCGACTTCCTAACAATAACTTGGCACATATAGAATTTTATTTTTATTTACTTCATAAATTGCATGTGCTAGTAACACTGACTAGGGATTACTATTTCCATGTCAACCCCAACAGATTTCGTCATCTTCATATCAACAACCATTGGAAACAATTCCAAGGACATGAATGGATGACAATACAAACGTACGTTTGGTCACTGTATCAAATATTGTCCCACAATGTTATTTTTCTTTTCTTTTATTATTATTATTATTATTATTATTATTATTATTATTATTATTTCAATTCTTTCTTTACAGCATGCAGTCAGAGACGTAGTTGGTCCCGTCTACTTGTGCCCAAAACTTTTACAACTATTCATCCCCTCCCTGTAATTGCTTCTCAATCATATAGTTGGTTGTCCAGCAGACAGCTTGGCATCGCAGCAGTAGCCATTGTGGTGTTGTAATTGTTGCATCGCAGTCACAAATTTTTATAATTTTTTATAATTTTATCAATCGCAATATAATATATATTGCGGTTATGGGTTGCATTTTAAAATTATGCATGCAGAAGTGAATTTCAAAAGGAATTGACATTTTGTTAACATTGATAAAATTGTAATCATAGTTGCAATTTAAAATCCGAAGTGAACTTGAGAAGGGATTAAAATTTTTAAGTTTATATAACTATTGTTGAAATTTTGTGATTTTTATAAAATTGAATATGAGTACTGTGTCTTCCAAAATTTAAAACCATGCATTTTTCACTTTATCTGAAATGCCAAAAACTGAGATCAATAATTTGCCCTCGACAAGCCAATGTTAAACATATTCATTATATGTTAACGCTTCACTTTCTTTCCTAAATTTCTAAATGACACACATCTCCTTGCAATCCAAAGATTTGAGGAGAACTGAAAACATTTATGATAAAAGTGAAGTCCGCTTCCATGAATTTTATGGCAAAAGATAATGCACGCAATACCAATAGATGAGTGGCTAAATAACTAAATGTTTATATGTAAGGATTAAGAATAATCCAAAATGAATTGATAGAAAGTGCCGAATTGGTACTTCTGAAAACAATGCAGTGTATTGTGGCCTTACATTATTTATTAGTCTCACCCTTAATTGAATATTCCTTGAATCTGTGTGGTTTAGATTTTTTGGAGACATCATTTTGATGCATTTTATCAGTGTAAATAGTAATACTCAAAGATTAAAAGTTGAATTTTGAATATAATAAAAAATATAAAATCTTCAAAAAATAATTGAATGTTACTTAAATTAAAGAATCTCAATAACTTTACCAAAATTAATTTTACAATATTATACTTAATGTGTCCATTTTCAATTTCAATCTTTGGGCAAACAAACGAGCAGTGTAATATAATTTAAGTTAAACTAATTTTATCTATTTAAAGTATTTGAGGTTAGTTTACACAAATTATCTACAAGTAAGATCAATTTGACAGAAACATATCGCCATTCAAATACTGACGTGATGACTAAAAAGTCCACCATTATATGTTTCGAAAAAAAAATTCCAGTTGATTTTATGCAGTAAATAACATATATATAAGAATTTTCCTTAATTTTCATAGTTGCTTACCTACTACTACCAACAACTTAAAAAACTTCGCTCCACAGAAATGTATTCAATATATGCCATCGAAATATTCGGCCCACTTTGAAATAAGAGGAAATAGAGTGGTCCCCTTCCTTCGAGTTTATCCCCATGAAGGCACTCAACGTCTAATAAGACTACCTACTTAGTATGACCTTCGATACTGATTATAATTAACCGTAAGTAGTTTGTAAGAGATTGAGAACTAGGTAGGTCACTTATATTTTTTTTTATATAAAAAGAGGTGATGACATGGACCAGTTTTGGATATACATCGTTTATTGAGCATTAATATATAAGTATTTTCTAACCGTTAAATATTCAACAAAGTTATAATTACTATTAAAAAAAATGAATTCCTCACTATAATTTCATTGAAATGATAATAGTATTCTAAAAAATTAATTATCTACCTCTTTATTATCCACAAATTAAGGCGGTTAGGTAAGTAACTTAATTGCTAAATACAATGATCGTGATAAAACCTACCAAGACCTAAGTTTTGGAACATCTTACAAGTTACAACATGTCCTCCTACTACACACATCGGTAAGTAAAGTCTGCCAGCATCTTAAATCATCTATGTAACAGAAATTTTCTGTACTTGGTAACCCTGGAAAGCTTGTTTTCTAAATAGCCTTTCCAATAGAAATGCTGTGTTATGTTGATCTTCAGTAATTACAGGCCCTTCGGGTTTCCTTATCAAAACAAACCCATCGTGAAAAGTAACTAAAAACAATATGGATTCTACATCTTGGAACCAAGCCAATTCCATGACTCTTCTTAATTAAGACATGAGATCCAATATGTGAAGCAGGACTCTCTTTGATTTCACCATCTATATTGAGTTGAGTGGAGCAGGTTGTTTTGAAAAGTATTATACATAGACACAAGCATTGCATTAATCTATAATATCCTAAGATTAGCCTTAATGGTGATTTAGTAATGTGATTTGCTTTCTTCCATTCCACTCTTCAAATTTGTATGCATCACAAATCAGAAATTTCCCCTTTTTCTCTATAAAAAAATGGTAATATATTATTCCAGTACTATCAGCGAAGCCATCATGACACACTTTGAGAGATTTTCTTTCCATTTGTTTGTTTTGAAAATAAAATATTTTCTATTAAAATTTAATTATAAAATATTAAAATAATAAAAAATTATTTTTATGTTCGTCATTGAATATAAGGAATTTGAAAGAAAATAACATCTTCTTTTTCATTAAAAAAATATTGTTTTCTTTCTTTATTATAATTCTAGGTATTATTCTTTTAAAATACAAATACAGATACATATGATATTCCTTCAAATATATACATTGAAATGAGATTTTTTGTCTTTTTACAAAAAATATCTTTCATAAAAACGAACCAAACCCTTCAACAATCTTGATACGTATCCATTCAAATTTCTCTTTTTGCCATCACATATAATATGAACACTCGGACATGACAAAATTTCTCTCGGTCCATTTGCCCATAATGCACCCAGAAAAAAGTCACCACACATTAGGATTTAGGAGCACCTTCCTGTATCCATCTTACATTGTACAATGATGCTAACTTGGCGAGAGATATAATCATAGAACACAACCAACCAGCCAATTATCGTTTGACTTTACGAGTATGATATTCAGCATAATAGTTTAACAAAATCATAACATTATTTCTGGGATAGCAGAACCAATCCACCTTCTGACTTTGCAGTAGGAGATGTATTTCTAGTCTTGGTGCCCAACCACATGTTATTATCTGACAGACCAGTTCGGAAACAGAGAAAATAGAATTCAAGGTCACCCGTTGGACTGTGCTCAGTGGTTGTCATTCAACCACAAGTCAGCCTATACCTAGTGCTTTTAATGGGATGCATCAGAAAACTGGACTTTCTCAGAGATTAATCTCGTATGCACGAACCTTCTATCATTGTCTTCTTCAAACCAGAAAGAACTTGCTTTGTCATATTTGATATAGTATTCAATCCTCTCTCTCTCTCTCTCTCCCCTTTGGTCAACAAGCTACCATAATCCTGATGCAGGAAGTCAATTTCAGTCACTTTGGGGGTGTTATTGATTTTACTAGGTAAAGTTCGAATTGCATTCACTTTAGTTGTCGAAATAGCTTAGTTGGAGCTGCTAATACGGATATAAACATAAGTATCAAAACAACGAAACGCTGATAAAAACAATGTTTCGGGTTTTGCTTCGGTACAAGAAAAGGTTGTACTGATATGATTTTTTGCAAATTATAAGATCTCATAACTTTTTCTATATCGCAAGTTATATCTGGAATGTAACTATTTCATAAATCTCAATTTTATCTATAAATTTTATAACATAAAATAGTGATTCTGTAATACGCAAATTTGAAAAATTATTGCTAGATCTTATGAAAAAATTACAAACTCTACATTGAGTGTTGCGAATTTCATAGAAAATTATATAAAATTCATAAGAGTCATACTGGTACATCCTATTTTAAGGATATATTGAAAAAGGTCCCCTTCTAATAATTTTAGGACAATTCTCAAAGCAACTATTGCCAAATAACTGAAAAGTTTAATCTAAGCTAATTGATGACAAGTTTTGGAGATTCTAGATATTCATATTTTATTATTTGAATGACAAAAAGTTCTCGTATATGAAAATTTAGAAACAAAGGTCGAAGGTAAGGGAGGAAGTGCTTTGCGCAGACACCTTATGTGGTTTCCTGGTAAATTGTATATGGTTTCTTTTCTTACAGTTCAGAAGCTTTGGACCAAACATTGTAGGCCCATAAAGATTTAACATCGGGGACTTTTTGTTGGTCATCAAAGCAAAAATGATGCCAGGCCAAATTGGGCTTCATTGTTCGGTTTCCCATAGTACCTGAAAAAAAGTCCATATCCTGGTGCATAAAACTTGTGATGCGCTAGAAGTTAACAAATTGACTTAAATTTCATTTTCGTCCCTCATAGATGTATTTATTTTAAATTTCGTCCTTAAATTATATGTGTTCTCAATTTCATCCTCGACAAAGTGAAATTAATCCAGGTTCATCCTTCTGTCTATCAACTTCCCCTTCTCTCCTTTTCTTCGTCTCTTTGCTCTCCCTTCATATCTATTTATATCTGTTTGTTTCCAAACTTTCGTACTTTCCAGCTCTTTAACCATTTAACCGCATTATAACATACAGAACATTCCAATCTCAAAATGCTATGACAATTTCTCCTCTTCCTCATTGATATAATTTTCAATTTTGTCTCAAAAAATGGCGTCTTCAAACAACTTGGCCAACATCGAGCCCTGGTCCTTCCATACTCCATTTGCCGATTTCGGGTTCGCAGAAGCCATCGTTCGTGATACAATATTCTCACTAGAGTTCTCTAGATGTCGCTTTCCGCTGCAAATTTTCAAAATCTAACATCTGATTCTATCATTTTATTTCTTAACCTCGGCGGATTAGATACAACACCCACACCCAACATTTCGGGGCTTTCTGGTTCCCACCAGGAAACTGCACCCAAATGTCGGCGAAGCACGATTCCTCCGGCGACGAGTAAGGTATTTAAGCGGAAGGCTAGGACGTCTAAGAGGTCGCATATGACGTTTATAATGGCGGATCCAGGGAATTTCCGGTAAACGTTATGACAGGTGACCGGTGCAAGAGTCGGTAACTCGCAGCTGCCAATGGCGTCGATTTCGAAGCAAAGCCGCAGAGAGTTGCAGCCCGTTGCCGATGGCAGGAAAAGGGTGCTCGCCGACATTAGACACGTCAGCTTTTTTGCTGGATGACGACTGCATGTGGTGGTTCCCACATTAAGTGCTGGACAATTATAACGTGACACACTAGCTTCCCATAACAGAAGATACACAGAGGGACAAAATTGGATTGATATCATTTTCCTGAGGATGAAATTGAAAACACATATTTGTCGAGGATGAAATTGAAGACGAAGGCATTTATCGTGGATGAAAATAAATTTTTAGTCGTTACAAATTTATGGAAACCCATCCTCCTTACGTTCAAACAGCAATGCAATATTATATACATTAAAATAAAATTTAAAATTAAGTACCAAATATAAATGAAAGATTATTATTAAATATAAAATAGTTGAAAAAATTATAAAATTTAATCTAATGAATATAAAAAAATTAAAATTTAATATCAAATTTTATTTTTAATGCATATAAAGTTTTTTAAATCAAAATAATAAAGTGATATTTAATGGTTAAAAATTTTCTATGGTGCACTTATTAACTGTGTAAATTTACATCATTAAATCAATAAATATTATTTAATAAATTTTAGAATACTAATAAATCTCATATAAAATTGATTAAATCATAATTATTAATTTAGTGATGTAACTCTACATTGTTAAAAAAAAAAAGCAGTGCATAGTAAATACTCCTTTAAACACATGCTCAAGTAGTTTTAAAATTATTATCTATTAAAATTATATGTAAATAATTTAATAAAGAATAAATTACTTTCAAGGAGATATAAAGTTTTAAACAAAATAAATATTGTTTCTCTCTATTTTTTAAATTTTATAGTCCCATCCCTTATGTTTGATTTCACGTGACGGTTACACAGTATCCTCTTTCCTTCAGTTGTGCGTTACAGAATTCTATCAAAACGATGACGTCATTCATAATCTAAAAAATTTAATTCCCAAACTACATATCAGCACAAACTAATATATATATATATAAGCAGATGATAATAAATCTCATTTACTTTCTTATATATAATTTCATATATTGATTTTATAACTAATTAATTTATTAAAAATAAACATATTTGTAATTTATGTAGTAATAATCCTTTTTTTTAAAAAAAAAACTAGAGTAAATATTACTCTTAAGTCTGCAGCTTTCACTTTTGTCAAATGTTGATCTTTCTTTGAGACATTTTTTTGTTACATCTTTATTTGCTTGTAATTACAATACTAATTGAAGATTATCCCCTTGGAATGATTAAAATAAAATTTTATTTTAAAATAAATTTATGTTTGAGTAGTGCTTAGATTAAAGAGAAATAAGATTTTATTTCATTTCATCTATAATTCTTATTTTAATTTTAATTATATCATTATCAAATCCTTCAAATCCAAAAAGAGTTTTATTAGAGTTTATTTTATTTGGCTTCAGATACATGTTATATAAAATTTTTTTTCTTTCATCCTAAAATTTTATTTATTATGATGTTGTCAAATTTTACTTTTTAAATAAATTTCATTTATTTTTTAATATGTTTAAAAAATTATTTCTAAATGAATTGATATAATTATTTTTGAAATAATTTAAAATAACTGAATTCATAAGAAATGAATTAAATTCATTTCTATTCAAATGAAATTAATTTAATTTTTTAAAAGATTAATTTCATATGAAGCATAAGAAAAGGATTGAATTTCTTGATTTTACTCAAGTTCTTAGAAAAGGTTAGAGGAGAAATTAGAAATTGGACTTATATGAATGCATCAAAATGTTAACTTATATTTTAAAGTCGGTTTCTTTAAAGTGTAAGATACACTTAAGGTTAAAGTGAATAATTAAAATTATTGATAAAAATATTAAAAGTTCAAAAGTTAATAAGTAATAAAATATTAAAAATATAATTATTTAAGTTTATAATTATTTATTTTCTTAATTTTCTTATTAACAATTATAATAAACCACTTTACCCACAAAAATACCTTATGCTTTATAAGAGGCACATCCTCAATATTCCTTACAGCAAAGAGTAAGCTTGTGCAGTGCATAGATTATAAATTTACTATCTTCTAAATAGATATTTATTTATATAAATAAACTCTAGATGAGTTTTACATAATCAAAGAAAAATATTGAAATTTAATTTGTTATCTTTACGATTATGCATTTATTTTATTTAAATAACAACTATCAAATATATATATATATATATATATATATATATATATATATATATATATATATATTTATTTATATCTATATGTATATGCGGATGTATGCTACTTTCTATTAAATAAAAGCATACAAAATCAACTAATTTTTGTCTCTAAGAATAGCATTTTTCATAAGTTCTTTAATTTGAATTCATTGTTACATGAAAAAACCTTTAACATAAAAGGAGATATAACTAAAAGCAAATAGAAATTGAACAAATGAAAATTCTTAAAACTTACCTTACTTCTGAACCACAATTGAAGAATAATTTATTTTAAAGTAGCTCCTTCCAATAAGTAGAAAAATTTTATTTCCCTTAGGAAATTAGAAAAAATAAAAAATATTTTCACATTTGAAAATATTTACTTAAGCGATATGATTGCTTTCAAGCTAAAAGTTTATTAGAAATTAATAGAATTTTATGGTAGGATATAAAGTAAAATAGTAAGAATAGAAGGAAATAAACCATGCAGAGGCTAATGTAAATTTAAAAAATGAGTAAGTATATATAGAGGAAATTTAGGAGTTACTCTTTTATTTTACCCCATGGTTATTTTTAAATACCCAAAGTGCCCTTAAAAACTTCAAAACTCCTTATAACTCCAAAAGTCCCTATTTCCAACCACCATCTTCGGCCAATCTTCCTCCTCCCTGTCCTTCACTCTTCATCTTTCTCTTCCAACAAATTCAACAATCTCAAATTGCTACTCAAGAAATCACCATCAATTCCAAACCAACTCAAGGTAAATCTCATGAATTAAAGCTCTTGAAGCATCCTTCCTTAAATTTTTGTCATGGATGAGGGGTTAGGGATTTGGATGATTATTATGATTTTTTCTTGAATTGGTGTTGATTAGGGCAAGCCAACCCTACATTTCAATCTTCTTTCATCTTCTTTGTACACAAGTAGACAATTTATTTGCATCAATTTGTTTTGTATAATTTTATATTTATTAAGGGTTGAATGTTGTAAACTTATTTATGGAATGAGATTCTTGTTATTTGTGGTTATAATGTGGATATGGTTACTAAATTATGATGAATTCAGAAATTATGGTTGTTTATGTTGATAATTGAATGAAAAATGATCATATGAATAATAAAAATATAAAAATAGTGGAAAATCTAGCTCATAGTTGAGTATAACCTTAAGAATTATTCTTGAAAGCACTACAGTCAACTAATCTCAAAGAGTTCGTAGATAGTTAACTATAACCCTGAGAAATGTTTACTGAGGGCGTATAGTATACTCTTGTAGTTGACTATCTCAAAAGATTTTGTCTATGGATGAAGATATTCAACTATCATAGTTAACTTTGGCCTTGAGATTTACATTGTGAGAGCACATATCAATTATTATAATCAACTATCATCTTGTTACTTTCAATTTTTTATGTATTATATAATTGTATGATATTGTGAGATTATATGTTTCTTATATCGACTTAATTAGTCTATGTGTCTAATTATATATGATTCCAATGTTGAAATACTTGATTGAGATACATTTATGATTTAAAATGTAGAAGGAGGAGATTGGTAAATGAGATTTGTAATTAATATCATATCTAAAAAATCATTTGTGTAGAAATAAAACTGATCGAAAGACATAAAAACTTTAAATGCTTTTTACTATGTTATTTATTCAAGATATTATTTTGTAATAGTTATGTATATTATTAAATGGTGGAATGACTTGGAAAACAAAGGGTCAATTTTATTTTCTTGCATTCATATCTTATGTTAAGTAGATTGTTTATTTACTAAGATATCTTAAACTCACTCTTTTTCTAGTTTATCTTCTCTCTTTTTTAGATACTGCTATAAAAAGCTCCTCTTCTACTAGCTCCATAGGAATGAATTCTCCTCAACATGATTTTGTATAAGGTTCCTATAATAAATATACAATTGTAATAGAAACACTTTTCTTGAGCTTGTAGTGTATGAATGTATATGAAGTAGTAAAAATACATTATTGTACATATTTTGGTATTACATATGAAATATGTATTGTGTTATTAGTAATTATATGATAATATTGAGTTTAGGGATCATATTAGGTTTGTGGAAACTAAGAATCAAGTTTTACACTAATCAAATCTTAGAAGGGCTGTGATAGAAGACAACATATAATATTAATATATAAGCTCCTAATAAATTCCTATTTTATAAAAAAAATCATATAAGATGACAAATGATTATAATTTTAAATTAAGTCACATTTAATTAAAAAATTGATCTTAAAAAAATAATTGTCATAAAAATGTGATTGAGAAATCATATTCAACCTTATTAAAAATTGTAAATGTTTTTCATGTTGGTAAGATTAATTAATTGAAAGTTTTAAGTATAATACTTGCTCATGAACATATTAAGTAATTATATAGTATAAAAAAGTATGACTTACATTTAAATTTAGATATAAGAGTATTGTGGGTACAATATGGTGTGCAATTAAAATATAAAAAGGAAGTTACAATTATGAACGTATATAGGTTTACAAATCACTTATTTTTGCCTTTAGGAGCATGTTGATGAAACTAATAAAAGAAAGAAAGGACGTACATCAGTTGTCAAATATAAAGAGTAAGGTTTCTCTCAGAAGTTATACTTTCAAACCTTTCGTAGAAGTTTTGCACCGAGCCCTAAAAAAATCATTAATTTTGAACTTTTCTACATAAAAAAAAATGAAATTTGATCTTGATTTTTGATACTTTAGTCAAAAGAGAAAATTTTGATTTATTTTGTAAAATATGTTAATTATCAATAAATTAATAGGTTAAATATAAAATTTTTGAGAAATTTCAAAATGATTACAGTAAATTTAATAGGAAATATAACACTTGAAAATTAATATAAAAAATTTCAGTACCACTTAAATAAATAAACTTGATTCTATTTTAAAATATTTTTATTAAAAAATAATATGAAATTAATTCATTCAATTTATACTTTCATACTTTGTATATCAAAAGTTTAATTTATTTAAAATGTTTAATAATAAAAATAATATATATACACTATTTACCAATATTAGTGTATGAGTTATAAATAATAAGATTGTACTTAGAAAAGAAAAATATGAAATAGGATAGATAAAAGAAAAAGAAATAATCATGCACAATAAAATTAACCATGACAAAATCTCAATTAAAATTTATATTCAATTTGAAATGTGTTATTTGAAAATTGATACAATAAATTTTAAATAATTAATTTAACTTTAATTTGAAAATATTTTTATTAAAAGAAGAATGTAATTAATTCATTAATTAATACTTTTGTTTAATAATTTTATTAAACAAAGCATGTATTAAAATTTTATCTTGTTTAAAATATTTTAATAATAAAAAATATATTTCATATTATATTTATATTATTTAATGATATTAACATTTTAGTTATAAAATAAAAGTGAACGTGTAAAAAGAATAATATTCAACAACTAAATAAAACGAAGATAAAGTGTTTGAATCGTAAAGATTTGAGAAAAAAATCCTAATTTATACGTGTTAAATTTGAAGTATAGTACTTGGACTCATATCATGTTGGCAAATTTTAAATAAATAAATAAATTTGATTTTAAATTTTACTTATTTTTTAAAAAACAGTATATGTATTTAATTCATTCAAATAGTACTTTACATATTAAAATTTTACATATTTAAAATATTTTTATCATAAAAATAAAATATATTGTATTATGTTTATACTATCTAGTGATATAACCATATAAGCAAATAATAGAAGTGGATATAAAAAAATAAAAATATGTATTAAACTAATAAAAATAGAGAGCATCAATTATAAAATAATAAAAATTAAAAATATAATATGTATTCAATTAATTCAATTAAATTTAATTTATTTAAAATATTTTTATAATAAGAAGAATATATATTATAATATTTAGTGATAATGATATTTAAATTATAAATAACATGATTGAATAAAAGAAAAAATAAAAGTATGCGATAAAGTAAATAAAAATAAAAGAAATGGTGCATGAGTTGTAAATGCATTAAAAAAAAACCCAACCACTTTAAGAATTGATATCGCTAAACAATTTCATTTTAAATCTCATATTTTTTGTTAAAAATAAAATATGTAATTATTTAATTCTGTTGATATTTTATGTATAAAGTTGTAATTTATTTAAAATATTTTATAATATAAAAATATTGTATTACGTCGATACTGCCTGGTGATTTTAATGTTTAAGTTGTAATTAAAAAAATGACAAAAAAAGATGAAATGTAACAAATAAAATGAAAAGAAATAAATCATAAATTATAAAATAATAAGAGTTAAAAATATGCATAAAAAAAGAACAAATAAGTGATTCGATAAAAAGAAGAAAAAAAAGATATCACAAAGAAAGAAAATGACATGTTTTAAAAGATAGAATAAATATGTCTAAATGAATAAAAAAAACTTGATACATAGTAATGGAAAGATTAATTTAACTAAGAAGAAAATTAAATAAATAAATGATTTCTCAACAGTGCACTTCATCAACTATATTTATTCCTTTACAAGAAAGGGTAATCTAAGTTGAAGGTTAGAGGAAATAATTTAAGGGTAAAATTGGAAATTAAGAGATAAGTAATTTTGGAAGAAAAGTTTTATTGAGAATTTGACATGCGTCACGAAAAATACGGTGAGTGTCCAAAAAACTCTTCTTTTTTAATATTTCTTTCATTTTTTAAGTGTAATTTTAGAGGAAAAATTTTATGTTCAGTTATCTATCGTTTAAAAAAAATAAAATTATATTTATTATCTTTTTTCAAATATTATTATTATCTAAATAAATATTTAACAATTTTATTTATTACTTAATTTTTAATGGAAGATATATTAATAAATTATTTATAATTCATTTTTTTAAAATTAAGATTATTTATTATCTTTTTTAATTTTTGTATATTAATGTTAAATGAGATTAAAAAAATAGAGTGATTAGAAAATAAAGTTGGAGACAGAGATAGAGATTAGATAGAGAAGACTGAAGTTGTGCTTCAAGTGTTTATAGAATAAGAGCTTATTGGGTTCATAATTACTATAACAAATATTATACACAAATATTTATATTTTCTTCATATTGAATCCATAAGATAATTGTGTGCCTGCCTACCCAATTCATGTTCCCGAAATATAGTTTATTGAACAAAAAACCTCTCCTTTTAAAAGATTTTAAAAGAGAAATAAATATAAATTTTTTATATTACAATAATGAATTTTAATAAAAAATTATGGATCTTAAAATAAAAATATTTTAATTTCTTAAAAATAATGAATTTACATGATTCTTATCGTAATATATTTGATTTGGCATCCATTTAGACGGCATAATTAATATGTCGTTCAAATTGTGAAGTACAATTTATGTATTGCGTTCAATGCGTTGTTGGGATAGAGAAAGAGATGCGGCTTCCTTGAGACAGGCAGTGGCCTTTTCTTCCCTTCTACGGTTTGGTATTTGTCACACTTTGGGTTAGCAGCCAATCTAAGCATCGAGTCTATGGATAACACTGACCACCTCACATCACAAGTATAACATTACATAAGGACATTAGGACAATTTTGCTCCACTAAGATGCAGGATGCGTTTTAAAAATAAAATAAAGAGTAAATCATAAAATTAAGTCCTAAGAGATACATGATATGTTATTTTTTTTAAAATTTTATTTTATATTAATTAATTAAAATTCTGGAAAAAATCTTGTGTAATATCATCCTTCCATGAATGAATTTAATATAAAAATTAGAAGTTTGTATGCTTATATGATGTGTAACAAACTTTCAAAAAAAATTTTAATGTAACATGCATTTTTCATGACTCTAAAATAAAATATTATAATTATTAAAAAAAATTAATAAATGGAGAATATGGATTCAGTACTTATATGCAGGCTTTTTTTAATAACGGGTTATAGAAAACTGCAAATTTTTGGAAAAAAAAATTATGTATTACAATTTTGGTCAATGGAGTTATAACAATATTTTATGAATCTATTGTTTACAAAGTTAAAAAAATTATAAGATTTTGTTAAAAAAATATAAAATATCTCATTCAACTTTGAAATTATTGTATTTAAAATCTTACAAATTAAGCTTTTTAATTACAAAAAACTTGCAATTTCACCATCACCATATATATATTATTGGGTAGGAAAGATGGTAGGAAGGAAAGGTTTTCGTAATCTTATTAAGAATGGTATCAATGACATATTAGAATTATTAGCGGAAATTCACTTAAAAGTTACTATCAAATTTAATTAAATTATAACTCCTTGAGAAATTTTATCTATCAAATGGGGTGATTAATGGTGAGGAGGATTCAAAATTTTAACAAAGTTATAGTAATTTTTTCTGAATCTTTCCGACTAGTTAAACCAACCCATCTTGGCACACCATCACTAATTTAATAATTATTTTATTAAATTACATAACTTTTTTCAAAAGTCTTTGAAGGAGAACCTTAATATCAATGTATGGTGGTTTATAATATCATTTTTTCCATAAATAATTTATGTCACGTAATTAATAAAAATTAAATTATATATAATTTTAATTAAATATTTAAAAATAAATTCTAAAATTATGTAAAAAAAGACATGATAAATTAATATATAATAATATTATAATTTTTTTTAAAATTTAAAAAATATATAACTTAATAAAATAATTAATTAAATAAATGATAAATGTTAATAAAAATTTTTATAATTGAAGGATTTGATTTATAAATTTTTAAAGTTTGTGAGAGTAAAATACAATCATTCAAAAGTTAGATAGGATATCTTGTATTTTTCTCAAAAAATAAAAATTATTAAAGTTTTTCACAAAATTTATCACTTTATATAAAAACTTGAATTAAAAAACAACTTTTATATATAGGAACAAAATTCTTAAACAAAATATTTTGTTTAATAATAATATCATCCCAGTCATGCGTATCTCAAACAATATTGATATAATAAAGCTAGATACATAAAAAATAAAATTTAAAATTAAATTTTAAATATAAATCAAGGGCTATTATTAAATATAGTATGAGGGGATAAATTTGTAAAATTTACTTTAATGAATATAAAATATTTAAAATCCTATTTCAAATTCTTTTTTTTTGGTACTTATAATAATTTTTATATTTATATTAGGAAGAGTGAAAAGTTATACACAGATGAATATTTCAAGAATTTTATTTCATAAAAAGAATTAATTTATTTTTGTAAAATAATTATTATAAAATTAAAAAATTTTAAAATTCGAGGGCCATCGTCCCCAAGCCTCATTTCCTGCCGCCCTGCTTACATTGCGAATGTTACTTTCTTTCCTTTTTCCTTTTTTCCTTTTTGTTGGGTAATGCGATTGTTAGCTTTTAAGCGCCCGCTCCCATTGCGAATGTTAACTTTTAATTATTAAAAGTAGTGTGAACCCAGCGCCAAGAAAACTAGAATATATGCGTGAAGGCTGAGATAGTACGGTTCTATCATTATTTATCAAAGGAAAATACTTTCTCTCCATTTTTTATGAAAAGAGAAGGAATCATATAAATTTTAAAGAGAAATAAATATGAATAAAATTTTATTTAAAATTATGAATTTGAATAAAAATAAATATAATGAATCTCAGATAAAATAATTATATTTTCATATTTTCAGGATTGATAAGAAATTAACGGGAGAAGAGAAGATCCAAATCCATGTCAAATTACACATTTGAGGGGTCATACCAATGTACTTTATTAAAAGAACACGTGTACAATATTACTGGATCCAATTAACAAATAAGAAATCATATGATTTTGAAAAATATTCGTATATATCAATTATAAAATATATAATTATTTTGCATGAGATATAAAAAAGTGAATCAATTACAATTTTTGATATTTTATAAATTTAAAAAATATAATTTCTTATATATATATATATTATAAGCATAAAAGATGGACACTGAAATTAAATTTTAAATTTTTTATATCAATTAAATTAAGTGTTCAAATTTGATATTTAAAGACAATCATTAATTTTCATTTGAAATTTAATTTTAAATTTTATTTTTGGTATATATAATTTGCTATATACATTGCAAAATGGATATATAAATAATAAATAATAAAACTATCAGTAAACTTTTTATTTAGCAAGAACAATAACACATTATAATTAAAATAAAAAAAATTACACTTTATTCATGTGTTATTTTGTTATTCTTTATTTAACTCATAAATGATTTTAAGTAATTCACCTATATATATTTTCAATTCTTTAATAATTTGTGACCCTAAACTAGTTTTATTCAAAATTTAATAGAGAACTTACATGCATTACATATGATCCTTATTTTTCTAAGTTGTAACTTAATTTAACGCTCACTTAGAATTAAATTATCTAAAAAAAACTATTCACAATAATCATAGATTAAAATGTAAAAGATAATTGCAATTTTAAGAACAAAATTGATAATTTTATCTATATTTTATATATTAAATACAATTAAATACATATATTATAGTTTCATCATTTGAGAATTTCTTTATAAGTAAAGCGTTTGGGCTTTATTCGTTTGGGTGAAAAATATCTTTCAATTATAGTTATGAAATAATAAAATAGTAGATAATGGCTTAAATATCCGATATTAAATATAAGAAGTTTAATGAAAATACTATTATATCATACCTTTAGTTATTATTTTTTTAATTATAAGTTATAAAAACATAAAATATTCTTTTATTTATATATAAAAAAAATTCCGAATGAAAAGTACTTAAAAAAAAAAAGGAAGAAGAAAAGATGCCTTAATTTGTAGGTGCACAACCAAAAATATAAGTAAAACAGGCTCCTCATCCAAACTCCAAGCATTGCATTGGAGAATCCACGAGAGGAAAAACAGTGTAAAGCAAAACAGAGAAAATGCAGGATCTAAGAATAGCTGCAACAATGGTTTTAGCACAGATCTCGGAAGTGGGTCTCAACACCGTGTTTAAAGCAGCTACCACTAATGGAATGAGTAATTTTGTTTACATTGTCTACTCAAACGCCTTGGCTCTCTGTGTTCTTCTACCAGCCAGCTTTCTCTACCACAGGTTCTGCTTTCGCATAACCCTATGAAAAGTTTGATTTTCTAGGAAGTTAAGTGCTTTATCCTAGTATTTCTGGCGAAAAAAAATCGATCTTCTGGGAGTTTGGGTTCGTTTTAAGGTGATTTGTTCTTTTTGGATGCCTTGCTTGTTGAAAATGACAGAAAGAAAGCTGCTCCTCCAATCACAATCTCAATTATCTGCAGATTACTTCTTCTCGGCTTGCTCAGGTATTGTATTCTTAGCAAAAGTTAGTGGATTTGTTGAATTTTTTGGGGGTAAATTTTGGCGTTGGTGTGAAAGTTGATTAATTGGATGGTGTTGTGGCTAGCTGGGGTGTGCAGAGTTTGATTTATACTGGGATTAAATATAGTTCTCCCACTCTGTCTTCAGCCATGGTGGCTCTTGTTCCAGCTTTTACATTCTTACTTGCCGTTATTTCCAGGTATTTGCTATGTTTAAGAAACTTTTGTTCTTCTGGTTTTGCTATTGGAAATCAATTCTTTTTTTGTTTTTGGTTCAGAAATAGCCTTGTAGATGATAAATTTCATTTCTGAAGATAAGTGCATATGAAGCAATCTTACTCATTAAATTACCTTCTCTTTCCTCTTTTTGCTTTGTTATAACACTTCTTTTCCATAGAAAACATCATCAAATTTTTAGTAGTTAGAAAATTATTGAAAAACTAATATAAAAAAAGAAGAGAGCTGATGAAATAAGAGTAATATTTTTCATACAAATAAGAGTCAAACTGACTTTATTTGAGTAAAACAAATAATGCCAATTTCATTCATATTGTGTTATGTAAGAAGATTATATGTACAAGTAGAATTTCTTTTTCTTCTTTTTTTTTTTTTTTTTGAATCAGATCTATTTTCCCAACTGAACAAAGAGAAGAGAGAAAGAAGCAGCTGTTGCAAAAGCAAATTAAAGAGCAACAATGGTATTATGGATCCTTAAGAGTGAGAAGTATTTTATAAAGTAACCTGCAGTTAGGATGGTTACTACAATAAATTGACTATAAAGAAGCTAATTTTCTTTAACAAGCAACTTTCCAAGATGGTGTAAGACAAAACAAGGTCTCAATTAATTTCTTGGAGCTGAAGAACATAGAACAAAGCTGGTGTTGAATATAATAAATAAATAGATCTACTGAGATCCATTAAAAAAAAGCTTCAACCATAAAGACAAGCAAAATTAATGGTAAGTGTTAGATTTCAAATCTGATTGGCCCAAGTGAACTCTTGGGTCTGAATCGCAGAGCCTAAAAAATTTCCAAAAATTGTCTAAATAATTAAGTTTTATGTTTTATATATAATACTTAAGTCTTAAATTAAATCGACATGGAATTTCATAAGATGATGTTTTATCTATATTTTTATATAATGGAGTGGGAACTTCTACCTGTGAAAACCAGTCATTCAAATAATATTTTTGCATTACAGAGGATGAACTAGAATGGAAAAAAAAGGGAGGAAACTAACTGAGACTTATGATATGTTTTTTCAGGATGGAAAATTTGAATTTGAAACTACAAAGCAGTCAGGCATAAGTTATTGGCACTGTGGTGTCCATCACAGGAGCATTAATAGTAACATTTTACAAAGGCCAGCCAATGACTAGTGGTTCCTTGCCTCACAAAGTGTTGCATTTAACTTCACTCACTCAGAAATCAGATTGGCTACTTGGAGGCTTTCTCCTTGCAATTGGTAGCTTTGGCCTTTCAGTCTTGCTCATTGTTCAGGTAAGTACTCATTTCAAAATAAGCACTTTTTGGCACTTGGATTTAATCTTCAACCAATCAATGTATAGGATTTTTATACTAATACATATGGGATCATATGTTACCATGTGTTTGGAAAAAAATGGGTGAGATGTGTTACTTTTCTATATATAGTAATATTTCTAATTTTATTGTAGCATTAAAATTCTAAGTATTATTATCTATTTTTTTATAAGTTAAAAAATTACCTTCTTAATTTTAGAATTTATCAAAATGGCTGACTTGTCAAAATATAATAGAAAATAATATTAAAATTTTAGTATTATAATAGAATTAAAAATATTTTCCTTGATTATCATCGATGGAAACTGTTTTAAGTTAGATAATGGATCATATTCCAACTACTTGCAGATTACAAAAAGGCACTAGATAACTTTTTCCTATCCATTAATAATTGCAGACTTGCGTAATCAACGACTATCCTTCGGAGGTTATGGTAACAAGCATTTGCTGCTTTTTTATAGTCACCCCATCAACTATAATTGCTCTAATTGCTGAGCCAAATCCAAAGGCATGGCTGCTAAGGCCTGATATGGAGTTGCTAGCTGTAATATATTCAGTAAGTATAGACTATACATAGAAAAAAAATAAAAAAAAATTCTCAGTATTGAAATTGGGTGGAGTTTACACTGACTGCTTCAACTTACAATTTTAATTTTTAGGCATTTTTTGTGGTATCATTGAGAAGCATTGTGTATACATGGGCATGCCACAAGAAGGGACCTGTGTATGTCGCTATGTTTAATCCATTGGGGATGATCATTGCAATTGGAATGGGGATCATATTTCTTGGGGATACTCTTTATCTTGGAAGGTACATTTATCTTTACTTAACCTTTCCTTTGAGACCATAAGAGTGAATTCATTTGAAATATTTGAATTCGTGTCTATGAATCCAATTCGAAATAAATTAAATTCTATTTTTTTTTATGATTTCAAGTGAGAAATTAAAAAAGATGAAATAATTTTTTGAAAATTAGCACAACTTACCATATTTGGTTAAATTTTTGGTGTAGCATGATAGGGGGTGCAATAATAGGGATTGGGTTTTATGCTGTGCTGTGGGGACAGGCTTAGGAGGAAGAAATGGCTAATGGAAAAAATCAGGCAGGCAGCTTTGTCTCATCTTCTTCTACATTTCCTCTATTGCAGAACAAAAGCATGGATGCGTAGAGAATTGCCATCTCTTTTATAGCAGCGGGGATTATGAGCATAGAGTATCATATATAGGGTTAAGTACCTGAGTCACAAAAGTTTAGAAAAATGAAAGTTTTTGTTGCAATTTTTCGCATGAAATTTACATTTGATTCTATAAAAATTTAAAAATTTCTATTCAAATTGTTGATACTTTTAGTTTCTCTCAAAGATTTTTGTCTAGCTCTACCCCTAAAATCAGTTTTTTTTTTTCAGCATCTTTCTTTTGTAGTTGTATATCTTTGGTTTTAGTATTTGACTTTTTTTTAATGGAAAGTTGACAAAAATTTTACACAAAATTATATATATATATATATATATATATATATATATATATATATATATATATATATATATATATATATGATCGAACTTATGTGAGAGACTCTTTCACTTTATACAATAAGGTTTTATTTCGTATAATAAATAAGATAATTTATAATTTACTAACTTAATCAATAAGTTATAATCTAATTTTTAGATATGATTTGCTCATTAACTTATTAAAAAAATTATAATTTAATAAGTTATTATAAATAATTTATAATTTATAAGTTACTATATTTTAAGTTTTTTTAATATACCTTTATTTTTTTATTAATTTTCAACTAATATTCTTCATTAATATGAATTATTTTAATTTATATATATATATATATATATATATATTAATATATCATTTTATGTCACTTTATAATTTTATTTAATTTAACTATTAATTTTGTAAAATACTTCTTATATAATCAATTAGCTTATTAACTATCAATTAGAAGTTATAGGTTATCATTTTATTATTTACTAATTAACTTATTAGCTATTTGAAAGAAAAAAAGCCTAACTAATTAATATACTTCACGATAATTATTATACTACAGTCACATTTCCTTTTTTTATAGGTAATCGATTTTTTTATCCTCTTTAATTTTTTTATATATATTTGTTTTTCTTATAAATTTTTTTAAATTAAAAAATATAGAATCCCGTATATAAATTATGGTTGACCAAATAAAAATTTATAATTGAAAAAAAACTATGTTATTGATTATTAATTGTTACTGTGAAACTGTGGCCTAATACTTTTCCAATTATACATGGCATTTTGTTCTCTCTGGTGATTTTTGCAAGTCCCTATCTCTTCATCTCAATAAAAAGTAGGGATATTTGGAGAAGTCTCCTTCAGATGGTTGCTTCTATCTTCTAATTTCTCAATCAACCTATTATGAGCTAATGAAATCAAACACGTAACCCACCTGAAGTCAAGACAATCATTTATGGGTGAATTCTAAGGTGCCCCTAGTGGTACCAAACCCGGGGTGATGTGGCAAAATACAGGCCATTGGATGAGATTATTAAGTCAATGCTAAGACTTTTGTAATCTCATCCAATGGCTTGTATTTTGCCACATCACCCCGGGTACCAAACCCAAGGGGCACCATAGCAAGCACCTCATTTATGGGTTAACCACATCAGGACGCTTTGCGGTGTTCCTTACTTTCAAAGCAAAATTTCAGTTACTTAATATATTACTTTTTCATTTGTAATTATTATTATTATTTTATTAAAAAATTAGATGATTCTTCTATCTAATATTAATTTGCCAAGCAAACAATCCTTTGTTTTGAGGAAATATTTTATACAAAAATATAGTTATAATATATTAAAATAATAAAAAAATGTTTATAAATTCAAATAGGAAGTTATTTTTTTTCTTTTATTATGACTTTAGATATTATTATTATTATTATTATTATTATTATTATTATTATTATTATTTTGATAATGATAAGAGTGGCTAAGATGCACGTACACAAACATTAAGGATTAAGGATTAAGGATTAAAATCTAAATATAATACAAAGTACAAAATTTTTAGAAAGTATCCAATCCCACTTAAATTAAAAGTACTTGATATAATGGACTTAGGTTTTAGTGATTTTTCATTATCCTTTTAGTTTCTAAGTATCACATTTTTAATCATAAAGTAATATATATATATATATATATATATATATATATATATATATATATATATATATATATATATATATATATATATATATATATATATATGATACTTTCTTATTTATATATAAAAAATAATTTTTTAAAAAGTATCCAATTCCACTTAAATTAAAAGTACTTGATATAATGGACTTAGGTTTTAGTGATTTTTCATTATCCTTTTAATTTCTAAGTATCACATTTTTAATCAAAAAGTATAAATATATATATATATATATATATATATATATATATATATATATATATATGATATTTTCTTATTTATATATAAAAAATAATTTTTAAAAAATAAACAGAGCTGATTAACTTCATATATGGATTTGTAACAGAAATGTATCATAGGTAAAATAACGTTATTAGCACATATAAAATTTTTACATTTTTTGTATATTGCTCATTCATAACCAATAAAATAGAAGAATTAATTGCTCTTTTAATTGAAAAAGATAATAAAAAATGTGATTTTCACTCTACATTTCTATAAAAAATAGTAATTTTGAAGAAGGAGAATAACCTCAATACTAAATTTTTTGTCAAACAAATTTGCCTTTTATTTTTCTCTTCTCCTAATTAATGTTTTCTAGCAGTGACTTTGTAAATTTATTAACTTCATGTATATGTCAGCTTTTCAATGAATGAAACTTTAAATGTAAAATCTTGAAAGTTCTATTTTTTTCTTAATAAAAATGTCTAATATAATTGTAATTATATCATTTACTTTTACTACATTTTAATAATAACGTCTAAAAATAAATTTTAAAGAAATAAGACATTATGTGTAGAAAGTTTAAAATGCTAATAAGATATTAAATACCTAATAATATATTAAAAATTACAATGAAAAGTTAATTTTTCTCTACTATCATACTATTAAATATTACAATTTTTTCAACCAAAATATATGAGTAACATGTTGCTCAATCATTTTATATAAATAAATAATAAATGCTACTTTTTTCAAGGGAACAATCTTTGACTTAATTCATTGTGTCTTGCCATATTTATTAATATATAATTTACAAGTCTCAAATTTTAACATCTAAAATTGCTCAAGATTGAGAAATTTCAAATAGTAAGACATTGATAGAACTTATAAGTCAAGGAGGTTCAATTGGCTATTAAAAATTTTACAAATATTATTGAAAATTTAAAACCTTAAATTTGTTGTAGGAAAATGGAGACATTGTTAGATGAAATTCTTTGAATTTTGTAAAAATTGTGGATATGTTATTTCAAAAATATTTTTAAAAGAATTACAAATGCTATGAGTATGAATTTTCAAAAAATACAAGCTTATTCTTTCCGATATATGTATAAACCATGTATGTGTATTAATTAAAAACTAATGTATTTGAAATTGTATGAAATATAAAAACCTTGGAAAAACAAGATTCAAGTGTATAAAAGAATAAAGAAGAAGGGTGAATACCAAGAATTTTTATAGAGATTTGATGATATAAAAGGAATATCTTTTGGATCTACTTCTCTCTTCTCAAACTATTAAGTATCACTTAAGGTATTCCATTAGTTGTAAATAAATTACAACCACTTATCTTCACAACCCTTTCACCTTTTTTTTTCTCAATCTCTTGTTTTTTTTCACAAATATAAGAAACAAATTCTTACAAATCTCACTAGGAAATTTTATGGTAATTTACTCCAAAAACTAAAAAAAATGGATATGAAAGTTTTAGATTAAGAGAAATTAAGAAGAGAGCTTCAATTAGAAAGAAGTGAGCAAAAAAGTATATGCAAGTTATAGTACAATTACTTGGTGTATCTTCCTCCAAAGGAATGAAATCCATTTGTAGAGAAAAACTTGTAGAGGTTACTTGATTTCCAAGTTGACATGTCCTTTAAGTTGTCTTATTTGACCTTTATGTTGAAAATAGGATGTTCAAATCATGTGGGACTAGATCCAACCACTTTACAATAGAAAAAGCAAAATTTACCCGAGGTAGTAACTCACTTGTTATCTTGTTGTAATTTGAATTCTAGTGTTAGTCTTCAATAAAAAAAAATTATGAATAGTATCATGCACTTCCTTTAACTGACCAGTTACCTTTAAATACAAGAAAATTCAATTTTTAATATTTTTTCAATTAAGTACATGTTGGAAACCAATTTGAATTTGAATTTGATTTTTCCTCTCTTGTATGATATAATGGATGATAATGATTTTAGATTTGAATTTAACCATTGGATTTGATTCAAAATAAATTGAATTTTGAATATTAAAATATAGCCAATAGGATTATTTCTTAAAGTGCAGGTTTTGTTATTTTCAAAATTAACCAAAAAAAAATATTTTTGTCATAAGGGGATTAGTATTTTATAAAATATCTTAGGTTTAAGATGATAAAGAATGGTGGCCTAAATTGTCTTCTTGAAATATTAGATGGGCTTCATAATAATGAATCACTACCTTTATACCTAAATAAATTGAATTAGAAATGAATCTTTTAAGTCCAAATTTCAACTTATAAATCAATGCTATATTAGCTCAAAATATTTTATTCTTCCATTTGATTCCCTATTCTCCCCCTCTTTAATAATAACAAACATTGTAGAGATTCTTTAAATTTAAAATAAGGTAATAAGAGGTATTAGAGCATCAAATTTATAATAAGATAGAGATAGGTATAAGAGCAAACATATTAATGCAGTTATACTTAGAACAAATGTATCAGAGTAAAGAAAGAATTTGGAGTAAATTTATTAGAGCCATATTTATGCAAGAAATTAGTTTAACTCCCCCTTAAAATATGAACTTTCTTTTAAAAAGTTTTTCCTATGATTATGCATTGAAATTTTTTTTTGTAAAATCCCTTCTACTCCCCCTTTTGTCATTTGCATAAAATAAGAAGGGAAAACTATTAAACATATAAACTAGCAAACTTAATAAAATAGCAAACACACAAGCCTATAATGTAAGAAGTCAATGAAATTGTTGTGAAACATGCAAGTATATAATGCTAGTAAGTATAAATTAAACTGAGTATTAAATTAAGCATGCAACAAGCATGTATTAGAGCAAACATGTATTAAATAAGGTATACAAAAGAAGAAGGGAACTGAGCAGTCATGTAGTGTAATAAAAATTACGATGTAGTAAAATAATAAGGCATATCAAGTAAACACTTTATAGATATGCATAGTTTGAAAAATAAAGAAAGTATATGGATAATCTCTATGGAAAAATAGTAAAAAAGACAAAAAAAAATGTATAGAAAGCAATTAAAAATAGTAGAAGTTGTCCTATTCATATGTTAACAATCAAATTTGGAGAAGAAAATTAGTCATTATAAAATGGTGAGGAGAATACCAATGAAGATGAAAATCAAACATTAAAAAAAAGGATAACATCTAAAGATTGTGAATCAAAATCATCTTAAAATAATAGGATTTGTTACTAATGGTGATGAAAATAAGATTTTAAAAGAAAAAGTAATATGAAAAAGGTTTATGAGTCAAAATCATCAAAAAGATCATTAAAGTTATTCTTAAGAAGATGGTATTAATGAAAAGAAGCATCAAATTAGGGTAAGACATGAAATATTTCAAATAGTGAAAAAATTGGTAGAGTAAAATAAAAATGTCATAAATATTGGAAACTTGCCATGTTAGAGATCCAGAAATGGAAATATAGTAATAATAACAAATAGTAGTAAAAAAAGGTAATGATTACTAAACATAAAGTTACAAAAAATAGTAACATGCAATATAAAATAGAATAACAGTACTAGAGGAAATAGGAATAAAAACATATTATAATAGGACTAGATAAGTCAACAAAAGACAATAATGATAAATACAAAAGGAAACTAAAACTACTAGGCAACACAGTCATGACTTAGCACATTTATTTGCATATGCATAATATAAAACTAGTTTTACTTAATTATAAACTTGCGTTTGCAACATTTCTATTATAAAATAACTAACTAGAGTATCTAAGGCTAGGAAAAAGTAATGACTTGTTCTGATTGAGTAATAGCTGGAGTATAGTATCCTTTTAGCCTTTAAAATCTTGAAAATTAGTGTCCACTTTATCTAACAAACTTGCTACTTTATTTTCTAGCTTATTAACCCTTTTGTTTAGTTGATGAATGAGCAAATGAAGAAGTAGCTACATGAGAAAGTGGAGCAAGTTTTAAACTTGGTATTAGGTTTAAAGAACATAAGGTCTATAAAGGAAAAAAAGGGATTAAAAGAGATAAAGTTATAGATATCAAAGAATGGTCAAGATTTTAGTTCAAGTACTGGTTAAGGTATTAGGGCAGAAATCTATGGTAAAAGAAGGTGGGTTGGATAGGGCTTGCTAGTAGTTCTTTTACCCAAATGCTCCAGTGTTTGGATTATTCATGTTATATGGTGAACAACTATGTAACAATAAGGCACAAGGAGCATTGGATTGCAATTTGAGACATTTTTATTTCCTTAAATTATATTCCTAGTAAATTAGGGATAAGAGTTAGGTCATTCAAGAAAGATAGAGTTGTAGAAGTCTAACAACTATAACATAATTTGTTTGTAAGCAATTTAGATTTGCTTTTAGAAGGATTATTGTTTCTTATTGACTTTTTTTCTTATATTTCAACAATTAGAACATCATCATTTGAATCTATATGAAAGCTTTCCTTATATAGTTCTTCTTCAAATTAAAGCACTTAATCAAGTTCTTTTTGGTCAAGGCTCATCTAAAATCATCCTTCTTGATTGATTTCTTCTTGATTTGGTTTCTCACCATTCTCCTTTTCATTTTTTTTAACCATTTTCTTCATTTCTTTTTTTTAGTTCTTACTTCTTCTTCCTTACTTCTTCCATTTTTTCTTAATCATTCTTTAAATTTCCAATCTAACTTTGTTAACTTTTTTTTATCACATGAATTTTTAGCACTAATCTATTCATCTACACTAGTATTACTACCAAAATAGAGATCAACAAAACTAACAACAAGGACTCTATTTGATTTCTTTCTTTATCTTATAAGTGCTTTCTTGGTAACATTTTTCTTTTTCATACTTCCACAATCTATAAATTTTCAAGGCTTTTATTGCTTTTTTTTTTATTCCTTGGCTTCCTTTTCTTTTTTAAATTCTTCCATCTTTCTTTTTGCTTATAAACCATTATCCTTCTTTTAGTTTCCTTAATTTCCTCCTTTACAAATTTTTACTCGATTAATAAAGGTAACTATAGCAGGTGGCCCTACTTCTTCTTTTCATATTTTTTCTTCACCAACTCCTACAATCTCTTTCTTTTGGATCACCTTTTCTAAAAACTCCTTCATTTTTCTAGTTTTTTTTTCATTCCATGAATTTTTATAGTGTAACTTCTAGCCTTAATTACTTTCCTCTTTATACCAACAAGCATTCCTTAAGATTTGCTAAAAGTTAGAGTTTTTTTTAACCATATGACATTCATTATATTATCCTTCACTCATTTTTTCTCTTTTTCCAGACAGATTAATTACAAAATGATTTAGGATTTTAGTGACAATTATTCTATACTAAAGCTAGGAATCAATTTTTGTTTTTATAGAAATAAATTTCTTGATCACTATATATCCTAGGTTTATGTCAAATTTGGTTTCAATGGCCTAAAGAAGGAAGGCTTAAAATTTATTCATATTACTTATTAAGGTTTTTTTAGGATATAGAACCTTGCATATGTAATAATGTAATACCTTTCTGTTCTTTGTGAGTTAATTTGCTTGAAGGATTTTTTAGGAACCTATCATTTACAGTCATATCCACTATCATTCATGATTATCTTGCTAAGATTTGCATAAGCATTTTCATTTGGTGTACTAAGAAGTTAATTCATCAGAGCATAATCAATCTTTCTTTCTTTTCCATTTACAAATATCAATAACTTATTATCATCTCGAGAAAATTCTAATTTTTCATAAAATAGTCTAATGTTTCATTCATACACGACTTCATCTATTTCAAGAAAGCTTATTTGACCCATTCATTAAATCTACATAAACATTAGATTTCTTCATTCTCCAAATCACTAACATCAACCTTTCTTATTTTGATGAATTTGTGTTTATCATAGCTAATACCGAACTTGCTTCCTGCTACTCTATCTTAAAAATCATTTTGATTGAAAAATAGGGATGTTATGATAAGTTTTGAACTAAAGTTATAAAAAAATAAGAGAAATATTAATATTAAGCTTGAAGGTTTTTAGGATGAAAATAAAGAAATAAGATAGAAACCTTAGAAAGAAATAGAGATATACTTAAGATGTCTCAACAATGTTGATTTGAATGATAGCAAAAGATCGCATTTTTTAGCTTGTTAGTAAGAATTAAGGTAAAAATAAATAAGGGATAAGGAAATTAGATTTAAGCATAAATAGGGATTAAAGGATGAGAGTTTCAAAGAAAAGAAGTTTAAAGTGTGAGAGTAGGTACTTTTTGGTCAAAAGAAAATTAATTTTATTTTCTTGAAAAGATGCAACCTTTGATTTGAAATAATGGTTTTTCTTGGAAAAATGCAAGTGACTATAAGATTAAAGTAGTGTTTAAGTTATAGTATTGCAATGTGCTTTCAAGAAACAAATTAAGTTTTAAAAAAATTGACTTTCAAGAAAAAGTAGGCTACAAGTACAAATGAGGTACAAGAAATAATGGATTAAGTTTGGAATTGGTGGATAGAAATTTTGGCTAAAACCCCAATATTCGAATTTTAAAAATTGTGATTTAAACTTTAGGAAATATTGTATCATCTTTCTAAAAACCTAAGATAGCAACTAGCTTGCTATTTCGAAACCTATTTCCTATTTCTTAAAAATTTGAAACTAATTTCTATATAATGATGCATGCAATACCATATAAGCACATAAAAGCAATTAAATAAAGTTAATCAAAGCTCACCATATCAAGCATTTTCCTTATAAAACAAAACCTATTTTAAACAAGACATCTCTTCTAATACATGATTTTTAACAAAATGATGTTTGATTTCAAAATGCTTGGTTCTCGAGTGCTGTATTGGAATTTTTTTTAGATTAATAGCACTTGTATTATCACAAAAAAAAATAGGAAAACAATTGAATTTCAAATTGTAATTTTCAAGTCTCTTTTTAATCCATTAAACTTAAGTGCAACAACTTCTAACTACCATATATTCAGCTTTAACTATTCACAGAGCAATTAAAACTTGCTTTTTACTATGCCAAAATATAATTCTTTGTCATAAAAACTAACATGCTCCACTTGTACTTTTTCTATCTAAACTTGCATCTTGCAAAGTCAATATCTGAATATCAAACTAGGTTAAGAAAACTATCCTTAGGATACCAAAGCTCATAATTCTTTGTTCCCATTAGATATTTGAATATTTTTTAACAATATATAAATGAGATTCTTTAAAGTTTGATTGATATTTAGCACATAGATAAAAACTAAATGTGATATCTAGCCTATTTATGGTTAAATAAAAAAGTGAACTAATCATACCATTATATCAATTTTCATCAATTGGTTTATTGTTTTCATTTTTATCTAGCTTTGTGGATAGATTTATTGAAGTATCAATAGCTCTTACATTTTTCATCTTAAATTTCCTTAGGAATTTATTTGTATATTTTGCTTGATTTTTAAAAATTCCTTCATTTGTTTGCTTTACTTAAAGTCTATGAAAAATTTAATTTCTTCCATTATACTTATATCAAATTCTCTTTCTATAAGATTTGAAAATTCCTAATATAAAAGCTCACTAGTAGATCCAAAAATAATATCATGATTATAAATTTGCATAATTAATATGTCATGTAATTATTCTTAGAATAAAATTTCATATTATCTATTTGAAATGTAGTATGATATATTTATAGCTTTGGCCAAAAAATATTTTGGTAAATTATTTTCATAAAGTATGATTCTAACCATATCTTGTAATATTCTATTCTTTCTTTTCAAGACCCCATTTTATTAGAGTGTTCCATAATATGGGAAATTTTAATCGATACCACCATAGTCACTTTTAATATTAGTTATGCAAAAAAAATTTTTTTTCATTTTAAAATTTCTTGCAAAATTTCTCAAAGAATTTAAATATATAATCTTTTAATGTAAGAACATAAACTCATGCATATCTAAAGAAAGTATTAACAATTATTAAGCCATACTTTTTTCCTTCAAAACTCAATGTTTTGGTTGGACCAAATAGATTTATATATAAGAGTTCTAAAGGTCTTGATGTTGAAACCACATTAATTACTCATGATTCATATATATGATCTTTTTCAAAATTTATCTTTGAAAGACTTATTAGAAGGTCCTTTTTGCAAAGATTTGAAATGAGACACAAGTTGGCATGATCAAGTATTTTATGTCATAGACAACTTTTATCATTAGTTAATGTAAAACATTTTAAAGAATTTCAAGAGATATCTTATATATTTGAAACATAAACATTATCAATTCTTTTTCTAATAAAAGAATTCTATTTTTCCTTTTTATCTTGAATAAAGCAATGAGAAGATTTGAAAATTGCTTTATAACCTTTATTACAAAGTTGGATCATGCTAAGAAGATTATGTTTAAAACCATCAATTAGGCTAACATTATCATTGGATGTAAATCCCACATTAATATTACTTATACTAGTAATCTTGCATTGGGTGTTGTCTTTGAAGGTGAAGTACCCGTTATTGATAACCTTGAAAGAAATGAATCTACTTTGATTTTTTGTCATGTATTTTACACATCCACTATCTAAAAACTAATTATCTTTCTTGATTTTGGATTTAAGACACATACAGAACAAAATTTTGGATTTTCCTATGTACCTAGATCTTTTTGGGTCCTTTGAGGCTAGTTGATGCCTTTTTTATCATTTTGTTCTTTAGGCATCCAATCTTGATTCTTTTCTATATATGTTCTTTTTCTTAGATGGCATAAGAAAGAAATATGTCCCTTATCTCCACAATAACTACAAATGATATAAAGACTTGATGAATAAGAAAGTCTTACAAAATTTTATTTAATGTTTACCATAATGTGATTAAAAGTATTTTAATCTTTCTTTTTCTAAAGAATATTTTTGAATACTTAGAAAGGTATCCAAATTATTTTTTCCTTTGATAAACTTCACAAGATCATTTATTAGAGTATTTATCTTCCTTTTTAGAAAAAGATTTTTCTTTTTATAATTGAAAGATTGATACTTTAGCTTAAATCTTATTTTATTATTTTCTAATTTTAATATTATTTGTGAAAGCTTTGTTTTCTTTTTTCTTTTAAAGAATCTTATTCTTTTGAAAAAGATTGATTTTCTTCTTTTAAAGATTTTACTACTTTTGTTAAGAAATTATTTTGATCTTCAAGAAAATCAATTTTTTGATCCAAAGTATCAAGAACTTGATTTTCTTATTTTAATGTTTCTAACTCTTTTGTTAAAACTTGAATTCTTTTTAAAGAAATTTAAAACTTATTTTTTTGTTTTGAAAGATTCTTTGTCAAAACTCTATTTTGTTTCTCTATTAAAAATATTTTGTTAAAACTTTGTAAAAATCTTCCATTAAATTATAAAATAATTCGTGTAATTCATCATAAGATAAAGGAGATTCAAGTTTATTATTTGTTATCTTATTTTTTTCTTGACTTTTGGTTATGAAGGAATAGTTAGGGATGTCATCATCTTTTTCCTTTTCAAACTCCTCTTTAGATGATAAATTTTCATCGTTCTAAATAGCAACCATAACTTTCTTCTTTATTGGCCTCTTTTAGAATTCCTTTTTAACCTCGAACAATCATATTTCTTATGTCCTAATTTTTTGCATTTGAAACACACTAAAAGTTAATTATTTGTTTTACCTTTATTTTATTCTCTTTTTTAAAGTGATCTAGGTTTGAAATAATTCTTTTTTTTACATTCTAAAGAAACATTTAGCCATTAAAGCCATCTCTTCTTCTTTATTTTTTGTTTCTCAATCAAGATCATCCTTTTCCTCATCAACATCTTTTGAGGATGTTATAAATGTTATTATCTTCTTTTTCTTTTCTTGGTCATATCTCATATATATATATATATATATATATATATTAATGCTAAGAGTTTTCCTCTTAACTTATTATAGTGAGAGTTGAAAGGTTATTTCCTCCTTATATGATATATACTTTAGATTGCTATATTTTTTGGAGTGTTATAAAGATTTTTGTCATTAGTTTTTTATCTATAATGATTCTTCCTAGAACATAAAAATCATTAACGATGGCTAAGAGCCTTTCAAATATAAGATATATTTTCTCATTCTCTTTCATTCTATATATTTCATATTTATATATAAGCATATTTATTTTAATTTCTTTTACTTGATTAGTGCCATTATAGGTCACTTCTAGCTTTTAGTGATATACATTTAGAAATATTCTTGAATAAGTGTTATGGTGCATACAATAGCATTCATTGCATTTGTATAAAGTATTTCCTTCTTATAATCATCTTTCATCTAATCGCTTTGGAGCTTAAGCACCTTTATTACACCTTCAAGTTTTATTGGTGCTTTATAGCTTTCCATGATGATTTTTCATACATTAATGTTGATGGATCTCATATAGATCATTATTCCAAACTTTCAATAGTTTTAGTTCGCACTATGATAGAATAGAGGTCTAGTTGTTGAATATTTCTTTAGTTCATAAGTGTGGAAGCTTGATCAAATGTCGTACATGATTAGGGCTTTGAGGTAAAGAGCTTTAGGAACTAATAAGAACCTGTGCTTACTAGAACAGTTTGCCAATCCAAGAAGCTCCATTTTCTATAAAATCTTTACTCACAAAATTGTTAAACTTTAAAAGTTTACAACCAAGCTTAGATACTAGGGATGAGCAAAATGTGTTTATTTGATTTTATCCATCTAATCCAACCCAATTATATCTAATATTTAGTAGTTTGTAATACTTTAATTAGATATAAGCCTTCAATTTATAAAAACATGGTGTATGTCAAATAGTTACAAATAGGAAAAAAATCTTCTTAAATCTGGACTTGACTGAGAAAATAAAAAAAATGCAAGTTTATATTATTTTATTATCTAATAGTGAAGTAAAACTAGACTTTACTAACTCTAATTATTTAACTT
Source organism: Sindora glabra (assembly GCA_020226215.1). NCBI lineage: Eukaryota > Viridiplantae > Streptophyta > Magnoliopsida > Fabales > Fabaceae > Sindora > Sindora glabra. The sequence goes on from CM035236.1 coordinate 24,592,973, forward strand.
TTTCTTCTACCTATAAAGAGATGAAGTGAACATTGAAGGGTAATTGATTTTTCTTTTCCTTTAGTCTTCTTCTTCAATTGATATTCATGGTTGAAGGCACTAGATCACACTTAGTCATCTAGATCTCAACTTTTACTTTTCTTTTTTTCTTTTCAATTTTTTTCTTATATGTAAATATATCTTTCACTTAAATTCAAATATACATAAATTTATAATACTTTCTTCATCTCTACCTCTTCTAAAAATAGATCTATAGCTTTTTCTTCAAGTTTTTTGTTCTAACAATGAAAGAGCTTTGGAATAAATGAGTTTCTACTTAACTTTTTTAAAGCTACTTGAGCCTATATAACTCAAATACCAATTGACTACTTTAATTCAATACGTATTATGGTTAGAAATGATTCATCATTTTTCTATCTAGTTATAACATGATCAATTTAAATTTCAGACTAGATCCATCTAAAAATGTCCAATGCTCAAGCCCATCAGATACCAAGGGGTAAGCTATTAAAAATTTAACAAAGATTATTGAAAATATAAATCTTTAAATTTGTTATAGAAAAATTATGAAATTACAAGATGAAATTCTTTGAAATTATTTTGCAAAAATGGTGAATATATTATTTCAAAAATATTTCTAAAAAAATCACAAATGCCATGAATGTGAAGCTAAAAAACATAAGTCTATTCTTTCTAATATATGCATGAACCTTGTATGTGTATTGATTAAAAATCAAGGTATTTGAAATTGTTTGAAATGTAAAAAACTTGGAAAAACAAGATTTAAGTGCATAAAAAAGTAAAGAAGAAAGATGAATACTAAGAATTTTTTAAGATTCAATGGCCTAAAAGAAATGCCTTTATTCTTCTTTTCTCAAACTATCAAGTATTACTTGAGAAAATGTATTCCAATAGTTGTAAATAAGTTACAATCATTTATCCTTACAACTTTTTCACAAATAAAAAATAAATTCTTGCAATCTCACAATCTCACTTGGAGATTTTACAATAATTCACTTAAAATAAACCTATCAAATGAACTAAAGTTTGTAGACTATAATTAATCAAACTACTCAAAACTAGGTCCATTTTTTCATAATGGACTAGGTAGATATAGATGGGTTTGCAAACTCACAATTTGGATCATGGATATGGATCAAAACTAGACCACCCAAAATTTAGCTAATTTTCTCACGAGTAATACAAATTGACTTGTACAAATCAAAGTCCAAATTTGGTCTAGTCCACTTATTTTGTAGCTTTAATTAAAACCACTCAAAAGAGTGGATGTAAAAGTTTTGGTTTAAGAGAAATTAACAAGAGAGCTTTAGTTGGAAGTAGGGGAACAAGAAAGCATTTGCAAGTTATAATGCAATTATTTGGTGCATCTTCCTTCAAAGGAATGAAGTCTATTTGTAGAAAAAAACTTGTGAAAGCTAGTTGATTTCTAGGTTTACTTGTTCTTTAAATTGTCTCATTTGTCGTAAATGCTAAAAATAGGATGTTCAAATCATGTAGGGCTAGATCCAACCACTTTGCAGCAAAAAAAGCTAGTTTTACCCTGGATAGTAACTCACTTTCTATCTCATTGGAATTTAAATTCTAATCTTAGTCTTCAATTAAAAAGCTATGAATAGTATCATATTCTTTCTTTAACTAACCAGCTACACTTATATACAAAGAAATTCAATTTTTAATATTTTTTAATTAAGTATATGTTGGAAACCAATTTGAATTTGAAAATTTCCTTCCTTACATGATCCAATGGATGATAATGATTTTAAATTTGAATTTGGCCATTGGAATTGATTCAAAATAAATTGAATTTTAAATTTTAAAACATAGCCAATAAGATTATTTCTTAAAGTGCAAATTTTGGTATTTTCCAAATTAACAAAATAAGAAAATCAATTTTTGTCATGGGGCAAATTGATATTTTATAAAATATCTTGGGCTTGAGATGATGAAGAGTGTTGGCCCAAATTATCTTCTTGAAATATTAGATAAGCTTTATAATAATAAATCACTACTTTCAAGGCCTAATAAATTGAATTTGAAATGAATTTTTAAGTCCAAAATTGAACTTATAAATAAATACAATACATTAGCCTAAAATATTTTATTCTCCCATTGGCTACCCCAACACAACAGAATCAGATACATATATGCAGAAGAAAAATATCAGGACAGAGAATTCTCCAATTTGGTGTGGCTAAAAACTAAACAACCGCACACTCATTAGATAATACTATGCCAAGTGAACGGACATTTCAAGTTTCTTCAAAATGTGGACACCCCCCATTGATAGTTCTATCATTGAATTGCCCTTGTCTTTTATAATCACGGGGCCCACTAATGGACAGCTTCATCACTAAAGATTAGCAAAAGAACAAAAAGGATCTGTACAACAAGGGAACTTTCCTTTTGAGTTTTAACAACATAAAAGTAAATTATATCTCTTCACAAAGTGGGAGAAAAACAGTATCAACTCTCATCAAACTTGATAATCTCTGCAAATGGTATCATTGTGTTTAAACAGAAGAAGATCAGTGGTTGGAGGAGAGAGAAAGAGAGATGAAGGGTGCTGGAGTAACAGGACTAATGGTTGCTGCACTTTGCTTGGAAGTTGGTCTGAACACTCTGATCAAAGCAGCCACAACCAAAGGGATGAGTAACTTTGTTTTTGTTGTCTACTCTAATGCCATGGCTCTCTGCTTCCTTCTACCTTCTACTTTCATTTATTACAGGCAGGTTCTTGTTCCATCTCGAATCATTCAAAAATTTTGATATCTTCCAATATATTTCTACGTAGTAATTAAGGATAATCTCATGTGTTGCACGAATTATATTTGAAAATTTTTCTGTAGAGTGAGGGAAATAAATGAAAGCTCGAATCATTCAAAAATTTGATATCTTCGATTATTTTCTATATAGCAATTAAGGATTGTCTCATGTGTTGCATGAATTACATTTGAGCTGAAAACTCCAGGCTCTGCATTTATGTAACGTACCTTCGTACTATGGACTTACTATTATTAAGTTTTGTAGAAAAATACTGTCCTCCATCACTTGTCTATGTAAATTTTTGAGAAAACTACAGTAGCACTAAGAAAATAGTATTTCTGATAACTTCTAATTTTGATGACATCTTTTGATGGGACCTATTAAGGTAGAAGATCAAGATGATGTAAAATGATGTGTTATTGATAGCATACAACTGTTGAAGCATGCACCACAAATTGTAGTTTGTATTTTTATTAACATAGATAGGTAGTAGCTGATTCACCAATATTCAATTCATAAATTGGTAGCTGATACTTCAATTATTGATGCCTTACCTCTTTGTAGTAAAATACTGTCCTCCATCACATGTCTATGTAAATTTTCGAGAAAACTACAGTAGCACTAAGAAAATAGTATTTCTGATAACTTCTAATTTTGACGACATTTTTTTATGGGACCTATTAGGGTAGAAGATCAAGATGATGTAAAATGATGTGTTATTGGTACTATACAACTGTTGAAGCATGCACCACAAATTGTACTTTATATTTTTATTAACGTAGATAGGTAGTAGCTGATTCACCAATATTCAATACATAAATTGGTGGCTGATACTTCAATTATTGATGCCTTACCTCTTTGAAATGACAGAAAGAAAGCTTTCCCATCAATCACAAGCTCAATCATCTTCAGAATACTTGTTCTCAGCCTGATCAGGTATGATAATTTTGGGCAAAAAGTAGATTTTTTTTTTTATTATTATTATTAGATTCAGGTTGTAGGTGGAATTTGATGGATTCCATGGTTTAATTTGTGGTAGCTGCTGTGAGCAGACTTTGATATATACTGGGATTAAGTATGGGTCTCCTACTCTGGCTTCAGCCATGGTGGATCTTGTTCCAGCTTTTACCTTCATACTAGCAATTGTTTCCAGGTCTGATTCCTTCATTTTCTGTGTTTAACAAGCCCTCATTTTGATCTTTGGACATATCGTGTATGTCTATTTGTATGAAAAAATGTCTGCACAGGTTGAGTTGTTGAGAGAACTAATGTGGTTTTGTTTGTTTTTTCTTTAACCAATTTGCCTCCGGTGGATAACTTATTTTCACTGTATCTCCTATTTTCACTATGTCTCACTTTCCGAGCTGTTTCCCAAATTATCTCAATTTTTGTTTGGTTAGCATGTATATATTCTCTTTATCCACCATAATAACACCGGACTAATCGCAATGGCATTGCGAACCGATCACGTCATAAAAAAATTATTTCAATAGTCTTTTTGTCTCTCCATAAAATATCTCACCCTCCACTCCTCCTGAAAACGAATCACACCCCAACTAGTGGCATGGTTGATAAGCGTTAGTCCCCATATAAAAAATAACTCTTTATTTTATTCTATTTATTTATTTCACTATGAACTATTCTTCAAATTATCTCACCATAACCATTTGCAGCAGCATAGTTGGTCCAGTAAAAGAAAATTACCAGACTAGTCAAAAGGGACAACTTGAGAAATAGCTTGATGAGGAAGAGTGAACAAAATAAAAAATAAAAAATTGCTCACTAGGGACAAAATCGTAAAAATGCCGGACTAATTTCACACTGAATCCAATAGTATACTTTGATTTCAGGATGGAAAAAGTGGATTTGAAACTACGAAGCAGTCAGGGAAAGAGCATTGGCACTTTGGTGTCAATTGCAGGGGCATTAATTGTGACATTATATAAAGGAATGCCCTTGACTGGTGTTTTTCCAGAACCAAAAGACCACAAACGAGTTCTGACTTTCCTCTCGCCTCAATCTCAGTGGCTACTTGGGGCCCTTCTCCTTACTGCTGCTGCTTTTTGTCTTTCACTCATCTTTGTTGTCAAGGTAATTCACTCTTACTAATCTCACTAATTTATTTTATTCATGTATACATGCATTTACTAGTAGTCATGTACTAGTGTACATACAAATTGTTTGGTTCACATATATAATAAATTTAAGCAAGAAGTTCAACTTTTTAAAATATAATTTTTCTCCCGAATTATCTTATAAATACTTAAAATTATTTAATTAACAATAAAAAATTAAACAATTCTTCAAATTCTTATCTAGACAAAGGTAGAAAAGTAATTTCTCACAAAACGTGAAGTCCTACTTCTTTCATCTTATTAATCAGTAATTAATCGAACAATTTACTTATTTCTTACTTTTCATAAAAATTACACTTCCTTATAACACTCTATTAACCAAGCAAACTTATAGACTATAGAGTTATTCCAATATATCTATCTTCAATGTTGAGGGTTTATGTTTGATATTTGCAACGCATTTATGTTATGTTCCATGTTTGTGTCTGTGCTATGTACTATTTAATGTAGGTGCTCTTTGCCTTTGCAGCTTATAATCAAATAACTAACTTGTTTCACCTACAGACATGGATTATTAAGGACTATCCTGCAGAGCTTATGGTGACCACCATTTCTTGCAGTTTTGTGCTCATCCTATCTCCCCTAGTTGCTCTCATTGCCGAGAAAAATCCAAAAGCTTGGATTCTAGAGCTTGACATGGAGTTAGTGACTATATTATATTCAGTAAGTGCAGATCCTATTGTCTTGAACTTTTGACAAGTTTGCATTTGTAATCTTATTTTTTCATTAATTTTCAGGCGATTTTTGTTGTATCAATGAGAAATATTGTTCATATATGGGCATGTCGCATGAAGGGACCTGTGTATGTTGCTATGTTTAATCCTTTAGGGATGGTGATTGCACTTGCTATGGGAGTTGTATTTCTTGGAGACACCTTGTACCTTGGAAGGTTTAATAAACTTCACAATCTATTAGAGAGGAATGTGTGATACACTTTTAAATTTCATTTATTTTTTGAAAAATAATTTTTGTAAGAAAATTTCATTTCCTTTTATATAAATTGAGGAGTACCATGTATCTTTACACTTGTGATTAAAAAAAAAAAAGGATCCTTAGAAATATGATAATAGAGAAAAATGACTTCCTCTTTGAAAAAGAAAAAAAAATATTTTTTTATTAAATTCATTATATTTATTATTAAATATATCAATTACTTTTTATTATTTTAATAATTTATTACTATATTTTTAAAAAAAAATATTTTTCATCCAAATAAATCAAACCTAATGTATCAAGCATTTCTCTTTATGCTCCTTTTCCTACATAAAAAAGTACGGCTTTTTATTTAATAATATGATGTTTAGAACGTGAACTACTTAGATGTAGACCTCACATGAAGTCATTCAAAATTTTGAGGGATTTAAAAATTGAACTTTCTCCGAGTGCTCGATTATCAATTTTCAGTTAGTGTTTGATGAAATGTTTTGTGCAGCATGATAGGAGGTGCAATAATAGCTATTGGCTTTTATTCTGTGATATGGGGGCAGGCTCAAGAGGAGAAGATGGCTAATGAGACGAATGCAATGAGCAGCTTTGTCTCTAGTTCAGCAGCCCCTCTATTAGAGAACAAGATCATGAATGTGTAGAATTAATTTTATCTGGCAATCATAACCAAAATTTTTACATAATTTTCCACTGATATTATTAAATGCAAACTTATGGAATTTAATCTATTTTTATAAATTTTATTTTCAATTGGATTAATAAATACTTTACTTTTTGTGCTTTTCAGAATCCTGCCTTTCACCTTGCAAATCTGCCTCGCCAGATTTGGATTTTGAAAGGAGTATACATTTGCTGGTCTTTTCCTCTTCTTGCTTTTGTCATCACAGAATTAGAGTAAAACCAAAGACCAGGAAAGAAAACAGAAACCAAGGTAAGGAGGGACAACATCATTCAGCAATTTAGAAAGGAGTAGGGCGGCACCTAAGTCAAGGGACGGATGTTCTTCTCTGTTACGTAAAATCATCGAGATCTAACAATTTAAGTAATATTTTATAGTTCTTTAAAAGTTTTATTTTTATTTATATTTTGAATTTTTTTGTCGGTTTAAAATTGTCTGAATTTTTTCAATTCTTTATTTTATTAATTTTCTTTAATTTTAAAGAGAAATAAATACAAATTTTATTTCGATATCTACAATTTATTTACTAAGAGCGAATACTTCAATTTAAAAAAACTCTGTACTGGCTACAGTGGATATGATGTTGAACCTATTAGATGGTTCTTTCTTCCGTTTAATGTTGTCTCATCGAAAACAATTAGATTGATTAAAATACAGAGCGATGATGAAAATATTATCTCGTGTTACCGTTGCAATTCTTATTATAGATATAGGTGCAGAAATTTTGGATGTGCCAAAGCATATGTGCCCCGTTTAAATGGCAATGTGTGAAAAGATTTCAACCCACGTAATATTTAATAAAAATATTTAAGGAAAATATGTAATAAAAATTTAATATTATTAATTACAAATTTTTAATAAAAATCTACCGGTGACTAATTGTATAACTTTTCATTAATATATCATTAATTTTTAATTGAATTTGATGAATTAATATTATAACTATTTCTATATAATATTGTAAAAGCATTATAATTATTTGATACAATCCTATTTTTTTCTTAAATTTCACTCATTGTAAATAAAAATTTTTTTTTTTTATTTTCTTTCTTTCATATTTTCACTAATTCTAAACAATTTAAAAAAAATATTCTTTCACCTCCATTTTCCTGTTCCTCCGATTTCTTTTCGTTCAATTTCACCCCTAACCAAAGCATAAGTGCGGGTGACAAAGCAGTGGATTAGGAAGTCCCACATCGACAGTCAAACAAATGGCCACGAGCTGCACTCAATATAAAAATAATAATAAATTTGCCGGCAAGGCTTGAGGAAAGGTTCAAGTATATTTGTGGGTGGGGCAACGACGCGTCTGATGAAGTGTTAATGGGGGGTGTGTCTACTGCTGGAAGGGTACCCCTCGTGGTGGGGCCGCACAATTCTGGTTCAAAGTTTTTAAGCTCAGCGAAAAGGAGGGTTGATGAGTTAAATTCTAACGCAATATAAATTCTGAAATAAGTTAAAATATCTTGGGCGCAAGTCTTGTACCCGGTGATTGGTTATTATTATCTTAAATTTTATAATCGCATAAAAAGAAAAATATCCGTTGATTGATTATCTTAAATTTTACAATTATATAAAAAGAAAAATATAATGGAAGTGCGTTTAGATTAAACAATTAATTTTAATAATATTTTATTTATTTTAATATTAAAAGTAAATGAAGAGATGTTTAATTATTAGATAAAATTAAGGGATTGATTATAAATTTTAAGAGATATATATTTATAGATAAAAAATTAAACATTATACTCATCCTTAAATTTATATAGGAAATTACATTAATTTAAAATCGAGTCATGATCACATTATCATATTACAAACCATATAAGAATAAGAATGTATTTATATTACATGAAATATTATCATATTTATTAAAAATAATGACCGTGTAGACAAATATTTAACTCTATCATGTTAATACCAAAAAAATGTCATTGCTTCATTTATTTTTAGAAGATATCTTTCATAAAAAAATCTTATTTGCTTTTATACAAATGAATGAATAGCATATTATCTTCATATTTATTATTAAAAATTAATATTTAAAATTATAATAATTGAAAAAAATAATATTTTTTTGAAGTTATCTCTTACCAAATACTTTATATTTAATATGGAATATATAGAACATTTTTTTACCATCTTAATCATATATAATTATTTTTATGAAAGATATTTTCATCAAAATAAGCAAATTTAAGGCTTCATTTTCATAAAATGTAATTATAAAATATTAAAATGACAGTAGATATTTTATTTATTTAATATTGAATATGAAATATTTGAAGAAAGCAACTTCCTTTATTTTAAAATAAAATTTTCTTTTATCTATTATTATGTCTCTAAATATCATTTTAAGCTATTAATATAAGTAGTATATTAGTTTTATATTAATATATATATAAATAATATTTTCTTATTAAAAATACTTATGGACAAAATAAATGAAACCTAAATAATACTTTAAAATCAAACATTTGGGATGATTTACAATGCGGGGTGGGGGTGCCGAGAAAAATAGCTTGGTATTTGGGTCCATTTGGTTGGGGGGAAATTCATTTTTCAACTTTCCCTTATTTGGATATTCAAAAATTTTGATTAACAAGAAAATAAATTTTAGTCAATTAGAAAGTTGTATTATTTTTTAGGAAATAACTTCCCATTTTAAAAAATAAAATTCATTTTCCTTATTATTCAATATATTCATATCCAAACCTAAACTTTTTACCTTCTCACCTTATTATGCAATCGCAATCATAAATAAAATTTATTTTTATTTATTAAATATTATAATAATTTTGAAGTAAATAATTTTGATTTACTTTAAACAGAATTAATTTTTATTTGTGTACCAAATAGCAGAAAATATTTTTTCTTGATGCACCAAACAACATAAAATCAATTCATTTTTCAGAAATATATTTTTTTAGAAAAGCATTTTCTAAAAATTTTATTTTTTCTTAAACCAAACAGACCCTTTATTAAAATTGTAACCTTTTCTATAAAACCTGTAATCACTCTATCCTTATTTTTTTATAAAAATTAAAGAGATTAATAAATAACTTGAATATTTGGACAAAAGATGTTGCATTGCATTTAGTATTTATTAAAAATAATATTTATAATTGAAGCAATTGAACATTTATTATGATAATAAAGATGGAAGTAGAAAAAAGATAATAAAAATATTTATTTTTTAAAATAATATATAATATAATAAAAGACAAGCTTTGCAATTTGATAAATAAAGAGAAAATGAGAGAATAACTTTCTCACCAAACCTTGTAAAATCTTGCAATATGAATGGAGAAATGTTAAGAATTACGGTTGTGAGGATGCAAGGTGTCGCCATAAAAAATATTGGGGCCACGTATCGCAATTCAAAACCAAGTTCTTGGGCTCCATTTTCAATTTTTTTTAATAACACGTGAAATGTCTCATTTGTTAAATATTTTTTGTGGGTTATATATAATTTATTAATAAAAAAATTATTATTAATTAAGTCTTATGTATGTGATAATTTTATATAGACAAACAGGTACTTGGCCTAACTAATAAATGAGTTTAGATTCTATAATGGATAGGATCCAAAATTTGGATTAAGTAAATATATAAAGAAGTTCTTACTTCATATCTCATGAGTTTAGGTTTTCTACTTAATTGATGAGACTTATTTGTACGAAGATTGGGAGATTGTTGAAAGAGGGATTTCCTGGTATATTAGTGCTTCGAATGGTAGGTATTTGTAAATTATTATGTTAATGATATTAATTCAATTTATTTTATTTCCTCTTGATCATATTGCAATTAAAAGATGATATTAAAAGTAAATTTTCATAAATAATTTTTACAATTAGTATTAGAACTTAATTTGACTTTTGGTTGTAGTTGATTTTGGGAGAATTTTGAATAATGCGTATGCCTCTATAATTGTTTAAAAATTTTCTATTATGTTGTATTGTTCTGCCATGGATATATGTGTGTTTGTGTGGTTTTGAATGAATGATATTCAAAATTAGAGGATATATGGATATTGCTATAGTGATTTTGAAAATCAAATTTTTATAAAAAAAACTGATATAAAACCATTGAAGTTGGTAGAAATTGCCAAAAAGAAAAACTAGAAACCTAGCATGAATAGTACCATAACCAAAGCCTCTATTGTTAAACTGTTGAAAACTTGAAGAAATTGAGAGGAGCAATGGGTAGTTTTAAATAGGGTTTTTAAGGGGATTTTGGCATGTGAGATACATAAAATACAAATCTTTTGTCCCTTGAAAGACTAAAACCTCCATGACTTAAAACTTAAATTTTTGATAATTCAAAATTATATTTTTTTTATGTAGTTTTAGCCAAGAAATCAATAATAGATTGTGGGAGATTAGAAAATGCTTTCTAGGTAAGAATAGCACCAAGAATCACGTAAAACATGGGCAGAAACTATTGAGTACAATTTAGGTTATGAATCGGGTTTGGATGACCCAAAAATTGCATAATTGGATGGAAGTGATGATTCACAATGTGTCGTGCATCATGCCCAGCTGCACAGCCGACATATAAGGGTAATGCACCATGCACATACCAGCGAGCTCCATTCTCCAAGTTCTTTTTAGTGGCCATTTTTTCAAAAAAATTTTAGATATAATTAATTTTAATTATATTTTATCCATTTTATTTAGATATTCAAATGGACTTATTTTAAGTTAAAAAATTTATTGTGTGTTCTTTGAGATATTGCTCGCCTTTTGAAATTTTTGGATATTATTTATATATTTTAATAATTTTTTATTAAAATAAAATTATTACTGACTTGCACTAACCATAAAAAAATTGTGTGATTGCGTACTCGCCTTTGTTAGGCTAATTGCATAAATTTTTGGTTCAATTTTAATGAAAGATTATTATTTAAAGGGGGAGAAACTATATTAATAACATGAATGACCTTCGATATTATGTTGTTGATGTAGTTGGTTAGTTATAATGTAAGTGTAGAGTTAAGTATTGTACATCTAAATTACTTAAATACCTTTTGATGTTAGTATTTTAAAGAGATGATATTTAACTCTTATATTATGTTATAAAGTTAGACATATTTGATTTTATAATATGATACTGTGTAAGGTTACATATTTAAATATTGTGAGAAAAATGTTGGCATGATTACATTATACATACATTAATGTTTGGTATGTCATTCCTTAGCCATTATGCAATAAACTTTAAAAAGACACTAAATAGGACAATGAGAAAAGACCAGGCCAATGTTTGTTTCAAGTCCAATCTAGTGGATATGGCATAAGATACTTGGTGGTCTGATATCGATTCTATGATTCATGTAAACAACTTATCCTAATCATTGGGAAATTTTAGAAAACCAGATAATGGTGAATTGATTATCAGAGTGGAAAATGATGAGAAAGTAAGAGTAGAGCTCATTGGGGATATGTATATGCGATTGTTTATTGGATGCGAGTTGGTGCTCAAAGATATAATCTTTGTGCCTTCCATAAAAAGGAACCTAATATCAATTGTAACTCTAGATCTCCAAGGGTATTCTTATAATTTTAAAGGTAAGAAGGTGAATCTTTTCCAAAACTTGACTATTATAAGCACTAATGAACTGGTAGATAGACTATATATAATACATCTAGATTTGAGTTCCCTCAACATTGTTAACACAATCACAAGGAAGAAAAGAAATAGATTGAAAAAAATACCTTAATGTTATGGCACAAACATCTCGATCATATTTCCAAAGATCGAATTCAAAGGTTAATTAGAGAAGGTGTTCTGTATAATCTGAACTTCTTTGATTTGGACACCTATATAGATTGTATTAAAAAAAAATTACTGCTAAGTTTAGAAAGGGAAAGAGAGTTGAAGACAATAGGCACTAGAACTTATTCATAAAGATATTTGCAGTTCCATCACATTGAAGCTATAAGAGGATAGAAATACTTTATCACTTTTATTAATGATTATTCATGTTTTGAATGAATAGAGCTATTGGTGAAAAAATCAGAGTCCTTGGATGCATTCAAGACTTTCAAGGTAACAATTGAACTTAAGTATAACAAGAAAATCAAGTGTGTTAATTATGGCCAAGAAGGAAAATACTATGGCAAATATGATGACACAAGAAGGAACCTAGGTTTATTTGCCAAGCATTTACAAAAGTGTGGTATTAAGGCAAGTTACACTATGCCTGGCACACTATAACAAAATAAGATAGCCAAAAGGAGAAATAGGACACTCCTTAACATGGTAAAGTGTATGCTTTCTCATTTTATGCTTCCATATTTCTTGTAGGGAGAAGCATTAAAAACCACAGGCTACATATTAAATTAGATACCAAGTAAGTCTGTACCTTTAACTTCATATGAACTGCTACATGATAAGAAACTAACATTGAATCATCTTCATGTTTGGGGTTGGAGAGTGAAAGTAAAGATATATATTCTTGCTACTAGAAAAATTAACTCCAATACTATATATGAATTCTTTATTAGTTACTGTATTAGTTCTAGAGACAATAGGTTCTAATGTCTAACTCACACTACTTAACTTATCGAATCTAACAAAGCCATTTATTTTAAAGATGAGTTAGATAGTGAGAATTAGACACTACAAATTACAAACTTCAGAGAAGAAAGGATATCCATTTCCTTAATGTATTAATCTACTGGTTCTTCATCTTTTGGTTTTTTGCAACATGATTTGACATTGCCTTTAGAGAAAGATGAAGATTTTAACATTAAAGTTCAGTTGAGGAGATCACTAAAATAGTATAGATTGATAATATCAAATGATTATATTGTACATTTGCAAAAACACGAGTATGATTTAAGTGAAGATATTAATCCCATTTCATTTTCTCAAGCAATGTCTAGTTCAGATTCTCATCAATGGATCATTGCAATAGAGCATGAATTAACTTCAATAAATAAAAACTAAGCATGGGATCTTGTTGAATTTCCTAGGAATTACAAGTTGGCTTGATGTAAATAGGTCTTTAAGACCAAGCATGACACTCATAGGAAAAAGATTATGCTTAAAAGGAAGGAATAAATTACAAAAATACTTTTTCATTGGTATTAATGAATGACTTTTTCAAAATTATTATGACTTTTGTTGCTCATTTTGATCTTGAGTTACACCAAATAGATGTGAAAATAACATGCTTAAATGGTAGTCTTTTGAAATCATGTACATGCAACAACTAGACAAATTCTTATAGAAAGGTAAAGAGCACTTAGTGTGCAAGTTAAAAAAATCCATATATGGTTTGAAGCAAGCTTCTCGGCAATGGTATCTCAAGTTTCATGAAATAATTACCTCTATAGGATTTAAGGAGAATAGTGTAGATCAATGTATTTATATAATTAGAAATGCTAGCAATTTTATGATTTTGGTCTTATACATTGATGATGTTATCCTAGCCAACAATGATTTGAATTTGTAATTAAAATAAAGTAATTGTGATCATATCAATTTGAGATGAAAGACCTGGTAGATGCCTCTTTTATTCTAGGCATTGAGATATTTCATGATAGGTCCTAGGGTATTTTTGGTTTGTCTCAAAGGTTGTATGTTGAGAAAATTTTTGAAAAGATTTAATATGTCCATTTGTTTTCAAGTTGTTTTGCCCATTTGGAAGGGTGAAGTAATCATAATGGCCCAATGTCCTTAAATTAATGAAAAGAAAGAAAAGATGGAAAAGGTTCTATATGCATCAATTATGGGTAGCCTATTTAGGTATATACACGACTTGATATTGCATTTGTTGTAGATGTACTTGGAAGATACCTAAGTAATTAAAGTAAAAAATATTACACTATTACGAAGAAAGTTCTAAGGTACTTTCAAGGTATGAAAGGCTTCATGTTGACCTATAAAAGATTGGAAGATCTTGGCATTACAAGCTACTCAAACTCGAATTGTGTCAATTGTTGAGATGATTCAAAGTATACATTTAGTTATATTTTCATTATAGCTAAAGGTGTTGTGTCATGGAAAAGAGTCAAGCAATTAATAGTTATAACCTCTACCATAGAAGCAAAGTATGCCGCCTGTTATGAAGCTTCTCATCAAGATATATAGTTAAGGAATTATCTTTTAAAGTTTTATCTTGTGAAGAGTATTACTAAGCCTTTAACTATTTTCTATGATAATTCTATTACTATGAATTTCTCTTTTAGTGATAAAAATTTGACTCGTTCGAAGTATTTTGATGTAAAATATTACTATATGAGAAAGAAAAGGTGCACAAGCATGTTATTATTATTGAGCACATTTTAATAGATCGTATGCTTGTAGATCTGCTGACCAAGGGCTTAACAGCAAGAACTTTTATACAATCTCTAAATCATATGAATCCGTGTAAAGCCTTTTGATGTTTTGTGTTAGTGGGAGTTAATATATATGATATTATTTATGAAAAAAATTGTGTTGTGTTACAATATTTATGCATGTTTTGGTTATGGCATGTTTATAGAAATATTTAGACTCTATCTCATTATTGTACTCATATTTGTTAAGCATCTTAGGTGAATGTCAGGACCTATAGTGTGTAGACTTACATATAGTCACATAAAGTTATATAAATCTTATTTTGCATGTATTAACAATGTTGGTCAACGAGGCATAGGTATATGATATTTTATGATGCTAATATTCCTTTAAATATAGTATTTATGTTATTATATAACTATGATCTCACCAGACCAATAGGTGTAAAAGCACAATTTTTGTGTTAATATTAATCCTTTAGTAGCTACTATTAATAAATCATGTATGTCTAGGTAAGAGATTGTTAATATTTTTAATAGACTCTATACAATTTATTAATAAAAGAATTATTATTAATTAGGTCTTATGTGTATGATAATTTTATATGGACAAATAGGTACTTGACCCAATATTGGTAAATAGGTTTGAATTCTGTGATTGATAGAATTTAAAATCCGGATTGAGCAATATATAAAGAGTCTCTATTTTACATCTTCTGAGTCTGGGTTTTCTCCTTCATCAATGAGACCTACTACACCAAAATTAGGAGATTAATGAAAGAGGGATTCCCTAGTACATTAGTATAAAAGTTTGTGCTTTGAATGATAAATATTTATAAATTATTATATTAATAATATTAATTTAATTTATTCTATTTCCTCTTGATCATACTACAATTAATAGCCAAGATTAAAGGTAAATTTTCATAAATAATTCTTACATCATCCTTCTAAAAAAGATTAATTCTATAATTTATGGATGAGTTGAGTGATATGATTAAATGGAGAACGTAAAATTTTTATTTAGTCACTTATAAATTATTTGATGTAATTCTAACAATTTTTTAGTATAACTATTACTTGATGTGATAATTCAACCATTTAATACTAATTAAGTAAACTAAAGTTATTATTTGAAATATGATACATAAATTTTTTAGTTTATGCATCAAAGCACTCACCCATCTAAAGCGGGACAAACGGGTCTCCTTCTTCAATCTCCATGTCAGAATGTTTCTTTTGAGTTTGCTTGGGTATGGTAACTCCAACTTGTCAAATTATTATTATTATTATTATTATTATTATTATTATTACACTTGTTGGGTTTATTTATGGTTTATGTGATGCAATTCTAATTTGATATAGCTCACCCACTCTGGCCTCAGCTGTAGAGTATCTGACCCCAACTCTTACTTTCATACTTGCCATAATTACCATTTTCCTGGTAAAACTTCGTTTCATTGTTCTGTTTCTAACTTCAACTCTACACAACTTGCCAAATTTCCTCGTTGATCATCATTTTTATAGCTTTCGGGTTGTGTGAGTCATCATCACAAATAGACCAACGACTTCATTTACCTCGCTTTTTATAGCTTCATATTTAGTTGAAAACTACAATTTATGCTCCGCTGTCATTTGACCAATATTGAATATTGCTGCCTCTTCGGTATACTCGCGGCCATTCTGGTCAGGCTTAGGTCAAAATTCATTAGATAAAATAAATTTTAAATTATTAAATCTTGTCATATAATTTTAAATATATTTATAAATTAAAATTTAGATTCATGAATTTGGATAAAGTCCAAATTTAATCTTTATGAACTTAACAATAATTTTTAATTGTTATAATAAAATAAAATTATAATATAAATATATTTATTTTATAATTGTGCATACTATTATAAAAGACTTGAAAACTCACTTAAAACATAGATACAAAACAAAATAAATTACCAATATTGTTATTATCTAGAGGTCTAATGTTCTTTGATAGTGGAGTTGCGGACTGCAACCCCTCCCCCCCGGTAGGATTCAGTATTTTTAAGCTTTGAAAATACTTAACCATCGGTGGGTATAATTAAAAATAAAATTTTATTTGATTTTAATTATATTTGAATTATTATAAAATTCATCAAATTTAATCATAATTTCACTAAAATTTATTCGATTTAACTTAAAACACATATTATATAAAAATTTATTTTTTATCTAATATTATATTTATTATAATATCATCAAAATATATTTTTTAATTAAATTTTATATATTTTTAATATATTTTAAATAAAATAATTTATTTATAAATGAATTGATATCATTATTTTTAATAAAAATTTCAAATCATAAATTTGAAAACCAGACCAAGTTGATGAACTAGTAAATTGGTTGGCAAGCCAACTCAATTAAAATCTTTGAGTTGAAAATAAACATAAAGTAGTGGTAATTGATCAAAATTGATATTAACCGACTAGAATCAATATGAAATAGCTAAATTTGGTAAATCGGATCAATTTGTTCAAACATCTTTTAAAATTTTTTTTAAATATTTTATAATAAATGAGATATAATACCTTTGTATTTTCATATCCAATAAATTTATACTATTTTTTAGTTATTTCTAACATATTTTGTTACTTTAAATATATATATATATATTTTTAGTATATATATAATTTATATTTTTATATTTAAAACTAATTCGATCAATAAACTAATTATTAAATCAATAAAAAATATTCTGTTAAATTCAATGAATGGTCTAATTTTAAAAACTATGTTTTAAATAATAAAATTTATTTATAAATGAATTAAAATTTTAATTAAAATAAAATTAATTTTAGAAAAATTATATGTCAAATTAATCATAAAAGTTTTTTGTGTTTCACTCTGAGGCACTGGACATTGCCTAATTAATGACAGAATTTTATAAAATCACCTGCTCTGTTGAATTTTCTTATTGAATCTTTTACAAAATTGAAAGAGTACTGTACTTCTAAAAAAAAAAGGTGAGAATTTAGATCCGTTGGATTTAGGTGTCAAATCGTCGTTGGAGATAATGCCGGGTAATCTGTTCAATCAGATTGTCGATGCCAACCATTGAAACAATTTTGATGAACTTTTTAAATTATGTGACTTGATCGGTCTTAAATTGCTCGAACTTAAAATCATGATGCATATGTCCTGTGTTCTTTCAATATAATATACATCGGTTGACAAATAGTCTAGATTTAATTTCCGATAAGACATTTTGATGTATCTCCCACTTGTAATTTGTATATTTTCAGACTGAAAAAGTTGGAATTGAAACTGGAGAGTTGTCAAGCAAATATAGGTTCGATGGTCTCCCACGATGGGGCATTGAATAGGATATCAGCACCAGAGTTTTTTGACATAGCACACATTAACGAAAACAAAACATATTTTACATAAATTTAAATTTAAAAAAATCTTATTTATTATGCTTTATTCAATAATAGGTTAAATTATAAAAGATAAATCTTTAATATAATTGTAATTTTTTAGGATAATTTGATTTGGAATAAGTATTCAATTAAATCAAAATTTATAAAAGTAAAGATTGCATGCAATATATGAGAATTTTTTTTATTAAAATTTATATTGAAAATAATTTAAATAGGTAAAGTGTTACTAATTTAAAATATGTATAAGTTTATTGTAATGCTGAAAATTACACATAAGTCAAATGAAAAAGGACAAAATCAATGGTGGATAAAGTATAATTTTTATTTAAAGTAAAGATCATATGCAATATATGAAGTTTTTTTTATTAAAGTTTACATTGAAAATAATTTAAATAGGTAAAGTGTTAATAATTAAAAATACATGTAGGTCTATTGTAACAATTAAAATCACACATAAGTCAAATGAAAAAGGACAAAACCAATTGTGGATAAAGTGTAATTTTTACTTAAAGTAAAGATCATATGCAATATATGAAATTTTTTTTATTAAAGTTTACATTGAAAATAATTTAAATAGGTAAAGTGTTAATAATTAAAAATACATGTAGGTCTATTGTAACAATTAAAATCCAGACTAAACTAATGGTGGAAAAAGTGTAATTTTTAGTTAAAGTTATTATATAAATTAGATGAGTTGATTTATTTGAATATATATAGTAAACTAATCTAACATGACAACATTATTACTTGGATCAAGTTTATTTAGATTATTTTTAATCTTTAGCACAATACAACCCTCAAATGTGTGGCCATTACTAATAGGCATAAGAGCACTATTAAATAATCAGTTTAGCCACAATTATTTTTTAAAGAACGACCACAGGATTATAGAACAGTCAAAATGCTACTAGGTTTAAAAGTCCTTTAATTCTTTATTGGTTACAAATTGATATCCTTTTTAATTAAATGTATATATCTTGTAAGATAAAATAATGACTTGATATTATTAGATTACTTATTTTAATGGTAAGGGTTAGGGGTGGGTAGATTATTATTATTTGATAGAACCTAACCAACAACACTTGATGAAAGGTAGCTAATGTTGGGTGGAAAAATGTCATCAGGTAGTAGCAATAAGAAAATAAAGAAAATCATTAGTTTTCAATGTAATAACTTGACATAATATTCAATATTTTGTTATTTTAAAATGTTGAATTATTCATTTTAATTGATGAAGGACAATTAAATTATATTTATTCATATTGAGGTGACATACGAG
Source organism: Sindora glabra (assembly GCA_020226215.1). Lineage (NCBI taxonomy): Eukaryota > Viridiplantae > Streptophyta > Magnoliopsida > Fabales > Fabaceae > Sindora > Sindora glabra. The sequence continues at coordinate 24,612,505 of CM035236.1, forward strand.
TATTTTAAATTTTGATAGAATGATATTATAATGATTTTACTTGGCAAAGGTGTTACTCAAATTTTATTAAAATATTTAAAAGTTAAGGAGGAAAAGCCTTAGAAAATATAAATTAGCTTTGCTAGATGACTTTTATTCATAAATTTATGAAAATATTTTTAAAATTCAGGTTATGATGAATTATGATATATATATATATATATATATATATATATATATATATATATATATATATATATATATATATATATATATATGAGTATGATTTAAATAAAATGTTCTCTTAACATTTATAGATTATTAAAGCATTTAGATCGAGATTTTTACTAAACAAGATTAAAAAAGTGAGTTTTAGGAAAATGAACTTTCTTTTTAAAGGAATGGAGGTTTAAAATTAATTGTAATAGGAAATGAGTGAATAAGATCTAGTAAAAGGAGAACTTATGGTATTGGATTATTGCCCATAACTTTTCCCCCTTTTTCTCTTTCTTTTTCCTTATTCTTATGCTTTCTTTCTCTTTTCTTCCTCTTTTCCACACTTTCCCTTTTTCTTTGCTTAGTAACTAACCTAGATAAGCTTGATGCCATTTTATTGCCTACACGATAGTTGGCCTTTATTGCATTTATATTAGTCCTCTGTGCATGAAAAGCCTCCATTGAATTCAAGTAAACTAGTGAGTTGTAGCTATTAGATCCATTAGCTCTAACTAACACATGTCTCTTGAGCTTTTCGTGAGCTTTCTCTTAGCTACAACATACCCAAGGAGCGGTGGAGATTCCTAATCTGAGCTCCATGCTGGTAACTGCAAGCTACTATCTAACTTTTTTCTTTAATACATCTCACTTGCAGCTAGTAAATATTGTTTGTGCTATGAAGGAAAGCCCTTAGGCATGGCTAAAGTAGCAACACAAGACCATTTAGCCCCCTTTCATCTATTAATTTTTTGGCAAGCCCTTATTACCAACAAAGCTTTAGCAAAGTTACCTTGGAGAGGTGAGCTAACCTACATTAGGAAATTGCAATATTTTTATTATTTTAAGTTTAAATAAAAAATTATTTATTGAAGTATTTTGAATATATGATGATACTTATGAAAAATATAATTTTTATATTGTAAAATGATAGAACAATATGATTATAGCATTATGGAGTAATACTTTTTGTTAATGTAGATGATTTATGTATAACTTAAGAAAAAGCCTAAATATATGTAATGAGGTTGGATGATCCTATTGAATTAGAGCTAAAAATATTAGAAACCAAAGGTATGGTTTTATGTGATGATATGATTAGAGCATATATGGAATATTACATTCTAATATTTTAAATAACCTACTCATAGTTCAAAAAAGCGTCAGTTATATGAAATGTAATTTTTTATTATCTTGAATTAATGTTAAAAGCATTAAAAAATAAAGGCATGGTTTGCTAAAATGATATAATTGGGATCTCCTTAGATCATTCAATTCAAATATTTCTACTCGTGTAAACTTGATTTAGAAATATTTATATAATAGCATATTTTTTGCTTCCCAAGATTAATCCTAGAGAAATAAGAAATTTTCAATATAAGATATTAAAATATTTTGATTAAATCTTAAAATAGTAATTTCTGAAGAAATGAGTAAATTTAATATATTTATAAATTATTCTTATAAATTGTGAATAGAAAATAAATGGAAGTTGAATCTAGATACTCTAGAATGAACGAAGTAAGTGAACCTTAAGAGTTGAGTATATGTCTCACCTAAACTAATGTTTTAATTAATCCTTTTACTTTTCTTCACACACATATACACACATACATATCCATGCATGCATGTATGTATGTATATATGTATGTATGTTTATGGTTATGGTATAGAAATTATGAACTCTTATAGTCATTTGTTTATAATTGTAATATATTTGTTATTCTTACATTTAGTTAAATGATGGAAGTTATTAAATGCTTGGCTTAGCATCTTACTTTTAATTGATATAAGTAGGATCTTTTCTTCTAAAAAATATGGATAACTAGCCTGTCTTGTTAAATCTGTGCAATGAAAGTATGGTGTTGTTTTTGCTAGTTGTGGTATTATATAGATATGAAATTATCGATTATAGATGTACGATTAATCCTTAACCATGTATAAAGAGTGCAGTTTGGTTATAGAATCACATGATTATGGCTATGTCTAAAATGTATTGGAGAATGTATTATGAATCATATTATGATATAAATAAATATTATGGCTATGCAAGATGGCATTGTTAAATATTGTTATGAATGTTGATATTAACTTATGGTAATAAATTATTGATTTTATGTTATGATTGAATTGAAATTGTGATGTGTAGAGCTTAAGCTTTAATGTAGAAATTGTATTGTGAATTATGATATGAGTGGCATTGAAATTGTAAAATGTGATGAGGGCAATGATGTAAATACAAAATGAAAAATTCTTAGTAATAAACTTGTGAAGGATATAAAGTTAATTCAGGAGTCAAAAGATAAATGTTTATATTTTATTATAAACTATTATGTATTGTGATGTGGAATTGATATATACTTATCTTTGAAATACTTCAGCCTTGTTGACTATTTAGAAGTCTAATAACCACCAATAGGTTACGTATGATATGGTAGTGATATTATTTATAATTGAATGGTTAAGATTATTATGATTTATGATGTCAAATAAGAAATTTAAGTTATGTGTAGGCAGATATGTCAATTTAAGATTTTGTCTCATGTGTTTTAGAAATCCAAGAAATTGGTTTGTAGTTATTTTTTAATTTAATATTTAATTAACATATTATCATTTTATATAATTAATACTAAATGTAGTTGAAGTAGATATATGCTTGTTAAGTTCTTATAACTTATCAATTTTACTTTCAATATTTTCAGGTGGAAATGAGTACATATAAATTTCATTGCATCTATAAAGAATCAAGACCTTCTTAGTAGAAGATTTTGATAATTAGATTAAGCATTAAGTTGTTAGTGTCTATATAAATATTATGTATGTTAGGGTTGTGCATTTTATGCATATTTGGTGTCATTGTCAAATTTGTAAAAATTATAAGTTTTACATTTTAAGGAGTGCGGCCTTCAAGAAATATATAAAAATACGAGAGACTTTATCACTTTTTTCTTGTAAAGTCACCATAAAAATTAGATAGATTTCTAATGGATAAATTAATATAAATAGTAATATGTTTGATGGAAATCAAATGATGAGATTTATACCAATCATAATTGGGTTCTAGTTATGATATCTGATTAATGGTGAATGAAAGAATTCAAAATTGTATTAACTCAATCCTACCAAAATACTTGCCAAAACTACATTGTTTAGTCTCTCCCCTAAGTAGTAGTTATAGCTTTTTCACACTTTTACATAAAACTTCACTCACTTAATTCTCACAATTTCCTTTTATCCCAAATGAAAAAATCCTAATCAAGGAGTCATAGCATTTCTTCCCTTTCTTTTTCATCTACTATTCTTCCAAGCCACCACCATCCTACTAATCCAATGCTAGAAAAAGATCTAACTAGTTGGAACCATTGTAATATCCAAATCCCCACTCCATCAATGATAATCATGAACCAATTCTCATTGATTTGCTATAGTTCAAGCCACTAAGAATGGCACTTAAATGTTTCTAATTTGTACTATTATTGTTTCAAATCATTTTTTGGTCCATCACTTGATTGTTCTATAACATCTTTGGTTTTCTAATTTGTAATATAAATGTTTGGGATTTTGATTTTTGATTGAGTAATAAAGGATTCTCTAATTTTCAATTTATTTTATTGAGAGTTCTTTATGTTGTGTGTAACCTATTAGAAACGGATTAGAACTGATCATATGTCTGAATTTCAATTTTATGTTTATTGATGGTTTGTTTTGATTAATTAGATCCAAATAAATTGTCCACATCCAATCGATACACAACCCTATTTGGAGAAACACCTCACATTATGGACAAGGAGTCAAAACCTTATAACTTATTTTTTTAATTTTATATATAATTTTTTAAAAATTTATCAAATTAATCTCTTATAAAATAAAATTGTTAAATTGTCTTCATACAATCTTTTAATTTTGCATATCATCCTTGAATCCTAGGCCATTGATGGTTGTATAAATCATCAATCTATCTATATTAAATAATTGCAAAATGTCTTTTCCTTTTTTTTAAATTTTAAATCAAATCAAATATAAATCATTTTCTTTCCCAAGTGTCCTTTTATTCTTGAAAATTTTTCTTCCTCTTACCTTTGCTTTTGGAATTGGCTGCTTGGGAATCCATTTATTTTGATAAAAAATATCATTTATTTGAATATAGTTATAAGATATTAAAACAAGAAAAAATAATTCATATATTTAATATTAGATATAAAAAGTTTAGTGGAAGTTAATTTCATCTTTTTTAAATAAAAAATTATTTTTTTCCTTTATCACATGATTTTTTTAATTTCATATATGCATATGATACTCCCTTATTTATATATAAGGAAATAATATTTTCGTAAGAAGAATATTTTTCAAAAAATAAATGAAACTAGAATAAGTTTTTCCTTTATTTTCTTTTTCATTTTTTTAGCTCTTGAGAGATAAGATGGATGCGTGAGTAATTAAAAGCTTTTATATATCTTTTTTTTTCACTTTTTAAGTTTTAATTATTAGCTAATTTTGTGATGGTATGTTTAAATTTTTTTAATAATATGATTTAATTATTTTAATTAATTAATTAATTATATTAAGCATGGTTAGTTTTATAATTATTATTTTAATAATAATTCTTATTAAGTATAAAAATTTGCATAAATTAAATCATCATTTAAATAAATAATAATTTTGAAATTTATATCTACAAATATTATGTTTTATTTTTTAATAAACATTTCTAAAAGTATTCTATAACTATATGCAAGGTGACCTACTTTATTATAAAAATAAATTAATCAATCAAAATCATGTTTATTAAAATAAATACAATGCGTTAAAACATTAAAAGAACATTGTTAAATATATAAAATCAAATTAACTGAATTAAATCATAAAATAAAATAATTAAGTAAAATGCTCAACCCAAATTTTAATAAAAACTTATTTTTCAAGTTCAATAAAATAATAAGAAAACTTTCACGAACATGTAGATACTATAACTAATATTCAAAACAGTCATTTATGTTGATTAAGTGGCAATCAAGAATTATTTACATATACAAATGATCAAATTTTCAAGTATTTATAAGATATATTTGTATATGGAGTTGAAAATAATAAATACAATCAATTAACATCATTTAAAATATTTTCCAAGGATTCATCTATTTCGTTTAAATTTTGTATTATTCCCTAAGAATATGAAGTTGAAACAACTTGTTTTGCAAGAGTGGTGCTTTTTATTGATCTATTCTTAATATTCCATCCGTAAACACATTTTGTTGAATATGATTTGAGTTTTAGATCCGTACCGACTTAGTAATATACTTTCTATTTTCTTTTCCATAAACCTCTAATTTTGAACTTATGAAATCAAATTCTACAGATAATAAACAGTTGGGATTATACTTAAAAGTTTACAATATTTTTTAGAATGATATGAATTCTTCGATTATCTTTTTTGGTAAATAAAAAGTAATTACATTATTGAATACTTACGCAAAGATGAGTAATTGATCTTTGAATGTAATAAAAAATATAAATTTTTTAAAAAATATTAGATATTACTTAAATTAAAAAATTTTAATATAAATTCTTCAATTATTTATTACAACGTATATTAAAAAATAATAATTTTCATATCACTATAAATTTAATTTATTAAATATTCTTTTTATAAAATTAATATTTAAATTATTTTTATTATAAAATATACACAGTAACATTAAACTTTATCCCACAGGGTGAAACTAATTATTTAAGAAATTGGACAATGACAGGCCATACTTAATGGACTTATCTGCCACGAAAGTGACAACTCAATTCATATTTTTTGATATTCGATTTTTTTTAATGTAAAAATCTTTACTCAAAACGAGAAAGGAGAAACATCATGATGGAATCTAAGACAAGTTATTCCACCCGTCTTTAATAACTCCAAAGATCGAATTCGCTATCTTACGGGGGATCATATTTCTCGATACTCTTCTTTCAATTATTTTTAATTAAATGGCGTGGGGTAAAAAGGACATAAAGCAATCATTGTGATGAAATCATTAAGCACGCATCTCAATGCGAGCGGCCGCCCAAGTTCGCATCGCGTCTGGATAAGCCCCTCGTCCAGAATAATAATATAAATATAAATTAATTTTTACATTATAATAAAAGAACCATCAAATGAATTAAAATTTACTATAAATTTTAATAAATCTAAACTTTTAAATTCAAATTTATTTTTAATATGAATAATTCATTATAAATAAATTTATATCTATCATGAATCGCATATTTGACATTCCTAATTATTTGTGCTTGAGAATCCTTCAACAAATGCCTCCATTGAAGAATATTTCTATTTCTATCATAATATTATAAATTTTAGTAATGTTATATTATTTTTTATTAATTAGGAAAAAAATTTAAAATGTTAACTATCACTCAATTGTTTAAAACTTTTATTTATTAAAATATAGTTGAGAATGATTTTAAGATTAAAATTGAAAATATTTTCCTAAATAGGATGAGTAGATATTTCCCCCATAAGTGAAGTTACCTAAAAAGTGGTAGAATTTAAATTATTCTATCAATCCAAGACACCGAAATAGGAGAATAACCCTAAGAAGAGGTTAGCTGCGTATGGCAACTGATGATAAAGAAAGAAGACAAAAAGAGGCCTGTTAGGGATACTTTATGGAAATTCTTTAAAATCACTATTTTTTTTTATAGATTATAGAATTTATATTAATCTATAAATTTTACGATTTATTGAAAAGGACTGCTCTTTTCAGGGATGATATAATATTTAATATTATTTAAAAAATTTATTATTCATTATATCTAAAATTAATTGAATTACTTCTCTTGTCATTATAAAAAAATTGAACATAATACATTTCTAAAATGAAAACATCTCAAAATTTTCTCCAGCAAAATACATTTGACATATTTTATTATTTTTTTTACAAAGACATCTCTGTTATATTAAATTTTACTTTAAAATCAAACCCCTTTTCTTTCTTTTTTTAATTTTCTGGCGACTTTTTTCTTTATAGTATACTAACCTCTTCATATGTGTTTCCACACATATTCAGAAACTTTTTTTATTTAAAGAAATTATATGTTTATGAATAAATTCTCACATGTGTGAATGCTGAAAGAATTTTTTTATTTAGAGAAATTATATATTTTAAAAATGTTAGCTATTTGATATAAACGTGTGTTATTCTAATAGTAAAATTAGATTGAAAGAAATTTTATTATATATCAATTTAATCAGTTAATGCAAACAAAAATATATAATAGTATAATAATTCATTTATGATTATTATCAATTGCCATAGCACCAAAAGGGAAAATAAATTTATATAAATAATTGTGTTTGGTACAACATCTTATCATAGTTGCTATAAACTTAATATTTTACATAATGTTTGTATAGAGTGGAATAAAAATAAGCTAATTTTGTGAGTATATCTATACTTAATAGGATTTAATCCTATACTTAATAGGATCTAAGGACATAATTAATTAGTTCTTATCACACATTTAATAGAATTTAACTCTATAATTAATAGGATTTAATAATATACATAATAAGATTTAGTCGCATAATTAATAGGATATAATCATATAATTATAGGATTTAATTGCATTCTTAATATAATTTAATCCTACACTTAATAAAATTTAATCTTATGATTAATAATATTTAATTACATACTTAATAAAATTTAACTTCATATTTAATAGAATTTAGTCTCATATTTAATAGGATTTAATCCTATAACTAATAAGATTTAATCACAGACTTAATAAAATTTAATTCCATAACTAATAAGATCTAATTATATACTTAACAGGATTTAGTTTCATATTTAATTGGATTTAACCCAAAGATATACATAGGTCAAGATTTTCATGTATAATTGCCTAAACCTAAGCTTGACCAATTTATTTTTTTGAAAAAATTTAATCTGACCCGACCCAACTTGATCAAATTTACATATAGACCAAGACTTGCCATAAAAGTTTAATTATTTTTATTATTATTATTATTTTAAGTAAAAAAATAAATTTTTATATAAAAATATATATTTTAAAATATAATAGAATATATTTAAATATATAAAATATTTAATTATATCAAATTAAATTTTTTTGATTAAAAATAAACTTATATAATTGAGTTAGGCTAGATCAACTTATTTCCTATTATCATGGCTTGATCTTGACCTGAATATTAGTTAATATTTAAACTTTAAAAAGGGAGATCAAATCCTATACTTTTTCAAACCAACTTTTATAGGAATTAATGTCATAGTTAATATAATTTAACACCGTAATGATAACTCTTTTATGTAAGAATATGAGACTAGAAGGAGAGTGATAGTGAGAGAGAAAAAGTAGATATCACAACAAAAGGAATTTCAAATTTTAAAAGAAATTTTATGCTTGTTTTAACTTCATGTTTATCTATTTTTTAACCAACAAAAATAATGAATATAGAATCAATATGAAGCAATTTTTCTATTGTAATAATGGGAGTAGTAATCCACTTAACACACACATATACACATAAAGTCTTAAGATTAAATGTCAAACATAATGAGAAGTAAAGTTCTTAAGGAAATATCGGGTATTACTATATCACTAAAGTATCAAGTAGTTTGAAGCAATTTTAAAAGTAGAGAAATTCTAGAGAATTGGAAATACGAGATATGAAATTTTTGTAATCACCAGTTGAATGTCCCTTTGTAGATATCCAATAATCACCAAAATTACATCTTTATCCTTAGTTTTTTAAAAATATATAAAATTTAATTTTTTTTTGGAAATTGAAAAGTGGAGTATAGAAAAGGAGTATAAAAACTAAAAAGGATGAAGTATGAAATTAGGCTATATATGAAACTCAGAGAATGAAAGAAATGATATTGATAAGGGACTATTAACTACAATTAAATGTACTATTATTTTAAAAGCATAATATTTAAGAATAAATTGTGGGGGAGATAAGGATAAAATTACTAATAAATAAGGAGCATACAAATTGAAATGAATGAAGTTTGATAGCATGCTATATGCTAAACTTAGAGAATGAATGAAAATGGTAGTGATAAAGAACTACTAACTACAACTAAATGTACTGTTATTTTAAATGCATAATATTCAAAAATAAACTAAAGGAGAGATAAAGACATAATTACTAATACATAAAGAGCATGCAAATTAAAATAAATAAGGTATAAATTCAAGCCACATGTAAAACTCAGAGAATGAATGGCAGTGATAAAGGACTATTAACTAAAATTAAACATATTGTTATTTTATATACATAATATTTGAACATAGATATTTTTGAAAACAAAAAAAAAGGAGTTTAACCTCTCTAATTGTTATTCTATATTTGTACATGTCTATTGTATATTTGAACATAGATATTCTTGAAAATAAAAAAGTGGAGTCCAAACTTCCCATCGGCATTCTATATTTAACTAGCCACTTCAGATGTACTTTCATCATTTTAGGGTCCTTTTTTAATTTAAAAAATTAAAAATAAGATGTACTTGGTAGAGTTTGGATAGTTTTAGGTAAATTAAAAATAAAGATATAATGTGTGAGATAGTGCTTAAGGAGTTTTAAATTTTAAATTCTATCAATTAATATCTTTAAATCTTAAAACTTGTGCTTGGTAGGGTAATTTTATAATGAAAAATGATTGAACTGCTTTTTTAATTGTCAATTAAAGTTATTAAAACTTTCGGTCATTAATCTTATTTTATTAAACTTGTGATATATGAATTAAGGTTTTGTGAAAAAATAAAAATCGAGGTAGGATAATACATGCGAGTGTTTGATAGAGAGAGAGAGAGAAGTAGTTAATGAATGTTGTACGGAGAAATCATCTTTGAAAATTGATAAAAAAATATAAGAGAATGAGAAAGAAAGAAGTGTATATAAATAAATTAATGGAGAGTTTTAAGAAGTTATATTAAAATTTTGACATTTAACAATTAAATTTAAGATTACATAATTATCTTTTATTTTCTCAAATTTTAAAATAGATAAATATGGGTTATTTAGAAAATAGAAAAAAGGAATCTACCCTTCCTGAATTCTCTTTCTATTAGCATAGAATAGATAATATAGAATATAGGTACTCTAACCTCCCTTAATTTTATAATACAATATAATTACAAAAATAATCAATGATCTAACTAGGGATCGCTAATATTTACATGGAGATTAACAATTTTTACTTTTTTTTATTTAAACAAGAAAATAGTTCTATTAAATTATTAATAATAAAATAATAAAATACATTATAATTAATTCACTATTATCATCACCACCAATTACTTTTATTAATGAATATATTTATTATAAAGATAAAAGATAAAAAGTTAGTTGATAATAAATGAAATCATTAATAAAAATAATTAGTGATGATGATAAATTAAATATAATATTCTTTACATATATTATTTTATTATATATACGGGAATCTAGGGTATGAAACTTAGCAACTTTTATTATTATTTTTTCATTTGAATCAAAAAATTATATTACTAATTTAATAATAATAAAAATATCTAAATAATTTTAATAAAAATATTAAATTTAAAATATTCAAATTAACTTCATTTATTTTTTCTTATTTGTACAGTAAATTTTTTTATTAATTGAAATAATTAACAATTTATTATTATTAAATTAATAGTATAATTTTTTGCTTATAAAAATTTCTAAGCTCCACAATTACGTGAAAATTAGTGTGTGGGTCCATATATGCCAACCAAAATGCCTTCCGAAACAGACAAGACCTGGAGGCTGGAGCTTGCGCGTCTTCTGTGAAATGAAATGTTCTTCCCTTTTCTTCCAGAGCTAAACAACCTTTTTCCCTGTGAAATTATATTCTTTCCCAAAACTGAAAAGACCAAAAAAAAAAAAAAAAATCACTTGTCTGTAACCACACCACCACTTACTAATCTATCACGGGCTTCACAGAAGTTGAGGGGAACTTGTGGAAGCAGAAGATGGAGAGAGAGATAGGGCTAACAACAGCAATGGTTTTGGCGCAGTTGTTCCAAGTTGGACTCAACACTATCGTCAAATCCGCCATAACCAACGGGATGAGCAACTTTGTTTTCATTGTTTATTCCAGCGCCATGGCTTTCTGTTTCCTTCTTCCTTCCGCCTTCTTCTTCCACAGGTTCTTCCCACTGCTCTTACTTTCCATCTTCTAAGTTTTAAGGAATTCTTTTTGAATCACTAAAATTATAGGAGAATGATAAAATAATTTTTAAATTACATAAGATTATAATTGTAATTTTATTTTTAAATAATAATTTATACATATATAATTTGATTTTTTAATCGAATTAATCAAAGATAAAATTATTTATATAGAAGGATGAAATTATCTGTATTTAAGATAAAATTATAATTTTATATAATTTAGATATCATTTTATTAATATTTTATAATTTTAGTGATAAAACTATTAATTTTATCTTTTTAGATTAAAATACTTTATTTATTTTAATTTCACTCCATTTTTTAAATGTTTATAATGTAAAAAGTTTAAATTAAATTATTGTATTTACTTTTTCGATTCTGATTTTCCTAGGTGATAATAATAATAATAATAATAATAATAATAATAATAATAATAATAATAATAATAATAATCAGCACAACTGTTTGTTAATCATTAATAAATTGAAAGACGTGTAACCATAATCTCCATCAAATAACTACACGAATTTTCTCATTTATTATACGTTTGTTTTTGCTTAAAATATATATAAAAATTCTATACCAATATTGGTTAAACTTTCGCGTCTAAGCTCTGCTTGTGTTTGTTACTAACGCGATTTAATGGGAAAGTGATGAAAAATATTCGATTAGAAGAAACAACAAGTAATTAGTAATCAAAATTTCATTTATTTTGAAGGAAAATACTTTTTTATAAAAATATAATTATAAATTTGTAAGATAATAAAATATTATTTATATTCAATATTAAATATAAGTAATTTGTTAGAAAATAATTTCTTTACTTTAAAAAAAAAGTTCTTTTTCTTGATTATTATAACTCTGTTAATTTTTTTATAATAAGATATAAATGTAGTATGCTACTTCCTCATTTATATAGAAGCACATCAAGCATTTTTACAAAAAAATGTCTTTAAAAAATAAATGAAACCTTAATGGTGTAGTTGTATCTAATATTACCTTTAGATTTTTATTTTTTTTTGGAAAGTAGTAGGGGTGAAAACCCCATAAAGTTACAAACAAGTAGTTAAAAGCATCATATCCTTGTGTAGTAGTCCATGACATTGTCTCAACAGGCTTATGAAGAAGTAATTGACTATTTTTCCATGCAAGGTTGCCTTTGCCAATTTATTAACCATTATGTTATTTTCCTTATACATGTGACACAGCTTCATTTCCCATTCTTTTGCTAGCATCTCTATTATGCTTTACACCATAAGTGCATAAGGATGCTAAAACGAACAACCATACTTGATCAAGTCCAACACTTCTAGACAATCCACTTTAACTTGAATTTTCCTATTTCTTGGTCTCTAAGCCAAAAGTAAGCTATGATAGATGTTGTTTAACTTTGCCAGTAAAGCATTGCCTTCTCCACCCTTAATAGTATAACCACTAATCCAGGTATCAATTGAATCATGAAATAAGCTACCCTAAGTCATAACACTTCCATTTACACTACAAGCACCATCTAAGTTAAGTTTAAGCCACCCATTCTTCAACACTTTCCAACTATTGTTGTTTCCTATAATAACACTTCTCATTAAGTTGGCCTTATGGAGGATAGTCGCGGCTTGCATAAATTCATGAACTTTATTATTGACTTCATACACCAAGTCTTTCAATTGATTATTAGGCTAAGAAATAAGCATGTTTCACCTTTGCCACAAGACCTAGCACAAGACACCAAACTATAACTTCCAATTTCCTTCTTTATTTTTAGAGATGTTCCTATTTTAATTGAACTTCCACCATTCAACCATATTACTTTTAAAGAAATCATCCCAATATCTTGGCTTAATGACTCTAAACTAAAAATTTAGGATTCTAGGGCAATCCCTCATAGTATGTAAACTTGTTTCTTTTGTTCTTATGCATCTTGAGTAGAGATCACTATCTATCATGCTTTTTTTCTATTCACATTTGTCAACAGAATATCTTGAGTTCGCATTTTTATTCTTTCGAGCCATTCCATCTCCTAAGGAATCTCCAACTATATTGGCTAGCTTGAGATGAGTTTTTAGAGAGGAAATCATAAGCTAATTTGACTATGAAGATAACATCTCTTGATCTTTTTCTTCTCTCATTAGGAAATGTCATTTTACTATGAGGCAATTCTAAGTTAGGCAATCATGGTTTCTTCATCATTTCGCTTCTTTTCACCATAAGATCACCATGGGTGTGGACTTTGGACTTGGCCTTTAACATGAATGTTATTAACCCTCTATTAGAGGATGTGGAGAGAGATATTGAGGATTTATTGTTAGGAAAGATTAGTAATGCAGAACAAGAAAAGAAAGCAATAACTATTATAACAGTGCAAGTTTTGGGACCAAAGTTAGTTAATAGAAATGCTTTTAAGAACAATCTTTAGAAATCATGGAAATTTTACGCAAACCTCCAAATCTTTAATCTAAAACTAAATTGGTATGTAGTGATTTCCTCAAACAAATATCAAATAAAGAAAATCTAGTCGAAAGTGCCATGGAACATATTTAGGAAGCTACTTACTATGAAGTTATGGACATTGGGTGAAAGTGTAAAGGAGTTAATCTTTGACACAGTCCTGTTTTTGGTGCAAATCCATAATGTCCTTTTGGAATTCTATAGTGAAGGTGACACTAAACTATTTAGAGCCAAGGTTGGCAAAGTGCTGGTAGTAAGATCACCTTTCACTAATGGAATTTTACGAAAGTGTTTCCTTCAATTTCGTATGGCACTAACAGTAACGAATAGATAAATATGGGTTATTTAGAAAATAGAAAAAAGGAATCTACCCTTCCTGAATTCTCTTTCTATTAGCATAGAATAGATAATATAGAATATAGGTACTCTAACCTCCCTTAATTTTATAATACAATATAATTACAAAAATAATCAATGATCTAACTAGGGATCGCTAATATTTACATGGAGATTAACAATTTTTACTTTTTTTTATTTAAACAAGAAAATAGTTCTATTAAATTATTAATAATAAAATAATAAAATACATTATAATTAATTCACTATTATCATCACCACCAATTACTTTTATTAATGAATATATTTATTATAAAGATAAAAGATAAAAAGTTAGTTGATAATAAATGAAATCATTAATAAAAATAATTAGTGATGATGATAAATTAAATATAATATTCTTTACATATATTATTTTATTATATATACGGGAATCTAGGGTATGAAACTTAGCAACTTTTATTATTATTTTTTCATTTGAATCAAAAAATTATATTACTAATTTAATAATAATAAAAATATCTAAATAATTTTAATAAAAATATTAAATTTAAAATATTCAAATTAACTTCATTTATTTTTTCTTATTTGTACAGTAAATTTTTTTATTAATTGAAATAATTAACAATTTATTATTATTAAATTAATAGTATAATTTTTTGCTTATAAAAATTTCTAAGCTCCACAATTACGTGAAAATTAGTGTGTGGGTCCATATATGCCAACCAAAATGCCTTCCGAAACAGACAAGACCTGGAGGCTGGAGCTTGCGCGTCTTCTGTGAAATGAAATGTTCTTCCCTTTTCTTCCAGAGCTAAACAACCTTTTTCCCTGTGAAATTATATTCTTTCCCAAAACTGAAAAGACCAAAAAAAAAAAAAAAAATCACTTGTCTGTAACCACACCACCACTTACTAATCTATCACGGGCTTCACAGAAGTTGAGGGGAACTTGTGGAAGCAGAAGATGGAGAGAGAGATAGGGCTAACAACAGCAATGGTTTTGGCGCAGTTGTTCCAAGTTGGACTCAACACTATCGTCAAATCCGCCATAACCAACGGGATGAGCAACTTTGTTTTCATTGTTTATTCCAGCGCCATGGCTTTCTGTTTCCTTCTTCCTTCCGCCTTCTTCTTCCACAGGTTCTTCCCACTGCTCTTACTTTCCATCTTCTAAGTTTTAAGGAATTCTTTTTGAATCACTAAAATTATAGGAGAATGATAAAATAATTTTTAAATTACATAAGATTATAATTGTAATTTTATTTTTAAATAATAATTTATACATATATAATTTGATTTTTTAATCGAATTAATCAAAGATAAAATTATCTGTATTTAAGATAAAATTATAATTTTATATAATTTAGATATCATTTTATTAATATTTTATAATTTTAGTGATAAAACTATTAATTTTATCTTTTTAGATTAAAATACTTTATTTATTTTAATTTCACTCCATTTTTTAAATGTTTATAATGTAAAAAGTTTAAATTAAATTATTGTATTTACTTTTTCGATTCTGATTTTCCTAGGTGATAATAATAATAATAATAATAATAATAATAATAATAATAATAATAATAATAATAATAATCAGCACAACTGTTTGTTAATCATTAATAAATTGAAAGACGTGTAACCATAATCTCCATCAAATAACTACACGAATTTTCTCATTTATTATACGTTTGTTTTTGCTTAAAATATATATAAAAATTCTATACCAATATTGGTTAAACTTTCGCGTCTAAGCTCTGCTTGTGTTTGTTACTAACGCGATTTAATGGGAAAGTGATGAAAAATATTCGATTAGAAGAAACAACAAGTAATTAGTAATCAAAATTTCATTTATTTTGAAGGAAAATACTTTTTTATAAAAATATAATTATAAATTTGTAAGATAATAAAATATTATTTATATTCAATATTAAATATAAGTAATTTGTTAGAAAATAATTTCTTTACTTTAAAAAAAAAGTTCTTTTTCTTGATTATTATAACTCTGTTAATTTTTTTATAATAAGATATAAATGTAGTATGCTACTTCCTCATTTATATAGAAGCACATCAAGCATTTTTACAAAAAAATGTCTTTAAAAAATAAATGAAACCTTAATGGTGTAGTTGTATCTAATATTACCTTTAGATTTTTATTTTTTTTTGGAAAGTAGTAGGGGTGAAAACCCCATAAAGTTACAAACAAGTAGTTAAAAGCATCATATCCTTGTGTAGTAGTCCATGACATTGTCTCAACAGGCTTATGAAGAAGTAATTGACTATTTTTCCATGCAAGGTTGCCTTTGCCAATTTATTAACCATTATGTTATTTTCCTTATACATGTGACACAGCTTCATTTCCCATTCTTTTGCTAGCATCTCTATTATGCTTTACACCATAAGTGCATAAGGATGCTAAAACGAACAACCATACTTGATCAAGTCCAACACTTCTAGACAATCCACTTTAACTTGAATTTTCCTATTTCTTGGTCTCTAAGCCAAAAGTAAGCTATGATAGATGTTGTTTAACTTTGCCAGTAAAGCATTGCCTTCTCCACCCTTAATAGTATAACCACTAATCCAGGTATCAATTGAATCATGAAATAAGCTACCCTAAGTCATAACACTTCCATTTACACTACAAGCACCATCTAAGTTAAGTTTAAGCCACCCATTCTTCAACACTTTCCAACTATTGTTGTTTCCTATAATAACACTTCTCATTAAGTTGGCCTTATGGAGGATAGTCGCGGCTTGCATAAATTCATGAACTTTATTATTGACTTCATACACCAAGTCTTTCAATTGATTATTAGGCTAAGAAATAAGCATGTTTCACCTTTGCCACAAGACCTAGCACAAGACACCAAACTATAACTTCCAATTTCCTTCTTTATTTTTAGAGATGTTCCTATTTTAATTGAACTTCCACCATTCAACCATATTACTTTTAAAGAAATCATCCCAATATCTTGGCTTAATGACTCTAAACTAAAAATTTAGGATTCTAGGGCAATCCCTCATAGTATGTAAACTTGTTTCTTTTGTTCTTATGCATCTTGAGTAGAGATCACTATCTATCATGCTTTTTTTCTATTCACATTTGTCAACAGAATATCTTGAGTTCGCATTTTTATTCTTTCGAGCCATTCCATCTCCTAAGGAATCTCCAACTATATTGGCTAGCTTGAGATGAGTTTTTAGAGAGGAAATCATAAGCTAATTTGACTATGAAGATAACATCTCTTGATCTTTTTCTTCTCTCATTAGGAAATGTCATTTTACTATGAGGCAATTCTAAGTTAGGCAATCATGGTTTCTTCATCATTTCGCTTCTTTTCACCATAAGATCACCATGGGTGTGGACTTTGGACTTGGCCTTTAACATGAATGTTATTAACCCTCTATTAGAGGATGTGGAGAGAGATATTGAGGATTTATTGTTAGGAAAGATTAGTAATGCAGAACAAGAAAAGAAAGCAATAACTATTATAACAGTGCAAGTTTTGGGACCAAAGTTAGTTAATAGAAATGCTTTTAAGAACAATCTTTAGAAATCATGGAAATTTTACGCAAACCTCCAAATCTTTAATCTAAAACTAAATTGGTATGTAGTGATTTCCTCAAACAAATATCAAATAAAGAAAATCTAGTCGAAAGTGCCATGGAACATATTTAGGAAGCTACTTACTATGAAGTTATGGACATTGGGTGAAAGTGTAAAGGAGTTAATCTTTGACACAGTCCTGTTTTTGGTGCAAATCCATAATGTCCTTTTGGAATTCTATAGTGAAGGTGACACTAAACTATTTAGAGCCAAGGTTGGCAAAGTGCTGGTAGTAAGATCACCTTTCACTAATGGAATTTTACGAAAGTGTTTCCTTCAATTTCGTATGGCACTAACAGTAACGAAATCATTATTACCTAGGGTGTGGATGCTTCATTCAACCAAGGAGAAGACTTGGATTAAGTTTAAGTATGAAAAGTTTTAGCATTTTTGCTATGCATATGGCGTGTTAGGGCATAAGCAAAAAGAATGTGATAAACCAAATGAGCAAGGTCTCGATCATCTATAACATAAGAGATAAGGTCCTTGGTTAGGGATAGCTTCCACACTTATGATTATCAAATTTAGTGGTAAACAAAGTGTAGCAAGCCAATATGAAAAATATCAAGTCTTAGCTGATGAAGTTACCTTTCGAAATTCCCTTATAAGGTAGATACGAAATCCACCAATGTCTAATAAGGTGATAAATATAAGTGTGGTGGCAAAAACAACTTATTGAAAAAAGTGTTTATTAATGACTTAACCATTGATCCAAATTACAAAAGGAAGAATGAGTATAAAGATAATGCTTTCAAATCTAGTACTTCATTATAATTGCTTAGTACTCTGGCACCCAATAAAGGAGAAATATAAGGCAATAGGCAAAATGTCTCCATCACCAAAGTCTGTTCTATTGTGTTACACCATTTACCAATGTTAAACCATAATGTACTTGATGGTGTAAGTAAGGCTTCTCCAACCTCTAATAAGTCAGGATTGATGTTAGAGGCTCCTACAAAAAGGAAAATGATAGGTGATTCTATATTTGCTTATTCTCTAAAAAGTGCTCCTTCCAATAGGAAATTAGGGGATGGCATTGAATCCGACAAAAGTACTAAATCAAGCAAAATTATAAATAACATTACATTAGAATCCATTAAACATTAGTGTCTCAAGAAGGACATAACGAAAAGCTAGTGGGGAAAGGATAAGGTGAGAATATTGCATTGGATAAATCATGCATGTAGGAATCTTCTCCATTATAATCAGAACACATAATCATTGCATACTGAAAAGGTGAAGGAGATAAGCTAAGACATGCCCCTATTAGCGCCATGAAAACCTTAGTATAGAACTACTAAAGACTTAAGAATTCTTTAGTAGTGAGAGCCCTTAGGGCTTTAGTTAAAGACAGTAGTCCAAACATCATTTACTTATATGAAACAAAAGTTATAAGGATCAGATTAAATAGATTATTCATCATTTAGGTTCTTAGAGTTTCTTTGTTATCCTTCCGAATGGTCATTACAGGGGCTTACAATTTTATTGTGATTAGATATCAATTTAATAGTGAGAAAAGCATGCAATCGACTTATCTTGGTTTAGATTGAGGATCCTAACAATGGAAACAATCAATGCGTTACTTTTGTTTATAGTTCTCCTTATCAATTGGAAAAATGATCTTATGAACTAAATTGTTTGAGATATACATGAGGATAGAAAGACTATGGATAATTCTGGAAGACTTTAAAACCCTTCTTTATTTGAATAACAAAAAAGGGGAAGATTAATAAGAAATTCACTTGATATAACTTTAGTGAATTTGTTTAACATATAAGAGCAATGGACATTGCTACAAATGGTTAATAATTTATGTGATTTAATAGCCATGTAGGGGAGGAGAATATTAAAGAACGATTATACCATGTGATCTATTGTATCCAATGGCACTTAATGTATCCAAGAGGAGCCTTGAGCATTTTATTATCTCATCATCCAGATCATCCCCCCATTCTACTTAACACTCACACTGACACTTATTATAATTCGTGATTGTTTAGATCTATTGTAGCATGGCTTATAGATAAGTCATGTTCTAAAGTGATATAGAAGGCTTAGCAGAATGCAACTATCAAAGGTTTGGTTTTATTTCAAATGACTAAAAAATTGAGGCAGTAAAGGGCTGTCTAAAATAATGGAATAAAAAGGTGTTTAGCTATTGCCATTATCACCTCAAAAAACTCTAAACAAAACTAGACTATATGCACAAATAAGAGCCCTCATTTTAAATGTACAAAAAGAGAGAAATCTCAGGGCAAAAATTAAAAAGCAATCGAAAGAGTGATCATCTTGTTATAGAATTTCAATAATTGTTCTAAATAGATAGACCAAACATACCATTGGATCTTGAAAACTTAGTGACTTGATGTATCACAAAATCAAAAAATGAAGCCATGTGCATTACCTTATTTGTGGATGAAATATGGCAGGTGATTAAGGAAATACACCGATTAAAGATCCTAAGATTAGTTGGGATGCCAAGTTTATTTTACAAGAATTATTGGGAGTTCATTTCTCATGATATAGTTTAGGCTATATAAAGTTTTTTCATTAAAAAATACCTGCTATGAGAATTAAATCATATATATCCCATGCTAATTCCCAAGCAAGTGCTGGCTAAAACATTTCAAGACTTCTACCCTATTAGCTTATGCAATTTCATATATAAGATTATATCAAAGATCCTTGCTAATAGGATGCTCTTTGTATTATGGAAGCTAATTTCCCTAATGCAATCAGTATTTATACCTAGACATTGGATTGCTTAAAATGGTTTACTAGTATAGGAAATCATCCATAAAATTAAAAAGAAAAAAGCTAAGGTAGGGCTAATGGGTATTACACTAGACATATAGAAAGCTTATGATAGGTTGCAACAAGATTTTTTACTTATAGTCATGTGAAGCTTTGGTTTTCATTTGAAGTTTGTGCATTAGATTTATCAATATCTACCCATCATTTTTTTGCTATTTTGCTTAATAGGAGTCTTTTTGATAGATTCTCTCCATTAAAGGGTGTCAGATAAGGTGACCCGCTTTCTCCTTATCTATTTATTCTAATCTTTGAAGTGTTTTCTAGAATTATATTAAAAGCTAGGTTAAATTCATGGTATTTAGATTAGCAGAGGTTATGATGATGTTATTTTATTTTTAAGAGCTAACATGTCAAATGCTAAAAGCTTATAAGAATATATAGATAAATATATTGCTTATTTTGGGCAAAAAGTCAATTTCCATAAGTATAGCATCATTTTTAGCTCAAATATTCATAAAAAGGAGCACTTACTAATTAGGGAACTACGAGCATGTTATTTGGTGCAGAGTGGCAAGTTACCCATAATCGCTAATCACCTTTGTGTTCCTACTATCTCAAGGTTCAGGCCCACCATCAAGGAAGGTATAAATATGCTTATAAATTTAAGAATTAAAGATCTATGGCAACCATACTTTAAATAGTGAAATACTAACATGGTATACAATATTTTTATAGTTAATATAGAAAAAGTGATCTAGTTAAGGATTCCTGAGTGAGGCTTTGATGAGGTGAAATGGATTTTGGAGTCTTTAATGAGTTTACCATTAAGTTAGTGTATCATGCTCATAATTGTTACTTCCTTGATGAATGCTCTACTAGACTTTGGAATGCTATAATACATTATTGTTTAAAGGTGTCTTTATAGAGGTTCAGTCATGGTCTATTTCTTAACAAGATGAGGGTATAACAATTTGCCAATCTTTATAATGTCTACTGCCTACTTTGCCACTAAGAGGAAAAAACTAATCTTCATGTTCTTACACATTGTGATTTTGTTAGAATCCTATGCTTCCATACTTATGGAATTCATCTCTCGTAGGTTCCATTTGGAATATTTGAAGGTTATTTTTAACATCAATAACAAATTAATTCCAAATAAAGCTCCAATGTAGTTTAATTTCAATGTCTTGGTTGGTGCCACGTTCATCACCCGAAGGGTTTAAGAAGTGCGCAATGACTTCATTTTTGTAGGCCTCCTTCCATTCATTGAGTAACTAGTAGCATTTGTTGAAGATAATCTACAAATAGAGTAAAGTGAGTGTAGGGAGCAGAAGTAACGCCTTTGCCTAGTCTAGTATGTCAAGAATGGATGCCACCACCATCAAACTATCTTAAGCTTAATGTGGATGCTACCAGCATGGAGGAAAGGCAGTAATCACAATGCTAGCATAGGATGAGCTTAGGAATGTAAGGGACATATGGTTCAAAAAATTGGATATGACTGTAGTGGAGGAGGTTGAAGCTTATGCTATCTTAAAGGCTTGTATGGTTGCTAACACTTTTGACTATTCTAGAATTTTTATTGAATTAAACTATAAAATAATGGTTAAAGCTATTCTAGGTTTTATCACTTACCCATAGAGAATAATAAATTTAATGGAAGATATTAGATTGTATTTAAAGGCATTAAATTATTTATCCATTGTGTGGGTTTCTAAGACTGCTAACAATGTTGCTTATTAGGGGACTAAATGCGTTTCTAATGTAATTATGATAGGGATGGGTTCATGAATGAAGTTCTTCCTAATATAAATGAAGCTTGTATTTGTGATATTGATATTGCTTTTGATTAATTATATAAGTTTATTTCTATATAAAAAAAACTTTACCCATTAAGCACTGTTTATGTTTATTACTAATATGATTTAAAGGGAAAGTAATGAAAAATATTTGATTTGAAAAAACAAGTAATCAATACTCTAGACTTCATTTATTTTATAGAAAAATATTTTTTTATAAAAATATAATTATAAATTTGTAAGATAGTAAAATATTATATATATTCAATATTAAATATAAATAATTTAATAAAAGATAACCTATTTACTTTTAAAGAGAAAGTTCTTTTTCTTCATTATTATAACTCTAGATATCAATTTTATTTTTATAATAAGGTATAAATATAATATGTTACTTCCTTATTTATATAGAAGTAGATAAGACTTTTTTTAAACAAAAAATATCTTTAAAAGCTAAATAAAACCTAAATAGTGTAGTTATATCTAATATTGTCTTCAGATTTTCCATTTTTTTTTAAAATAGTAGGGTAAAAATCCTAGAAAGTTATAAAGAAATAGCTAAAGACATCTTATTCTTCTGTAGTAGTCCATGACATTATCTCGATGGGTCTATCAAGAAGTGATTGACTGTTTTTCCGTGTAAAGTTGCGTTTGTTAGTTTATTAACCACTCTATTATTTTCCTTATACATGTGACATAGCTTTACTTCCCAATTTTCTACTAACATCTTTGTTATGCTTCACATCATATGTACATGAGGATGCCAAAATGAACAACCATACTTGATCAAGTCTAGCACCTTTAGATTATCTATTTTAGCTCAGAATTTTCTTATTTCTTAGTTTTTAATTCAAGCTAGAAGTAAGCCATGATAGATGTTTAACTCTGCTAGTAAAGCACCACCCTTTCCACCTTTAACAGCATAACCACCAATCTAAGTACTAGTTGAATCACAAAATAAACCACCTTAGGCTATAGCACTTCCACTTGCACTATAAGCACCATTTGAGTTAAGTTTAAATCATCTATTATTTGATAGCTTCTAGTTGTTGTTGCTTCCTATAACAAACACTTCTTATCAAGTTGACCTTATGGAAGACACTGGGGCTTACATAAATTTATGGACTTTATTATTAACTTCATGCATTAGGTCTATCAATTACTTATCAAGCTAAAAAATAAGCATGTTTTGCCTTTGTTGCAACACCTAGCATGAGACACCAAACCATAACTTCTAGTCTCCTTCTTCATTTTTAGATATATTCCTATTATTATGATTAAACTTCCACCATTCAACTATATTACTTCTAAAGAAATCATCCTAGTATCTTGGCTTAATGACTCTAAGCCAAAAATTTAGGATTCCAAGGCAATCCTTTATAACATGTAAACTTTTTTCTTTTATTCTTATACCTCTCAGGCAAAGATCAATATCTATCATGTCTTTTTTCTTCTTTTCACATTTGTCAACAAATTATCCTAAGTCATTAAATAAAGGAATGTTTTTATTCTTTTTGAGCCTTTCTGTCTCCAAATGGATCTCTAATTACATTAACTAGCTTGAAATGGGTTTTTAAAAAGGAAATTATAAGCTAATTTGACTGTAAAGATACCATCCCATGTCAAAGGCCACCTTAAATAATCACTATTAAGCTAGGCCATATTTAAGATAATCTATAAAAGCTTCAACTAGACTTTTATAATGCTCTTCTAGATATTTAAAGCTCTAATATTTTCCTTTATTCTCAGTATAAAAGTTTCTCCATAATTGTATTTTAACCTCAAGATTTGAACCTATAGAGCTTCCTTATTATCTAATAAACTATATGCTACCTTGATCAATAAGGCTTTATTATTAATTTTAATCCTTAAACCAAACTTTCTATGATTTTTAGATTTACAAACACAATCCCCAATAACTAGATAAGTTTTTTTTATCTGAATTTTCACTCTAGATGAAGTTTCAAATTTGTTGATTAATCAAGCTATAGGAGCTTGAAGGAAATAATGTTGTTTACATTGAATGAATTGGGATGCTGACTGATAATACTTTGGATAAGGTAACTTTCCCAACAAAAGCTACTATGTGTGAACTCTAAGAAGTAATCATTGTCTATACCTTTTCAACAATTTCTTTATAAGTATTCTTTGCGATTCTATTATGAAAAAGAGGAACCCCAAGTACTTTTCTAGATCCTTTGTCATTTGCATTCCTAAAGATCATTTAATTAGTGAGTTCTATTATAATTTACATTTCTTAAAAAGAAAACTCATATTTTTTATTTATTAACTTTTTGACTTGAAGAGTTGCAAAAAATTTCAAGGCATTTATTAATGACCTTTACCTAATTAATAGAAGCTTTTATAAATAATACCATATCATCAACAAAGAATAAACGATAAATTAGAGGGCTATTTTTACTCAATTTGAGAGGTTTCTATAAAATTTATTCCACAACATAATTAAAATACTATGCTAATTTTTCAATACAAAGCGCAAATAAGTATAGAGATAAGTGTCCCCTTCTTTTACTCCTCTCATAAGAAGAAAACAATCTATGAGTTCTCTATTCCATAAAACTCGCATCAAACAAGTTTTAACACATGTAATAATGATGGAAACTATATTACTTAGAAGTCCTACTTTATATGAAGTATTCTCAAGAAAGCACTAATCAACTAAATGATAGGCTTTCTCAAGATTAATTTTTATAACATTCTAGCCCTTGTTCTCTTTTTTTTCTTTATGAATTTCCTCTTGTGCCATAATTATGTTGTCTGAGTTGTGTCTGAGAGGTAGAAACTACATTAATTCAGAGATATTAAGTGATTTAAATATGACTTTAATTTATTGGCAATAGGCTTTGTAATAGCTCTATAAATCACATTACGCAAACTAATAGGATCAAGTTGCTTATAGGATTCATGATTATCCACTTTAGGTATAAGGGATAGTAAAGTGTCATTGATGTCTTTATCTGAATGAGGGTTATAAAAAATGTTAATGATAATGTCACAAATTGATTTGTTTATTGTCTCTTATTAACTTTGGAAGAAGAGAGCATGTAAACCATTTGGGCTAGGAGCTTTTAATGAAGCCATATTGAATAAGCTTTGTTGACTTCTTCCATGAACAGAGACACTCCTATTTCTTTTTTTGCTGACTCCAAGAGAGGAGGAAAACATCCTTTAAACGAGAAACCTCTAAATGCAAAGTCATTTGAATAGTAAATATTTTGTAAAAAGTTAAAGCTATATGCCTTAACTTTTATTGATCTTTTACCTATTCGCCATCTTTTGCTTTCAAACCCTAAATAAAATTTTCATTTTCTACATCATTATAGATGTATAGAAAATTTTGGTGTTTTTATCACCAAACATCAACCATTTATTATGAGCTTTTTGATACAAAGTTATCTCCTCCTATATGAATTTTTTTTGATAATCCCTTTAGAGCTTATTTTGAACATTCTTTAAAAAATTACTTAGTTTTTTAGCAAGGACTTCATTAATGCCTTCTATTCAAGCCATATTTTGTCTTCAATTTTTGAAGAAAATTATTTATTCCATTCTAAAATCTTTTTCTGGAGCTTCAAAAAAGCCTTATGCCAATTTACTCTTTCTTGCCAACATTTATTCACAGCTACTAGAAAAGATTATTGAATTAGCATAGTGTTAGAAATCTAAAAGTAAAGGATTTCCTCTCTTTGCGTCTCTTAATCATTTTTAATAAAATTAGCTTATAATCTAATTTGAAAAGAGTTAAATGATAAAGAGTTACTTATAGGTGATTAGTTTTCTAGGTTAGGTTGCAAAGGTATCTATTAATCCTCTCTTTTACATTATTTCATGTCAATATGAATTTTGGTCCTTTATAATCCAAGTTTAGAAGATTATAAATTACAATACTATTATTAAAGCTTTGTATGACTCTCTAATGGGGTTGTCCACCTCCTTATTTTTCATTGAAATATGAATAGGTATTAAAATCCCCCAAAATAGCCTAGGGGTCATGAATGTTGGATGAAATTATCTCTAGCTTCCACCATAGCTCTTGTCTCCTATAAGCTCTTAGATTAGTATAACAAATGTTATGAAGGCCCCATGGTGTTTGTTAATTGTATTGACATAACAATATATAAATTAACTATCAAAATCCATCACTATTACATTAATCTTCTTCAAGTTCCACATAACCTAAATACCACTTGAGTAACCAACTGAATCAACTTGAACAAAAGCTTTAAATCCTATTTTCTTTGTTCTTCTAACTATTTTTTCTCCGTTAACTCGTGTTCCAAAATTGCACAAAGATAAGCATTATATTTTATTACAAGTCTTTCACTAAGCTTAGTAATGCTTTAGCGCTAAAACCTTAATAGTTCTAGGAAAGGTAGTTTATGATCGCTATAATTTTGATGTTCAAAAAGCTCTTTAAAGCTTTTTCAAGTGAACTGAGGATCCTCTTAAAGCTACCATTACAACATATTTATTTAATTAACTCATCTTTTAGGCCTTCTATTGTATAATTTAACAACTTAAAGAATTAAATTGTTATCTAGTGGCTTGTTTTTTTATGTAATTTCCATCTCCTTTCTCCTTCTCGATATCTTTTCCTAAAATATTATCATGGCTAGGTGTCATTTGCTATCGGACTTTGATGATTGGATTTAGGCTTAGTAAAACATGGTTATGCTTCTTGCTTATTGCTTGTTTCACCTTAGATGGCCTAACTTTATTAAGTATTATTTTCTTAAATTAAAAAACTTATGAGAATTGTCTAGTTTTCCTAACCTTACTCATGCTTTAACTTAAGCTAACAGGCCCATCTCTAAAGGTTGAACATTAAGATTTATTTAACTTTTAACCCACCTTTTAAGCAATTTGCTTGGATTCTAAATCTTTTACCTTGGGATTCACTCATTCAATGCTGCTTTCATTAATAATTGCCATAGTTGACAATTCATTTGTCTCCCTCAGGCATATCACTTCATTGTTAGTAAATTAATCATCCAAGTTCGTTTAAGCTTTGAATCTCAAGCTGTTCCCTTAATACACCATATTCCTAGCTTCAATCAAAACTAATTAATTCTTGCTTATTGTTGTTGACTTATTTCCTTCTGAAATTATTCTTCCTTTCCTACATTTTCTTTTTTGTGCAATCGTCCATAGGCCAAAATTCTGTTTTTCCAAATTTATATTTTCCTATTCTTTATGACATTTATAAGAATTGGTTCATCTATATTCATCTTTTCTTGTTCTAACTCTAGGCAAATTTCTTTCTTAGGGCCATATTTACCATAATTAAAATAAAAAAAATGTAAACTTTCGTACTTAATGCGATATATCCTCCTTTTGAGCTTAAACTTAGATAAAAATCTTTTCTTCAAATTAATCCTAATGCAAATTCTAGTAAACTTTGCTCTTTCAATGAGATCTTCATCTCTATCTTCCTTTCTTCAAAAAGTATTAACATTTACTTTCACAATTCTTCAATGTAAATACCCACTCTCTAAAGAAAGTGAGTATTATAAAATTCAATTGGAAGCTCTAGAATTCTAGCCTATTTAATTATCTTATTAAAATTATCTTCATAAGGATTAAAATTTTCCTACCAATGTTGAACAATTAAATAATGATCCGTCATCGTCCATGGACCCTCTTGTAAGACAAAATCATAATCCTTCACATCTAAAAATCTAATTAAAAAATAATTATTCTCCATATTAGTAAATTCATAAGATCTTTTTTGAGCCTACATTTTCTAAAGCCTTCCCTTAAGAAATCTCACCTCAGTATCTTCCATAGAAGTTTGACAATAAATGACAACCTTTAGGGTTTATAAAGTTCCTTTCATTTATCATAAGACACTGTCACAACTAACAAGCAAGATCATCATCAATTTCTTTAGTATCGATTGCATTCAAATTTTGACTATTATCCTCCTTCTCATCATGTAGATTAACATGATCTTCCTGTTAATAATCATTTTAACCTCCCCTATCAAACCTTGGGAGTTTATCTTTATATGAAAGAATTTTCCTCTATAACCCCTATTCCTACACGTTCATATTGACTATTTCAATTTGTTAGCTTTCTTTCCTCACCTGTGAAATATCCCTTTGCACATTTGGATCTACATTTTCCTCGTTACTTTCAACTTCATCCTTTATCTCAATCACTATCGAAATGCTCTCTTGTTTAGTCACTAGGTCATCCATTAGAACCTTTTCTATCTTTAAACCCTTGACCTTTTTAGTACTATGTTGCAACAAATCTTTTTCTTTAAATTATTTTTCTTGAGTCTTTTTTTCATTCTCGAGATACCATCCTATAATGTGCTACAAGTTCCTCATCTACTATGAATATAATTGTCTTTAGAGTTTTCTATTATTTATGTTTTGGTTCAAGTCCAAAATCTTACCTACATGTCAAATGATTTGTCATTTTTTTAACAATAATGACTTATCATTTTTATTATTAAAAAAAGAACAATAAATATAATGACTTAATTTTAAACTTATAAATTATATGGATTTAATTAACAATGGATTCGAACTTTATAGTAGGAGATTAATTTAACTTATTAAAAGTTATGTTAAATTTCTCTTCCTTTAATTAAAATGACAGAAACAGATCTCCTCCTTCAATGTCCGTGTCCATTGTATGCAGAATCTTTCTTCAAAGCTTGCTAGGGTATGTTAATTTCAATTTAAGCTGAAAATAAGTTTTTTTTTAATTTTTGGACATATTTATGGTTTTTGTGATGTAATTGAAAATTTATTTATTTGGCCTTTTTTTAATTAGGTATAATACAGCAACATGCTTATATGGTGGAATTGGATATAGCTCACCCACTCTGGCCTCAGCTTTAGAGGATCTCATCCCAGCTTTCACATTCGTACTTGCTATAATTTCCAGGTCAACCTTCATTTTATTGTTTTTTTCTATATTTAACTCTAAACAATATTACCAAATTTCCTTTATTGATGATAATATTTGGTTTATAAGCCATCACCCTAAATAGAGTAGTGCATTCACCATTTGCCTTACTTTTATAATTGTATTTTGGAATTCAAAAACTATGCTTTACACCAAATTTTGATCTAGTCCATTTATGGCTAGTGCAGACCAATTTATAGATACATTAGCCCAATCTTTCGAATAAATCTATATAAAATTAGAGTTAAGTAAATAATTATTAGTCATTATCAACTATTCATTTTAAATCAATATTTCTCATGTTATAGTGATTATTAAAAGATTAATGATTTGTGTCCAAACAAATCAATATGATGAAGAAAAATAAATTAATATAAAAATTTTAGTTTGCAATTTGTAATGATTTTAAATATGTGCAACCATCTTCAATTAAATTTGATTTAAAATCATTAAGCTTGATTTACCAGCATAAAAAATTATCTAGGTTATTAAAGTAGTCAAATTTGATACTTTATATATTATATTTATATCTCAAATTTAATTTATATAAAGTTTCACACATGTAGATATTTTCTTTCCTATGCAAGGCTAAAAGCGAGGTAAGAGTTTGAAATCTACATATTCAAACAAACAAAGCTAGATTCATCGAGATATTACAAATAATTTCCTTCCATCTCCCCTATACTTCTATTTCCATTGTTATGTATGAGTTCACATAAAGATATAATAACAGAAATTATTACTATAAGGATAAAATACGTGCACATGACATGACTCAATTTACACGTTCTTCCAACAAAGCTTGTAATAATAAATACAGCTTCTAGGCCATAGACAAAATACTTTTCATGCACATATATATATCGAATGAACCAAACCTTTTGACAAGTATTTATCTGTATCCTTTCAGAATGGAAAGGCTGGATTTGAAACTACAAAGTTGTCA
This sequence comes from Sindora glabra, assembly GCA_020226215.1. NCBI lineage: Eukaryota > Viridiplantae > Streptophyta > Magnoliopsida > Fabales > Fabaceae > Sindora > Sindora glabra. Next base: position 24,642,736 of record CM035236.1, read on the forward strand.
AGCAAAGATCATTGGCACAATAGTTTCCATCATAGGGGCATTAACTGTGACCTTCTACAAAGGCATGCCCATTGTTGAAGGCACCCACTTGCTAAACAAAGAATTAAATGGCACATTTTTCTCGGCCCAATCAAACTGGCTGTTTGGAGGCTTTCTTATCATAGTTGGTAGCTTTTGTCTTTCACTTTTCTCTATAATCCAGGTAGTACAAATATTAACCCTCATTCACACTTTTTTGACAAACAATTTTTTTCCCCTAGTAAAAAAGGAAAGGAAGGGGTTCTTAACAAACAATTTTAGTTACCTAAACTAACAGAAAATTACTTAAGAAGTGTAATTTTTTGATAAAGTAGTAAATAAATAAATTATTTGATTGATCAGTAATTAATAAGATAAAAAAAGTAAAACTTTTGATAAATATTTACTTCTTAAATGTGAGAAGTTGCTTAACTTCAAACACTTCTAAAAAAGTTCACAACAAAATTTGCTTATTAGAAAATTCAACTTTTTATATAAACTTATTTTGTGTGTGAACCAATTAAATCTTAAACTATAATAAAAGCATTACTTTGATTTTATTTTTGTGTAGACTTGGATTATGAAGGATTATCCAGCAGAGCTAATAGTAACTACCATTTCTACCTTTTTTGTGGCCATCCTATCCACCATAGTAGCTCTTATTGTAGAACCAAATCCAAAAGCTTGGGTATTAAAGCTCAATATGGAGATTGTAGCTATATTGTATTCGGTTAGTATTCTTAATGTGTGAAACTCTCTTATGCACAATTGAAATATTACACTTATTACTTTATATCAATGTTTATTTATTTTGGATTTGTAGGCAATTTTTTTGTTATCAGTACGAAACATCGTGTACGCATGGGCATGTCGCATTAAGGGACCTGTGTTTGTTGCTATGTTTCATCCTTTGGCAATAGTTTTTGCAGCATTTTTAGGGTTTATATTTCTTGGAGACTCTCTTCATCTTGGAAGGTATGTTTCTTATAAGATTTGTCAGTCTGAAATGCTTAATGAATTATGCAGTTGATTGATTTAGCTTATTAGTGCAGTTTGATTGGAGCTATGATAATATCTATTGGATTTTATGCTGTGTTATGGGGGCAAGCTCAAGAGGAAAAAGTGGATAAAGAGAAAAATGGAATTCATAACCATGTCTCATCACCATCTTCTTCATCTTCTTTAGCTCCTTTGTTGTAGAATAAAAATATGGATGTATAAATGAAAATGTTATTAGGAGAAAGAAATTTATTAATATTTTTATTATTGGAATCGTTTAATAATTAGAAAAAATTAAAGAAAATGAAAATGTATTAAGTTGTACTTGTTAATGAGGTTGAAATATCAAGAATTTTTTGAGAATTATACAAGGACACTATATATCAAGGACTTTCGAATAACTCTTTTTATTCATCAAAGTGGACCTAAGTTTAGGAAATTTTTTTTAAATATAATTATAAAATATTATAATAAAAATATCTTATTTATTTAATATTAAATATAAAAAAATTTAAAAAATTATTTTTCTTTATTATTGTGCATCTAAGTATTATTTATTTATTTATAAATATAAATAACATATTACTCATTTTTTAATATACAGTAAATAATATTTTTTTTTTAAAATATTTTTTAATAAAATAAATAGCATCAAAATATTTCTTTACTTATTTTTTGGATGAATTTGTGGTACTAATTCCTTATGATATGCAGCGACACCCATGGCTAAATCTAAACTATTGATTTAGCATAAAAGGATGAAGATTCAATCTGTATCGTTAATTTTTCAATGAAAGCAACCTGATAAAGTTAATGGTAGAAAGACAAATTTGCCTCTAAAATTTATTTAAAAGCAATCACATTTGCAGAAGTAATTTGCCTCAAATTTTCATTCCATCAAGTAGCTTAGGGCTTAAGGGTATAAGTAGAAGTGTTAAAATGGGTTGGGTTTAACGGGTTGGCCTGGTACTAGTATAATTTTGCCTGGCCTGAGATTGAGACTGGTACAGAAAATGATAACAGTGGCCCAACCTGGTAAAGGATTAGGACTGGTTAACCCGATCTGGTATGGGACTGAGACTGGTAAGTGTTAACTTGTTAAGTTATTGAGTTAATCCGTTAGCTTGGTAATAGTAGTAAATAATAAAAAGTTAATTTATTATTATATGTTTAATTTTTATATAGATATTAAAATAATAATTTTGATATAGTAAAATTAAACTTTAACATATATAATATTAAAATTATATATATATGAGCAATATTAAATAATTTTTAATATTAAAATTAATAAATTTATATATTTAATGTTGTCAATATATATTATATAAATTTATCAAAATAATAATTATATTAAAATTTAAATTAATACTTTAATATTAAAATTTTGAATTATTTAAAAATTTTAAATAAATAATTTTGGTATTAATTTTAAATATATTATATACATATATAATATAATACATTATTATCTATTTTTATTATATAAAAATTATTATAATTATTTTTATTAATATATTATATAAATAATTATTTATTTATATATATTTGATTATATATAAATTATTAAATATATTTATTTTATATAATACTTTGACCTTGATCAATATATATTTAATAATATATATTTATTTTATTAAATAAAATAAATATGTAATATAAAATTATTATTAAATATAAAATTTAAATTATTTTATTAAATACAAATTCACACATTTATTAAATCTTAATGATATATATTTATTTTATTAAATATATATTTAATAATATATATTTATTTTCATATATAATATATATGACTCATTAATATATATAATAAAATTTTAAGTCATAATAATATATAATTATATTTAATAAATAATAATAAATTTTAATTAATTAATGATATAAAATTAATAATAAATAAAAATTAATATGATAATAATAATAAAATATAACAGATTATAAAAATTCGTCTAAACCTACCTGGTAAATGTCGACCTGGGACTAGAATTGGAACTGGTACTGTGATAACTCAATATGGGCCCAACCTGGTGAAAAAACAGCCCGGCCTGGGACTAGTCGATGTACAGTTTTTGTCTGTTGAGTTTGCCTGGTTGGATTGGATTTGCCCGTTTTGACAGGTCTAAGTACAAACAGGTCAAACAGTCTATTAGGAGCCTATGACCTAACTTATTTAAGGCCTAATTTAATCTTATTTATTTATTTAAATAAGTCAAGTTTAAACTAATAAATTAGTCTATTTAGATAAATAGGTTAGACTTTTTTTCTTTAGGCTCGATCTATAGGCTTATCAAACCAGTCTATTTAATTATAAATATATTTATAAATAATATAACATAATATATATTATACATATAAATAATATAAATATTTTAATACACATACTTATATATATGTATGTATATAAGCTTAATTAAACTATTAGATAATTTTGAATCTTAAGACAGTTTTGATCTATTGATAATTTTGAAAACCTATTTATATAGAGAGACTTCTAAATAGGTTAACAAATTTAATCAAGTTTTTTTAATAGGTTAGATCGAGCATAAATTTTGACTTTATACAAATTAATAGGTCAGGTTCAAGCTAATAATTTAGAAGGCAAGTTCGACTTATTTAAGGTAACACCTAACTCAATCCAACTTATTTACACTCTACCAAGGCTTGAACTTCTTACCTTGCGGTGGACTAGTGTGGCTTCGCCAACCTCTCTGGAAGCCTTTCAATGTCACATATGCAGAGCGGAGAGATTGGCAAGCCTTGCTTAGTTAACATGTTTTTCTTTCCTAAGCCGTTTCTCTTTTTGTTTCTTGTTTTACACGTCCTTTCTGTTTCTATCTGTTTCCTTTTTCACTTTGACCAAATTTCAAACACTTGATGGGCAATACAAAAAACTGCATCCTGAGCAACCATGGCATTGGTTATTGTATTCCAATATTCATCAAGTTCACAACACAAATTCCACTATAAACAGTACAAAAATCATAACCTTTATTTCAATATAAAAGAATTAACAAAAAATCCTAAAGAGGTCAGTATGCATATCAAATTTGATGCAGCTATGAACAACGTATTCATGGATGCATATACCATTGTTGAAAAACCCAAGATTGGCAGATGCTATAAGCAAATTCACATCATTTATCAATTAATCTCAGGTTAAAATGAAAGTATACTATCTTTTTCTGTTGAAAGGAATAAATAAATTTCCTTCGCCTAATTCACAGCATAATCTAAATTGACAGAAGGTGATTTAATTGTTATACCTTTTCATTTATTGCTGTCAGTGCCCAAGTTTGGAAGTATACACTCCAGTTCCGTTAACATTTGATCCACAGATTGAACGGAGGACCTAAGAACAAGGATTGGCTGCTGCTGATAACTAATTTAACTAATATTTTCTTCCGTGTTCTTCCTTAGTCGCACATTGGCTTCCCGTTTCAGAATTTCCCTGTCGAAATATAATTGATATTTGGAAAGTAAAATTTCAAGAATACCCACGAAATGGCTAAAGTTTGTCACTGGTTGGAGGAAGTAACAAGACGCGTGTTGATTATCCATCTTCTCTCCTTCCTGAGTATCTAACAGTGGAAAGGGATTCCCTGCAACTGCAGTTGCGGGTGGGAACTGTTGATATGCACGGATCCCTGCATTGTTAATGGATCCCATAGCATATCAACGGTTATCTCTCACAATTGTAACAATAATTACGGGAGACAATTATGGAAAAGGATCCCAATTTATTTAAGTGTACTTGAAATATTTAAGGGCCGTCAGAAAAAAAAAACAAGGTATCAACAAAGAAAAATAGAGGAAAAGAAAATAAAAATTTTATTATTACTTATTTTATTTGATTCAAATAAAAAAGAGAATTAAATATCTTTAATTTATTTTATTAATAATTATTATATTAAAAATAATTTACTTATAATTATTATTAAAATAATTATAATAATAATAATTTTATTATATTTATATTATTTATTAATATTATAATTTTTTAATTATTTAATATTAATTATTAATATCTTATTAATATTATTTTAATTATTACTTTTATTATTTAAATTATTATTAATATCTTAATAATGAGTAATATTATTTCAATAATATTAATTATTATTTATTTAATTATTATTTTTAATATTTATTATATTAATATTTTATTATTTTATTTATTACTGTATTATTTATTTATTATTTTTTGTAACTATGATAGCTACTATTTTATTATTATGATTAAATTATTAATGTTATTAATTTTTATATTATTAAATAGTTTATTATAATAATTATTTTTAATTATTAATATCTTATTAATATTATTTTAATTATTACTTTTATTATTAATATCTTAATAATAACTAATATTATTTCAATAATATTAATTACTATTTATTTAATTATTATTATTATATTTATTATTATTTTATTAATATTATTAATTATTTTCAGGTTATTAAATATTTTATATTAACTAATATTATTATTTTCATAATTAAATAAATTTAATTATTAATATTTTGTTAATATTACTGATTTTTATATTATTAAATAGTTTATTACAATAATTATTATATAATTATTTATTTTTTATTTAATTAATTTTTTTTATTAAATATCATTTAATAATTATTTTATTTTTATTATACTGTTATTTTATAATAAATTATTATTATATTAAAAATGATAAATTTAAAATTCAAAATGAGAAAATGAGATTTTTTAAGAAATTAGGAGGAATCACCTTTGTCTCGTTTAGATAATCCCGTTAAAGAAAAATATAAAAAAAGAATGAGTTTTTACTGAATTAAATAAAAACAAAGAGAAAGAAATTTCATTATTCCCTTTTTCCTTTCTTGATTTCTTCCAATCTAACAGCCCTTAGTACGGAAGAAACCTCCATTTTTTTTTGGGTCGTAAAGTGTTGCAGTGCATTAAAATAACATTGTTAATGATCTTGAAACTGGGCCCTCTGTCTTGCGGTCATTGGGCAAGGCCTATCAATAGTGGCATTCTACCATTAATGTTAGCTCATAATTTGTTGGCTTGACTTCACGTATGTGCTCGGATGGAGCACTTTAATTTTTTTTCCATATTTGGAAGGCAGGGGATTTGAATTTCAATCATTTCAAATTCTTGCATTCTTGAGAAGCTACATTAATATCCTTGCATTCAAGTGTCTTACAGCCAAAAAGAGAAAAAATAAATTGCACCAATGGATGCCTAAGCGACCAAATCCTTTTATATATTCTAGATTCAACCTGATACCAATATTGAATTCACATTTCTTTTATTAATATCCCACTTCCGATCTCTAGATATTAATCAAATTCTAAAATCACGAATTTTAATTTACAAAATATTTTTAAAAATAAAAAATAAAACAAATTGTAAATGAAAATATACTCTCTATCCAACCTCACATTTATGTTTTGAGAATAAACAATTTTTTTCTATCCGTTTAGATGGGGAAGAACATAGTCAATGTATCAAAATTAGAGAGATAGAGATTCATTTGTTACTCATCATAAAATCTACACTCATAAACCAATCAATTCTATTATGAATGGTTATAGATAGCGCAGACATAAGTACCAATAAATTCTATCATTTTAGAGTCACTAATTGAGCCAACTATATTAATATTAATTTTATCTATAAATCATGGATGGTTGTCCAAAATAAAAATTCCAACAAATTAGTCGCAAACTGTTCAATAGAAATCCAATTCAGGATTAAAAGGACTTCCCTAAGCAACAAGGTGCAAGGTGAACCAAAGTTTATGGACAATCTTATTTTTCACCTGAAACAAATATCACACATGTGATGTACAATCCAAAAAAAACAGAGTGCCGTGTAACAATCAAGATGGATTACATTTATATTAGTTTGATTTAGTTAGAATTTAATGGTTCATATTAAATTATATATTTTTTAAGGAAAAAAACATTTGATCTTACAGTTGACAACTTATTTATAAAATCAATTTATGTGTCATTGAATTTTATTTGATTTATGATAAAATTGACCTTTTATGAAGAGAGAAGCGACATAATGAAAAAAAGACTTCCTAAATTAAAACTGCCAAAGTTTGAAAGTATTGTGAGGTAGTTGGAAATTTTGAGATTCCATCTAATAGAAGCAATTTCAAAGTCATTCACCTTGGATTATCAAAGTACCCAGTTAAATTGTTTAGAATTTATTAACCTTTTTTTTTTAACTAACTAGCCCATCAAATTTCTATGTTTTACGCGATTTTAAATGTTTTAAAAAAATTGCATTCCTCCCTTGAAATGCCACATACAAACGTAACCTAAAGCAATGGCCTTGTCATCAAAATCACCAAATTGGTCCCTTTCTATTGCACTTTCTGAAAAGAAAATATCTATATGGCATTGGCACCGTGACATCTGCAAGCAAGCAAGCAGTGAATTTGGTGACTTTCTTGGTCACTGCTTGCTTAACATCAAAATCACCTGAAGTAACGATGAAAGCATAACTTCAATGGAGGCGTTTTCAGTCATTTTCATCACAAATATGGTCGACTTTCTTGACATAGACCGTATGCATATTTTTTTCATTTGCTAGAGGCCATTAAATCAATGGATTTTTAAGTAGGTCCCTTTTTTTACACCCATATATCCCATGCTTTTTTTTTCACAAGTATGAAATTAAATTTGATTGAAGTAATAATAATAATAATAATAATAATAATAATAATAATAATAATAATAACACTTTGAATAATCAAACAGAGGACTTCTTACCGAATTTAGAATGTTTTATAATTCAATCTTCTATCATCGAATTAAATAATTATTAGTAATTAGGTGTGTTTTTCTATAATTATTAAATTTTTGAACTTCAAAAAATATTATAGCAGTAGAAGTTGGTGAAAGAAATGAAATAACGCGTCTTATAATCATTTAGAAAGGAGATTAGTCTTAATTGATACCCAAATATGACACTTTATTACTATTAAACTAAAGAAAATATCATTGTATAAATGATAATTAGAATAGGAATTTTTATTTTTTTGGGTAAGATACAATTGTAATGTTTTGACTGAATTTCATTATTTTACATCCTTTCACATTTGCAACTAAACTTTATTGTAATTGAATCTTTTAAAGATTATGTAAAATCAAAGTTTTAAAATTTGATCCGTTCGTTTATCCAGGAAAATGAATGAATCAATGTCAGATTGATTTAATTGATTTGCTTGAATGATTGAATTTATATATAGAATTATGTATTATATATATACATATAAAATCAAATTTATTTAATTTATAGAGTATATTTTTAAAATATAATAAATAAATATCAATTTTATGATAATTATAATCATTTAACATAATTGTAATATATTTTATGATATTAAAATTATATTTCATTTTAATTTATTGAAAATATTAAATTTATTATAATGAAAAGTAATAATATTTATCAAATAAGAATGATTTAACTTTGATACAAAATATAATTTAATATAAATTATTCAAAAAATTTCAAACAAAAAGCAAAAAAGAATTATATATAATAAAACATCACTGTACAATAAGGTAGATGCTGGTATTAGTGGCGAGACCAATTCGAAGAATCTATCGTGTCAATAGTAGTTCGAAACGAAACGAAACAATTCAACTCATGAATAGGTTTTAGCTACCATCCTAGACCTAAATTTAAAAATAGTGTGTAAAATTGATGTAAGAGATGGTTATAGGTTTATCATTTTTCTAGATAGAAAAAGAAATATATATATATATATAGTACCATCCTAAATTAAACAAATAATACTATTAGCTAACATAGGACTAAACTTCTCTAAAATGTAAAATGTGCTTTAGAAAGAGAATAAAATATAAAATCATAATTATTGATATAAAATTAAGAATTTTAAATCTAATAAATAATAAATTTCTATCTTTCAAATTACATTTTTACCATATTTATTAAAAGGGCTTCACGCGACCTATTTGAATCAAATGAGTTTGATTTAACAGATCTATTAGGCCAATAGTGATATAAAACAATATGAAGCGATTTAATCTTATAAACGAATTTCAACTATCATTTGAATCAGACTAGGATCCAGTTCTCGATTGAACCAATTAAATTAATTAGTTCGGTTTGAGCTTCAAAATAGTATGTAAAACAACATAAGAAGTGGATGTAGGCTTATCACTTTTTTAGTTAGAAAGAAAAATATATGTATAGCACCTTTTTATTGATGAAAAGTGATAAATGATAGTCCTATATGTATTGATAAAGAAGAATTAAAGATTTTAAATTTAATAAATGATAATAAATTTCAAGCTGTCCAAATTATATTTTTATCTTTTTATTGAAAGCGCCTTACATGACCTATCCAAATCATATGAGATTGGTTTGATTTCCATCTAGGTCATATGAGATTGGTTTGATAAATATAACGGGCCAATAGCAATATGAAACGGTTTAAAGCAATTTAACCCTATGAATGGATTTCAAATATCATCTAGACCAAATTAGGATTTAGTTCCTAATTGGATTAATTGAATTAACTGATTTGGTTCAGATTTCAAAATAATGTGTAAAATCAACATAAGAAATGGATGCAAATTTATCATTTTTCTAGTTAGAAAGAGAAAATTATGTATAGCATCATTTTAAATTAAACAAATAACATCATTAACTAACATAAGAGTAAACTTTTCTAAAACATAAATTGTACTTTAGAAAGAGAGTAAAGTACAAAATTATAATTATTGAAAAAATTTAGGGTTTTTAATTTAATAAATAATAATAAATTTAAAAATGATTTTTAAATTTATAACTACCTAGTCGTTTAATTTTTTCATCAAGAGATATGATTTTACACTTTATTCTCTAAAATATATTCAAAATGTATTTTGCATTTTAGAAGAACTCAATTCAATTAGCATAAAGAGAAATGTAGGGGGTGCACTATTTAAAAAACTCTTATATGCTTTAATTATAAATATGTTTTTATTCTCAAAAATTAATTATGAATTTTATTGATCATACATTAACTATATGGAACTCACATATACTAAAAATTTTCTTATACATAATTTGTAAGTTTTGATTAAAAAATTATAATGACTCTTTTTTTATTAAGTAAAAATAATTAAAAATATATAACAATTATGATATAGTATTAAAAAAATTTCTAGTTGGAGTGGGGCAAAGCAATAGATGGGTTGGAGAAATTTCAAAAATTATTATATTATTTTGTACTTTTTTTAAAATAAATTATATATAAAATTTTCAAAAATTCAAATATTTTTATTAAAATCCCTTTTTACACTAAGAAAATAAGGTTTTGTTTCTCTCCATTATTTTTTACATTATTTTGACAAGTGTTAGCCTCTACGAAGAAATTTTACAGCTTAACTATTTTCCTCTATTTTTTATTTTATTTTTATATTTAATTTTCCTTCTTTTGTTTCAATTTTATTTTAATTTGATTCTATTTTCAATTTAAATTATGACCTGTTTCTCCATTCCTTTTATGTTTTCTTCCAATCATTCTCTTTTCTTAACTTCTTTATTAGACCCTGACTGATATATGTTATGCTTTGCTAGTAAAGTATGGGATTAATTCTAATATTGAGGTAAGCTAATTTTTTTCCTTGCATCATTTTAGTTTTGAAGCAATTTTTTAAAGGATTTTCACTCTTTTCATTTGCTATATTTCTAAATGGATGCATTTTGACCAAAAATTTAATTTACATCCTTCAAGCTGTGGATTTTTGCCACATGTGTTGTTCAACCTATTGGTATGGTTAAGGTAAATTTCCATTATTTTATTCTATCTCAGTGCAGAATCATCTTTAAGGAATACCCTCCAAGAATTTCAAATTTTTCCTAAAATTCTTAATGAATTTGTTCAATGAGACTCATATCTGTATTTTTTCTTGTTGGCTTTTAAAATTATCATCTTTGCATAATTACATATAATGCATATTTGCATTTCTTTTTTTAAATTTAATAATTGAATTAATTACTATGAATGTAGATTAAGATTCAAATAGGTCAAGGATCTACTAGTCGAGTGGCATCTAACATGCTTACGAATGAGTGTTTTATTGCATTCTATAAGGTTTGCTTCTATACACTTTCAATAGTTTATGTTTCTAGTAGAAATGACAATGATCTGGATTCATGACTAATTTTGGAAGTTGTTTCATTAAACAATAATAGATTTCATATCAACCTTTAAAGACATCATGTTCTTTCATATGGTGACAATGTTAGTTGAAATTGATTTGATATATTATTTAGGGTTTATATATGTATAAGAGTTTAACTTTTAGTCTATTTATGCTATTTTTGGAAATCTTTTGAAAATATTTTTAATGAAACCATGTCTACTTGCTCTATTAAGAATCATTTCAGAGATAAATAATACTAATTAACTCAAAAGAAATATCAAAAGATTGAATCTTGGATTATCATAATTGCATGCTTTACTTGAAGAGAAAGAAAGGGACAATAAGCTAGTTTAGGAGGTGAGGAAGTCTTTTATAATATATTTTCATTTTGTAGTTTAAATAAGCTTGAAACTTACAACCTATTTCAATTTTCTATGAATGATTTTCATTTTGAAGTATGGAAGGAAGTAATAGTTCATCATGTGCTTTGCATGAAGAAAGTGTTCAATGTTGAAAGATATTTCAAGCATTTGTTGAACACATACTCCACAAATGAGCTAAATAAAGCTTAACCATGATTTAGCAGCATTAGTTATTCATTAAAAAATGCATGAAGTCCATGAATGAGAGAAAAATAATATTAGAGATAGTTGTATAGAATTAGCTCTATCTAGTTCAAAAAGTAGTTAAAATTACTTAAGCAAATGTTTAAATCAAGGTGTAGGTTAATATATACCACTATACCATGCAACAATAGCCTAAAATCATCATATTCATTTAGTTTATGTAATATTATGCAAATCAATAAATTTAAGTAATCAAAACTAGTAATGTTCCATCATTATGGCATATAAAAGCCCTTCCCTTAAATCAAAGTAATCAAAATTATCAACGAGTTCCAACTATTACAAACCTTTGAACAAAAACCACATATAAATAAGAAACATTCAAAAATATTCTCTACAATACAAGCTGAACTTTAGCATATGGTTTGGAAAATACATTTAATTGAGTTTAAACTATCTTTGCTATATTTTCTAAAGCCAACTAGATCTTTTTCATCACAACTAATGAAATCTCCACTATCAAAAGCATATAGAAAGCAATGATCCTAATGGACTCCAATTATTTTACCCAAGAGTCTCTAGAATCACATTTGAATTCACTTAAAAGTCCTAATTAATATTTAGCATCATATGCAAAAATTTCTTAAAGGCTTAGATGATACCCAACGTACCATTTAAGGACAAAACTAATTTCACAATGGTCATCTAAAGGTGTACTTCTATGTAAGTAAACTCAAAACTCATAATGGAATAAATTTTATATGGATTAGTTTTCCATTTTGTAATGAAGTGCTTACATAAAAAGGTAGTGAGAAAGTTGACTCATATAGGCAAAAGGTATACTTCATAAATTGAAAACAAATTTATATACCAGGGAAATGAGTCCACAACCCTTAATATATATTTTTACATCAATATACTAGTCAGTTGACTATAATTATTTTAGTATTTGAATACTGACAAGAAGTAAAGGTAAAGCAGTAGAACAACGAGGTCAAGTATGCATGAGATCTTGGTGTGTCATTTGCTAATTGTGAGGATAATTATTATCTTCATGGCTGTATACATGAGATCTTAGACCTTCTTTGTGTTTTCCTTTATGTGTCATGGGTTTTTCAATATATCTTTATTTCCAATTTGCACTTATTTTATTATAGGACAATGGATACATTGTATTTGTATTAAAGCTCTTTTTTTCAGATTTCTACTAAAGAGTGTAGGATTATTTCCTCCTTTTTTCTTTTTTAGCTTTTTATTCATTGACTTTGCTTCAATCAAAAGTTGATGCTACCTTTCCTATTTTCTTTCTAGGATCCAATCTCCTCCATTTTCCTAAATTTTATTGATTCTTTATGCTTATTATTCTGTTGATGACTTTTGCTGTATTAGTTTTTATGTTGATGAGATTAGAATATTATTCAAATGTAATTTTTCTTAGCTATAAAGATAGAAAAGGAATGGTATTATATTCTATGGTTTAGTTGTTAGCCTAAGACTTTTAAAATTATAATGAAAACTTATGACATATTTATTACACAAGTCATAAAAAAATAAAGAATAACACAATCATAAAATACACCAATGTATAATTAGAGAAGTTTAGTGATAAGCAAGATAAATATAATCAATGATTTTGTAATTTACAAGAAACAAAGCTATGAAAAAAAATTATCATCATGAAGAAAGGCTTTGGTAAGTAAACAGAGGATGACATTGGTAGCAATAGTGATATAAACCAAAACATTAAGCATTAGAATCTTACGATAGATATTGAGCAACATGAATTTAAGTTATTTAACCACCATGAGAAGGGGTTGATTGAATTAAGCTCTTCACTCTATAGGAAAGGAGGAGGAATTACTAAAGCATATTTGTATAAATAAATGCATTGATGAAAAAAATGCTTGCCCTAGGTATTCTACTAACATTATTTCCTTTTCAACCTTATTTGTAAACTAAATAATCACAAATATAAGATTCAAATGTGTAATGACAAATATTACATTCTTACATAAGGAAAGTGTAATTGGACTCTATTGAGGGATGTTATATAACTTATAAATTCTTCTCACCTTTTCTTTAATGCCTTGCATTAATCAACAATTTCTTAGTACTACTTTTTAAATCAAACTCAAGTTTATGGTACACTTTCCTAAGCAACACACCATATTTATAATATAGTAATTTAGGTTATATATGAATAAGCAGCGAGTAATTTATCAATATGAAATGGTATAATAGTTGAGCAACATAAAGTATATTTTCCATTAGAGTTTTACCTAATTTCCAACCAAGTTAGGAAGATAGTTCAAGCTAATAATTATCATCTTTCTTTAGGTGATAGTTTAACCATGAAAAGTGGAAGTCACATGCTGTTTGTAATCAAATAATTCTCATCTTTCCTTAGGTAATAGTTCAAGCTAAAACGCCTTTCATTACAAGCATACTTATTAACTTTTGAGTCCTATCATCTTGAAAATTATTTGCATAATGAATTTGTGTATTGCATAGCTATTGTTAATGTTATGAACTCGATATACTTGGATTCAATTCTTATACTTTTTACATAGACATGATTGGATGCATATATGTTCTCTTTTTTTTATCATGATATAAATTAACTTCAACTGAGTTAAGTTTAGTACTAGAGATAATTTAATTGAGACAAGGATGATAAAATATTATAACACTAAACCATTGTTTTCTTTATATCAATCATTGTAATTTATTCTAAACATTGTATCATTTTGGATATTTGTCATGTGTCATTTTTATAGGCAACAATAATTATCTAGACTTTAGGTTTTAATATTTTTTTACAAAAAACCTTCATGATTTACTACCATGCGATATTTAACAAGCTTATATTGGGCTGATAGAAATTTGATTAGAAGTGTTTTTTTCCCTTCACCTAATAACTATTCTTCCATTTCAATATCTTTATACTCTAAAGCTTTATAAACATATAAACAGGTTATGATATGGAAGATGATAATGCTATTCTAGCAAAATTACTATTTAAGGAACAAAACCTTTATAAGTTTCTCACACCATAAGAGCTTTTATTACTCTTTGTTACCTTTTATTTGAGTTCAATTTATTGTGTGAGTGGTGATTGTTGAATATTTGCCTTTTTTAAATTCATTTGAACTATATTTTCCCTTTAATTTTGTATTTAGGTATATATTGGACCTCTATTATTAATTTTAGTTTTTATGTCTAATATATTGTATAAATGGGCATAAACCTCTTAGTTCGATCACTAAGTTGGGTAATACATGTATGAATTATAGATAAAAGGGAGTTCAAGATATAATGGCAAATTACAAAGATCTTTAAGCATTTATGTTGCTTATTAGGTTGTAGCATACTAAAATCTTCACTCTTCTGTACTTATATTGGTTTAATCTTTATTTTTTACCTTTAGATGTTTGATTAATTGTATGTTGTGTTTGTAAAGAATAAAAAAATTAAATTAATGATTTTAGCTTTAGCTTTTCCTTTGAGCCTTAGCAAGATAAGTGGCACTTAGTTTCTTACTAAAAATTATTTTTTCCATGATAGCAACACCTTTTAGTAAGATTATTATCCATAATGCTTCTTCGACAATTCTTTACACATAATTTTACAAGCACTCTTTTATTATATTTATAAAAATTACTATGCTACACTATATTATCAGCCATAATGTTCAAGTTCATATGGAAATTACCAATTAAATTTTTTGATAATAGTTCCATAATGAGATTACATAGATATATAGAGTGCTATTTTTCCACCTTATGAAGAATAATATGTTAATGTGATGTTCATCGAGGAAGTATTAACTTCTCTTGCTATTATTATTGAAGAAGGTTTGTAATTCCACATCTTATGGAAGGAAGGGAAAAATTCCAACTTCTATTATGTTTAAGTTTTTTGAATTCATGTAATTATGTTATTTCATAATTTTGTAAATTTTCAAAAATGGTACCTTAATTAGTGTGTTTCCTCTTAGCCTTAATTAATTATTTCTTTTTTTTCAATATATTAAAGCTTTTTGAATGTCCATATTTGATTAGGTGCCTTGATGGTTTGATTTTATTTTTACGTGATGCACAAAAGACTACATATCAAAATAAATTAGTTAACATGGAATACCCTTAAGACTAAGGCCATGTTAGTTTTAAATTTTTTTATTGATCTAACTACTCTAATTGAAGTCCATGTTTGCTGAAGTTTTGATTAAACTAAGATTACCGATTACTGAAGTAGGAAATTGGCTATAATACATGTGCTACATATGTCTCCTTAGTACTAAGTAATAGGATTTTTGCCAACTTTGTCATTATAATGTATACTTACTAAAGTAGGAAATTATTACAATGAAATCAAGGGTCCCTGCCATTTCGCATTTTCTTAAGATAACTTAATTTGTCTTCTAAATATATTGGTGCTAAGTTGTCATTCCCTTATTTCAATCTTATGTCTCTTATTTAGGCCTTCCTTATTATGTTATATCCTCTTTTAAAGTTTTTATATTGTTTTATGAAAACCTTTGAATGATTAATGTAATCATTTCTAAGATATTTAGATTAATGGTCAAGAATATATTTTTTGTTACTCTTCCATTCTGTGTGTGACATGTTTAGCATGTTGGTTTTGCAAGTATATCTAAACCAACCCCTCTAATAGAATTCTATTGTAATTATTCAAACTTCAATGCTTATTATATCTTTATAGGTAGATGATACAAGATATTTATACCAGTTGATCTAACTTTGTGGCCAAGATAGTTAATGAAAATTCTTTTTAATGATGTTTTTATAAATCTAATTTACTTCATTGTTACGTATATTATGCTATTTTAATTATAAGAAATTATTATTTATGTATTCTATTGCATCATATAACCTTTGTATTGGCTTATAGGTATATGTCTAATGATAATATCTCAAATCTTTCCTTATTGTTTCATTAGTTTGGAATGAAAAACCATTTTGACATCTATTTGCATCTATGCTGTTATTTTTTTTATGTTGTCTCAAGTAAGTTTTCTTCTTAGATACACTTCACTAAGACAAGTGTAGGACTTTTTTAAGATTGAGCATGGTGTTCTTCCTATTCTTTAATTTTTCTTTCTATACCATTCATTCTTGATGGGTATTATTTTATATTTGAGTTCTTTTCTATTATATGCACCTACATGATTTAACATACCATATATTTGTTCATTTTTCCTAACATTTTAGAATTATCTCTTATTTTGTATTGCCCTCAAACCGATTTCTTTTATTTTGATGAATTTTATATTTATTTCAAATAATAAAATGTTGATATAGGAGGTTCTATACTGTTACTTTCGTTACCTATAGGAGCCTACAAAAGGAATTTAAATATGTAAGCTATTTGCTTGATATATTTTGTTTTTGAAATCTTTCATGTGGAATTGGCTTTAATGACCTCTATGACGAGGAATATAAGTTTATCATTTATTTGAGTTTAATATGGACAACTTATGAATTTGAACAAGTATATAGCCAATGTAGTTATTAATAATTTCTCTTTATATTTTGTTATAAACATACATCTTAAATTCAAAATTTTAACTTTTATATGTACATAATGTTCCTTGACATCACGCCCTAGTATTTTATGATTTGGATGATCTTTGGCTAGAGAGGATTGCTTGCTAATATTAAGTTTAATTCATATATATTATTGAGCCTTTGTTGTATGATTAGGACAATGGAGGGTTTGAATTGCTAAAATCGAAGAGAGCATCTTTAATTGTTTAAAGGTTCATTAATTTCATTGAAAATTATTTTCTGTAAAATATAGTTATACAATATTAAAATGAAGGAAAAATATTTTACTTATTTAAAATTAAATATGAAGAATTTAGAGAAAGCAAATTTCCTTTTTCCGAAAAAGAATTTGCTTTCCTCCATTTTTAAGTTTTTAAATATCATTTTTTTAGTCATTAATGTGAATGACATATTATCCCTTCATTAATATTATATATATATATATATATATATATATATATATATATATGCCAATGATATTTTTTTACAAAAAAATACTTTTTAATGAAACAAATAGAGCTTAAATGAACACTTTTTTATTTTTAAACATTAAATTTAAAAAATCCAATACATTGAAATTTATTTGTTACAAATTGTAAATTTTCACAATTAAAATATGCAATTGTTTTTATTTAATAATAAATTCATTATTTTATTTAATAAATATTTTGATGATACTTAAATGTAGAAATTAAATATTATTGATCTTTTTATTAAGATAAGCATTTTTATTTAAAATTTATCCACTTAGCTATTATATATATATATATTAAATAAGTATCTGATATAGATTTTGTTGGAGATTCCCGTGCAAAGCACGGGTTTCCTACTAATTTTTAATAAAGTGCATTTCAACTCCTCCAAGGTATCTCCTCTAACCCTGCCCTTGACTCAGAGAATGGGTGCGATGCGACTAATCTGCATGACAAAGAAAGAAGAATAAAATTTATCGACTTATTTTGTGGTTTAATTTCCTTATAAAGACATCTCTATTTTTTAAATTATAGATATCCACGTTATTTAAGGTTTTATGACAATATAAAAATCCCATACTTCCGGTTTAATTTTTTAATGAGTTCCTTCCTCAAAAACACGCAGACTTAAAATATAGTATACACCCTTTCCTTAATTTTTTAACATTAAAAAAATGAAATATAATTTCGAAACTAGAAGGAATATCACTATAATTTTATAAGGTAGATAAAATTAATAATTTTACCTTTAAAATTATAAAATATTAATAAATTATCCTTAAA
Organism: Sindora glabra; assembly: GCA_020226215.1. Taxonomy (NCBI): domain Eukaryota; kingdom Viridiplantae; phylum Streptophyta; class Magnoliopsida; order Fabales; family Fabaceae; genus Sindora; species Sindora glabra. The sequence goes on from CM035236.1 coordinate 24,661,308, forward strand.
TTATATAAAATTATAATTTTATTCATAAATAATAATTTGTATATATGATTCTATTCCTTTGTACATTAATTAAACGAAATTATCTATATAAAATTGTGCAAAATAATAAAATTATTTATATAAGCTATTATTTAAAGATAAAATAATAATTTCTAATTTTAGAGATGAGATTATCAATTTTTTCTAATCTAAAAACTAACATAGATCTTCTAGATCTACCTGTTGATTTTCGTTCTTTTAGCTCAACATTTTCTTTCCTTAAATTTCACCCAAAAGTTGAAAAGAAAATCAAGAGACTAATAAAGAATGGAGCAGTTCTTCACTCATTAATTTTTAGGGAAAGGTTACAATGCCCCCAAGAATTTCTAAACCTTAAATATGTGGTACAATTTTATTCATTGAATGAGATTATTAAAGATTTAGGTAATTTCATATAATAGATGAAATTGTGTCCCACCACCTAAGATTTAAAAATTTTGGGACACCTTAGAATTTTTCTAATTTTCATTCTCTTAGATAAAAAGCACTTTTTACTGTGGAATGAGATTTCTTCCAAAACTTGAAAGGAAAAAAAAGGAGTACTTCCCAATAATTATCATCATGTGTTCAAATTCAAGCAAATTAACTTGAAAGTTTTGAAACAGAGCAACATGCAAAAATCATGGAGGGAGAAACAAAGATCAATGAGACGCAGGCAGCAGGAGGAAGAAGACGTGTAACACTAACAGCAGCACTGGTTTTGGTGCACTTTTTTCAAGTTGGCTTTTACATTATCATCAGAGCCGCCGTAACCAAAGGAATGAGCGTCTATGTCTTGATTGTTTATTCAAACGCCTTGGCCTTCTGCTTCCTTCTTCCTTCCACCTTCTTCCACAGGTTCTTTCCTCCCCATTTTTTAACCCCTTTTTTTTTGTGTGCTTGCTACAGTATCTTTGCTAGATCCATGGGTTTGAAACCCAAGACATGTGGCAGAATGTCATTAGTCCATGTGTGATACCATGCAGCAAAATAAAAATTTTTATTAGTGAAAAATATTTCGCTAAAATTGCTAAAATGACCTTACTTTAAGGGCGAAGATCACAGTGCCTTTTTCAAACCTTGGGCTTTGAAACCTGGATCACATAGCAACTTACAATTTTACCTTGTGAATATGTGTAGGCAAAATTATATATTTTAGATAGAATATTTTGAGTAAAATTACAAAAATAATCCAATCAAATTGCAGAAGAAGAAAGTGAAATTTCATCATTGGTTATGTTAGTTCTTTTGACGTTAAGCCATTTTTTTTCTTGCTAATTATGAATAGAAGCCATCAATACCAAATGAAAGATCGTTAATATTTAATTTTTATATTATCTTAATTTTTATTAATTTTATTATTTGCAATACATATATTAATATTTTTGAGTAGTGTGTATATGCATGTATATTATATTTTTAATTCATATTACTTAATAATTCACATATTATTTTCTTTTTATTATTTATTTTATCACATATTTTTTTATATGAATGCCTAATCTTTACGGTTTAAATGCTATTGTTACTAATTAATATAAATATAACATAATATATTTTTATTACATAATAAAATATATTAAATAAGTTAATGATTCAATTTAATTCAAATACCTATTTATAATGATATTTATCAATTTAATATTATTTAACTATATTTTATATTTTTAAGAATTTAATTTTCCTTTACCATCGATGTAAATCTACTTTACATTATCACTTAATCATGTAATGTCATATTGATAAATAAATGTTAAAATTTCTTTAATATAGTTAAAAAAATTTAACTACTTTTTAATGAAGCATCTTCTTATCATTTATTAATAGTATGAAATATTTTACTTTAATGATAAATCAAATTCAAACTATATTTTTAGTTACATAATATTTCATAATATGTCACATCATATTTTTTAAATTATTTAAATAACTTATGTTATTTAACTACATTTACATAATATATCTTAATTAAATATTAGATTTGTTGAATAAAAATTTGCATAATACATTAATTTGACGGGAGTCGAAAGAAATAATAATTTGGAGTAGTAACGTAAATAAGGTAAGATTACAGTATTAACCACTAGAAACAAGGAGAGGTTAGAAGAGTTTCATCGCCATCTTCTTTGTGCTTCCACCGTAAGATAGCAAAGGTGAATGTTATCAAGAACTTTACTGCATTCTTAAATAATTTCATCTTAAGTTGGCTTTTTCTTGAAGGAAATGGTTGTAATGCGATGTTGGATTTGGTCCTTATGATGTCCATTGATGGAATTTAGATGCGAGAAATCGAAAAAACAAATAGAAGAATGAAATTGAGAGAGGTTAAGTGTGTGTATATATATATATATATATTTAAAAAATACTTTTGAATTAAAAAAATAAATATTAAAAGATGTTTGGTGTTGTAAATAAAAAATATTTTATATAATTATAAATTAACATTCAAAAAAATATATTTAAAAATTATTTTTTTATCTTTAAGCTACATATTTAAAAATAAAATTTAAAAACAAATTATTAAATATTTTTTTATTTTTAAAAAATAAAAAATTGTTTTAAAAATTAGTAAACAAATACGCCATTTATTTTTTATTGCAAGAAGATGGAGTTTGGAAAGAGGAAGCAAAAGGAAATAAAGAATTATGTGTGAGTGCATTGATTTTCTAAGCCTAAGTTTCTTAACATAATTACATTTTTTAATTGTTTCAAGCTAATTATGTTTTCTTTGATGTAAATTATCATTTATAATTACATAAAATTTTTAATTAATTCAATTAAAATATTCCCTGCATATTGAAATATTAAATAAATGATTTATTAATTTTTTTAAAAAAATAATATGTTAATTAGCGTGAGAAAATGTAAGAAGGATCACTTTTTCCATATAAATAAGTCTATATACAGTTGCTCTAAGAATAATTTAATGTAAAAATGATAACATTATAATTATTATAATATTAAAAAATTTTGAAACAATAATATTCCAATACACTTTAAAAAATAGTAATGATGGTGAATATTGCATTAAGGAATGACTATGAATATTAAGACAATAATTAATTGTCATAAAGTTTAGCATGCAAATCTATTTGATGCAATTGCAGTCCAAGAAAAAATGCAACACAATGGGACCCCATGATAATTTCATGCTCATGTTGTATAGTGATAGACAAGTTTGCCATGTTAAATCCCAATCAGCAAACCCAACATTATCATGCAGCTTTTTTGAGATTAGTTTCAATATTTGTAAACTTTTGTGTTATATTCCTAATTTTTCCTTGTAAAATAAAACATTTAATACTTCAAGGACTCAAACAGTATATTTAGTCATTTGTGACTCTCAAATGGCCATCTCATCCTGAGTTTTAAATCCCGGGGCACGATAATATTGACCTTTTTTTTTAAGGTTCTCCTTCAGTACAATTTCAAATTAAGGCTATACTTATTTTGTTAAAAATATTTTTGGTTCACAAAATTTGCTTATAAAGTAAAAGAATGATTTTGCATACTTTGATTGAAAATTTATGATATCTATAGTTAGGGATAAAAATAATTTTCTCTTTAAAATACAGGATATTATCTTTCATTATATTCTCTATATTTAACATTGTATAAATAGATTATTTTTTATTTTAATATTTTATGATTATATTCTTATGAAAAACACTTTTTATTAGAATAAATAAACCTTGATTATATAATTTTGTCAAAAAGTTATAATTTTTTGTTTAGTTTGTCAAAAAAATTTCATATGAATAATTTTTTTTAGTTGCGTTTATAGTTAAATAAAATAATAATAACATCGCAGTACGTTGCATATGACAGAAAGAGGTCTCTGCCTTCAATGTCCAAATCCATTATATGGCAAATCCTCCGGTTAAGCTTCTTCGGGTATGGTAACTTCAGTTCGAACTCTGATTAAATATTTTTTATTTAATTTTTAGGCCTATTTTTGATGTAATTTGAAAAATTGTTTGTGCCTTTTTTTCATGTATGATGAGCAGATAATCACATATACTGGGGTTATAGACAGGTCACCGCCTTTGGGCTCTACTCTTGAGTACCTAACGCCAGCTTCTGCCTTTATATTTGCCATACTATTCGGGTGAACCTTCTTTCCATTGCTCTGTTTTGATGCTGAGAAATTCATATATATTTCCATTATAATATACGTTGTTATTGTTAGCCAATGGATAGGAGGCATTTATAACTTTTAACGTGTTAGCATTTGAAAATTAAAAATTTTAATTTTTTAATACATATGAGATTCATAAAATTTGATAAATGGCTTTTATCTGTAGTCCAAAACTAAGGATATTGTCGTTAGAATATACAAAAATTTCTCCTTCAATATTTGATTCTATTTATTTTTTAAAATATAATTTTCATAAAAAAAATTCAATGGCAGATTTACAAATTTTAAATTATGGAAGCAATATTTATATATAAAATAAAATAAAATAATTTAAATATTTGAATAAAAATAAAATAAAATTCATTTTAATATCTCTTTTTATATGTGTCATTATGTATAGTAAATGAATTTTAAATATTTTATATTTATTTAAAATAAATTTTCTCTTTATCAACTGATTGAGAAATAAATATCTTAATTTTTCATTCCTTCGTATAGAAATGAGAGAGTACTATATATTTTTTTATATTATGAATAAAAAATGATTTATAAAATTATAGTAGGAAACAAAAAATAACTTTTTTTAAAAAAAGTAAAAATTATCTTCTATTAAATTTATTATATATAACATTAAATATATTAATTATTTTTTATTATTTTAATGATTTATAATTATATTATTATTGAAAATACTTTTCGACCAAATGGTCAGAGTCTTAAGCAACTTTATCAAATTATCCTTCTTGATGGATCAGGATTTTGGTGGCACGTAAGAATGGTGTTACCCTTATCTTCACATCATAATTCTTCATTAGAAATGGATCATTTTATATCATTTGACAATCCACCTCAAATAGAAGATCGTAATGTAATAGCACCAAAAAAAAAAAAAAGTGAGGTTTCTTTGTTTGAAAAACTAAAAAGAAAAAAAAAGTTATTTAAGAAATATTGCAATTGCATGTTACATGCATCAAATCATATGTTAGCATATTATACAACAATTAGTTGGAGACTTTAGGTTTAATTCCCAATAAACAACATCTTTAATGTAACTTCTAATATGCATACCTTCAGAACGGAAAAGCTGCAATTGGATCTACAAAGTTATAGAGCAAAGATCATTGGCATAGGGACTGTGGCTGTATTACCCTTTATTAATGGTGTTTCCAATATAATCTGAGGATTAAAGGATGGATTTATCAGCCCCATCAAACTGGTTGTTGGAAGCTTTCTCATTACATCTGCTAGCTTTTGTCTTTCAGTCTTGTTTATAATTCAGGTAATTCAAATAAACGTTACTTGAGGCACGTCTGAGCGTAATGCTTCCTCACTTAAAAAAACAGAATGTCACAAATATTTTTCTTTCAGATATTAATTAAATATTATATAAATATACAATTTTATCTTAGTAACTTATAATAAGAATGTCATTTATTTATTTGTGTAGACTCGGATTATGAAGGACTACTCATCTGAGTTGATGGTAACAACCGTTTCTTGCATTTTTGCCGTAATCCTATCCACAATTGGAGCTCTTATTTTAGAGCCAAATCCTAAAGCTTGGTTCTTAATGTCTAACATGGAGATTGTAGCTATATTGTTTTGTAGAAGTATTGTTTTGGAGTCAATTTTTTTTAAAAGCAAATTCAAGAATGAATGACGTTTGCTACCCATTGGGAGCCACATTCCCAAGGAGAGGATTGGATCCAGCAGTGGATAAGGGCGAAGCTATGGCCAAGTTTGGGATGTTTTTAAAAGATAAAATTTTTGCCCTACGTCTCTCTCTCTCTCTCTCCCCCTGAAAATTTCATATTTAACCCATTTAAAAATTCAAAATTTTTTTATACAAGTTCCTAATAAATTTAAACCCAATCCCTTAACAATATTTTCCTAACTTTGCCCCTGGCAGTGGACCTTTGCCTATGAAGAGACATGATGCTTAATCATAATATTTAGAGGTGCCTCGATCGTTTCTCACTGAAAATTGTGTTTTTGTATATACGATGTATAAAAATTAACTGGCTAATTTTACGGTAAGGATTTAAAAACCAGAATGAGCTGATGAAATCTAAGGCGTCGATTTTAAAATAATCAAATCTATGTCATTCACTTATAAAAACTATTTTTGTCTCGCGGAAAATTTTAAAAAGTGAAAAAATATCTACAGGAATATCAAACTGACCGAAGCGTAAAAGGCTCCATTTTGCATGAGGTTTGATGACATGGCACTCACAAATTAGTACGTTTTCCCTTGTCTATTTTCCAAACCTGATGCAGCTAAAAACTTTTTTTTTCCTTCTCCCCTTTTTTATTTAAATTTGAAAAGATAAAAGATATATGATTTTTGCTTTGAGGTTCAATACATTTTTTATTAAAACCTATAGTTTCAAATAAGAAAAGGTCATTTTCATTTTTATCTTATTTTATTCTATCAAATCAAATTCATTTTAAAAAGAGTTTGGATTTCCACTGCTTACTTTTAATGTATTCATAATTTTTTAATTAATTTTATAATCCATGAAATGCAATAGTATGTTTATTCCATAATTATATTTGATATAATAAATATTGCATGAATAGAATAAAAAATAGATTAATAATAATAATACTCCTAAAGATAAAAAGAAAATATAAAATTGAAATTAAATTTATATGTGCAATGATAGTATCATTTTTTCATTTATTTATAACTAAAAATATATATAATTTATCTAGAAATATGTATATTAAATAGTAAAATTGCTCACTCAAAGTTTGTACGTTGAGCATAATTTACAATTTTAAAAATCATTGGGCCACACATGAAATACAACATTTGTTGCTAGCATCAAGTGAACTAATCAACGATTGCCAGCTTACTCAAGATTTTAAATCTTTATTTTGCCCAAAGACATTGTAGACACCACCAAATCAACTATATTAATTCAATAATATTATTCTTATTTTCTGCATTTTATATCTTTGTTCATTTTTTTTTATAAATTATAAGATTCATAATTTTATAAACCTTGTTACATATTAGAATGAAGTGGATATTTTCTCTCTTTCTAAGGAGTGCATCAAATAGTTTTCTCATGTTTATTGTTGATTTATAGGCAATTTTTATGACGTCAATGAGAAATGTTGTGAATGCATGGATGTGTAGCAGTAAGGGATCTATGTATGTGGAAAAGGATTCCCTCCTATAATTGCAGCTACAGTTGCAAGAGGGAACTATTGATATGCTTAGACTCCCTACATTGTTAGTGAGTCTCATGACAAATCAATAGACCTCTCTTGTAATTACAGCTGTAGTTATGGGAGAGGATCCTAATCCTATGTATGTTGCTATATATAATCCTTGGGAGATGATTTTTACAATATTTTTGGGGTTCATATTTCTTGGGGATTCTCTTTATCCTGAAAAGTATTGCTCTCCCAAGATTTTTCAAATATATAGATACTTAATGAATTATACTAATAATGGCAAAAAAAAACTTGAATTATATTATTAATTGATTGGTTTGGCTTAGTGCAGTCTCATTAGATTTGTGATAATAGCTATTGGGTTTTCTGTTGTAAGGTAGGGGCAAGCTCAAGAGGAAAAAAATGGTGAAGGAGAAAAATAAAATCCATAATGCCTCTTCTTCTTCTTCTTCTGTAACTTCTATGGATGCGTAATTGAAATGTATTAAATTGTAATAATAACTAATGTTGCCCGAAGAATTCTAAATATAACATAAAAAGAAAGTTAAATTCGGATATTTTTTATTTTTAAAATTATATATTGATTTCTATTTTTTATATGTATCCATTTCTCTATTTTCATTTTAAATATGCAAAACCTCTTTCTTGCTGTAGAAAAAAAAAGAAAATGAGTATTTTTTCCAAAAAAATTAATGATGTACACCGGGTGTTTTTGCTCTAAAGAATACAATTATTTTTCAAGAACAATATTACTTTTTAAAAATAATAATAAAACGAAAATGAGTCTTTTTTCAGTCTACCGAAGTGATTAATTGACAAGCTGTTGCTTTATTTGAAAATTGTTAATAATGTAGGAATTGTGCCCCTCTATCTTTTGAAAAAAATTTCACTGTTCTCACCGATTTAAACCTTGCATTCCTACCATTATCGCATCATTTTTTATTGTCTTGACTCCTCAAAGCAATGGCCTTGTTATGATCGGTAAATCTGTCGCTATCTTAAGAATTTTTAATTATTATTTTTACAAAAAAAAATTGGGAATAATATATTACTCCATTTTTAAAATTAGGTTAGTTTCTTTAAGTATTTATAATGATACTTATAAATCACCTAATCATTTAAAAAAATTGGAAGGGAATTTTTAAATTTATTTTTAAAAATAAAAATGATAATAATATTATAAATATTACTAAATTTTGATTTTCCATTTTAATTGATACCCCACTATTTTGATGAAGTTCACAAAAATAAAAGCAAAAATTTATATCATGATAGCACTATAGAGTGATTATTGTTGAAAGTATGAGTACAATATAAGAACAATATAAATCATTCATAATTAAATTATGTACGTATCTAGTACAGATTCTAATATTGTAATGATTAACTTTTATGATGACAGGTAGAGTTTATAACTTACTTTATCTATTAGATTATTCAGAGAAAAGAAATAGAGAGATTTTACAGGAGTGATAATCCTTGTTATGCCAGAATAATAATTTGATTTCTCTATATATGATCAGATTTATAATAAAAAATTACTAATAATTAAAGGACTATAAATTGGAGCCTCTACTCATATAAATTTATGTATGATCAAATCTATCACAAACCACATATATTGAACTAGAGTCCGATCTATTCTATAATTAATGTTAAAATATAAAATTAATTACTTAAATAAATATTTCAATAAATTAATTAATGCTAATTCATATAAACATATCTAATATAATTATTTTATTTTAATATAACAATTATAGTAAAAATAAAATATACAAATTTTCTTGATTTTATAATATAAAAATAATGCAATGGAATTTCAAAATTAAGCAGTATTCTATAATTTTATAATCTAATCTAATCAAAAGAAAAAAAACATAAATATAGCGTGCTTCAGGGACATTGACAGAGAAATAAAGTGATATATATTTTCAAACAAATAAGCTTTAAGGAGCGTAGACATGTTGCCATTACGGTAACTTTATTTAAGATATATTCTCCCGTCGCATGAGCGGTAAAATTTCTTTTAGATCTAGATCCATGCAATTTGACCTTCTATTTGTAGACTTTGGCAGTCCACACCTAATAAGGAGTGAATGAGGTATTTTAAAAAATTTTATCGTTTTTAAAATTCTCTTAAAAAAATTAATTTTAGAAAGTTATGAGAATAATTTTAATTCAAACAATTTCAAGAGAGTTTTATAAAAATGTTTGCATTCAAAATATGATAATTTAATGAATTAGTGCAAATTAATTCATTCAACTATACATAAATAAATCATCAAGAAATAAATTTAAGATAATTTAATAAAGAGGTTTGCACATAATATATAATAATTTAATGCATTTGTGCAAAACAACTCATTTAATCATGCATAGGCAAATCATCAAGAAGCAGATGCATAAATATACACTTTTTTTAAGTATTCAATCATTCAATTATCAACATAAGTATTGAAACAAAATATATTCAACAAATAATAACAACAAAAATAGAGCATGTATAGCAAGAAGAACAAAGCATTTAGTTTTACCAATTTAAAATTAGTTTTATAAAATTTTTGTAATCAAGTTTCACTTGGAAACAATAAACAAATGATTATCCAATGGCAATGTTCAAGTTTAAGATAATCAAGAATAATGATTCAACAATTTTAGTAAGGAAAAAATAGAGTATAGTGCAGAAAATGAAGAATTACAGATAGAGAGATTAACCACGAAGATTTATAGTAGTTTCCCCTTGAATATCCCCTCCAAAATGTACATCTACCCTCCAAACTTTCCAAACTTATACTTCCCCTTCAAGTTTCAACTGATACTTGAAAATGTCATATGATGCTCTTAATCTTTCTTGAGCAATTTTTCTTTTTATAAAAGATTTCTTACCCTCTTTAAGATTTTTAAAGGCATATCTCACCCTTTATAATTAGAAAGTGATTTATAATGAATATCAACTTAAATAAATCCTCTTATAGAGTGAATGAAACAAATGAAGTATTTAAAATAGAAAATTTTCAAATAAATAGCTCAATTCATAATTTAGTTAGAAGAAAGAATAAAATAATATTAAAAGATGAAGTTCAAGCCTTCTCTATGTTGTATTCAATATTTCTTAACTCAAATAGGGAGTCGACGGAGTATTATAATCATTTAGGATAGTTGGGAATGAAAACTAGTCATTTATAATCATTATATGTGTACTAAAACAATTAGAATCAATTAATCAATCGATTCTGATGAAAATTTTTGCCTTTGCTTGCCAAAATTGATTGGTTAATCAATTATCAGTGATAAAATTACAGACTCAACTTTAAAATATTATAACTTTTTTTATTTTAAATAATTTTAAAGCAAATGGCCTCTCATTAGAAAGATATTTGAGTCTATTTTCACATGAATAAATTTCATACTTATATCTAATGTAATTTTTTGAGATATGTTTAAAATAATAAGCAAAGGTCAGAAAGAGTAAATTATAAAAATCTAATTTTAAGACTCAAATTATAAAATTCATAACTTTTTTATATATTCATAATTTTAAGCAAATGATCTATTTATGAAAAGCTCTTTGAGTTTATTTTTAATAAAAATAATTTCATGCTTATATCATTTGTAATTTTTAAGATATGGTTAAAACAATGAGTAAAAATTAGAAAAGATTGAAATATAGAAAACTAATTTATAGATTCAATTTAAAAAAATCATAACTCTTTTATATGTTAATTATTTTAAAAAAATTATATGTCTATAAAAAGCTATTTGAGTTTATTTTTATATAAAAAGGTTTGATAATTAAATTACAAATATTTTGTGAAATATAATCACAAGCATGACCAAAGGTCAAAGTTAAAAAGATCAAAACCTCATATCTCATTAGTTTTGATGTATCCTTATAAACTATCTTTTTGGAACATTTTTATCAAGTTAAGATTATAAAAAACACATTTTAGCTCTATATTATGAAAAGACTCTATTTTAAAAGAAAGTCTAAACCTAAAATGAAACACTATACTAATAAAATCCTTAAATTTTTTTTTATACTTTCAAACTTTCAAAAACTTTAATCTTCTTATCTTTTAATTTTTGGATCACATCTTCTTTTTTGTATTTCTTCCTTGTTCATTCTTGAGTTGAGCATGATAAAATCTTTTATTACTTTACTTCAATGTTCACTCTTTTTCATTTTAGACTTTCCTATAAATATAAACTTTGCAAACCATATATATAATTAGTCTAATCTAATCTATCAAAATATTGCTGCATGATTCATATATAAATTATATAACAAATTTGTATAAGAATATACATAATCATCATATTATATATCTTGATCAATCATATAGTTAATAATATTTGTATAAAATATAACTCTTTTAATATATAATCAAGTACTCCTCTTGCAACCATAATGTAACATGTCTATTGAAGATTTGGTAACACTTTGGTATAAAGATATGTAATGCTATTAAAATACCTATTTGTCATCATCAAAATTCATCATATATAACTTTGGGGTTAACACTATTTATTATTGGTCCCTAATTAATTATCTTACAATTCATAAAACAAACAAATTTAGCATGAAGTTTATTAAAAATAATACATTTTTTTTGTGTGTGGTTTCGCCTTTTTCATTCAATCTAATGTTATCGCAAGGGTTGTAATTTACTTATATATTTTTAATTATTAATATTTTATCTATTTTAATTATTTTTATCTAAAATTTAATAAAAAATTATTTTCATTGTATGTTGATTTTTATTTTCTTATATTTTGAATTAATTTAACATTTATTCAAAACAAATTTGTCCAAAAAATTTTATTTATCACCTTCTATTCAATAATTGTAAAATAAATTATAGAAGACAAATTTAAATAGAATTAAAGTATTTTTTTAGATAATTTAGTTACGAATGAATGTCAAATTACATCAAAGTATTGGGAAGTAATGCTTAAGTGCAATTGACGTGAATTTTCTGTTAAAATTTGAAAAAAAAAATTATGTAAATAAATATTAATAACTAAAAGTACATATAAATAATTTCAACACTTAAAATTATATATGAATTATGTGAAAAAAGTAATTATATATGGAGAAAATATTGAAAAAAGTTTAATAAATAATTCCTATTTAAATAATTAATCACATAATTTTTCATACATTTTTGCACGCTCCAATCATTTGAGTGGTACTTCCTTTTTCTAGAAAGTTTTGGCGGCAGAATATGCTTCTAGGTGGCATTGTTTTTGCCTGAAATTATTTTTTTAAGGTAGGATAAGTAAAATAGCATCATTTTTAATTGTTTTTTAAAAAATAACATTATCTTAAAAATAGTATTTGTAGAGGATTTCTTTTTCTCACCACATACGCAAGTTAAAGAGCATAAACTCCAATGGGGGCGGCATTTTCAGCATTTCCCGTCATCTTCAATCGCATGAACGAGAGCCTGTATCCAGTCTTATTATGGCCCCACCGCATGTTATTTGGCTATTGAAATTACTTGTACAAAAATTATTAAATCATTAGATATAAATATTTTAAATTATCTATAATTAAATTATTAAATATATATAACGATTAAATTATTAAATATAAATATTTAAAAATAAAGTAATTAAATTACTCAATTTATATAGATAAAAAATTAAAAATTGAATCCTAAATATAATAAAATATCTTCAATTAAATATTATCTAAGCCAAAAAATCATATTAATGAAATTACCTTTATTGATGAGAGATTAGTTATACCTACTCTTAATCGGGACGTGCATGTTGGAATTTCATTGAAAGTATTTCATGGCTAAATGTCGGTATAAGAAATTGTGACTTTTGCTTCTCTAGTGATAGCAAATGGTAAAAAATTATTTCGCCTAATATTTTTTTTAAATTATAATATCCTCATTATCTTAAACTTTACAAAATAACAAAATTCTTTTTCCTTATTTTTAATTTACTTCTGACGTCTATCTAATAATTTCATCGACATCGAAATGGGTGACATCCTCTTCTTTGTCATTCTCCTAAATAAACAATTTTCTTTTCCTAAAACTTGATAAGAAAATAAGAAAGACATCTCAATAACTAGCCGTACCGCCAATTATGAAGCATCACCGACCTCAGGCAAATTCCAAACGGAGCCACTGGTTGCATTAATTAGAAGATGGAGAGAGAGACGAAGAGCACTGAAACGCAGAAAACTGCAGGAATATGGATAGCAGTGGCAATGGTTTTGGCGCAGTTCCTTCAAGTTGGCCTCAACACGATCGTCAAAGCGGCCATATCCAAAGGGATGAGCAACTTTGTTTTCGTTGTTTATTCAGATGCCATGGCTTTCTGCTTACTTCTTCCTTCCACCTTCTTCTTCCACAGGTTCTTAATTTCCATTATTCTCACCCTCAATTTTTTTACTTTTTTTTAATTATACGTTGAATCTCTCTTCCTTCTAAATTTTTATGAAGTTTTCCTTATTTAGTAGAAAAATAATTTTAATAAAAAAAATCTCTCATTCGATTATATTTATAATTTAAAAAATAAATATTGAAAATATTAATTAATTCTAAACCTTAGAAGAGACATTTTTGTTTTAGTAGTCTTCTCTCGAATATACCTATCATCAATGGTGAGAAAACCTAAATGGAGAAGAGAGAGTGACAAGCAGTGGATTTGAATAATTACTCCTTCAAAGTTATCGATGAATAATCTTATCGGTGTGGGATGTCCACTCTATTAGTGTTAAATATGATACTTTATTAATAAGATATTAATATAGTGGAAGCCGTGCTGATTTTCAGATTGTACGTCCTACTTAATTGATAATTAATAAAATAATATTTTATATTTTTCCCATAAAATGTATTTTTTGACCGAAGGAACCAGTGAGATGTCCACCTTCGATGTCTATGTCCATTTTATGCAGAATCTTTCTTTCAAGCTTGCTCCGGTATGCAATTTCAACTCGAGCTCAATTTCGTTATAGTTTTTTTTAATTTATTTATAGTTTACGTGATGTAATTCGAAATTGTGTCACCCCCCCCCCCCCTTCTTTTTTTTTTTTAAATTTCAGGTGTTGTGTGCATATATGTATGTATTCTGGGATTGGATATAGCTCATCCACTCTGGTCTCGGCTTTGGAGGATCTTACCCCTGCTTTTACCTTCATACTTGCCATAATTTCCAGGTCAAAGTTTTCTAACTTCCAACTCCAAGCGACGTTCTTAGCTTAACTTTCTTGATGATAATCGTCAAATCTTTGGGTCTAATTTGTGTGAGTCCTCAGTAGAAATAGACCGCTAAAAATATTGAGTTGAAAATTACAAGTAATACTCAGATGTTATTTAATTAAATATTAGATAATGTTACCTTTTTATATTAAAATATTGCCTGATGAGGACGGTATGTTTGTGGAATACTAATGAGGTTAAGCCCAAAGTTACTTGAGCCGTTATCATTTAATTCCCTTTGTTGAAATTGACCATAAATTTTAAACAAACATCTAACGATAATCTTAGTATGTTAGTGATTGTAGCAACGTTATGTTAGGATAATTGTACATGAAGTAAAATTTTGATAAATTATAATTATACAATCAAGTAGGATTATTATATTATACGTGATATTATAATTACAAATTTTATATATTAGATATATTTTTTTCAAAGGATTATAAAAATAGCTAATATTTGCGATTGAATTTTAAAAAAAAATTATGTGAGTTCTATGTATACTTTCAGAATCGATAGGCTGGATTTGAAACTACAGAGTTGTCGAGCAAAGAGCATTGGCACAGTGGTCTCTATCATTGGGGCATCAACGGTGACCTTATACAAAGGCTTGCCCCTAACCAATGGTTCCCAGATGCCAAACACAGACTAAAAAGGCACACTTCTCTCAACCCAATCAAACTGGCTGCTTGGAGGCTTTCTCCTTACAGTTGGAACTTTCAGTCTTTCACTCTTGTATATATTCCAGGCAATCCAAATAATCAACCCCATTCAACAATATGAATTTTATGTTTGTAACTTGACCTAAATCTTAAATCAGAGTTCTAAACTACGGTTGCAATCAAGATACGTTTTTTCATGATTTTTATGGTTGTAGGTATATCACAAAGGTAAAAGTACAAATTACAAGTATTACTGTACCAAAATTTTGTTTTGTTCATATAAAATGTAATAAAGATTAGATAATAGCTATTAACTATATTCTTTTATATTAATTTTATAATTTAACATAATATCATATCACATTAAATAAAAATTAGATAATAGCTACCACGGCCACAGCAGTCCTGTTCTCTAAATCATCATAAAAGC
Source organism: Sindora glabra (assembly GCA_020226215.1). Taxonomy (NCBI): domain Eukaryota; kingdom Viridiplantae; phylum Streptophyta; class Magnoliopsida; order Fabales; family Fabaceae; genus Sindora; species Sindora glabra. The sequence continues at coordinate 24,676,968 of CM035236.1, forward strand.
ACCATTTTGATTTTACTCTTGTGCAGACTTGGATTGTGAAGGACTATCCAGCAGAGCTAGTGATAACAACCATTTCTTCCATTTTTGTGGCCATCCTATCCGCCATAGTAGCTCTTGTTGCAGAGCCAAATCCAAAAGCCTGATATGGAGATTGTAGCTATATTATATTCAGTAAGTATTGGTTATGTGCCAAACATTTTTGTTGCAGAATTGTGTCAATTACAGATTTTTAATTAATGTTTATTGTGATTTATAGGCAAATTTTTTGACATCGATACGAAATACTGTACAAACATGGGCGTGTCACAAAAAGGGACCTGTGTATGTTGCTATGTTTAACCCCTTGGGAATTGTCATTGCAGTATGTTTAGGGTTTATATTTCTCGGGGATTCTCTTCATCTTGGAAGGTATGTTTTCTTTTAAAACTTGTCAAATATGTGAAAGTTTCATTAAAATGGTTGATGAATTATAGTATTAGTTGATTGATTTAATTTATTGGTACAGTTTGATTGGAGCTGTGATAATAGCTATTGGGTTTTATGCTGTGTTATGGGGGCAGGCTAAAGAAGAAGAAATGGTTAAGGAGAAAAGTGGAAACCTCAAACATGTCACATCTTCATCTTCTTCGACTCCTTTGTTGCAGAACAATAATATAAGTGTGTAGATGAAAATATCTTGAGTTGTGCTTGTCCTTGGAATATATAAAAGAATCTTCCAGAAAATCTCGAAGGCTTTTCTTATTTTTTTTCTTTTTTAAATAAATGTTTGAAACCCTCTTATAGAATTTCTATATATTTTTATATTGTAAATATAACCGTTGATATGATAACATTTTATTACAAAAAGGAAAAAATGATGTTTATATCCCCACCCTAAACATAGGGCGATGTTTGTGGTGGTGCCTAGAGGATTGTGGCCCTAAATTTTGAAACTTTTATGAAATTTTGTATGTATATATTTTGTAAAAAGAAAATTATTCATTAGTTTGGCCATTATAAAAAATAAAAATAAATTAAGTGTGAGAAATATATGCTGAGTAACTATCATTGAACCTTCTTTTTAGAAAATGCAAAAAAAAAAAAAGGAAATCATTTAAAAAATACAAAATCAAGAGATAATTTGAAAATATAGTTTACTATTATATTTTCATTGTTATTTATTGACAATAACCACTAAATATATATTAAAATTTACTTAAATTTTATTATACTTCTAAGTTAAATTTTGAATTTTACAAATTCAACCACCTTGGATTGGAACTTATTATTTTTATTGAGATCAAACTCCAACATTTAAATACACCAACTTTTTTATTTCTTTCTTTTTAATAGTCTTCATCCTCCTAAAAAAATTTCTCGTCATCTGTCCCTGCTTAAACACATCTGAATTTATACGAATAGTTACAAATTTTATTGAAAAAAATTTCTGTAAAATTATGCAACTTGTTGAGCAAGGGCGCCATACCCTTGAAATTAATATTTTCACCTTTGGTGACGTTGAAATTGGGCCCTTTATGTTTTGAAGACCTTTTTACTATTATTAACATTTTAAGCCCTAGTAATCATGCCATTAGCCTTGCATCCCCACCATTATCATTAATTAGTACCATTCTATGGTTACTGCTGCTCCTTAAAGCAATGGCTTTGTTACTTTCAATCACATTTTTGGGGAGAAAATATCCATGGCATTGGCCCCATAACGCTTCCAATTAAGAAGTCAAATCTTGCCTTAGATTGAAAATTGAAAACCACTACCAACAAACTTCGATGGAGTCAGCGTATTCACTCATTTTTACTGCCAATAACAGTGAAGCACACTTAATTTCTTGTCATATACGCCCTTCTTTTTTGTTTTATTCCGGAAGATTATTAAATTAATCATTTATTTATCGAGAGAATTGACACAATAGGTGAGTTTATTTTTTATTAATATTATAATTATAATAATATTATTTTTCACTCTCATGAATTTCCTGCTTACTCATCTTTTATAGATTATGGAAATCACGACTTCATAATTTATTATCTATTAAAAGAAAACGTATATATATACACTGTTTAAATATAAAGCGTTCAAGTATTTGTTGTAACATTGTACATAAGAATTTTATTAAAAAAATGATGAAAACAAAAGTTAGTGTAAAAACGCATGTTTTTTCCCCCCCCCCCAAATAGGGGGTCAAAATCTGAGAAAGGAAAAAAATGAAAGGAAAAAATGATCTAAATCAAATGGGTTATGAGTTATGACAACATTCGTAAAATCAGAGAAACCAAAGAAATTAGCTCTCAAATGAGGCTTTGGAATTTTTTTTTAATAATAATAAGTGTAATAATCTATTTAATACATACATATAAAATTTTAAATTTAAATTTTAAATATTATACAAAATAAAAATTTTAAAATACCATCAAATTTCAATTTGCCGGTCAGGCTATTGAAAAGTTTAATTTCAGAAGAGTGCGTCTTTGATCATTCTTAAAGGACATTAATCTCAATTGCCACACAAATAATTTAATGACTACTACCAAATCAGAGAAAATATCAATGTGCAACATTGTTGTCATTAAAGTTTTGTTCTCCAGATTATAATCTTTAGATTTCTAAGATAAATAAGGAGTATTTATTACGTGATAATAGTATATTTATTAATTTAATTTTTAAATAACAAATATAAATAACTGGTTTTAAGTTGATGCAAACCACTCAATTAATTTAGTTATGGGCCTATATGCCCCGAAGAAACACTAACCAGGCCCATAACTTAAGTCAGCTATTATACAAGTACTGCTTCATGCAGCGGCTAACGTATGGTATAAGTATTAATTTTCGGAATAATATCGAGAGCACTCGCATTTTAAGTGGTAGAGCTTAAAAGCAGAAGGCAGAGTTATAACCCCCAACATTTTTAAAATCATATAGATATCATCTAATTATATATTTTTTAAAAATCAATTATATAACTCATTTGAATCCTCAAAATTTTTTATTATTTAATTAATTTGTTATTATGTATTACAAAAGTAATAATAGTGTAATGGAGGTAGAACGTTTCTTAAGGAGCGATTAGACTGGTTGCAACATAATAAAAAGCAATTGATCTTTCTACAAATAAGTTTTAAAATGGGAAAAAATTAGGTCGGTGTAGTTTAGTGTAATTTATTATAGCGAGGTACTCGAAACTCACTTTCTTTCATTTAAGTACACCCGCATACTGAAATTTATCACAATACCCAAAAGACAAAAATGATATATTTATAATGCATTTTAAAAAGACTAAAAAATTTAAAATAGAAACCTATTTCGCTACACATTAAAATTGGAGAGTTTTTAATTTAATATAAATAAAAAAATAAAAGACTTAAAACTTATAAAAATTAAAATTGCAAGACTTTTTACTTTATAAAAATTAAATTAATATAAAATTTTAATTATAAATAAAATTTATAAAAATTCAATTTTTTAAGAATTAAAATAAATTTTTAGTTAAAATAAAATTAAAAATAAAAATAAATAAGAACTTAGAGATATAATAACATGTTTTTATTTAATAATTTGGATATTTATTAAACTTGATTTATCTATTTATTTAAAATTTTTAGTTAGTGTTACTATTTGAAAATGATTGGAAATGAAATAGTAACACGTTACTGTTTTACTATTTGAAAAACAAACAATAACATGCTGTTATTTGATAGTTTGGTTGTTAGTTAGACTTGATTTATCCATTTATTTAGAATTTTTTATTAGTATTACTGTTTTGAAACTTATTGTCTAATGAATAAATAGTAACATGCTGTTATTTTATAATTTTATTATTAATTAGACTTAATTTATTTATTTATTTAGAATTTTTGGTTCTTATTATTATTTTGAAATGAAATAGTGACATCCATTTCTTTAACAATTTGGTTGTTAATTAGACTTGATTTATCTATTTATTTAAAAAATTTTGTTAATGTTACTGTTTTAAAATGAAACAGTAACATACTATTATTTAATAATTTAGTTATTAATTAAACTTAATTTATCTATTTATTTAGGATTTTTAGTTAATATTACTATTTTAAAATGAAACAGTAACATGTTACTGTTTATTAATTTGATTGTTAATTAGGTTTGGAATAAAATAATAATATATTACTGTGTAGAGAATAGATAGTAATATGCTATTATTTAACAATTTCGTTGTTAATTAGACTTGATTTATTCATTTATCTGAGATTTTTAATTGGTGTTACTATTTTGAAATGAAACAGTAACATCCTCTTTTTGAACAGCTTGATTGTTAATTAGACTTGATTTATTTATTTATTTGGAGTTTTTTGTTAATGTTACTGTTTTGAAATGAAATAATAACATATTACTATTTGAAGAATAAATAGTAACATGCTGTTACTTGGTAGTTTAGTTGTTAATTAGACTTGATTTATCTATTTATTTACAATTTTTAGTTAGTGTTACTACTTTAGAATGAAACAGTAAAATCATCTTCTTTAATAATTTGATTGTTAATTAGGTTTAGAATAAAATAGTAACATGTTACTGTATAGAGAATAGACAGTAATATGCTATTATTTGATAATTTCGTTATTAATTAGACTTGATTTATCCATTTATTTAGAATTTTTTATTGGTGTTACTATTTTAGAACGAAATAATAATATTCTTTTTTTAACAGTTTAGTTGCTAATTAGACTTAATTTATTTATTTATTTCAAATTTTTTGTTAATATAGTTTTGGAACGAAACAGTAATATATTACTGTTTGTAGAACAAACAGTAATATACTATTATTTGGTAGTTTAGTTATTAATTAGACTTGATTTATTCATTGATTTGTAATTTTTTATTAACGTTACTGTTTTGGAATGAAACAGTAACATCCTTTTCCTTGATAATTTAGTTGTTAATTAGGTTTAGAATAAAATAGTAACATGTTACTGTTTAGAGAATAGACAGTAATATGCTGTTATTTAACAATTTCGTTATTAATTATACTTGATTTATCTATTTATTTAGGCTTTTATTTAGTATTATTATTTTAGAATGAAACAATAACATCCTCTTCTTTAGCAATTTAGTTATTAATTAGGCTTAGAACGAAATAGTAACATACTACTATCTAAAGAATAAGCAGTAATATGTTATTATTTGACAATTTTATTATTAATTAAAATTAATTTATCCATTTATTTTGAGTTTTTAGTTAGTATTATTGTTTTAAAATCAAACAGTAATATGTTACTGTCTAGAGAACAAATAGTAACATGCTATTATCTATTTATTTGAAATTTTTGGTTGGTGTTACTATTTTGGAATAAAACAGTAACATCCTCTTCTTTGACAATTTAGTTGTTAATTAGGCTTGGAACGAAACAATAACATGTTACTGTTTAGAGAATAGACAGTAACACGCTATTATTTAATAATTTTGTTGTTAATTAGACTTGATTTATTCATTTATTTTAAGTTTTTTATTAGTATTACTGTTTTGAAACGAAATAATAATATATTACTATTGAGTCTACAAATAATAATATATTATTCTTTAGTAATTTTATTTGTTAAAAAAATTATTTTGACACTACTAGACACCAAAAGAGTTGGAAAATAAAAGTTTAACATAGAATTCAAATGAATTTGAATTAATAAAAATAATATCAAAGTTAGAAAAATAACAAGAAAAATTAAGAAAAATCATTGAATAAATAGTAACATGCTATTATTTAGTAATTTCGTTGTTAATTAGACTTGACTTATCTATTTATTTCAAATTTTTTATTAGTGTTACTATTTTGAAATGAAATAATAATATATTACTATTTAGTTTACAAATAATGATATATTATTCTTTATTAGTTTTATTTATTAAAAAAATTATTATGGCACTACTAAACACCAAAAAAGTTGGGGAGCAAAAGTTTAATATAGGATTCGAATAAATTTGAATTGATAAAAATAAAATTAAAGTTTAAAAAAAATAAGAAAATAAAAAAAATTAAGAAAAATTATTAAAAAAAAGACCTTTTTTTACCAAACTAGAGCAGACAAAACGCCTTTGGCTTTTGTAAACAAGTAGATCTTGAGAAGTTATATGAAATAAAAAAATTACTTAAAATAAACAACCGAATACAAAGTTTTGGTTATTCAAAGTTTTGAACTTAATTTACATGTTTTTAACTAAATAGACTTCATTAAACCCATATTTTTTTATTTTCTATCGAAATATCATATGGAGACGATTGAAAACGAGTAGTTATATGCAAAAATTAATTAATTAATGGTGAATTTATGACTTTTAAAAAATTTTAATTTGCGATCGTATTCTCACAGTTAAAAAAAGAATAATTTCGATATATAATATTCATAAATCATAAAATTAAAATTTATTTGAAAAAAAATCTAATACTATCACTTCTTTAAAATAAAATTTAAAATAAAATCTACGAAGTATTATCTCATTGTGATTTTTCATTTTAAAATGGTGGCCACTCAATATCCTCTGACACTCAAATTTTATGTGCATAGGCGAAAAAATAGAGGATGAGTGTAAATAGTATTCAAAGAGAAAAATGGTAAATATATATATATATCTGCTATATATAAATGTCACCAAGAAAATTTTAGAAATAATAGATTGGTCATCCTTAAAAAAAAGAAAAACGATAAATCGATTAATTCATTATAGCAGGAATTCTTAATTAAGATAAATCAATATTTCATTATCTTTTGGCAGCTAGCCAATCCATCAGTCATAGGTGTCCAACTTGATTAGTTAAACACATTTATGACTGCATGATCCTTCGACATGCTCTACAAATTGATCATTTATCGTTTACTTAACTGCTTTGAATCGGCCCTCAATGAATCGACCGTGGATTATCCCTAGGTGGGCCGATCATGGGCCATGGTCTACCCTGGTAAAATTGTGGATATTTATTATTTAATCCCTTAAAATGAGGTTGACCAAGCATTTTTTGTTATTCTCTTCGTTTTTTTTTATTTGATATTAATTTTTTTATATTAAAAATATTTTAATTTATTTATTTTTAATAAATTTTTTAAAATTTTTTTATATATAAAATTTAAAATAATTAAAAATAAAAAATAAAATAAAATAAATATAAATAAATTAGTTATGTAAAATAATAAAATATTTATTAATAAAAAATAAATGCTAATTTTTTTTTAAATATGATAACTAAGAACAGACAGTCAAAATATTTGATAAGATGGTATGACTGGCCTCTTTGCTAATGCTGACCGACCTTAGGGGCATTGGTGTAAATTTATAGGCTAGTCTCTTCATTGCTTTTGTAGCAGTCAGTAGGGTGCGCACTTTGATTGAAGTGATAACTGATAATGAATGTTGTCTCCCGACATGTGCCATTAATGATGAGATGACCATGATTTAATCGCTGTTAGACCTGAGCTTTTAGACATTTGTGCTCTGCAAATTTTCGGCCGTCGGATTGTGTATTAATCGTGCTGACATTTCTTCGCCACTGTTAGCCGTGAACACACTTTAACGTTGAACCCGTGTGCTAGGCATTTAAGCCGTTGGATATGACGCAAGAAGACGTGCAGATTGTTCATCGGGTTGTTGATTTTCTTTCGTGCATGCTACGGTGTCTTTGGAAGGTTGTGGGTTTTGGACCCCTCAACAGGTGGTGGAAAAACTAATCAGGAAAAACTAATCAGCCTAGCGACAAGGATGCGGCCAGAAAATGATTTTTTAATGGTCAAATCACTTGGGCAAAATTGTAAACATGACCCAACTTTCGAAACGGAAAAAACTTTGCTCCTGCCTGTCTAACACTATGGGGAAGGAAACCAAAATTGCAAAATTATAAATATTGCTCCATTGTGTCTGAGGATTTCGGATTGTCTTCTCGTTGAAATGTTGCGATTCAAGTCGGTAACCTTAATGACATCAATTTCCTAAAGTTCAGTGGACAGCAAACCAGACAAGATTACGGGATATATCTTTGTTTGAATAACATGAATTCAAAAAGTTCATTACGCTAGCAGGCGAGGATAGATGGATCCTGTGAATAAAGATACCTATTTTCATTTCAATCGATCTCACCAAGCCATCAGATAAGGGTGATTTATCCAGTGAAGAAGCAATTATTAGATCAATCCCTTTTTTTTCAAGCCTTGAAGTTTCGACAAACAAATGAAATTCCTGAGTCAGTTGAAATTTGGATTCCTTGTCAATCCAACGGAAGGTCGGTGATAAGCTTCTACTCTTGCGATGTCAATTATTGTTGGAGTACCGGTGGAACTTGAAGTATCAATAGGAGCAGATTTCCATTCTTTGTCTATTTATTCTGCCATTGAAGCATCTAGAGATCCTTGGAAGCTTTAGTCCCAAGGGTTGCATCGTCGACTGCTCCGACAAGGGCTTTCGATTTCTGCTTCTTAAAAGGACATGACTTTCAATTGACAAAAGCTCCAAAACTTCTGTCATGTCAATGTACATTGAGCATGGATTGGATACCATTCTTTTTCTAAATGTGGGGTCATTTTGCGGATACCAATACAGCAAGCCTTTTTTTGCATTTTTCCAATGTCATCAGAAGAGAATTTTTAATACAAGCGGTTAGGATGATATAATGGACATCTAATGGATGTCATCCGTCCACATCATCCAAGGTTGTAAAACTCATCAGATGCCGTAGAATCCCCCTTTTCTTGTATATATTTGACCTTTTCCTCTTCGTTTCACTTTCCCATTTTCCAAAATTTTGCTTTCCTCTCTTCTTCCCGTTTCCAAAAATGTTCTTCCTCTTTCTACCAGTTCCTAATAATAATCAATAAAATTTACTGGGTTATAGGCTAAAATGCGGTGTTATTCTTCGCCATTAGCTCTATTTCTTAGTATTGCGTTGTTCTTCTCCCTCATTGGATTTGCTTAAATATGCCACTGCCGAAATGTGCTATTTACTAATAAATGTTTTTACCTCTATGTACATTTTGCATAGTTTCTGTTCTTTTGTGTTGTTGTGATATCTTAGGGTCATACAATATTTGAGGATTGTGTAAACGATGGTAGTAGCCATTCAGCTCGTTTGAGATGATGCGACCAACGATATTATAGCAACTTGTTTGATACTACGACCAACGATATTATAGCAAATTGTTTGATACTGACTAGCCTTAGTTGATTCTTTTGATGGTTGACTATTCCTTTGCAAATTATGATCTTCCATCTCTAAAACGATTAGTGCCTTACAAACCAGGGGATGATATGAGAGAAGACCAATCCAATGTTATCTCAAAGAGAGTGGATCAGATCTCATCAAATAAAATAATGTGGATGATAAATCTTGGAATTCATCTGAAGCATGGCTGAATTCTAACAAGATTGACTAATTATATAGCAAAGGTCAACATCCATATGACTAACCATTGCACCTGCTATTTAAACTTGCAGATGAAGACAAAGGATTTTGTAGCTGTAACACTAAACATTTCTACATATTTTATGGTGCTTTAGTTGAGAAAGTAGGTACAAAACCACTGCTCACTGCTTTTCAGAAAGCAATACTTAGAAGCATGACCGTGGCTCATTAACAAATTTTGTACAATAGGTGGCTATTGTTACTGTGTTATGAGTTTCTTGTAGTTAGCCTCAAATTGAAATCGATCGTCAATATCATTTTCTATTTCTTTCACGCTGCTTCAAAAACAAATGATTCATAGATGAATATTATCCAAAAAGAAGGAAGGTATATATTCGATCACATGAACTCTAGTGTCTATTGTTGGAAAAAATCTTACTTCAAAGTAATCGCTGGATTAGGGGAATGATTGATGTGAATTCATTCAAATGGGAAAGTTTAGTATTGAACATAATATTTATATTGAATATATTTTTATGGATTGTGTGTTCATGGATCCATTAATCAAAGGTTTAATAATAGGATTCCATTATGATTATGTCATTAATATAGGTTTAGCTAAATTTTTTAATATTTTGGATTAGTGAAAGTATTCTGATGTATTTGTTTATTTCCAAATGTAATCAATGACTATTCACATTTTATCATATATTATTGTATACATTTTTGTTATGTTATAGCATGTTGATAAAGATATTTATAAATATTGATTTTTATTAGATATCTTAGAGAGATGTTTGACCCTTGTGTGAAGATTTACTTAAAATTACATGTTTTTATTATGTAAATCTTATTATACTCATCTTATTGATATGTCTATTGGATATTATATTTTGTTTGATAACAAGGTGTGATTGTACTGTATAGTATTAATATCCCTTCAAGATGCCTTGTTATAGATTAATGAGCACTTATAGCCTCAAATTAGACATAAGGGTGTAAAAATATTATACTCTACTGTAGCATTTTAATAAAGTAGCCACTATTATTGAATTGTGTAATTCAAGTGAAAGACTATAATTCAAGTAAAAGATCATTAAAATAAGCTTATTTTGAATGTAATAATTTAATAATTTAGATTAAAATATTAGAATATTCAGCTCAAATAAAAATAATATATTAATTGGGCCCAAACATCATTTGATTTGATTTGTGGTAACAAGTGATTTTTCAATAATGAGTTGAGTCACTATTGATTACAATTTTATAAGTGAGATTACTTCTTTCAAATTTTAAATTAAACTAATGACTCTTTATCAGTACCGGTTTTTTTTATTCCTAAAAACACTATAAGCAATTATAGTTTATAAAAGAAGTATATTCTATATTCATTTCACAAAGAGATCGTAATATTTTTAGAGGAATAAACGTGCTTAGAATATTTGATTGGAAACAAGTAAATTCCACTAACTAATTGTTACTCTGATAGCAAACAAGTAAATTAATCTATAATAATGTCGAAATTTTGGACTGAGTTTTGGATGTCTCTGTGACTGTTCTTCCCATTTTTAACCTTTGTGGTCATTGGCCAACGCCATGACTCCCCACCATTATCATTACCAGAAATTAATGTTGCTATATGTATACTTTGTGAAAATTTCTTAAAAATTTCAAGGCAAGCAGTCAAGTCTTGCCTAAGATTAAAAGGGACTGCCAACAAACTCCAATGCAGGCGGCATTTTCAGTCGTTTTCGCTTGCGTGTTGATACCAAGCGTGGTGGACTTTCTTGTCAAGGGCCCATTACATGTAATTCGAACATTAAATTTTGGTTTATTTTCGTAGAAAATATATTTTTAAAAATATAATTATAAAATTATAAATTATTAATATGATAGAAAATAGTTAAAATATTTAATATTAAATTTAATAAATCTGATAGAATGTAATTTTTTTAAAAAAGAAGTTATTTTCTTCTACCATTATAATTTTAAAAATCATTTTTTTAAGTTTTGTTTATTTTTCAGAAGATGTTTTTTATAGGAAAATCTAATTTTGTTATCTATAAATGGAAAAATATCATGTGCTTCTATAGTTTGTAATTAAAAATATGATATGTGGAGGTATAATAATGGAGAGAAACAAATTCCTATTTAAAAAATAAGAAGTTATCTTCCATTAAATTCTTTATATTTAATATTGAACATTTTGGTCATTTTCAACCATTTTCATATTTTATGACTATATTATTATAGAAGATGTTTTCTATCAAAACAAATGGAACATAAATTAGAAGGTATAGAAACACATATTTTTTATTTATATATAAGAAAATAATATTTTTTTAGTTGAAACAAACAAAGCTTAAGGCTCCTATTATTTAGTTGAAAAGTATTTTTTATAAGAAAATATTATATGTATGTATATCTATGATAGAGTGATATTTTACTTACATTTGTAATTAAAAAATGATATTTAAAATTATAATAATTAAGAAAAGTAAATTCCTCTTTGAAAAGGAGGAATATGCTTTTTTAAATTTTTTATATTTAACATTAAGTAAATAAAAATATTTATTTTATTTTAATATTTTATAATTATATTTTACAGAAAATATTTTTTGTTGAAAAAAATAGATCTTAAGGTTGCATTTATTTTTATAGAAAACATTTACTATAGGAATATAATTATAAATCAAGATGTGAAAAATAATTTGTATGCTTAATATTAAATATAATAATTTTAGTGAAAAATAACTATATTTTTTAAAGAGGAAATTGTTCTCCTCATTCACCATAACTTTAGGAAATTTTTTTAATCATAATGTATAGAGATATATAATGCTTTGTTACACCCTTTTTAAATTATCGTAAATTAGAAATTATTTTGTAAGAAAAAATATTTAAGGTAATTAGTAAATTTAGTTAGGTTTAAAATTTTATGTATAAAATATGGAATAAAATAAAGTTGATAAAATTTAAATTATATGAATATGAATTTAGTGAAAAATTGATGAGAAAAATGTATTATAATTATGAAATATAAAATTTTTAATTGATATAAGTGAGTGTATAAGTATAAAAAAGTTTTAAAAGCATTTTTTTCAAAAAATGCCGTTGGAGCTCCAACCTATATTCCAACCCCTAAATCCTTGATCTCACTCATTTATCTTCATCTTTCAATTTTCCTAATTCTCTCTACACTCTGTCCTACCCTTTTACCAATCAAATAAGGAAAGCCTTAATTCTTCTTAATTTCTTTATCCAATTAAGATAAGAACATTACTTTCATTAAGAATTATTCCTATTTCTTCTTGATTGATAAAGAGATTTTAGTCTATTTAGTTTTATTGGAAATTCTAAACCCTAACTCTAGAATTCATGAATTTTAATGTGATTAGAATTGAAGGATCTTCAAGCTAGCTTTTTACCGTCCTCTTCCATTTAAGGTGAGTAGATAATCTAACTAATTTATGGATCTTGTGTTTATATGATGGTATTGATAGAATATTAGTTATCTTGTGATTTTGCTTAAATCTTGTTTATTTTGATGTGTTAAAAGTAATAAATGATAAGGAAAGTGATACAATATGATAACTAGGTGCATAAATGATTATATCAAGGTTTGATGTGTACATATGTGTTTAGAAAGCATTTAGCATTGGATGAACAGTAAAATTTTCACAAAAAATTAAGATTTTCATGTATAAATCGAGTGGTCAATCAATTTTGAGGGTCCAAAGGCAAAATTAGGTTTTAGAATCGAGTGACTAGTTGATTTTGAGGATTCAGAGGCAAAGCTGGTTAAGTGAATTAATTGGTCAATCGATTCATAGATTCAGAATTTTTATACCAATTTTGAAAAGGTATAACTTCCTTATCTTATATTTGTTTTAAACAAATTACCTATCATTTTAAAGATAACTAAGTCTACTTTCAAATGAAATTAGCTTTAAATCAAAATCTTGTGTATATTTTGAGATATCGCTAAAATAGTGGATAGAAATCAAAAACTCAAATTTTAAAAAATGGACTTTTTTGTCTATCTTTTAAAAAGTATAACACTTTTAAATTTTAACCAATTTGGGTGGGTGAATAGTCTATGAAAAGTTAATTGAATCTATTTTCACATAAAATAAGTTTTATAAACAATTTATTTATAATTTTTGAATTATCCATAAAATATCATTCAAAGATCACAATTATGGTAACCCTATAGTTAACCATACTTAACCTATTTTATGTTTTCTTAGTTTATAAGGGTTCAACATGGGGTGTTTGATCTTTAAACATCAAAGATAAGTAGTTTATGATATTTATATAATAAGTACATAATAGAATGATCATGAAATGAGTAATATTAGTTTTTATAAATTATCTTCGTGAATTATGAAGTAGGAAAAAGGGAAAAAATTGAAAGTGAAATACTTAGGGATCATTGGAGCAAATGGACATTCCTAGGTGAGTATATATTTATTTTAGAAACTTTTTTACTTAATTCCCTTGCACTTTATTTGTTATATGTACTAGGATATTATGTTATAAAACCAAGAGACTGAATATGTGTAGATGTATACCTTAATACAAATGAGTATGAAAAACTTATGATCTTGGTTGTTTCCTATTATGATAAGGATTATGATGTGTAATTGTGCTTTCAAAGCACCATTTGTTTCTTATTAATTACTATTGATTGATTGTTTATAAATGATGTGATAAAGGTATTATATAGGTTATTGCTTAGTTATGAGAAGTGTATGCTTAAATTAAGATTGAGATTATAATTGTGCATGGCTTGTGACCACACATGAAAAGTGTGGAACTACCATTTGACAATTGGTATACTTATATCCAAACATAAATGTCTTTAAAGTTATAGTATTATGAATAAGGATGATTGTGATGATGAATTGATTACTTCGTATTGTGGCTAAATTAAGATCAAGATACTATAAGATATAAAATTTATGTGATATATATATGATAAGGTGCTTTCTATGTTACCCATGGGGGTTCCAAACCCATGGGTATGTGACTAAATTGGAGCCATTGGATGAGTGAAGCCATTGACTTGGTCAACTCATTCAATGACTCCAATTTAACCACATACCCATGGGTTTGAAACCCCCATGGGTAACATAGAATCCCCCATATGATAATATAATTCGATTTATGTTGCTAATATACAAATGATACCAATATGATAAAAATGGTTTGAAGCCAGATATGAGAAATGTGATCAGGTAATTTTATTAAAGTAAAGTTAAAAATATTATAAACTAAATGTATAACTTCATAAAATGATATGAATAGAATTTTTTTAGCATAAAGTTCTATAATTTAATTATCTTATGTTGAATTTAAGAAAAAAAAGAATCCTATTTTATTATCATATTCTTCTACCTTTTCATTTTCTTTCCTCCTTCTTTTCTCTTCAACCAAATAAGAGAAGAGAAAAATGTACAAAATTTTATTTCTCTCTTTCCAAACAAAGCATTAAAATTTGATTTAAGCAAATACTTAAAATGTTATTTGATTTTTTTAAAATAGAGTTGAAATTATTAAGAACCAGTGTCTAGTTTTATAATATAATATGATTTGAGCCTTCTTAAATTATAAAACTTTAATATTTTGATTATTTTACACTTGACTTAAAAAGTCGTTATTTATAAAAATATCTAATTTCTTTACAATAATTTTTGAAGATATAAAATGGTAGAGTGATATGAATAAAGTTTGTTAAAAGCCTCGAATGTTAATATTTTATTCATATAAGCTCAATTCCAAACAAATTATTATGTAAAGATAATTTTTAGTTTTAAAAGTTAATATTAAAGAAGTGTAAGAAGTTAATGACCTAGAATAATTTATTATATTATAATTTAAACTTGGAATTAGAATTAGGAATCATAATTTTCAACATAACATGATAATATGATATAAGTTATGCAAGTTTAGATCTGACTTAATCGGGTTTAGATCATAAATGGATTAACATGTCTAAGCCGAATAAATTTTATGTTAGATTTTGGTTAACCCACATAACTCATCTTAACTTGTTTAAATTACATGAATTATTAATCGAGTTAACTTAACTCGTGTAACTTGTAATAATAAATTATATAATATATAAGTTTATGAATTATTAATTTATATAAAATAAAAAATTAATATAAATAAGTTAATGAATGAGATTGAATTAGGTTAAATGGGTCGTGTTGCTACTATATAAATATATTATAAATATTTCGAGTTATACAGTTGGATTGGGTTAGGTCGACCTGTTTAATAAATAGGTCATGTTGTGTTAACTTAATTAATAAATCAATTGTGTTCAAGTTCAGTATAAACGAGTTAAGACCACATTTTAATCTGAAATAAACACGACCTGCTAATTCAAATTGCCACCCCTAATTAGAATATTTAGAAATAAGATAAGTAATGTTCTTATGTTTATAATTTATCATTATAAATGAACAAAAAAGAATGGAGTGAAAGATAATCATAGATGTTCTAGAACGTGTAAAAGTGTTTAGACATCATTAAATAAGTATATATCCCACTTAAAATTAATGTATTAATAATAATTTGTTTAAATATTAAAATTTATAATCCTTCTTACAAATGGTACAAATCATATATCTATTTATCTGTGAATATTTAATAGTATAACTATAAATTATAGTGTACTAGTGAATCATCCTTATAGTTGCATGTGAGAAATATAAAAATAACATTTATGATAAGATAGTGATTACTGGGTAATTGGATATAGATTGACCATACTTAGATGTTGGTGTGTGTCCTAGAACCAATCATATAGATGATTGAAATTATACACAATGTATTATATTTTATTTTAGGTAATTTAATTATTATATTTTATTTTTATAATTTTATTATTATTATGCGCAATTTATAACTTAATATAATAATTATCCTTGGAATAGTTTCGCTATTCCTAAAATGCCCTTAGTCAAATATTATTACGAAAATGATAGTAATAATATGTCGAGACTAATATGTATAGTGACTGATGATTACAGATCATGGATATGTGATATTAAGTCAATACATGAGTATATTGCTAGTGAATAATGTACTGGACTGACCCACTATGAGAATATTGCATGGATAGACGTGTCATAAGTTATTCTCATATGATCACAAATACACATAAACCTTTGACCTGAAGTTACTATGGTTCCCTACATAAGGAATTACTCACTTTAATATTGTCCTATGTCACCTGTAATCAGGATGACAAGTAGGGCATTGATTGGGTGTGTCATAAATTGTGCAGAGGGAAGTGAGTGATGTAGATGAAATTTTGTTACTCTTGTATAAAAGAGAAATATCCTTGGACCCCTTGATTGAGTGAGACTTAGAAATGCATGGCCATGCTCTATCGAATTAATATGTGATATTAATCATTTATTTTAAGTCTACTCAGTATCAAGAAATATAAATTGAACATTGACGAGGATGACACATTTCACGCCTCTAGTTCAATTTGGATATTATTACAAAAGGGTTATGATGCAAAACGTTGATCATGTATTAGGTGAATGTCGAATCATAGAAATTCTTACTACTTGAGTGGCAGTGATGTATTGCTAAATATCACTTACTATCTATGGCTCAATAATAAGTCATTGTCAACGTAATAAAAACCTACAAAGTCACACAAAAGGAGTAGGAATAAGACAATAATTAATTGGACTTTAATTATATTAATATCCAATTAATTGGACTTATTTTCGTGTATATATATATTATAAAGAATAATAAATTCACGTAATATATATATATTATGTGATATTATTTGATATTAGATAAATATATTATGAGATAATATTATTTTAATATTTGATAACTATATGCAATTATCTAATATTAAGATATTTATATTATGAGATAATATTATTATCTAATATTAGATAATTAATAAATAAGTCCTATCTCTCCCCATTATCTCTAGGATAAAGATAAGATGAGTTGTTAAGTGTGATTAGGATTTTGGAAGCATTATCCCAGTTGGACTAGGATTATGGCTTGCCTAAGTTCTATAAAAAGGGACTTAAGGGCAGCACTTTAACAATACGCTCAAAGCTTCCATACAAACCCTAAATCACTTAGAAAACATCCAATCCTAATTCTTAGAGAGAAAAATGCATCCTAGCAGATTCGTGTAGGGTGAGAGGTCGTTGTTCGTTCCGTATGGATACCGTAGAGATGCTGTACCTTCCGGCCGGCGTTTGATTCATCCGCTCTCAAGTTTTGATCAGTAGAAACACGAGTGCCCAATAGGTAAAACACTGATCATTGATTTATATTTTTTTGCATGGATCCTAGGTAGAATTCAGATCAAATTTTGAATTTTCACTGCATATGATAATCCGAATTCCTAACATTAGAAAGTATAGTAATGTTATTATTGACTGTTGATAGATTGTGAATGAGTTCACATTATTACTCATATGTTATAGAATATAGTGCAGACTATACTAGAATACGAATGATTGTTGTGGTCATGCATAAGGGCATGAAGGCATTGCTATGTGTGTGTGTGTGCACATGCATGCATTTATTGTCATGTGTTTTAATATTACCTGTGATGATGGAATGGTTGTGTTTATGTTGATATTGCAATGAATCTTATGATATGTAAAGCATAGCTCTAATGAATTTATTACATTGTAAATTATGCTATGAGTGACATTTGAAATGATAAATGTGACTAGGGTGATGATGTGAAAGCCAAATAAAAAATTCTCAGCAAATAGCTTATGGGAGGTATAAGGCAAACTTTAGAGGAATATGGATGAACAACTTATGGAGGGTATAAGGTTAACTTAGGAGTCAAAAGATGGATGCATATTTTTATTATATATGTAATTCTTTATTGTGCTATGAATTAGAATTCTATCTATCCTTGGATATTTCCATTTAATGTTATGGTAATTATGTAATTGGCCATGATTGAGTTTTCAAGATTTAATTAGTGTGAAAGATAAAGTGTGTGAATGACCGTGTGTGAAATAATGTAATTGAAGAGGAGCCTTTTTCCATTTGTAATGTTGAATCGACTTCTTTTTGTATTATAATTGAACTGAATGATAATGAAATTGTGAAGAACCTCTTTTAGGTTTAATTGTTTGTGCATATGTGATTGTGGATATAGGTATAGGTATATGAGTATAACTATTGGATTGTTAAAATAAGGTAAAGTCGTCTGGTATAAGTACTAGAAACCACCTAATAATCATTCTATGTTGCTGTTTAGATTAATTATAATCATATACTAATGATATTTCCTTTTATAGATATACATTTATTGTGATTATGAATCTCATTCCATTCTTTAACATTTTCAAGATATAATTTGATAATATTGAGTTATAAAGCTTATATGAGAGTTTAAGGAAATCTAATAAGAACTTAATAATTAAGATTTAGTTGAGATTCTTTTGGAATCAAATTCAAGGATTAGAGATAAAAATAAGGTTGATTATATGTTTGATGTATTGAATTATTTATTTGTATATATATTTTTAGTTTGTTGTTTAGTTATATAAAGAACAAGTTGTATGATTTTAAGTCACCATAGAAATAGAAAGATTTCTATTGGATAAAATTAATATTAATATTATTGAGACTAGTGGAAATCGGATAACAGGATTCATACTAGTTATAATCAGGTTCAGGTCATGACATACTTATTTATTTATATATAAAAATATTTTCTTACAAAAAATATTTATAAAAAAATATACCAAAACATAAAATTTTAAACTTGAAACTCAAATACAACAAGGAGTAGAACTTTTAAAATGTTATCAAGAGTAAATTACATTCACTTACCTTGAAATTAAGACTAATTACACATACTTCTTCTCATATTTGGAAAATTACACTACCCTCCTTTATTACTAACAAGTGTTAACACTATCACTTTCTAGTATAAAATTTTTATTTTACCCCTAACATTTACTAATTTTTCCTCTTCTTATTGATGAGCAAAACACTCTATGAAACTCAAAATTCACATTCTTCTAAGGCTAAGTAGATGGGTCAAGTCTGTGGAAACCCACTTGAAATCACAATGAACAGAGGGCATGGTTAGCTATGGGTTAGGTCACGGATGAAAATAAGTGAAATGTTAGGTTTCTTCAATTTCAAGTAGTTGGGTTTAGGTGTGTAGGATATAACCCATATAAACCTAAACCCACCCGATTACTTATTCAGCATTTAGTTTATCATATATATGGTGCCGTTTAATATAGCTAAAACCCATGTATATATAGCTACTCTTCATTCTTCAGAAAGCTCTGGAATTAGGGTTTCATTTCTCATTCAAGCATTTGAGATAAATAAGACCAAATGGCGCTTAGTAGTGCTCCTGCGTAGCATCACTTTGGCTCTATATCTCTACCTTTGTTTTTCTTTATCTCAAATCTCTCTTTTTTCTCTCCATATAAATCTTCAGTTCAAATCTCTTTTAATCTTTGTTCTTTGCAAATCTCTTTTAATCTCCAATTCAAATCTCTGGCTCTAGCTCTAGCTCTATGAATGTTGAATCAGGATGTCTCCAACACTATTGTTATCTCTATTCATCTGCTATAAGGGGGTGGTAATATTTTATATATATATTTATTTCATTCTTTATGTTCTTTTTTTCTTCATTGTAAATCCTTCTTTGTTTAAACTATTTTGTTAATATATTATCGTGTTAAAGTTGCAATGTTTATAGAATAAAAGTTATTGTCATTTAATCTCTTTGCTTACTTCTTTATGTTTGTTTGTAACTCATTCAATGTACCCTTAGATTCACCTCTTCCTTTAACATTTGATCTTTGTTTCCTTCTCTAGTTAGATTTTCTCACTTAACTTCTTCATTACTTTTTTGTTTCTTTGTTTCTGTGTTTTTTCAACTTAGTTGATTAAAAAATAAAAAAAGTAGTTTACTTGGTTATTTTCTAATTCAAAATCTATAGTAATATTTCTGGTTAGTTTTTGTAAAAGTCTACGTTTCTATGATTTTTTGTAAAAGTCTTCTCACTAAACTTTTGAAGGTTTTGCCCTCAGTATAGGTTGATTTTCCTTTGAGAAAATGAAGCATCAGCTAGTTAATTGATTTTCCAATCCAATTGCTTGATTACTGGGGTTTGAAAAAGGCATTCATTGATGGCGAAGATACTTTTCTATTCTCATTGTGGATTTAGTTACAAGTTCTCTTATGCTTTAAAAAAAAATCATTCTCTTCTATTTTATTTCATTTTATGACCAATGGCATTACATTTATTATTTCATTTAAATATTTTTTATATATCTAATCATGTTTTTATTCAAGTACATTTTATGCATTTAGTTTTTAAATTTCACCATTTAAGAAAATTTCTCCCTAAATCCAGTTAGTAAAGTTACTTAATACTAATTTCCAAGAAAACATCTAAAATGAAAATATTTGAATGGAAATAGATATGAATATTGAAAATTAAATAATTGAATATATAGTGTAAAATGATCATATGTGTAATTGAATAAGGATTGGAGATTAAAGAGTTTGACTTAAATTTGAGCAAAATAAATCATGATTAGATTATTTATTTTTGTTGCAGTGGGATATTATTTGTTGATATAATGATAATAATGTAGTCTAAAAAAGATGTGATCCAATGAAAATTTTACAACTCTTTAATATTTTATTACTATTAGTAGTAGTAAATGAATGTTTTAATTCAAAGCACTAGAAAATTGAAATTGGGATTTTCTCTAAAATTAAATCTTTTTTTTATGTTAAACTTTATATACTTTTTAGTTTAAAGATTTTATTTTTCCTTGTTAAAACTTGAATCTATATTTACATACTTGCAATATTAAATATTTTAAGTTAAACATTCTCTAATTCTTTAATTTTAGATTAAAGATTTTATTGGCAGTATTTAATTTTCTAGATTTTTAGATCTATAATTTATTAATTTTTATAAATTTTGGCTTATTTTTTGGTAGTAATTCTTTGTGAACTTTGGTTCTTGATTGAGCTTACAAGGTATGTTGTAAATATTTTACTAATATTTTATTATATTTCACTCTTTTTTATTACTTTTTCTTCTATATTGATTATGTTAAAATTATGTTTTTTATTGAGTAAAAGCTTTAATTTTTTAAAAGTAAAACTAAGATTTACATTTTATAAATTTTCATTGATAGAATTCTTATTGATATAATTAAAAGCCATATGCTATAAAATAAGTTTAAAATTTTGAATAATTAGAGAGTCATATGCCCTAGAATTTGCATTGATATAAATGCTTAATGGGTTTTAGTTTTAATTCTTCAAAGAAAGCTTAGCCATTTTGGCCTAAGAAATTTTTATGATATTTAGTTATTTATATTGTTTGGATGCATTTTCTGGTGCATTCTCATTTTTTCCTTTGTTATTAGGGTATAATACTATAATTTGTACATGTCTTCCTTTTACTTTGAGACTAATAAAGAAGTTGTTAAATATTAGTGAGAGTAAGGCAGTACTAGATTGCTAGTTTTCTTTTATTTTAACAACCTCCGTGAGGGATGCCTATAATGTCTATTTTTGAAAACTAGATAAAAATATGATGTGATTGATAACACTACTAATTGCTTCTTATAGATGGACACTGTTAGGTTTTGGATTATCTCTATACAACGGAATTTGAAATTTTTTATTCGAATTCTACCTAGGATCCATACAAAAGGGCATAAATCAATGTTTAGGATTTTACCTTTGTGTACTCACATTTTTTCTAAACAAATCTTGAGAGAGCGGGATAAGTCACGAATTTAACGCTAGCCAAAGGTACAACATCTTTACAGTATCCACACGAAGTGAACGAAGACGTCTCACCCTCCACGAATTTGTTAGGATACATCTCTCTCACTAGAATTTTATGATAGTTTTTCTCTTGGGTGATTTAGGATTTTATGGTAGCTCATGTGTCTTTAAGGTGCTGCCTTCAAGTTCCTTTTATAAGCCTAAGGCATACCACATTCCTAGTCCTACTAGGATTATGCTTTCAAAATTCTAATCTCACTTAACAACTATCACCTTATTCTTATCACACAGAGAGTAAGAAAGATGGGACTCATCCATTAATTATCCAATTTTAGATAATAACATTATCTCATAATATAATTATCTAATACTAAATTAGCATATAATTATGTTATATTAGAAAATAATATTATCTCATAATATAATTATTTAATATCCAATAACGTAATTATCTGATATTACTTTAATATCAAATAATATCGCATAATATTATATATATTACGTGAAAAAATATTATTATCTTAATAATAATATATATGCACAAAAATAAGCCTAATTAATTGAATTTTAGTCTAACTAAATTCTAATTAATTATTGTCTCATTCCTACTACTTTTGTGTGACCCTGTAGGTTTTCACTACATTGGCAATAGCCCACTTATGGACCATAGATAGTGAGCGGTATCTAGCAATACATCATTACCATCTAAGTAGTAAAAAATGTATGTGACTCACTATTCACTTGATGTATGAACAACACTTTGCAACATAGTCCATTTTGTAACGATATCCAAATCAAACTAGAGGCATGGAATGCATCATCCTTATTAATGTTCAATTTATATTTCTTAATATTGAGTAGACTAACTTAAGCAAATGATCAGTATCTCATATTAATCCATTTATACATGGCCATGCATTTCTTAATCTCACTCAATCAAGGGGCCCAAGGATATCACTCCTATTATATAATAGGAATAAAATTCTCATCTATATCACTCATATCCCTCTGCATGATTTATGATATACTCAATCAACGTTTTACAACATATACCGATTAAAGGTGATATAGGACGATATCAAAGTGTGTGACTCCTCATGTACAGAACCGTAGTGACTTCAAATCAAAGGACTACGCGCATATGGTCACATGAGAATAACTAATGATACATGATAATACATGATAATCTATATAGTTTTCTCATTGCGGGCCAGTCCAGTACATTTGTTTACTAACAATATACTCATGTATTGACTTGATATCTCATATTCATGATTTATAATCATCAGTCACTATACATGCTAGTCTCGATATATTATCACTATCTCTTTCATAATAATATTTGATTAGGGGCATTTTAGGAATAGTAAAATTATTTCAGGGATAATTATTATATTAAATTATAAATTACATAGAGTAATAAAAATATGAAATAAAATATAATAATTTGAATTGCCTGAAATAAAACATAATACATTGTGCATTTATTACAATCATCTTTATGATTAACTCGTAAGACACACTAACAGACACAATATCACTAATAGAACTAGAAATTGAGCCTACTGCAACAATAAACTTAGAAAATTATGCAACAATTCCATCAAATACCACACCACCTAACACAATGCCACCTCTACTTGAGCTTCCAGAAAATTTAACAAGACTAAAAATGAAAGGAAAATGAAAACAAAAACGAAAAATAGCAACTAACAAGTTAAACCTATGCAAGCCATGGAAACTACCCCTTGCAAATGGAACTCGACAATCTATTATGACTTAGGAGCACTTCACCATAATGCTTAGATCTAAGAAAACTGGACGAATAGCAGCATGCAACTACTGTGGTAAGTGCTATTATTGTGATCCTAAGATCCATGGGACTTTTAATCTCAATGCTAATCTTAAAGTATGTCTCAAGTTTTCATATTCTCTAGCATTTAATCTTACATAGTCAATCATTAGTTTTTAGCTAAAAAAAAGATGGGGGGTTCTAATATAGTACATGCATCACGAGTGTGTGATGTAAAGGCTAATTCAAAGGCTTTAGTTGCATTTATAATTCTGGATGAGCATCCTTTTAGGTTGGTAGAAGGTTAGGGATTTAAGCACTTTTGTTCTAAGTTGCAACCACAATTTCATTTAAATTCACATTGGATTGTAGCAAGAGATTATTACTAACTTTATCATAATGAAAAGTCTAAATTAAAGGACTTTCTCAAGTTTGATTGCACTAGGGTGTGTCTTACTACTAATTATTGGACATTTGTCCAAAACTTAAATTACATGGCACTAACTACACATTTCATTAATAATGAATGGAAGCTTCAAAAAAGAATCTTAAATTTCTGCTTAATACTTAATCATAAAGGGGAAACTATTAGGAAACAAATCAAAATGTGCTTGCATGAATGGGGGACTGAGTGTCTTCTCTGTAATAATGGATATACAAGTTCAAATGATGTTGCTATTGCCTTCTTAAGAAAAAAGATTAAGACTTCAAATGCTTTAGTATTAGGTGGGAAAAACATGCATGTTAGATGTTATGCTTACACTATAAACCTAATTGTTAATGAGGGTTTGAAAGAGTTGCAATCATCCATTAGTGCAATTTGAAATGCAGTTAAGTATGTTAGGTTTTCTCCTTTTAGAATGGCTAAGTTCAAACAATACATTAAGGAATATAAGATTTCTTCTCAAAGCCTTGTGTGTTTAGATGTTCCAACTAGGTGGAATTCCATCTATTTGATGTTAAAAGCTTCCTAAAAGTTTCAACTAGCCTTTAAGATGCTTGAAAAAGATGATTCAACTTACATAAGTTACTTTGATAAGAAAATTGACAGCCTTCCACTTCCTAGTGATTAAAGTAATACTAGGGTTTTTACTAATTTTCTAAAAATATTTTATGATTGCACTTTGGAGTTATCTGGTTCATCATATGTGATCTCAAATGAAACATTTCCACAGCTTGCTTTAATTCAAAATGAGTTATTGAAAATGGATAAAAGTGATGATTTTCTATTAAGATCCATAATAGTTAACATGAAAAGTAAGTTTGATAAGTATTAGGGAAATGTTAGCAAGTTTAACCCACTTTTGTATATTGTAAACATTCTTGACCTAAGATGTAAGGTTACCTACTTAAAGTGGTCATTTGATGATATATATGACCCTATACTTGCTACTGACTTATTTTCTAAGGTGAAAAGAGTACTACAAGATTATTATGAATGGTATTGTGCAATATATGAGCCAATGACGGCAGGTAATGAAGAGGAACAATCATCAAGAGAGCAAGTCAAAAGTGATTATCAAGAGGAAAAGCAGGCTCATAAAGTAAGAAGCGTAGCTTTCAAATCTTACTTGAAGGAGAAAGACTCTATTGAAGTTAGGAATGAAGTAGAAAGATATCTAGCTGAACCTTGTATTAATGTTGATGACACATTCAATGTCCTTAAGTGGTGGAAGTCCAATTCTTCAAGGTTTGGTGTTCTTTCTTTCTTAGCAAGGATATTCTATTCGTTCTAATTTCAACTATTGCTTCTGAGTCTGTATTTTTTATTGGTGGACGTGTATTAGATCCATTTAGATCTTCTCTTTCAGCAAAAGTGGCAAAAGCACTTATTTGTTCCTAAAATTGGTTACGACCAACCTTGTTTAACTTTGATTTAGAAAGGGTTGAATTCATTAATAACTGTGAGAAGATTGTTTCAGGTTATAAACTCATTTGATTTTTCTTTTAAATTTTTATTTATGTAATGTTTAGTTAAATTATTCTTTTATTTCATACATATTTCCTTGTTCTTTTGGCAAAGCAGCAAGCAAGCAAAGTTTTACAAGATAATGTTCAGCAACCTATATCTGTTGATTAGGTTTTCAATTTAGTGATATAATGTCCTATCATTCTTTAATTGATCTATCATTTTATTTTTCCTATTATGATAAGTTTTCAATTCTAGATTTTTATATATTTTTGTTTGTTTAAACTCTTATTTCATTTTTAACAAGTAATACATATTGACAATATGCAAGGTATAAAATTTGCTATTGCTATTTTTTTGCTTTTTGTATGGGCACACTGAAGATAACACAGGTTTTCTTTTGAGTACAGTTATTATGAGAGATTCCTTTGTTTTGGATATAAGGAATCTATAATTATTTGTATGTAATTCAGAAATTAGTATATTTATACATCTTTTATAATGTGTTATTATGGTGCATGTTGTTTCTACTTTTCAAAAACGAAAGAAGGCATATACGTGTGTTTTTTGTTGATGATATGGAAGTTGAGTAGATTATTCATGACTGAACTAATAAAAAATGAGGGAATTTTCAACTTTTGTAACTATGATGAACAAGTTGTAATCTTGTTTGGTCTAATGCAACCTATAAGTGTTGCCAATTGTAAATTAATGCTGCTAATATATAGGGTTGAATGTCTTGGACATATAACATGAATCAAATTTACAAGTTTAAATGTTAGTCTTGTGAATTTGAAGTGGCTGACTAGCTGGGTAAATTATGCCACTATGAGTTAATTATACAAGTTACTAAAATGACAGACTTCAGATTTAAATAAACTATATTGTGTTTCCGATTATCATTGCTTGTTAGGCCTAATTTCTAAGTTGGTTTATTTACAGAATTAGGTTTATATATAATTATATAATTTTAAGTAATGTCAATTTAATTTGGAAAAGTAGAATAGGCTCAAATTTTAAGTAATATTTATTTTAATCTATAAAATCAGGGGAAGACTACAGTGCCCTGGGGGGTTTTTAAACCCTGGGTATGTGTCACAATCTCATCCAATTCTCATCCATTGGATGAGATTACCAAAGACTTAGGTAATCTCATCCAATGGATGAAATTGTGCCACACCACCCAGGGTTTAGAAATCCTTAGGGTACTTTAGAATTTCCCATAAAATCATTGTTGAGATGCAACATAAAATTTGGGCTTTAACCCAAGAAAATTCGCCCAACCCACTCTAACCTGTGAATCCTAATTCGATCGGATAAGAAAAAAGGCCAATTACCTACCGAGTAATTCAAGCTTGGCATATGTATTCTATGGTCAGTTTTGATTTAGTAAATAGCCTCGTCAAACCCACCTGCTGCACAGGCCTACATTCTTCCACTCCATTGCAAAGGCAAAGAAAGAAATATTCTTGGGTTTTATGAAGTAGTGAAGAAGTTCTTTTTTTTTTTTTATTTAGGAGGGTTATTTATATTTTGCCTTCTATTTTGTTTTGTTTTATTTTATTTTTTGAACTTTAGTTCGCTTTATTTCTAATTTGACTTAGGTTTGGAGAGAGTATGTAATAAGAAGTTTAAATGAAGATGGATATATTACCTGCATTATCAGGTTCAAGGAAAAAATGAAGGGGGGTTTAGCTTCATTATACTTTTAATTTTTATATATAACATGTAAGTTTTTCAACAAAAATGGTTACATTTTACTTTGTCGCTCGAAATAATATAATAAAGCACATAAGATGTTTCATCTTATGTATTTAATAAAGTTACAATCTTAAAGAAAAATTAATGACTTTGAATTTACTTATCAAATAATCTAAATATAAATTAATTAAATTATTTTTTTAAATTAAACTTTTAATCTTTAAAATTGGTGTTAATTTGTAATTTAATCTTTATATCATTTCATTGAAACTAAGTCACAGTAACTGCTCCTTATTCATTTGGAAAATTTAATCTATAATTTTTCTCGCTATATTTTAATAAAATGTCTTCCTCTCCTTTCCCTTTTTTTTCCCCTTCAAGCTTTTGTCTTTCATTCACTTTTATTATTCCTTTTTGTTGAATTCTTTCTTTACTTAAGAAAAATTTTCAATTGAATACCATTAAATTTTTTTAAAAAAAGTTTAATTAAGTACCATAAAAAGAGACCTAAGGTTCAATTGAATACTATAAAGAAAATCTAATAGAATTTAAACTACAATTGAAAGAAAAATATTAAAAAACTAATATCAAATATAATTGCATTAATTTCTTTTTCTTCAATTGGCTTATGATTTTTGACCCCGCCACAAAAATGGACTATCTTTACTCATCGATTCGGGAATGCCATGATTCCGGACGTACTCATCCGTTATCAGCTTCTCAAAGGGCCCTAGAAGGGAATATCTGTTTGCTAACATGCGTCATTTTTTAATGGTGACTCCAGACCGTGGACGTGTTTATAACGTTATTTTTAGAATTTTAAAATTTATGATGATATAATAAATATTAAAATTAGTATATTATTTTAAATTTTAAAATTTTAAGGATATTATAAAATTCGTTAATTAAGAATCTACTTATTTTTTTAAAACAGATTTTGGTTTTTAAAGATAAAAGAACAAAATCAATTATTTGAAAACTTGTAAAATACAAAAAGAAAATGAAATGACAATAATATTGCTTATTTTATGCATATGATTTTTTTATGGGCATCACCTTTGAGAGCATAATGGGACTATAAATATCAATTGCATTTAATTACTACAAAAATCAATTATAATTTAATTGAACAAATCACAAAGTAATTGTAAGATAATTAATTATGTTATTTTTATGACAAAGATTTTATTTTCTCTTAAATGGTGTATTGATATTTTTATTTTTAATTAATATATATATATACACACACTAAGTAATTTACATATTATAACCATCGATGGTATTTATATATTTTTAGTGATAACAAATATTTTTCACATTAATTTATGATTCATCCAAATGCAAGTTAAAATATTATTTTTGAAAGTAAATTTCTAAAACAAATAATACATACAAATATATTTTAAATGCAAAAAACAAAAACTACTATATACATAAGTTATGGGGAGTAATTATGGAGAGAAGAGTAAATTGATTTATGGATTTATATTCATCTAGACGGCAGTTAAAAGATTAAGTTTTAGAGTGAAACTAATAAAAAAAATAAAATATCATAAAAATATTTTGAAAGAAAAATTAAAAAATAAACTAAAGCTAAGATGTGGAATTTGTTGGAAGCTACAGTAAGGGAATGGGGCAAAGAAATTTGAAGTAGGATATCAAATCCCAGAGGAGACTTGGACCTATTACTTTTTGAATTTGAAGGGCGGAAAAAAACTGGAAGTAGACGACTCCTTCCTCAATTGGCCAGGAAGTTCTTAAGTCCACGGAAGGGCAAAATTGTCAACTTATTTTGGAGTGAAACAACCGCACTCCTCGAAGGGCCCATTGACTAAAGTAATTGGTCGGTCGTTGGTCGATCATGAGGGAGGGAAGGGTAATAAAACTTTTAATATATGGGGGATTTAGACGGATTCAAAAAAATAAAATGAGGAGACAAAAATGTATTTAAACATGACTTCAAAAGAAGGATATCGACTGTTTAACTAAAGTTTTGTTTAAAACTTTAAATAAAATTTATTTAGGTATTATTTACTACATCATCTTTAAGTATTATTATTTAAATAATAATATATGAATTTATTTTATTTAATAATTAATTATAAATCAATTTAATTTTTATCATAATCAATAATAAATTATTGTTAATTTATTATTTATATTTAATTAATTATTAAAAATAAATTTAAACATTATTAAATAATATTTAAAAATAACGTATTAAATAATATTTACGTAAATATTTCTTGCGGTAGCAAGGCAAAACTTATACTGGCGAGAGTCGTGTCCCGTTACACCTCTCCCTTAATTGTTACATGTTTGAACTTATAGAAAGTAATTTAGAGAAAAATTGTCCGTGTCAGGTAGTGTGTCTTCAACTTCTTTAGGAGGGATAAACCATCTGCCATTAAAAGAATAAAAATTTTAAAAATATATGAAATATTATTAAAATACTGTTAATAAAGTCATAGCACATAGAATTAATGGTAAATTTGAATCCAAAAATTTATTATATTACGGAACATTAATCTCAATCAATATATAAATCACTTAATCAATAGTTCAAAAAATACAATTACGTATATTTAATAATGTTTGGCTTTTTGTATATTATTAAACTACATCCCATGTAATTGCTAATTTCTCCAAAGAAGGCCAAAATATATACTATGCTGCGGTTGAATTAGTCATAATCATAATTGTTGGTAATTTTTTATATGTTGATATTTGTTGGAATTTGAGAATAATGTAATTTTTTATCTTGCAAGATAAGGTATGGAATAATTTTTCACCTCAAACAAATAGTGAAAACAAGATAATAATACCTTATCTTATTTTGTTTTATTATTATAAAATTATTATATTTTTTACATATACCAACATGTATAGTTTTTTTCATTTTAATAATTTAATCATTTAAAAATTTTTAAATATATTAAGATTTTATTTACAATAATAAAAATTAAATAATAATAATATTTTATTGATCATATATAAGTTTATTTTTTAAAATTTTAAATTATTTAAATTAATTATATATGATTTTATACATATTTATAGTATTCTATTAATTATATATAATTTATCATATTTAAATATAAATTTTTTAGTATTTGAAATTGTATAATAATTAATTACAAATTTATAACACTTAATTTTAATTTTAAAATTTTTATTTTTATTATTTTTTTGTAAGTATTCGTGGAACTCTATTAAGAATAGGACAAATTTCACCTTCAATCATTTTTTCTTTTGGGTCGTTACTCAGACCCGTCGCGCAATCTATGCTCCACACATCCTCCCGCGAAGTCCCTCTTTTGTGCAACAAAAGAATTACCGGCCGCGTTGTACGACTATCTTATTGTCGCACGATTGGAAAGGAGGGTTTAGTTTGATTAAAATGGTAATTTTATTTATTTGTATTCGTAGTTATATAAATTAAAATATTAATAAATATTTTATTTATTTAATATTAAATATACATAATTTTTACATAAAATTTTAATTATTTATATTTATAATTATAAAATATTAAAAATATCTTCTAATCAATCAAACAAATTGAGCTTAAAAAGTCTAGCCCCGGCGGCTGATCTGACATTCAAAACTTTGTCCGTACCAATAATTCAATAATACGGTGGCGGGGCTTTTGTGTTTCTTTTCGGTCTTCTCTTTCCCTTTATAACACGTAATCGTCATTTTCAGATTTGAAGCCCAACTATTATTAAGTAGTCTCATTTTCATTTTATTATTTAAATAACAAATTTGGTTGATTTTTGAAAGACTCATAAAAAATTAACAGATCATACTTTGATAACAAATCTTATTTTTTTAACATTGAATTCAACGAAGGAACATGTTTTGTCGACTCAGCAAAGAAATAAAATGCCATACCAAACGTTCATAGGTTTAATGCCAAGAAAATGAGAATTTGGATGTTTGTTTTCACAGATAATAAAATTTCATAAAAAAATATTTAAAAAAATTGTTGTTTTATTATTTAGACATCACAGAAAAATATTTTTCTCTACTTTTTTATATAATAAAGGTAAGACATTCTATTTTGTTGAAAAATATTATCATATGCATACAAATTTCATTTCTAAAGTTAAATCGCATAATAATTATAATTATTATTAAAATATTTTCAAGAAAATAATCAATAAATCTTTAATAATAAATTTAAACAGTAATTATATTTTGTATTATGAATATTATCCAAGGATGAATAATGATAACTAACTTATAGTTATCCTTATTTTTTGTCGTCGAGTTTAAAATTGATAACCACGTTAATACTTTCAACTATTCAAATACTTTTAATTTCAATATATTTTTTCTGTATAATTATTGAATATTTGTGGAAATAGAAGATAATAATAATAGAAGGAAAAATAAGGGAGAGAATGAGAGAAGGGAGGAAGGAAAGAAAGGATTAAAATAGAACAGAGGGCACTGGCAAAGGGCCCGAAGAGAGAGAGAGAGAGATATGCTTAGCTAATCACGCAGGGCATATTCCGAGGGAGCAATATCATACTTAAAAGAGTCCTTGTACCACTGATTTCTTCAAGCTACAAATAGTGGGCTAAATTAAACTCCACCTTCTAGTTTCGACCAAACCCACCATTTTTCGTTGTCACGGAAGAAGAATATATGCTTAGCTAAAGTGCCAATATTCAAGCAAGAAGCGCGAGATTTGTTGGATTCTTCTCTGTGGGAGAGACAAAGGAACAAGCAGAAAGAAAGAGGGAGTTAGAAATTAAGCAGAGAAAGTTTCAAAGCTTTACTCTATGGGGAATTTGCTGCCATTTGTGGGAATGGTGGTAGCCATTTTGGCTCAATCAGGTAATATGGTGGTGACCAAAGTTGCTATGGCCGATGGCATGAACAAGTATGTAATGATTGTCTATTCTTATGCACTCTCCACTCTCATCCTTCTTCCCCTTGCCTTTATTGTGTACAGGTTTGTCTCTTCTCTTCTCTGCTCTGCTCTTTCAGTGCTTAAAAAAAAATGTTATTTTGTTTCATTTAAACAAAAGAAAGATTTGAAAGACGAGAATTTTGTTTTTGTTTTCTTCTCTCTCTCTTTCTGTGGCAGATCAGAGCGTCGTCCACTTACCTTCTCTGCCCTCTGGAGCTTCTTCTTGCTCGCACTATTTGGGTTAGTATTATGCCTCCTTCTGCATAATAAGTGAGAAAATCTTACAATAGTCTCTGTGAAATGCAGCGAAGAAATTTTATCTTACTCATGAAATTCGTTGAGTATGATTTTTCCCCCCTTTTTAGATTGTTGCTTATCAAAATTGGGGGAACTCGGTCAATCTAGTTATTATTATTGCGCTCTTCATTTTTAGTCGTGCATACGAAATTCTTTCTGTAGGTAATATATTAAATAAATTTTGAAATGAGATAAATATATAATTTTTTAAAATTAGAAGTTTCAATAAAAAAATAGTGAGATTTAGAATAATAATTATATTTTTCAAAAATGATAAAAGAATTAAAAAAAAGAAAAGAAAAGGAAGAGGATTTGGTTTGGACCGGGTGCAAACGGAATAGGACCTACAATTGCCCATAAGTTTAGGGTTGCGGGTTTGAAATTTCTTTCTTCACGGAATTTTATTTGTGTTAGGTGACTGATTATTTAAAGTGGTATTTGATTGGAGAATTTTTTTTTATATTTTCAAAAATATAAAATCCCTATAATCAATTTAAATTTTAAAAAATATTTTTAATTTAATATTTTTTAAAATATTTTTATAAAAGTGAATATTTTATATTTTTATGATATAAAAATATTTAATTAATGTAAATAAATTATTTTACTCATTTCATCATTCATTGTGATCAATCTCTGTTCCCACTCATGGCTAATAATTGTTGTTGATTATTGTTAATAATCATCATCAATTATTAATATTATAGACTTTGATTTATTTTATTATTTTTACATATGATTTTGCTGCTCATTTAATTACAAGTATTTAATTAAAATTTTATATAATTTAATTTTTATTAATTTATAACATAAAAATTATATGTAAAAAAATAATGAAAGGATTAATTAATATATTATAATATTATAATTTTTATTTAAAAATTTTATAAAAAATTATATAATTTAATAAAATAATTAATTAAGTATATATTAAATCTTAACTTTAAAAATTTTAAAATTAAATGGACTAGAATTGAATTACTTTAAAATTAAATAATGTATTTTATATTATTTTCAACAAAATTTTACCACAAAAAACTCATCGTTTCTAAAAATGAAGAGTAAATGAAACATATACGTAGAGTGCATTACATCGATCCATTTGGATGAAGTACATTCACATGTGTTCTTTTCATATCCGATTTTGAGGTAAGAATTTCTCCCCTCACCTTATAATTAGGATAAAGTAATGTTGAGTTTGGATTAGTTTTGGCTTGATTTAGATAGTTTGGATACCCGATCAAACTTGAATATTGAAAGTTATAATTAGTATTGACTGGGTGGGGGAGGAACTCGAAAATTTAGGTACATACCAGGTTAAGGTAGGTTGGCAGGTTTAAACAGATATTCGGATCCCATTAATATATGATAATTTAGATTTTTTAGTAATTTTTTGAACAAGTCTAGTGTAGCATTTAAGTCTCAAAAATTAAAAAATTATCAAAAATAAAAACAA
Source organism: Sindora glabra (assembly GCA_020226215.1). Classification (NCBI taxonomy): domain Eukaryota; kingdom Viridiplantae; phylum Streptophyta; class Magnoliopsida; order Fabales; family Fabaceae; genus Sindora; species Sindora glabra. Next base: position 24,711,203 of record CM035236.1, read on the forward strand.
AGTTGTTGGATTTTTTTGCCTAGTAGTACAATAATTGGGCATACACATGAAAAATTTAGAAACAAACAAAACATTGAACAAAACTTGTGATGTGAAAATTTGTATTGAACTATACATTGTCGTAACCCCGATAAAAAGGGGGAAAAACTTGAGAAATGAAGCAAATCAAGGAAAAAAATTCCTACATACATTGTTGTAAAATCAAAAAATTGCATTGGCTATTTGTTACAATATGCTATCTTCAAGTTCAATTTTTCAAGCTTGATTATAACATATTGTATCATACATTCAATGTTACTTTGGTTAGTAACTTTCACTACTTGCATAATTACTTCCATCCACTTATTAGGTGATTTAAAAAAATATGTGTACCTTCATCAATCATCAACTAAGTGTACTAGTTACTACTTAGCTTAACAATCATTTCTAGCTTCCATTTACTACTTGTTAGCATGTTACTTACTTTCAAAAAAGAATTCTCATGCTCATTAATAAAGTAGGAGCATTTTATATATGTTAGCAACTTATACCACCATATTTACAAGTTATATTAACAAAAAGAAAGAAAAAAAAGCTAACAATTAATCATGAATAAGACATTTTCGGAATTTCCTTCACTTCAACTAAAATCTTAGCTATCAACTATATAGACCTTAGCATGCAATGAATAACTAAAAATAACAAATTATGTCAAAAGTTATAAAACTGATGCTAAATATAGAATAATTAGAAACATGAAATAAGAAAAATATTGCCTTTCATTTGAGAACCTCAATCAATAGCCATTAGTTGTTATTCTTGACCACCTGCCAAGTTTGCTTTATTACCTTATTGCTTTCCAGCTCTACCAGACTTATGTATTCCACCATTAGAAAGCTCTCTAAGAAGTTTTTTTTTAAATGAAAATTACAAGAAGTAAAGAGAGACAAAGCATATTTTATGAAAAAGAATTAAAAAAGATAACAAAAGTAATTTTGACCTTCCTTAAACTTTTCATAATCTTCAAACTTAGTGATGAAATTAAGCTCTTTTGTGAGAAATAATATTGGCTTCAACAAATTTTGTTCATAAATCAAAGTTTCAACTTCTTTTAGTGATAATGATGATTTGAACACATCCAATACTCTACCACCAATAGAGATGAAGTGTGGTGGACACTGAAATAGCAAGAACATCTCTTGCAAAATAAGAAAGAATAGGAAACCTAGAGGCACTAATCTTCCACCACTTTAATACATCAAAAATTTCACCTTCATTAATACATGGTTGAACTAAATACCTTTTCACCTTATTCTTAGCCTTAAATATGACTTAAAAATTACAATTTTAGCTTTATAAGCTTTCTTGTCCTTTTGAATAGCACCATCTCCCACGAGAGCTGATTGACCCATATCAAATAAGGTATTTTTTATCTCATATAGCTTACAATACCATGTATATAACCTTTGTAAATATGACTTGATCTTAGATGTCATGTCATATGAAGTTATAGGATCATAAATATCATCAAAAGACCACTTTATGAAGGTAATCTTATAACTAAAGTCCAAGACATTAGTGGATTAATGTTCTTTAATTTTTCCTAATACTTATCATATTTTTTTTCATTTCAGTGGCCATGCCACTCTACAAAAGTCATCACTTGAAACCCATTTAAGTAGCTTAGATTAGATTAGAGAAAGTTAAGGGAAAATATTATTAGATAAGGTGTATAATGAGCTGAATAAATCCATAATCTTATCATAAAAGATCTTAAGAAATTTTGTGAAGACTCTAGTATTAGCCCAATTATTCAACAAAGGAAGACTGTTTGTCTTCTTATCAAAGTACTCAAGATAACTAAGATTATTATCCTTTAACCTTCAAAGGCTTCTTGAAATATTTGGGTATATTCTAATATAAGGTAAGTTGAGTTCCAAGGGATGGATACATTTGGGCAAACTACTTTTTGACACTCAATTTTAGTGTGTTTAACATATGTTTTAAATTTAGCTAACCTATATGTAGAAAATCTCACATATCTAACTACATTATGGATGGATGTAATAGATGAATGCAATTCTTTTTAGCTCTCATTAACAACTAAATTGACTATGTGAGCACAACATTTAATATGCATGTAACCAACATCTAACACCTAACCATTAGGAGTTTTAATTTTTTTTTCAAGTGTGTAATTGCAATTTTATTAGTAGAAGCATTATCTATTATGATGATGAAAACCCTTTCAATTTTTCATTGTTTTAGGCATATTTCAATGTGTTTATTAATAGTTTTCCCTTTGTGATTAGAAACCAAATAGAAACTAAGAATTTATTTTTGAAGTTTCCATTCATTATCAATAAAATGTGCTATGAGTGTCATATAATTTAGATTTTAGATAGAAGTTCAATAGTCTATGGTAAGGCATATTTTAGCACAATTACTTCACAAATATGCTCCTAATTTTTTTTTTTGCTCATCTACATACAATTGGTAACAATCATTAGCAACAATATCTTGTAAAAGGACATGAAATTGGGGCTGTAACTTATTACAAAAGTTCTTGAAACTATATTCCTCTATAATCCTAAATGGTTGCTTATTAACAATGACCAAAGTAGCCAATGGTTTCCTACATGCATTTACATCACACACTTAACTTTTAGTTATCATACTAGTCCTATCACTAGTTTTTTTTTTTAAATTCAAATCCTATGAATTTTTGTTTAGGATCGAATACTAAAGTATAGGAAAATTTAAGGTAAATATTTACATGTTTGTTCATGTTAGTTGTACCATAATCCTTAAAATCACACAAATATCTCTTACTATTATGAATACATATAGCAGTAGCTTTTGTTGTCTCATTTTTAGGCACCATAACAAAGTGTTACCAGCATAAAACCTTTTTTTTAATCCGTTGGTAGTGGATTTTCTTTCTTTGGGTTGATCATTTTAGGTAAGGGCAATTTGTATCTTTGTTTGTCCTTTTTAATTTTAGCATTTTTGAAAGTTGTGTTGAATCTAAAGTAGGATTTTCTATAACCTCTACTTATGGTTTAATGTTTCTATACTGTGAGTTTGTAGCCTTCATATTTTTAGCTTGAAAGATAATAATTGAGAAAAAAGTTAGTATTACTAAATTTCAAATATAATGTGTAGAAAGTTAACTAGACATACATACTTCAGAATTAGAAGAGAAAGGATAGGAAGTTAGGATTGAAAATTTAATAAATATACTATAGATATTGAACATTAACAAACACAACAATTTAACATTAATAAATAGTTGAAAATAGTAAAACGTATTACAATCCTAGCTTATTTTCAAATTGAAACTACTTTCTTCACACCAAATTTGAGCATGAAAAATTATTGCCAAATGAAAATATGAAATCTAACTTAACAGGCAAATAAGATATCTTAGAAGAAGCAAAGGCTAAACACGATGATCTGAGCTTACCTTCATATAAAACACTTTTCATGTCACAATTAACAAAAAATACAAAGCTTAAAGAAGTTCAAATTGAAGAAAAATTTAAATTTCTCCTTTCTTTTTGATATAATAGCACTATTATAAAAATAAATTTGAATACAGTAAAGTAAAATCAATATTCTATTAGTAATGTAAAAAAAACTTGCAATACAAAATTCAAGTTAAAAGTTCAAATTTTTGTATAAGTATTTTTAAGATAGAATATGGTAAAATCAATATTCTTTAGATAGTGTAAAAACAAATTGCCCTTTTTTAGAAAGTCTAAATTATCAATGTGTTCCAATGATTTTTTTTATAAAAGGCTTTTTGAAAAATATGAATCTAGTATATAAAAGACAATAGTCATGACATAGAATTCAAATCAAAATAATTAATAAAGAAAGAATATGAAATGAATATCAAAATAGTAACTAACTTACCAATTAACCCAAATGTGTAAGACACATTGACATTAGGGCTAGCCAATTTCAAAAGGATAATAACACAGCTTAGGTGTAACCTTTCATTGTTGGAGTAGTTGAAGTTCCTTTGTAATGAACCAACTTATTGGAGTTTTTATCCTAATTCAATAACTTCCATTTGTGATTTAAGAAAGTCTCATTAGTATAAAATCTAATACAAAGTTTCAATGAGCATGCATATTTCAAATTATTTCATGGCTAACTTGGTGGATTATATCTTCATCCTAACTTAAGAGCTACCTAAAACCATAATCATTACTCAAACTGAACAAACTACATTAGTCATAAGTCATGGATTAGTTCACAACAGTGCTTGTTACATATATCTAGAAATTTATCTAAATAAGTAATTGGTTGCCTAATTGGAAACATAATGTATTACCATGATTTAACCTTTCAAAATTGAAAAATGCATTCCATTGTTGGTAAATCCAAAACTAAAATATTCTTGTAATTGTCAATGCATTAGTCAAGTTTGAAACATCTTGAAATATAGAGATTAGAGAAAAATACTAATAACAATGCAAAACAATTGTTAGGACTTACTTATATTGTCATTTAAAGCAATTAATGAAAACAAATTTAAAGAAGAAAGATTTAAACTCACTAATACTACTATTGGACTTTTTCTCACTTTTTAACTCCTCTATTAATTCATTCAATTCTATTTAACTAGAGTCAATAGATAAAATGACAACTAATTATCGGGTTGCATAAGTAGAGGAATTGACAAAATATCAATAAGGAATTTTGATTGAAAATCATATGCTCTAATACCTAAAAAAACTATTTAGAATCATCTGGGGGATTAGAGTTGGGAAATATTGCATAAAAAATAAACTTACAATTAAAAAGTAAGCTATTTAACTTCTAGGTATTATTGGATATTTCTCTATCAATGCATCATAGGGACCATTGCCATAATAATAGTTCATGGCCTTGTTCCTATTGTAACAGGAATTTAACATCAAGATAAACATACACTAATAGCCAAACCTATCAAAAGATATACATCTTTAATATATTAAAATAAATAATCAAACATATCAAAAGTTAAGAAAAAGTAACCTTCCCCCAATTTATACATAGAAATGAATAAAAAAGATTATTATTATGTCATCAATAATGATTTTAATCTCAAGAGTCCTTACTAAGATTGTTTATAAACAATTTAATATATAATGCAAGTCAATCATGCATATGGTCACCTTTAGTATAGCATCACTAACATGTCAATTGGGAATTCCAAAAATCTGCTACCAAAAGTCCAAAGCATTCAACCAAATTTTCAAATTGCTACTACACAAGCAAGGGTATTATCTCATAAAAATTTAGCAAATAACATACTTTGCAAAATGTTTCCAATTCAAAAAACAATTCTAATTATTCAACTAGATTAAGTATGGAAAGAAAATTCAAATAAAAAATTCTAGAAATTAACAAATAAAGAAGAAATAAAATATAACTGAGAGTTATTGACTTATGATGCATTTTATAAATCTTTCATAGTGCATTATCTTTCACTAAATATAATCACAATTTATTTATAATAATATTGGTTAACCTATTGACTAAGGTATTAATGCTCATTACTATAATCTAGACATGGGAGAATGGACAAGTATTGACATGAATGAATAAATCAAGGTATACATTGGTTGAAACAAGAAAAAAAGAACAAACTAAAAACTATAAAAGCTTAAGGTTGTGTCTCCATCAATCATCATTTGTTTGGAAAAAATAGGATGAAGCCAAGTAAAAGTGTGACTAATGCCTGATATTTCTCTTAAAATTCCACTACAAAAACTAAAAAATTACCATTGACTTCAAATCATAAACTAGAATGATAAAAATATGACAATCTAAGACTGAAATTATGAAAGTTTTTGAAAAATATACTGAGAAATTAAGAACATGATGAAGAAATTAATATGCAGCTATTGTGAATGCAAATTTTAATGCTATAAAGATTGGTGTAGATGAGACCGTGGAGTTGTGAACCAATACTCGAAGACCAAGCACATCAATTCTATCTTTATTTAAGTTTTACATTTGAAATCCCCTTAACAAAAAAAAAAAAGAAGAAGAAATGGGGATCAAGGGATATCCTAACAAAAAATGAGCGAATATGAGCAAAGATGATAAAATGCCACTGGTAAAGACAACAAAATACTAGTAAAGAAGATAGAATACCAACAGCAAAGATAATAGAATACGAGTAGAAATGATAGAATCAAGGACTCAAGCAATTATCATGTGATTCAAAATTGGGATGCTTAAAGGAGTGTTCACTCAATGTTGCTTGCTTGATTTTAGAAGCTAAAATCACTAGAATCAAAGAAGGAACCCAATTACTGTTAGGGTTTTGTTTTAGTGGATTAGAGCTCACAAAAGACTAGGAAACACAGAAGGATGAGGTTAGGAACTGGAAGGTGGAAGTGATAAAGAAGAAGATGGAAAGTTAAAGCTAACTTACAATTGCATAGGAGATCTTGGGAGGAGAGGGAGAGGGACTGAGGGACTAGAGAACATCGTTACTAGGGTTAAGGTTAGCTTCTACAATCTAGGCTAGTGAATAGAAGCCAAGCATTATATACACCCATCAAAACGACATCATTTTAAATGTCATGGAACCTAAAAAAAAGTTGGTTATGTCAATATGAGTTAGATTCAATTCTAAACAGGTATAAAAATCTCAACTTGAACCCAATTAGCTTAACCCGACTAGTTTTTAAAAAAAACTTGTTTGATTGTTTAGGCCAATTGGACCCAACCCGTACTCAAATTTCCCACTAAGTTTAGGTGGATCCAATCGTGTCAGCCCAAAATAAGCACCCTTAGGATAGAGTTTCTTCCATATTTGTATAGAATGAATTGTGTCAAATGTGAGCTAATCTTGTTACATTGGCCGTAACACTCCCGTGTGCTTTTATTTTCAACAATCTTAAATCATTGTCTCATGTTTACAATGCTAGCTATGATAGTTTTGAAGTGATAAATTCTAACATTATTAAATTAAAATTACTTAATTATAATTATTTATTTTTTAAAATATATGATTAAATAATTTTAGATTAATAATTTTTAAAATTATTATATTATTTTAAATTCAAAATCCTAAAAATATTTATGTTGACTTTGTGTTCACTTTCTCCCTTATAACTATGATATTTAAAAAAATCTAAATTTATAGGAGTTTGAGAAAAAGTGAATAGAGAAGGCAAATAGTAATGTTGGGAAGAAAACTACTTCTTTTGAATTTTACCTTTGCAATATTCTAGGATAATTATATATTATTCATCTATAATTTTATTAATTTTTATTTAATTTTTTTATATTTTCAAGCATTACAATTTATTTATATGTATTTTTTAATGTTAATCCTTTATTCACTTAAAATTTTTTTCATCAAATTTTTAAAAGAATATTTTATAACAAGTGAGTTAAGTGAATTCAAAGGAAATCATAAATAAGTAAATTATAATTTTTTTATATTTATATGAATTGATATTAAAAATTCTTAATTAAAATTTAAAAAATTATATTAACCCCATTTCCTTGATTTAGATTTACAAATTGTATGTTATTGTTATATATTTTATAAAATTATCAGTTATATAATATAATTTTACAAACATCAAATGTTTTAATTTTTTTTACACATATTATATATAGTAATAGATTTTTTTTCTTGTTTAAGGTAAATTATTAAAATAAGAAGATAAAACTAATATATTTTAGTTTCCATTAAGAATTCTTAATTTTAATTCACATAAATAAAAGAAAATTACACTTACCTTATGTTTGATTTCACCCAACTCACTTGTTATGAAATTTTTAATTAAAAAATGAGATGGAAAAAGTTTAAGTGGACAAAGTATTAATAATCTAAAATATATGTGGATAAATTGCAATGTTAAAAAACACGTGTGGATTAAGAGAATATCAACAAAATTATTAGTGGATAAAGTGTAATTTTTTATATTATTTTCTGATTTCTTTTCGGTGGATTTTTTAAAAAGGAATATGATTATTAAATTAACTCTGCATGTTTTGCATTATGCAGATGCTCAGCCCAAATAATGGCTTATGTTGGCATAGATTTGAGCTCGCCAACTCTTGCTACGGCCATGTTGAACCTCGTTCCTGCTTTCACATTTGTGCTTGCTCTCTTTTTCAGGTTCTGTCTATCTCTAACACTTTCTGCAATGCTTATTTTAAAAAATGGAGATCAATAAGTAAGTTTTAAGCAAATTCAAAAGGAAAATACCCTTCTAATTAGTTAAGTGTTAACATCGCCTTACATTATAAAATATCAATAAAGTGAAAAATGAATAAAATATTCAATATTAAGGTAAGGAGTTTGGTATAAGATAATTTCTAATTTTTCCAAAAAGAAAATTATTTTTTTATTACTATAACTTTAAATATTATATTTTTTAATAACGAATTATAAAAATATATGGCACTCTTTGATTTATATATATAAAAAGTTCTTGAAAAAAGAGCTTTAAAAAAACGGAGCCTGTGATAAATGGGAATGATTCATAAATGGAAAAAAAATGAGGAGGGATACGAATACAATGTTGAGGTATTAATTATAATCTTCGTAAAAAATTTATTTTAATTTCTGAAACAAAAGTGGATTTTTTTTATACTTCAAAAGGTTGCAAATAACTTCATGGACTGTGATATAAAATTATATGATTTTATAGCCTATGAAACATAATTTTATATTAAGTAAACTATCAACTTGGTCCATGATACATGTTACATCAACATTTCTCTGAAAGTTTGTTTTATATCAAACAACTATAATTTGAGAGAAAATTTGATATAATATCTATCTTTTAGTAATGAATTTAATGTAGAAGTTACTTATATGATGTAAAATAAAATTTTAAGAGAAATTTAATATAACGCAAAACTAAATTGGGGGTTTATTCTTTTATCTTTTATTTTTGTGACTGTATGATCATTCTCCACCTCAGATTGGGAATTCTCTTATTAGAAGAGTAAGATTTAATTCCTCCTTCTCATACAACGCGATATACGCAGCATATGATGATTTGGCTTCATGCGCGTCTACGGTTCCAAATTGTGATCCCATATTATGCTAATCTAATTGTTGAATATCTAGGATTGAACAAGTACATTGGAGACACTCCAGCAGCAAAGCAAAAGTGTTGGGAACTGTGGTATCAATGGCAGGAGCATTTGTTGTAATATTCTACAAGGGCCCGAAAATCTTCAAGGCTCACCCTTCAGTCCTTGCTCGTAGACTGCTTTACTCAAAACAATTGGATTGGATATTTGGAGGCTTTTATTGTGCTGCTGATTCTTTGCTTGGTTCTCTTTGGTTCATATATCAGGTTCATCTCATTACTCAGTTTTCATCTTTTTCTCTTTCAGTTTTCCTTTTTAAAACTGATATAAAGGGTAATATCTGTTGGTACTGGTATCTTTACATTGTAGTGATATTTAATATTCTTTTAAGTGAATGATTATAATATATTATTGATACAGTAGTATATTAATATACAATTAAATCTAATCGTTGATATGTTATTATATAATGCGTTAAATTTAATCTTTAAAAATGTAAATTTAATATGCGATTAGATCTGATAGTATATAGATACATCACTATATCAATAATGTATTATAGTCCTTAAATTATAAAAAGATTATAATATTAATTACACAATATTATCTCTCACCAAAATTCTCACATAACCATACTTTTGTATTGTAAAACTACAAGAGAATCTGAGAGTTTAGAATGCCATGTGATTGTCTAAGGGGTTATGTGTGAAGATATAATGGGAGAAAAGGTGATGCCGTGTTCCCTGCTTACAGGGATCAGTTTCAAAGAAATATCCTGCAGTGGTGGTGATAGCTTTTTTCCAAGTCTTCTTTTCCTCCTTTCAGTCCTTAGTATTTGCCTCAATAGCAGTTACAAATCAAAGTGCGTGGGTTCTGAAGCTTGATGTCGGCTTAGTCGCCATTTTATACCAAGTAAGTTATTCTTGAATCTTATTTTTCATCTAGAAGAATGAAAGACAGAAAATGGAGAAGGGTTAATTTTTTTTTGAAAAATAAACTAAATAGAAGAAGATATTTTTTCAGGTCCTAAATTATACACGATAAAATAGTCATCACTAACTTTTTAGGGAAATTCTAGAACTCTTTAATATTGTCTAAAGCTAAGTTGAATTGTTGCCTTCTAGAATTGTGTAGTAAGCTTAACTCTTGAATTGCTCAAACTAGATTTATACAGAAAATCGGTTAGTGTCCTATGAATCGACTTATGTAAAGTATATGTAGGCAAGTGTGCTCGTGTGTAGTCAGTGGTAGGTCCAGAACTTTTAAATTGCAGGGGCAAATTTTACATTAAAAATAAAAAATAATATAAATATAAAATATTTAAAAAATTAAAATTATTTTATTTTAATGTAATTTTTATGTGTTCTTTTACGAGTAATTAATAAATTTTAAATATTTTTATATTTAATTTGTTCGCGGGGTAATTGTTCTGCAATGTCGCCCCGAGACCCGCTCCCGGTGGTAGTGTGCATGAGCAAGCGATGCGCTTATGTCTTGTGTGTGCCGTAGAATGGGTAAGATAAATAACCACTGAGTGTGGAGTGGAGATATAGGGAAGGGGGCCATAATTTGTGAGTGAGGTGTCTGAAAGTGTGTGAAACACTTGAGGAAGTGTTTGTCAGGAATTTCCTTGTTAGTGAAAATTTAAGAATGTGTGAGAAAAGTGTGAAATTGTATTTGAGTAATTAATATAAGTGACTTTATTTGTGTTATTGGCCCACCATTTCCAATAATTTGATAACAAAGTGTCGCGATTCAAGACTACATAAGAACAAATTTTTTGAATAATGTTGGTGGCATAGTAAAACTGAATAAATGCAACTATTGCATACAGAGCACCTGCACGAAGTGATATTTCAAAGGGCAAGAATTACGGGAGATTGTAGATGGTAATGAAGTTGCTTATCTGCTATGACGGATGCGGATGTTTGTAAGAAGTGGAAAATTTTAATTAGTTAGAGCTCTCTATGTCATCAAAATAATTGTAGATGATAATTTGCTTCGCCACATAGATGACATAGAGATAGATTATGATGCATGATTAATATTTTCTACATTATTTAAAAAAAAATACTGCGAGACTTCAGTTATCAAAGAAAGGATTAATGAATTTAGAGCAAAGGAGTTTGAACATTAGTGAGTATTTTTCAAAACTTAGGAATTTGCACTGAAAATTTGCTCAATTAGATAATAAAGCGAAAATAGATGATGAAAGACTGAAGAGAATTATATTAAATGGCTGCATAATGATCCGTTGATAATTTAGAAATTAAGTTTACCAAAAAATCAAGAATTGATAGTGAAGAATTTCGTTGAGGTCTTAGTCAAGGAATGATGAGAAAGTTCTCTATAGTTGTAAAGGAAAAGGTTGGCCTAGAAACAAATTCAACCAAAAGGAAGGTGATAAAAGAAAAAAAAAAGAAAAAGTAAAGTTTAAAATTAGGAGGAGTGTTACAAAGCTAAAATAAGTACGAGCAATCATTCATGAGTTTTAATCGATTCAATAGAGAGTGCCATAATTATGGAAGAGTTCACATAGCTAGGTTTTGTCACTCTAAGAGAAAAGTAGCTGAAGGTAATGTAACACATTAAGCCAACTATAAAAAGATAATACTAAAAAAGATTAGGAAATTAATGCATCAGGTTACGTGCCAGAGGAAAAATGAAGAATCAACAGTTGTAATATCCGAATCTTGATGCATTGACTACAACAAGGAATGGATATTTAATTTCGAATGCTTGAATCACATGATTGGAATAAAGATAAGTTGTATGATTTATCCAAGTACTCAAGAAATCAAGTGGTGGTAATAGTTCAAAATTCTAAATTGCCAATTGCTCATGTTGAAAAAATAATAGTGACATCTACTGCCCGTGTCACAATTAACCAAGAGAGGAAACTACATTATATTCAAGCTAAATGATATAAAGGTTTATGAGAACACTAAAGTAGAAAGGATGCCAATTATGATGAGAAAGAAGATGTAGTTTGTCTACATGATATTTGTTGAGATGACATACATAGACAAAACTCAAAAGAATGAGATAATTGATCTTTTGCACACACTTCTAGGATACATGAGTTATTAAAAGCTAATGGTTATGATGAAAAAGGCAATGGTTAAGGCTACCACAAGTTGAGGTTTGAGATGGAGTAATTTGTTTTGGTTGCTAGTATAGGAGAGCGTATCAATTACCATACAAGGAGTTGAAATATAGAGTTATTAAACTCAATTCACTCAAACATGTTTGAGCCAATAAAGCAAGCATTACTAAATAACAAGAAGTATATGATCATCCTTATAAACAATTACTTAAGATTCATGTAGGTAAACTTTATAAAAGATAAATTCGAGGCATTAGTGAAATTTGAAGAATTCAAAGAGAAAGTTGAGAACAAAGTAGGCAAGAAGATTCAATGTCTACAAACTAACAATGGTGGAAAGTACATATCAAAGAAGTTTAACAAATATCTTCAGAGCTACAAGATTTGAAGACAAACATGTCCTAACATTCCATAATAGAATAGCATATCATAATAAAAGAACTAGCATCTTGCAAAGTTTTGCAAAAGTTTATTGCATGCGAAGAACATTCTAGCAAGACTTTGGGTTGAATGCAAGAAGGTAGTTGCATATATAATCAATAGGCTTTCACAAGCAAAATTAGGATTCATTTCATTGTTCTAGAAGTTATGGCATATGAAATCAACAATTAGTCACTTATGAGTCTTTAGTAATGTTTGTTATGTATTCATGTTCGATCATCTCAATAGCAAGTTTGATAAGATAGTGTTCCATTTTATCTTTATAGGATATGATGAGCAAAAACAGATGGAGGTGTTGCAACCTAAGTACAATTAAATGCTATGTATAAGGAATGTTGTGTTTGATGAGTCATAATCAACAGGGAAATAGATTTGTGTCATTACTTGATGAGTTAGCAAGATTTGAAGATCAAGTGTAAGAGAATTAAGAGAAGCAATTGTAACCAAATGTTTAAGAAAAATAAACAAGGTCAATTAAAAGGTAGGGGAAGTTTAAGATTATCGAGATCTCGAATGAATCCACGATTGGAGTGTATCATCAACCAGTACATGAAGAGAAAGAATCAAGGGAAGAAGAAAAACTAGAATTAATATGGTTAAGCAGATAATAAAAACCAAACCCAAAGTATGTAAATAATTAGAAGTTAACAATGAGGGGGAGTGATAAAATAGTCATCATTGACTTTCTAAGAAAATTTTAAAACACTTTAGTATTGTCTAAAGCTAAGTTAAATTGTTGTCTTCTACAATTGTGTAGTAAGCTTGACTTTAAAATTGCCCGCACTAGATTTATGTATGAAGTCAATTACTATTTTATAAATGGATTTGGATTTGGTGCATTTCTTGAAAAATGCATAAAGTAAATTTTAAAGAGAAATAGATATAATTTTTTATTCAAAATTGTAAATTTCAATAAAAATAATAAATTTTAAAATAAATTTTTTATTCTTATTTTTTAAAAATAATAAAAAAGAAAATTCAAGTTCCTATGAATCAACTTGTGTAAAATATATATTAGCAAGTGAGTTAATTGTTAAGACTTTGAGTAAATGATGTGCTCATATTTATGTGTAGGAGTAATAGTTTTGGATATGACATAAATTATATGGGTTCAGATTATAAATAAGTCTATCTATTTAATTCGAATAAATTTTGTGTCAAATTCAAGTTAACTTGCATAACTTATTTAAGTTACACGTATTATTAATCTAGTCAACCTGATCTATATAATCTATAATAATGAATTATATAATATATAAGATTATTAATTTATATAAAATAAAACTTTTAAAAATTTTAAACTAAACCAATTTAAAAAAATATATCCTCCCATGTTTAGTTTTAAAGGAAAACTTATCAAGATAAAAAGTTTGAAAGTGAAAAACAAATAAAAACTGAAAACATTAATAAACTAAAATAAAAATTTTTAGTTTCTAGAAGATTAAAACAAATAGCCTAAAATAAAGTATATAAGCTTGAATGTAGAGAAGAAAATAGAATAAAAGTATTAGAGAGAAAGATAAAAAACCTTGAGTCCTAATGTAATAGTTCATCTTTCACATCCCTTAGTGATGATGATGAAACAACAATTGTGATATAGTAATGATAGTAGTACAACTCTTTCTGAACAATAAATTTTTTATTAAATTTGACTATATTTATAGAATATATTTTCAAACTTTATCAAATGAAAATCTTAAATAAACTAGTAGGACAAATAAATGAAAGAAAAATAAAGAAAAATTTTCACTAAATATTAATAAAAACTAAGTTCTAACAATTTTTTTAATTGGTTCTTGTTCAAATTAAATGAAAAGTAATTTTTTTAACATTTAAAATTTATTAAATAAATAAAAATAAAAATTAATATAAATATGTTTGGACTAAACGGGTTGTATTACAACTTATATAAATATATTATAAATATTTTAAATTAAGCAAGTTGTGTAATATTGACCTACACATATTATGAATATTTTAAATTGAATGTGTTCTATAATATTGACTCACATAATTAAATAGGTTATATTTAAACTCAACATAAATAAATTAAGATCACACCGTAACTCAATACAAATAAAACTCGTTAACCGGAATTGCTATCCTAATTGTATGTGCCGTGGAAGATAGTCAAGGGAGTGTGAACTGCGGTGTGGTGACATAGGGAAAAGTGCCTTAAATTGTGAGTGAGGTGTTCAAGAGTGTGAAAAACTTGACGGTAGTGTTTTTTATAAATTTACTTGCGAGAGTGACGATAAGAATTTGTGAGAAAAGCTGTGATGTTGCATTTGAGTAATTAATATAAATGAGTTTATTTATGTTATAGGCCTACCCTTTTTAATAATATTTTATAAATAAAGAATGATTATTATTTTTTATAATATTTAATATCTTAAAAATTGAAGAGTCATATTTTTAGTAAAAAATCTTAAATCAGCCAAAAAACTTACATCGAATAGATTTCATAAAATTGATAAATAAATAATAATTGAATTTAAAAATTATTTTTCATTTTTTAAATATGATTGAAAATATATAATATAATTGAAGCATATCACACAAGAATGTCTTCATTTTTTACTTCATTTCTTCTCATTTTTCCGGTTTCAAAACAAATTGCCTTGCAGAGTTGACCCACGTCTAAAACTTGGATTTCAAGTTATACACCATACCTGATATAGTTTAGAGTCATTAAAACTTTGGTTTGAGATTATAAATTGTCGGCGGAGTCGCAATGTTATATGAAACATTGCTGTTGCATATTATGCACAGTGAACATATTTTATTGCACTTATTCATAATCTTATTAATCACAACATTATTACAAATTGAAATTATAATTTAAAATCGTAATAATATGTGTAAGATGATATACAAGACAGTATGGATATGAATAAAAAAGTGCATTTAGATATATTTTTATTTTTATATTTTAAAAATTATTTTTAAATTGAAGGAAATTAAATATTAAAGTGTAATTAGTATTGTAAATAAAGAAATATTTCATATAATTACAAAGTTGATATAAAAAATAAAAGAATAAATTAAGAAAATATCTAAAAATTATTTTTATTTTTCCATTTTTAAATTATATATTTGAAGAATAATTTTAGAAATATATTCCAAAAGTAGATTTCTAAATAAATTCTTTTGTTTTAAAAATAAAAATAAAAAATTATTTTTAAAAATAATAAATAAACGGACTCCAAAATTCACTACTAAAATAATCTTGTAAAATAAGCATGTAGATAGGGTAAAAGAATGGATATATAGAACTTAACTACTAAATTTTAGTAAGTTGGTCAAAAATTTTGGCAACTGATTTAGGTAGGTGGTGGACCAATTTTGGTGCTTAAACTGGAGATATATAAAAATATAATGAAATGGATTACCAATTTGACGTTGATCATATAGGCAATGGTTGGAATTGCGGTACGCGTCATCATATGTGCATGGTGTGTGCAAAAGGCTGGACCTTTGTTTTGTGCCATGTTCAAGCCTTTGGGAATAATTTTCACTGTTGTCATGGGTGCAATCTTATTAGGAGATGATTTCCATCTTGGAAGGTAAGAATATGAATTTAAGGTTCCGTTTGTTTTGTCTGAAAAAAATTATTTATTTGTATTTATAATTACGGTTAGGACATTGATCTCTACTTGGATTGAATTTAAGTTTTGAAATTAATAATATATATGCAGTTTGGTTGGAGCAATTATAATAGTGGTAGGGTTCTATGCCGTGATATGGGGGAAAGCCACAGAAGAGAAGGTTGAGAATTTGGAGCCATCTTGCCATCACCATCATCAGGTTCCTCTTCTGCGGAACACTACTGCTTAACAAGATGCGGTGCAATTTGTTGTCTTGGGTACACATGTACTGCAATATGTGATTAGACGGGGAAAAAGGTGTAATGTAAACAACATTTTTTAACGAACAAAACTAAAGTAAAATTTCTTATATTAATTATTTGTTATAAAGCTCTTTAATCAAATCACAATATATGTGTAAGGGTGCATAATGGATTTATGATCCACAGGCTTTATGAAAATAAAAAATTAGATCGACTAAAAAATGGGTTGAAATGGATTTAGTTCAGACCAAATAGATTGGACCTAAATGAGTTCAGCCTAATTCACAATCCTATTTCCTTTTTCTTAATTTTTTATATTTAAAATTTTAAATAATATATTTTTTTAAAAAAAGTAGCTCGTAACTAATACATCACAACTTAATATAAAACACAATCTAATTATAAAAAACTAAATTTAATTACTTAAAATAATTAAACATAATAAACAACAAAAATAAATAATAAAATTGATAAACATAAAAATATAAAAATAAAATTATAAAACATAAAAATCAAATAAAAAATATGAAGATATAAAAATCAAGCAAATAATAGAATGCAAAATATAAAATTAAAAAATAAGAAAATAGAAAAATAAGCGAGTTAACCCGTAGAACAGTCTAGTTCATTTTAGGACTAGATTAGATCATCATTAAAGATTGGATTTAAATGGGCCCAATTCAGAGAAATTTTAATTTCATTCAATCCATTTATTAAAGATCCTTATATATATTAATTATTCTATTTAATTATTACTAATAATTATAATAATTATTAATATCATAATTATAATAACTATTAATATCATAATTATTTTCTTTAAATAAAATAATTAATATACATGTCATGATGGGAGAAGCCTATGACAAATAAGACTTTACTTAAATTTTATGTTAATGCTGATGCACGAGGATTTTGTAGAAGTGAAGGTATTGCAAATCACACATGTCTAATCTAATGTCTAATTTATGTAACGCTGGACTCCCTCAAAAGTAACGTGTGTCGCAATTGTTAGTTTGTGAATAAATGTATACACATACGAACGTAAATAATAAAATACTAGTTTTTAACTTATACAACGCATAGATTTAATATTATTTAATCAATGATAATTTATAATATAAATTTAAATTTTTAAAATTTAAATTATTAAACATTCAAGCAATTAATTTAGAACTTCTCATTATAATTATGTCATTTAAATAATTGTAAAATTAACATAATTATATTCAATTTAAGGAAGAAAAAAGTGCTATATTTTTTTAATTCATTGCTAATTGATAAAATTGTCATAATATTATAATATTATATTAATTGATAATCATTACTATAAGTAGAAGGATGCATACATAATTAAATATTATAACAAATAAAATTTAGAAAAATAAAATAAAATTAAATATATAAAAATATAAGATTAATTTATATGGAATTCAATGTATAAATATCAATTCTTATCTTTTATATAAATGTAAATCATGATAAATAATAAAGAAGGAAAATCATCTAATTTACTATATATAAAAAAGAACAAAAAAATATAATTAAACTGTTCCAAGAATATCAAAGCTATAAATTAAATAAAGTTTTAAATATATGATTTAGTTATCGATCTTCTTCTTTATTATCTTTTTGATTTTGTTGTTTGACATTTGAGGACTAATTAAAATTGCATTTGTTATAATATTAAAAACATTATTAAATGGCATTTTTGAAGGTGTTAGAGATCACATTATCACAACTGATAGAAATTGTATCCTATATAAAAATAGTAAAAAAAAAGCAAGATTATAAGATACATCATTATTTATTTAATAAAATAATAATATTAAAAAAATTAGTTTTCTATATATAATAAACTTAGGTCATCATTTTTTTTGTCTATATGTGCATAGTCCTTAAAAAATATTTTGCACTTCTTAGATATAAGTTCCTTCATAATTATTTAGAAAGAGAAAATAGTGTAAGTTTGATGCATATGCTATCTAAACTTATAAACAATTAATAATTTAGTTTTTATCTTATAAAATGAGTACAAAGTAATAAATTTATTAATAATATATTCATCATCAATTATTTTGAGCACAATAAATTGTTACAATCCTTTTTAGGTGTAGAATGATTAGCATTATACTTTGATATGTTAATCTTGAAGAGAAATTTCATTCTTAGAAAGAAATTTAATTGTATAGGTCACTCATCTTCATCACTTTTTTGTATAAATATTAACATTAGACAAATTAAATAATTTTCATTAAAGCTTAAAATAATTATTAAAATTACCAAATTGACAATAATAATGAACTTACTTTAAATAAGTATTCATACAACTCCTCAATAATTTTGTCAATGTATTAATATGTTTTCTTATCAAACAAAATAAATGATGCCTTACCTATCAACTTATAAACTTAGATATGAACCTAATACCTATTTAATGCAACAATATTTGTTAATATAAAATTAATTTTAAATATAAATTATAGGTATAAAAGTATGATAGATATTGAGTGCAATTGAATGCAACAATATCTTAGAATTGTTTTATTTGGTATTGTCTTAGATATATGACGTCAAAGCTTACTTTTGTAGAAATGAACCTTCTTGTCTTAGAAATGAACCATTTAAATTTATTTGATACATTTTTACAATGGCCAGAATAATAGCAACAAATCTAATAAATAGTACATAATTAATAATATTTATAAATATGGCATATTATATTCTGAAATCATAAAAAAGTAACACGTAACTTCTTTAGTAGATTTAGTTTTACTTAAAGTTTTCTTATTAGGACAACTTATAAAATCATTATTATTTACAAAAATTGATCTAATTAAAAATTGGCTTAAAATCTCATTGAACTTGACAAATTTGTTGTCTTTAGGCAAATTCAAATAAAAAAATTAATAACATCATTATAACTGACCAAAATTATACTTAAATGTAGATAGTTAGAGGAGTAATCACATAGTAATGTATCTTTACTCTTTTTTGAAATCTTTTGCTTCTAAATAGTTTGGATTGAAACTTAACTTTGATTCCAAAAATTTGTAACTACAATATGATTTGCTCAAATCATATGTATATGTATTTGTGTCAATATAAAATTTAAATCACAATTGTGGTACAAGCAATGATATATATATAATATTACTGGTTAACACTTTCACTTTCACTAGGTGAAATAAAAAATTATGCCTGATTTTGTATTTTGTTTTATGTATTCATTAGTATGTTTTCCAAATTCATACCAAAGTGCACATTTTAGTGTGTTGCTCCTAAAAATTTATAAAATTCATGAAGGAGTAATATGTAAAAATATATGTATACAAATTTATTTATATAATAAAAATAAATATAATTGTATTACACATACTTTTCATCCCTTAAATATACATATGCTTGCTTCCTATTTCTCCTTCACGCATATTTTCTATCTTCTCATGCTCAATTAACTGTCCAATAACATCTAGTTTATGTAGTTTTAGTAAATATTAGGCCATTAATTTTAAAAAAAGCAATCATGGTTAATTAAAAAAATAAAATAGTCTTTATTTATTAGTATTCTCTTAACAATTTTTCCTAAAGCAATGTTCTCAAATGAAACAAAATTGAAATTATGCAATGTTATCATCGCTTGATATGGTTGGACACTTGTATTTTTGTGGAAATTAATTTTGTGTTAATGTTTTGTAATCTTAAACTTGTTGGAATTGTACTTAACCATAAATTTTGTATAATATAACACTTCTTTTCCTTAAACTTGCTCTTGTACTTGTTTATTAATGATTTCCCAAATATTGTTGCAACAATATTATCTCCCTTGACAAAGTAAAACATATATATTATAATTAGATTAGATATTATTATTGTGGAAAGCATGTCGATGAGAAACATATATATATATAACTTGATAAAAAAATATTACTAACCATAACTAAATATGAAACTCCTAAAATTATAAATTAATAACAATATGTATAAAAATTACAAATTAATATTTACATATGATTTACAAATTTAATTTAAAAATGTATAAAAATTAATTATTATTAATGCTAATAAATTGGAACAATATGTTAAACTTAATCAAATATTTGATTATATTTGACTTTTATAAATATTGTAAATCAATAATTATATAGATTGAATATAAAGATTATCTTTCTCATAAAACCAAAGAAAATTGACTAACAATATTTCTAACAAAATTAGGGTTAAAATTAATATTTTCTAATAAAAAATATTTGTTGACCATGCCCAAATTAATAATTAGGAGAAAAAAAGAATATTAAATGCAAAAAATACGTATGATTATTTTTTCAAGAGAAGCTTATATAAATTTTAAAGATAGTGAGAAGGTTTAAGTAATTTTTTGATGCTTCAAGAAAATTAAAATATCTTTTCTCATAATTTTTTTTTATCAAATTGGACTGTATATTAATAGTCCATAATTTTATCTAATTTTATCAAATTGAACTAAGATATAATTTCTTATTTTGCATTTTATAAAATCCATAAATGATATTTTAAAATTTATATATCTTTGTAATTAATATGTGCAAAAAAAATTTATTTAATAATATTGTATCTAATATAACATAAAACAATTGTAATTAATATTAATCAATTAGTTCTTGTAAATAATCTAATATAATATAATAAAGATAGATTCATTCTTTACTCAAGAGAATCATTTCTATACTTCCATGTTTAGTATTTGAATTTTTTGACAACTATCCATAATCTAATAACTCTAACTTATATATTTGAAGTTTGCAAATTTGATTCAAATTTTGAAAGAGAGGTGATTTTCCTTGTTATTTCGATGTTCTAAAATAAAATAAAACATTCAGACTATTATGTAATAATTAGATCAATTTAAAAAAAGTAACAAATATATAATTATGTATCTAAAAATTGGTATAATAAGTGATCATCATTTTTTAAAAACAATCATTTAATTGATGTTGAATAATATATGGCATCTTGAGAATCAATATATTAAATTATAAAATGAGTGATAATAATAACACATTAATAACATGATTTATGCATTTTTTAACATAATTTTAGATTTTAAAATTGAAATTTACTAAAAAAAGCTAATAACATAAAAATAGAATAATCAAGAAACTTAAGAAAATAGAATTACAATCTTACAATCATTTATTTGACGTTGAATGATATATGGAATCCTAAAAATTGATGTATTAAATTATAAAATGATTGACAATAATAACACATTAATAACACGATTTATGCATTTTAAGCATAATTTTAAATTTTAAAATTGAAATTTACTAATAGAAAAGTTAATAATTTAAAAAAATAGAATAATCAAGAAACTTAAGAAAATAGAATTACAATTTTTTATCTTCTTTCATTGATTATTTACAATTATGACTCTTACATTATTATTTTATTTTTGCTATCATTTTGCAGTGAATTGATGGAATTATGTGCCCCTAACTATTAATAATCAATTGTTATAGCAATAAATGAAAAAAGTTCTACCGATGGAAGAACAAGATGCTAATGATAAAGATAGCAAAGTTCATTGGTAATTGCAAGAAACTTACTACCATAGATTACAAAAAGCTAAAAATACGGTATCAACAAAGTTACTGCATTTCTATGATAATCATAAAGATGCTAAAAATGATAGAAAATATCAACGAAGAGTATATTGCTTTCTTTATATGAGGAGATTCTTGCATTATTTTTGTCCTTTTTTTAGAATAGTTTGTGCAGAATTTGTCTAGGATAGCATCTAATAATCATTAAATTATTTAATAAATTTTAAAATATCCTAACAAAAAAAACTACTTAAAATGAATGCATGATTAAATTTTATAATGAAAATTCTCAAGTCAGATATTAGACCGAAGAGTCTGATACAAAAAAAATAATGAAGTACATCCACATCCTAAATGATTTGCATTGTCCGTATCTAAATAGTAAAGAATTATGTCCAATTCACACTTTCTCAAGTGTTGAGAAATTCTTCTATTGTAAGTTTAAGTTAACAAAAAGAGTACAAAGATTAACGTTAGGGAGAGAATTCTTTTACTATCCCATTTATCTCACAAAATTAATATGAAAAATTTATAGGAAAAACCTTTACAATGGAATCATGTAACCTATCCAGACCCGTGCAGGATTCATGTAACACTTACACAAATTTAGAATCATCATGAGACAAAAACTTTGACGCTAACAAATTAGTAAATGCAAAGAAAATTAGATTGATATTTAAATAACAAATGGAGCATCTTGTTAGCTTACCCAGTAAATATTGACATTCGCAGTAGCTATATGATGCAAATTGCAGCAATATCCTCATACTATTATAGTTAATAGATGAATACCAAAATACTTGAGTGCCATAAAAAAGGAAAAAGTTGTAAAGCCAGATTAAAATCAATGAAATAACAAATAAATTAAAAGCTATATTCAAGATATCCAAAAAATCCTTGGTATGAGGCTGCAGTTCCACATATGTCCCTTTTATAAGGCCAATATTTTTCACATTACTATGTCTCCTTTTTGTAAAAGTATATTATGCGTCATCTAAGATAGTGGAAACATCAAACCAAAAAAATCCTTGGTTTAGTTTTTATTATTTGGTCCCAATTAAGGACAAATAAACCAAAAAAAATTATGCGATTATGAATGCCATTCAAACAAATTATCAAACAAGTAGAGCGCAATGTAGTAAAATGGTTTAAAAAATCAGATAAGTTCACAAATTTTATTAGTAAAAACAATTAGAGTTGATTAGTTCAACGGTTAAATAATAAATACTTCCAAAGTTGGATCTTCTAATTTAGAAAATATAATCGAGATTTAGAAATGGATAAAAAACAAATATCAAAGGTTTAATGAAAAATTCACATAGCTAATTCTTATAGGTAAAACATAGAGGTAGAAGATAAGCAGGGCATGAAAAGCATACACAATATCAAACAAAAATGATAATATCGTAAAGGCACTTGTGAAACTCCTAAACAAAATAAACAAACCTAATGATTTACTTGAACTTAGTATCAATTAAACCCTTTGGTAGTACATGCCATTTTCAATTAGTTAAACTATAATGAAATCACTTGTGAACTTACCATTCTCAAACCATGCCCTTTAGTTACATACACAAATCAATTTGTCAAAGAAATAAAACAGCATTTTTATAACCATGAAATATAGATATAAGAAATATAAGGGAAATAATTATGGTCTATCTATATATATGAATTATGAGATTAAGTGCCACTTAGATTATGCCAAGTAAACAGTTTGCTACTTTGCTGTGAGACACATCAAGAAGGTAATTTATTAGTGCTACCTTTGCAAGAAGCCATCTAAAAATTGATTTACAAACAAATGACAAAAATAAAAGAAAATTGTCTAAGTTTCAAACATTAGGAAAAATAATTAAAAATAAAAGATTTTTTTTCTATTATGAGATTGAACTAAAAATGCAACTAAATTACCTTTCAATTTTTATTTTTTTAGGAGAACTTAAGGGAGGGTTATATTTTGAAGGAAAAGGGAAAGTAACCTATAGCTACATGACTTCTATCAATGTTGTCACTGATACTAAGTGTGTTTCCCATTTAAGGCTGATCCCAAATCAGACTGGGCGTGATCTCATACCTATTATTCAAATACTCACCCATTTGATTGAATTTCACAAAATTCTCAATATTGACTTTCGCAAATAGGAGATACAGGAGATCCAAAACAATTATAGAGTTGAATATAAAGATAGGAGTGAAAACTTGGATTTGAAGTTTGGAAGAATAGAGGAAACAATGGACCTTAATGAAAGATGGGTTTGCGATTATAAGGGCACATCCTAGCTTTACCAATCACTAACATAAAAGAAACTTCATTCTATTCTTCTTTGTAATCCACATGCTTAGAAAGAAATAGAGAGTGTCCACGTTCGCTTGAATTGAGAAGCAAAAGCGTCTATAGATTGTTGAAAGAGGAGATTGATGGTCAGGTAATGTAGTTAATAAGTGCAAGAAATTAGGGAGACTGCAAAAGAGGAGATTGGGATCTTCATTTGCTATTTTGCTATAGAGTGGCTTGCTACACTTAACAGGAAGAAACATTCGCTCACAAATTGATGAGAGGAGAATTGTTATAGCAATGCAATGAAGAAAAAAAAAAGATTAAAAGCGCGGAAAATATATAATTATGTAGATTAGCCATAGTCCAAAACAAAATCTATTTCTTGTTCCCTCGTCGTGTCTATGAAAGTCTTAATTGAAGATGACAATATGATAGTCTTAAATGCAAATTAATGGAAAAAAAAAAAAGCAAAAGAAAGATAAGAGTTGGAATACTTAAGGTATAAAAATGAAAGAGACAATATGAAAGTGCCCTTTAATTAGACGTAAATGTTTAGTTTGCGAAAATGCCTTTTATTTTAATTTTTTAAAAATAATTTCTATTCTTAGAAGTGTTATGTCTATTGAATTATAGGCTTTCTTTCTCATAAGTAACTAATAGCTAATAATTAATAACTTATAACTAATAATTAGTAGCTAATAAGCTTATTGATTGTGTAAGAAATATTTTGTAAAATTAATTATTGAATTAGCAAAAATTATAAAATAATGTAAAAAAAATATATTAATAGAAATAGATATATAATTAAAATAATTCATATTTATTTAAAAAATTATATTATATTAATGTAAATAACAAGTTCAAAATAAAAATATAATATATAATATTTAATTAATTATATTTTATCAACTTATATATTTATTTACTTACATAATTTTTATTTTATTATTATTTATAATAGAATTATAATTATTTAAAATATAATTAATTATATTTTATGACATTACATATTTATTTATATACATATTTTTATATATTTATAGTTTAAACTAAAAATATAATTATGAAAAAATTAAGTTAATTATATTTTATCAATAAAATAATATTTAAATTTATGTTATGAAGGGTATGTGTTATAATTAAATAAAAGGAGTAGGGATAGATTTTTAAAAAATTTGAATAGACAAAGTCTATAAGTTATAAGCTGCTCAAAGTATCTTATTTAATTAGAATTTATTTATTTTAATAAGATAGTATGCAAAATATTTTTAAAGTCTAATTTATAATTTATTGATTAAATTAATAAATTATAAATTAACTTATTTATTGCGCAAAATGGAATCATAGTCTTTTTCCCTAGTCTTCCACTAGAATACACACTTGTTATTCTAACACTATCTCATCTTAGAAATCTAACAATTGACTTGCTTAATTTCCCATTTATTATTTGGGTAATGATAGTAACATACGTATCTAGAGAGATTGAGTTTTTACATCTTTAGATTACATTTAATATAGAGTTTTGTATTTTTAATTTTAATTAATTAATTTTAAAATTTGACAAAAGATAATCTAATAGTAAAATACCTAAATTCTTAAGAGGTAAATCTTCCTATAGTATTATCTTTATTATTTAACTAATAAATTAGGTTGATTTTTGAAATTTATAAAAAAATATTAAATCACACATTGTTAAAAAAATCAATTTTCTTAAGCATTAAACACAACAATAGAACATATTTTGTGAACTAAAAAAAGGTATTTTTGATATGTTAATACTCATTAAAATTTCAATCTTATCCTAAAAATGATCAATATTAATTACTTAGCAATTTAATTTGTTAGGTATATTTATATAACATCTAACTTGAGATCTTACATGATCTATATAAGTCTTATTTTTATATTCTTATGGCAAGATAATACTTTTGTGCCCTTTAATTTTTACTAAAGTTATAGGGTAAATTTATTTTAATTAAAAACTTTAGGAGGGAAAAGATTGAAATTTTACTAAAAGTTATAGAATTCAAAGTGTTTTTTTTATCATAAGAATATGAAAGATATAACTTATATATATTACATAGGATGTTAAGTTGGATATTATCTAAACACTTATTACATTCCACTTATATGTGAAAGGGAAAGTCTTTTGGTTTCATTCAAATCTCAAGTCAATCAAATCTATTAATTGAGTTGTTGTTCATGTTGAAATGATTCAAAATTTATAAAGAGTCGATCAATAATGCTCAAATATGTACTTATTTTGAATGCCTATTTATTTTCTATTCATATCTATGGATTGATCACAATACAAAATCAATTAATGCTTGCATCAAGATTCTTTTTAGCATCATTCTATTCTTAGAACTCATTGAAATCCTTCAAATGGTGCTGTAATATATTCTATGTATAACAATGTATTGAATTATTTCAATAAGTCAGTGTGTAAGATATCTAGCATTGGATGTTCTTACAAAGATTTCCACAATCTTAAAGTTGGATTATTAAGTAACTTTGCAAGTTTTTTAATAAAATTAAAGGATAAATATATTTCAAAGAAGACAAGATTGAAATTTTAGTAAAATTAAGGAATAAAAGTATCTATTTGCAAAGAAAGAAAAAAAGCTTACCAATCACTACTAATAAATGACCCCCAAGTTTAACTCCAACAAAAATAGAATTGAAAGTAAAAGCAAAATTTAAATCGGAGAGTGAAAGCAAGAGTATTGATGGTTGTTGTTGAATAAAAGTGATAATTGCTTAAGTAACATTACTCGTCCCTACTCACTCACACTTGGCTACTACATGAGCCCTATAATACAAAATTCTAGGTCACCCTTCTCCTTATTTTATTGGGTTGGAAACAAACATACTAGTATGGATTGGATGAAGTTCGTGCGAATTTTGGCCTGCATAGATTAATTTACTTAAGTCTATATTAACAATGAATCACAATTTAAATAATTTGATTTACTTTGATTCATTGGTTGGTATGTATAATTTATAAATTTTGATTGTAAAATATATGGATTGATCCATATTAAATCAAGTTTATATATATATTAATTTCGCTAAATTGCATTCTGATGGCACTCTATAGACTTATTTTCAAGGAAATGCTAGCGTTAGACTTATTTTCAAAGAGGTAACAGCTTTATGAATTATAACTTTTATATTTCTAAAATGCCCTTCTTGAATTAGGTGTTATTCTAACCTATTTCATGTGAGACATTCATACTTTCCTTAGGCATTGTTATCATAAATTACTAATTGATCTCATTGTTAATTGCCTCTATTTTTTTTATTACTTCTAATTGTTGTGCTTTGTTTTTTATTGTAATTGCCACTTTTGATCGTCTTTATTTTTTGGATCACATTGTTACCAAGTATTTGTAAATTTGCTTTGTCAATGAAACAATGCCTATTGCTCATATATAAGTGTAGGGTTGAAACTATGTATTGAAGATTAATACTGGAATAGAATACGATGATTTAGTTCAGATGATATGTGTAAATTTTAAGGATCTATTTCCTGATGATTTTTTCCTGTCATATTCTATCCTCGGCCATCTTGTTTGTTTGCTGAGGAATAAGTCAGAACTACATAATATAGTCAGAACTACATAATATGATTGACTTGGTTAGAGTTCTAGAGTTAAAATATTTGAATATAAATGTTAATATTAGTTTGAGTTCTACATCACATTCACTTTGTGATGGTGTTTCTGTTTTGGAGAGACATGTTATTATTTTTAATGTTACTGAGTGTGAAGTTGCTTTGGTTCCAAGTTTATGTTCTTAAATAGTGAGAGGGTTTTGTTATTTAATTCATGGTCAGGTGGAGTGAGTCATGTTGGGTAGAGATTCCTTAGTGGTATTTTAAAGTTTAAGAATGCATTGTGCAAGTAATCAATTGAGAGAGGTTTTTCATTTGATTATATTAGGGATACAAAAATAAAGGTGGTAGCTTTATGTTTAAAAAAGCATTTGAAAGGTTGTAAGTAGGCTGTTATGGTTTCATTGTCCAAGGTGAATGTGTGTTTCTATATTAAGAAATTAGTAAATTATCACACTTGTGGTCTTGTGTTAAATAGTTTAACTTCAAAGAGAATAGGTTCCAAATTGATTTTTGAATTGGTGGTGGATTTAGTTAGGGGATCCCCTATCATTGACAGCCAGTTAAGTTGTAAATCTTTTTCAAAATAATTATGGATTGACAATTCCTTATTGCAAGGCATGGCGTGTAATGGAGAAAGCAAGGGGTATGGTATTTAGTTATTTTGATGACTCGTTCAAATAAATCAGTTAATATGTATGTGCTATGAAGGAAGTGAATCCCAGTAACTGTATTGTGGTGGATGTGGATGACAATAACAGGAGACTTAAAAGGACGTTTATTACATTCTATGCTTGCATTGAAAAATTCAAGTTTTGCAAACCACTTTTGTTTATTAATGGGACTTTTTTAAAGTTCAGGTTTAAAGGGGTTATCCTATTAGTTACAAGCAAGGATGGCAATCAAGGTGAGTTATTTTTTACTTAAGAACGATGTTGTTTAGCCCTTTGGTTAGTGTTACTATTTTGCAGTTGAAACAGTAACATGACATCCCTTGTTACTATTTGGTCTGAAAACAGTAACATGGAAGGAGTTTTATTTTTTACCCTTTCTTTTATCGATATTTTCATGTAGAATGTGCGCCTATTTAGATATTTTATTATGATTTTTTATCAATGTTACTATTTAAAAAGCAAACAGTAACATTGATAAATTAGATAGATTTGTAGTTTGTGTAAGTTATATTAATAATTGGATGTATTGATTTAACCGTTAGATTGATGTTACTATTAGGAGAAGAAACAATGACATAGAAGTAATGTGGTTGTTTTTGTTTTAATGGCTTATATTTCTGTTTGGTGTGATTGTTCCATTTTAGGGTTGTTTCCTTTAGCTTTTGTTGTGGTTGATTCTGAAAATCAAGAAAATTGATTTTGGTTCCTTTCACAATTATCCACTGTACATGATACAGATCAAGGTGTGAATTTTTATTTTCAATCGTAACTTAGGATTGCTTGAAGGAATGCCAAAGGTTTTTCTAAGAGCACCTCATTTCTTTTGTCTTTATCTTTTAAAATAGAATTTGAGGGACAGATTCAATGGTACTACATTTTTAAATTCCTTCAGGGAGCATATAGTTCACTTATTTGGAATGTGTGCATATTTCTAATAGTAGGTGAATTCATTGAAAACGTTGTAGTTTTCAAACAGGAAGGAGGTCATATTGTTGATAATTTTCTTATAAAGCTTGCATCAGAGTGTTAGTTGAATGCTTTCAGCCGTAGTTATCGTTATGATGAGATAACATAAAATGTAGCTGAATCTTACAATTCATAGATTCATGATGCAAGGAAGTTACCGATCACAAATATGATTAATAATATTCGTTTGAAGTTAATGGAGTGATTTGCTAAATGAAGGTCAAAATCAATATGTTAGAATGGTGCTATTTATTAGATCTAGTTGTCGAGATTAGAATTACACTCAAGGAAGTACAAAGGTTAGGTGGTTAATAAGTCATTAAAAATTATTTTTGAGGTGTTAGCAAATCCAACCATGTGTATAGATATTTCCCAGTGTAGTTGCACTTGTAACCAGTGGCAACTGGATAGCTTTCCTTGTGTGTATGCAGTTGCTGCTATAAGGAGATGTGAGATTTGTTGAGAATTATTTTCATGTGAGCACATATAGGAATATTTATGAACATTTAATACACCTCGTTCCTACAATATTGAGGCAGGAGGTTACTATAGGTGATAAAGCAGTTATACCTCCGATTTCAAAAAAATAAGAAGGCAGATCTAATAAGATGAGGATTAGGTCGAAGGTAAGCGTGTTAAGAAAATTAGATATGAAAGATATGGTAAACTGGGATATCACAATAAGAAAAGTTGCAATGAGCTAACTTGAATGGAGTGTGTTTCTATGGCACAATTGCATTCATTACAATTTTTTTTCTTTTTTTTTAAAAAGGAATAACAATATGATTTAAATACATTAATCTAAGTGATTATTAGTTAATATTATTACTTGACATGTTCCTATTTGGTTAAAAACTAAAAAGTACAAAATTACTTAGATGTTACTGTTTTAATCGAAAATAGTAACACCAAGATAGAAGTTTATAAACATAGGATAAATGAATTCTGAATGTGAAAAGTAGAACGTGCTGTGTTTTTATTAGTTTTAGTAGTAACATTAATGAAAAAATAACAAATTAGTTGCATGTTACTGTTTTAATTCGAAACAGTAACATAACGAAACTTGAAATTATTTGATTTCTGAATGTTAAAAGAAAGTGAAAACTAGTATTTGTTGGTTAATATTTTTACTTGACATGTTCCTGTTTGGTTAAAAACTAAAAAGTACACAATTACTTTAATGTTACTATTTTGATTGAAAATATTAACACCAAGGTAGAATCTCATAAACATAGGGTAAATGAATTCTAAATGTTGAAAGTAGAATGTGTTGTATTTTTATTAGTTTTAGTAGTAACATAAAAATAAATAAATTAGTTACATGTTACTATTTTGATTCCAACGGTATTTTGTAGATAGGCACTTTATGTTGTTAAATAACAAGGTAGGAGTTCTGAAGACAGGTTAAATAAATTCTGAATGTTAAAGGAGATTAGAAACAAGAATATGCTTCATTTTTATTAGCTCTAGTAGTAATATGAATGAAAAGTAATATACAATTGCATGTTATTGTTTTGATCTAAAACAGTAACATTAAGGTAGAAGTTCATAAATCATAGGGCAATTGGTTAACATAAATTGGAAATAAGAATATATTGTACTTTTATTAACATTTACAATTGAATGTTACATATAGTTGAATGTTATATATAATTAAGTCTATGATTTTACATGAATTGAATGTTAGATATATTCATAATAATCAACTTTAGTTTGAAGGATTGAAATTCATGAGGAATTTAATGACTAATCTTGCTTTGTATTTCCTCACAGATTCTAATAAAAATTATTCTTCAAACTCTTTATTGTTGAATATATCCTCTATTTGTTTGCAGACAAAAATACTGCAGTCTTACCTGAAATTGAAAATTTTAGGAATGAGTTAGTTTGGTACATCCTAGTGATGGTACTTTTGGATTAAAAAAGAAGTTGTTATTTGTGATGAATCTTCCTGTTGTGGTGACCTTTCGTATAATATGATTTCAAAAGGAGGCTTTATAGTGACTGGTTCTACTCCCATGTCCATTTCATTCTTTTGAAGGATTTTATTCTTCATTTTTTCGTAGTAGTCCTTTTGTTGTTAAATAAAGAAGTTAAGTAAGGTATCAAGTGAAAAAAAGGAATATGTTATTGTCTGGTCTGGAAACATTAACATCAAAATAAAAAATGAAACTAAATTCATAAATTAAGCATCATTAAGAAAAAAATTAATAAAAAATAATATGTTACTATTTTCACTTCTAATATTAACATATCGCCTCTTGTTCTGAGATTTTATTATTTAGTATGAAAATAGTAACATAAATAAAAAAATTAAAATAAATAGAGAAATGAAGTTTGATTAACAATCAAATTGCAACAAAACAACATGTTAATGTTTTCACACGAAACAGTAATATCAACCAAAAACAACATATCATAAAGTAGCATCACATTTGATATATTTTATCGAAGGGAAAAATTTGTTATTGTCTCAATACCAAAGATAACATGTTATTTTTTGTTAGACTGAGATGTTACTGTTTGGTTTGGAAATAGTAACGTCAATCAAAAAACAAGATAAATAGACAAATCAATAATGGTTAGCAATGAAACTTCAAGAAAACAACAAACAATAACAACACTTGGTATTTTATTATAGTATTAATACCACTCATTACCATTTTGGTATCACGAAAGTATAGATCTAGTGCCCCTTTTTTTCTCGACCTCAATGAGTTGTAATGTGTCCACTTGCAATCCATGTTATTGAGGACAAGCAACGTGTAATGATTAGGGTTTCTATAGTCATTAACACCCGTTGAGTTTACTAGGAATAGAACAATTTCTGTAGCCATTGCTTCCTCCATCTTTACATCGAATTTGTATTGCTTGACTTCCTGGTATAGCTGGATGTCGCTCATATTATAAGACTATGAATATAGTTTGAACACGAGTTAGTACCAAAGTAGTTTCTATATTTTATATTTAGGAAATGGATTTAAGATCTTACCCAGTAGAAGCTATCGAATACAAATATTTTATTTTTCCTATTCGTGGAAGTCAAGCTCATAGTGTAAACATGGCTATCTATGATATGAAATTGAATGATTATTTCTTATCAAATGATTTAATTAAAAAGAAGTCAAACTCCAAATAGTAACATTAATATTCCTAATTTTTAATAGCATGAGTAGTTGCATGTTACTATTTGGACTTCAAGCAGTAATATTATATTTTTTAGCCTAAATATACCTACTAGTATGTTACTATTTTGACTTGAAATAGTAACATAACTATAAAAAGGAATAAGATAAAATAGTATTATTGTAAAATTTCAGAGCATACTCGCATTGTTTGTTATTGCCTTCTTTGTGATTACATACATCAACTCTTCTAAGGTTATGAAAAAGTCCTACTGAGGCAATGTCCAGACAAAAGTCCTACAAATAGTGATGTGGCATAGGAATGAGTTGAGATAGTAGGCAGTAATGTTGAGTTAATGAAAAGAATTAAGAAGAAAGTAAGACATGACTTATGATAGGTCTCCTACTTTTCTTATTTAAACCATTTTATTCATGATATCTTGGGTTAGGTATTTTGCAGTTGGCCACTTTGTAGTATTTGTTACCTTTTGAGTTTGTTTCTATTTAGGCAATTGTGATGTTGTTTCATCATAGATTATTACAGAATCCTCTTTGCTCTTACTAGTGTCCTTCTCAGTAGTTATTTTTTGTTGTTGTGTTTTTTTTTATTTTATGGGTTTTTTCATGGCCCCAAGTATGTGAAGTCTTTATTACCTTTTATTTTTCTTATTTTTGTTTTAATCTTTGTGATCATTGAACTTTACTTTTTCCTAGTTTTATTATTCTTCAACTTCTGTGGTTTGTACTTTTTCTTATTCAATCACCTACACATTTATTTTTGTTAGCTGTGCATTCGGCTGTTTATTTTGATTTTCCAATATGTCAATGACCACTTTGAGGTTTTTTATCTGCTTTGTTATTTTGGACAATTGCTCTTGGAGCCGTATGTTTTCATGTGTGAGGTTTGTGATTGCTTCTTTGTTTTGTCATAATTTTTGCTTTAATCTTTGAAGTTTCTCTATGAAAGACTTCAATTCATTGGTCACTTCATTTATTCTTGCATTTGTAATGAGGAGCTGGTCTTTCAACTATTGTTCTTCATTTTGGTCTTATTATGGGTGCTCTTTGTGGAATAGTGCAATATTTGCAAATTTATTAAGTTTTGTTATTCATGGTTGAATTATGTACCAGGCCAATCATGTGTCATTATCACTTTCTAATTCCTCTAATTAGGAGGGTGTGATTTGTATTTTTATTTTGTTATGGTATTCAATTAGTTGTAGTTTTATATCAAGGTTGTAAAGGAGTTGTATTTCTTCAATTATTGGTTCCAGTTCTCTATTGACAACTTGAAATATAAGAGTGATAGCTTGTTAGTATAATTAGTCGATATGTTTTTGTTTTGGTGAGAAACAGTAACATGTAGATAAAAGACTAAGTGGCAGCAGAATAGTAACATTCGTAAAGGATTAACAATAAAACACAATAAATAGATAAAATGAAATATGACTTAGAAAAAAGTTTGAGAAAAAAAGTGTTACTATTTCCACCAAAAATAGCAACATCTAATGTGATGTTACTATTTTATGTGGAAACAGTAACATGAAGTAATGACTAAGAAAAATTTGACAAATCAAGCATGATTAACTTATAAAAATTGATAAATTACAATATGCTACTATTTTCAGAAAAAATAGTAACATGTTTTTTTGTTCTAGTGACATGTTTCTCTTTGGTTCTGTAACAATGACACCAACCATAAAGCACAATAAATAGACGAAATGATACATGATTAACTATGGTAATCTAGGACAAAATAACATGTTATTATTTTATGTAAAAATAGTAATATGAAACAAAAATTGAATATTACGACAAATCAATCATGATTAATATAAAAAATAGATAAAAATATGTTACTGTTCTCAAAACAAACAATAACATATTTTCTTGTATTGACATGTTTTTATTTTCATAATAAATTGACTTTTTCCGAAGGTTACCTAAAACTAGCTAATAAGTTGATCCTTTAGTTGACATGTAAGGAGTTTCAAGTCCCATTTGAGACATCTTGACACTCTTTGAATATAATACTTGCTAAGCATGTTTGTTGTCTTACATAGCTAATACTAATGACAATACATTGTACATTTTATCATATTAATTTTCAATGGAAGACACATTCAATAATAGAGTAATATCAGCTAAAAAATGAAAATATTACTGTCTGCAGAACAAATAATAACATATTGCTATTTGGTATTCATACAGTAACATGTGCCAAAAACTAAAAGTAAATAGGCGAATCAAGTATATAGATAGTAACATGCATGAAAAACTCAAATTAAATAGAAGAATCAAGTGTCAGTAACAAAAAAACTACAAAGAATAAAATGTTATTGTCTGCAGAAATAAATAGTAATATGTTGTTATTTAGTACGTAAATAGTAACCTGAACCAAAAATTCAAAATAAATGGACAAACGAAGTCACAGTAACAACTAAATTGCTAAAAAATGTAGTGTAACATTTTGTACACAAAATAGTTACATGTTACTATTTGGTGTCCAAACAGTAACATGAACAAAAACTACCAAAAAACATAGAAAAAAAGTGGCAAGAACATTCAATTAAATGAATAGAAATGAATGAAGATAATATTAAATAAAGTGACATGAAGTAAAAATAAGTTTGACAACTTTAACTGACTGGCAATAGCATGACACAGCCGGTGACATTTAGGATGTTGTTACTTATAATTAAAGTCATTAGTTGCTCATATATGTGTTGGAACCACCTATATTATGCTATGTCATGTACTTCCTTTATATATTTGACGTATGACCAGCTTAGTGTATGAGCCCTATTCGGTACAAACAGGGTCACCAGCAGAATCAATGTTATAAAGCAGGAGACATCCTCAACATTAGTCTTTGATGTTCCTTAGACTGTTCTTTCGAGTACATTGAATATTATTCATTTTGTCATGCGTCTTTGGCCAGGAAAACACCTTGTGTCGAAGTTTGATTATGACCTTTTGGTAGATGATATCTTGATAGGCCGATATCTATCTTTTATTTCAAAAATTAGCTTCATCGATATTGGTGTTATTCTTAAATGTTTGCCCCTAATTAGGAAATGTTTATTCTTGCCTAAGAAGTTTGCAATTATTGACTGTATTTCTTGATCTCTCTTTTGGCACATTCTATGATTAAGGTCCATTGTTATTATTGCATTAATTGGAATTCAAAATGAGTTTTGTTGCAACACCATCTTGTATCTATCATAAATTGAAGGTCATCAATTTGCCTTATACATGCCAGCAGATTGAACCTAGTTGTTGGAATTTTTAAGTTTTTTTTTCAAATTTTTCTATTTGTCTGGATGCTTTGCTACATTTTTGTTCAAATAAATTAACAAATAAAGTGTTATAAATAACAGAAATTGATAAATAAAAATATGTTATTATTTTTAAAATAAACAATGACAAATTATTTTCTTTTAGTGACATGTTTTTGTTTTGTTTGAAATAGTAACACTAAGCGAAAAAGATCATAAATAGACAAAATAAAATATGATTAATAATGGAACTTTGAGAAAATAATGTATTATTGTTTGTTTGAAACAGCAACACCAAGCGAAAAATACCATAAATAGACAAAATGAAGTATGATTAATAATGGAACTTTGAGAAAATAATGCGTTACTGTTTCCTAAAGAAATAGTAATATGTTATTTTCTTTTACTAACATGTTTCTATTTTGTCTGAAATAACAACACCAAGTGAAAAAGACCATAAATAGACAAAATGAAGTATGATTAACAATGGAACTTCCAGAAAATAATGTGTTACTATTTCCTGAAGAAACAATAATATGCATAAAAAATGAGATGTTACTATTTTATCTTATTTATTATGGTGACATGCTTCTATTTGGTATGAAACAAAAACACTAATAAAAAAATACAATAAATAGATAAAATGAAGTATAATTAACGATAAAACCTTAACAAAAATAAGGTGTTACTGTTAAGAAATAGTAACTCAAACGAGATGTTACAGTTTTATATGGAAATAGTAACATCTAACATAATATGGGAATAAACTAACAAATTAACCATGATTAAGAGCAAAACAGATAGAAAAGCATGTTACTGTTTAGCATCATAGGAGTAAGGTGTTTCTGTTTGTTTCTATGTGAAAAAAATGCTAAAAAAATAAAACAATATGTATGGTGCCATGTTTTTGTTTCTCATACAAGTAGTTATTATATGAGATTAATGGCAGTAACATGCAATAAAATAGTGTGTAAGGCATGTTTATCATTCTAACTTCTAGGGTTTTGATTTAACATATATATATATATATATATATATATATATATATATATATATATATTAAGAGGGATGTGGGTTTATCTATTGACAACCCATTCTGACGTTTCTAATTTGTATAAAGTTACTTGTTGAACTTATTTTAGGTTTTTGATATCGGGAAATGGTGATTTTCAATTGTTCAGTGTCGTTTGAGTTTGACTGGTGGTATTTTTCGGCGATTTGTATGATGTCTTCATGCGGTTTCTCGAGTTTGTTCATTGTTATTGCACTTTGATGGAATGCAATTTGTTGTTTCTGTTTCATGCTTTTTGTTCTACCCTAAACGACGCATGTCATTTTATCTTTTGGGCATTGTGTTTTGTCATTTCAATTTTGTGTCTTTTCATCTTTCTAGTTCGCGCAATGGATGCACCATATTGTGTTCTGGGCTTTATGGTAATTTGATGTAGGGGTAGCACCTAAATGAAAGAAAGTTTGACTACGATATCTCGCTGTAATAAATTACAGCAAATGATACCGACCTAATTTTTTCCCTATTAATTTGCATGAAATAGTCTACATAAACTTGTATTGAAGATGGACCATTTTTTGAGTGGTCCAATCCAAAAGTTAATCTACATAATTTGTAAATTTTGATAATCCTATCACTACCACTAGAAGGCAGATTTACCTGATGGAATAGGTGGGATTGAGGCCATCCAAGCCTTAAAATTTTTAATGAGCTTTCATGTAAGATGTTGATGGTGCCCTCACAATATATTTTCAAAAAATTACAATGCCCCATTAAAAAAAATTAAAGTTTCATACATAAGTAAATATTTTACTTTGTTTAAAAAATATACACACATAAATTCAAAATATAAAACTTAAATCATAAAAGAAATACTTACATATGGATTTATTTGTTCATTTAGGTAGTTAGTTGTAATTTATAAAATTATTTTTATACAATTTTATATACAATGGTATAAGTGACAAAATTTTATTTTAAATAATTACATTCATATTCAAGTATATATGAACATTTTTTCTAGTTAATTTTTGCCATATAGATAGTTATAAATAAAAATGATAAAAGC
This sequence comes from Sindora glabra, assembly GCA_020226215.1. Taxonomy (NCBI): domain Eukaryota; kingdom Viridiplantae; phylum Streptophyta; class Magnoliopsida; order Fabales; family Fabaceae; genus Sindora; species Sindora glabra. The sequence continues at coordinate 24,749,245 of CM035236.1, forward strand.
AAAAGTAATCTATCATGTATTACATATAGATGTCAATTGAAATTTTTGTTTATTTTTTATTCCTTCTTGATTAAATTGTAAAAAATTATTTTGTAATATCTTTTATTATTGCTTGTCTTGGAAATAGGAGAATTGAAAAGTTCTATAAATTGAAGTCAAATACACTAACTTAATTTATGATAATTATATTAGAGATTTCCTTCAGTACCTTTTTAAGAAAAGGAGTATCGATATGATTTTGTGAAAGTTTTTTAATAAAATTTTATGGCTTTTTACAAAATTTTACATATTTTAAATAGAGTACCTAAATATTTTTATATTACAAGTACAACATTTCTTGCAAAATTTATAAGATCTTATAAAAAATCACATGATTTTATGAAAAAATTTGTATCCATATCTTAAACAATTCTATGAGTCTATAAATAATTACAAATTTTGATATTAAAAAGTTATAAATTTTATGAAAAAGTTATAATTCTTATGAAATCTTGTAATATTTTAAAAAGTTACACCAAAATGTAAAATCCAAAATACTATTATTATTATTATTACTTAAAGTGCCTACCCTAACAAAAATTCCTCAATCCACTGTTACCTACCACTGTATATTACATTGGGTTTTTTTTATTGTTCTTCATTGTCTTTATTTTACTAGACTACCTCATTAGTTCATGATATGTTTAGGAGTTAGAAGTTGGGAGTTGGAAGGCAAGAGAAGGGAAGTGAAGACAATGAGAGAGAATGGAGAATAAGGGAATGATAGAGTATGGAGTGTTAAGTCATGATTCCTGCTCCACTATTTAGTTGTTTAAAATTACACAAGGAATGATGATGGAAAGTTAAGCAAAAATATATAACTAATTAGTATAATTTTTTACAATATTACCCTTTTTTAAAAAGTTAATTTATTAATGATTTTTTTATAATTAAAAATTTTCAAACAAATATCTCACTACAATTTTTTTTAAATTTCTTTATCAAAATAATATTATAAGTAAACATATAATAATATTATACTTCTTGTCTAAAAGGTTTATGAATATAATATCATAGGTTGACTTAATATGATATTTGTTTGATAAGGCACACAATAACTTAATCCACATTAAAACTAACATGGATATGGGTAAATAAATATGAGTCATAGTTATTAGATCTAATTATTACCAATAATAAAAAATATAATTTCATACTTGTATTATAAAAATTCTTACAGTCATAATATGCATTTTTTAGATATTAAATACCTTTAAAAATGTAATTAATATATCTTTTATGTGAATGAAAATAATAATGAATAATAAAAATATAAATAGAAATAGAAATTAAAAAATAAAATAGAGTTAAAATAGTAAATTAAATAGATAATCTTTTAAAGTTCCAAAATTTGGACATATACAAATATTAAATGGTGGAAGGTTTTGGAAGTTTTGTCATAAACTCTCATTTCTTTCCTTTGTTTAAGTAAAATTTTCAAATAAAGGAAAAAAGAAGACATAACTTGCCTTTCCCTCTTCCTCCTGTCTATTTTCTTCTATCTAATCAAATCATTAATCACTAGAGGGTGTATAATAGACATTCACTTGTTACCTTTTAATGGTATTTTCATATCTTCTGTGTAATACTATTTCATTTTAATAGAGAGTTATCATAGAATAAATAGTGGTAATTGTGATTGCCATATATAATAAGTGTAAATAAAATAAAAAATTTCATTATACAGTAATGAAAATATAAGAAATGTTTTTATGTTATTTTCTAATTTTTTTCTAAAAAATGTGAAAAATAGTAAAATACATATAAATTCATTTTCTTTTAGGGCTTAGGATGAAAGAAGCAAAGCAGCCATTATTGAATTCAAATGCATGCCATTATTGAATTCACATTTTATTTGTTTTATCTCATACAAAGGTGAAGCTAGTAAAAAAATTTGAAGGGATTATCATATAATTTATAAATAATTTTAATAAAAATGTTTTAAAATTCTTTTAAGGGGATATATATGAATTTTATCAAAAAGTCCAAAATTGTAGAGAAATTTTTGTAATTTTTTAAAAAGCCACCTCAAAGTGCAATGTGATGTGTTATTTATTTATGTAATTTTGCATGAGATAAATGCATATTTGCACTTATATTCTATGTACTTCATTGCTTATTTATTCAGTATTTTTGTGCAAATTCATTAGAAAAAAATACTTAGATGCTTGGTATTTCATTTTCAGGTTTCAAAGTGACTCTTTAAAGCATTAGAAAAGGATCCGAAACTAATACCATGCAAACGGTGGAGAATCAAAGCAAATATGTTCATTTGGCCAAGAACACGGGATATGGAAACCTCGTGTGGAAGGCTGTGTAACTTTCTGTGAGTTTCGACCTTGCTAAGCAAAAAAACACGGGGTATAAGAACCCCGTGTGGATGGCCGTGTAAGTTTCTATGAGTTTGGAACCTTGTTGAGCAACTTTTAAGCCTTTCGCAAAAGAACACGGGGTACAACATAGGTCATGTCATACCCCGTGTACTTTGCCGATATCAGTTTTTATACAGAAAAAGAGAAAAAAAAAGGACAGAAGGTTTTGGGTGTTCGAGGGAAAACAAGGGGTTCTCAGGAGAAAAAGGGGCATGGACGATAATAGGAAGAGATTGAAGACCTTTCCGCTCAAAATCTTAGGTTCTGGACATGGATTTTCTTTCTTTCTTCTCAATTGTTTTCTATTTTATTATGAGTTGCTAGAAACTATAGCTAGAGGAAGGGATTGGTTCTGAATTAATTATATTTGGTTTAGATTTCTGATACTTTGATATAGATTCCTTGGATTAATTGTTCATCTTTTGTGTTTATATGCAAAAAGTTATGAGTTATTATTCATGATTAGCTTAGGGTTCTTACATGATTTAGGAAAATTGTGTATGAATTAGCTCTAAAGATGAATAGTATGAATATGAAGGATTAGGAATAATTCTTGAGTTTTATACGACAAGTGGATTGATTTCTAAGCTTAATCCAAACTTATGTTGAAATTTAGTCAACGAATTGTCATATTTTTGCATGAGTAGGAGAATTGATTCACCAAGGAATTGGGGTCAGTTCATTAATAATCCTGTCATTAATCTAAAATTTCCAAATCATGTATTTGAGGAATTTAATTAAAAAGTAAGAAAATTTAGACCATCCTAACCTCTAGTGTCTTGGAAATTTGAGATTATCTGTTACTTGTGTTAAGTTATTATAAATCTTGTTTTCATTCTCCATTTTAGTTATGTTTCGAGTTAGAGCTTTCTTTAATCCAAACATTTGATTTTATTTAAATAGAAATTTGGTTAGTGAAGTATTGTTTGATAGCATCAATTCTTATAGGATGAAACCTCCAATTCAAGCAAATAATTTTGAGTTGAAACCTACATTTTTACAATTGGTTCAACAAGAGTAGTTTGGTGGAGGGCCGTTAGATGAACTGAATTTGCATATAGCAAATTTTCTACAGCTATGTGATACTTTTAGAGTTAATGGGGCGAGCTTAGATGCAATTCGGTTGAGAATTTTCCTGTTTTCACTAAAAGATAAAGCAAAAGTGTGGCTCCGATCTTAACCACAAAGGAGCATTACTACATGGGATGATCTAGTAAGCAAATTTCTTATGAAATTTTTTCCACCTTCAAAACTTGCGAAATTGAGAAATGAGATCATTACTTTTTCTCAAAAGGATGGAGAGTCACTTTATGATGTATGGGAGCGGTTTAAAGAGTTATTGAGAAAATGTCCATATCATGTTATCCCAGATTGGCTTTAGATACAAACATTTTATGAGGGGCTGATGCCATCTATCAGATCAATGGTAGATGCAGCTTCTAGGGGATCTTTGCATAGAAAAACTCCAAAAGAAGCTCTCCAATTGATAAAGACCATGGCTGCAAATAATTTTATGGCTTTAAATGAGAGGTCTGTAGGAAAGAAAGGTGTTATGGAGCTAGAGACATTAGATGCCATACTTGCTCAGAACAAGCTCATGTCTCAAGAATTGGCTAATCTTAATAAACAGTTTGAGCAAATGCAGGTTGGAGCAGTAGGTCATTAACTTTTAGTGTGTGACTTTAGTGGTGGTGAACATAGCAATGGAGAATGTGAAGCTAGTGCAACAAGTCAATCATTTACTGAGCAGGTGAATTACATGGGAAATCCTCCAAGGCAACAAAATATCCCCTTTTCTAATACATATAATCCGGGGTGGAGGAACAATCCTAATTTTTCTTGGAATGATCAGGGTGGTCAGAAAAATTTTAATACACCATATCAAACTTCACCAGCTCAACCACCTACTCAGCTAAAATCGTCTGTATTGGAAATTGCTTTGGAAAAATTATCTCAATCAACAACTAGTTTTGTGCAGCAGACTTCTAGTTTCATGTAGGAGACAAGAGCTAATTTTAAGAATCAAGAGGCCTCAATCAGTAACTTGGAGAATCAAGTTGGGCAGATTGCTAAATAGTTAGCGAAGAAACCACAAGGAACCTTTCCTAGTAACACTAAGCCAAATCCAAAGGAGCAATGCAAGGCGATTACTTTGAGAAGTGGCAAGACATTAGAAGTGCATCCTAAGGAGAGCAAGGGTAAAGAAGCTCAAGATTCTCATGTAGATAGTGCTATAGAAGTTAAAGATCCTTCATCTAAGATGCCAAATGGTTCTTAAGAGCAAATGAAGAAGCAATCTAGTGAGCTTTCCAAAAGGAAGAAGAAAGAAATAGATTGGGACAAGCCAGTTGAACTGTCCCTATATGCTAGAATTCCTTTTCCACAGAGACTTCAGAAACAAAATCAAGAAAAGCAATTCTTTAAGTTTTTGGAAATGTTTAAAAAATTATAGATTAACATTCCATTTGCTAAAGCCTTGGAGGAAATGCCTCTGTATGCCAAGTTTATGAAAGATTTACTTTCCAGGAAGAGGAAATTGAAGGCAAATGAAACGGTGATGCTAATTAAAGAGTGCAGTGCTATTATTCAGAGGAAATTACCACAGAAGCTTAAAAATCCAGGTAGTTTCCATATTTCGTGCACTATTAGTAGTTTAACCATTGGTAAAGCACTGTGTGACCTTGGGGCAAGCATCAATCTAATGCCGTTGTCTATCATGCATAAGTTAGAGATTAAGGAAGTGAAGCCTACCATGATTTCATTGCAACTAGCTGATAGGTCTATCAAGTTTTCATATGGGATAGTTGAAGATATGTTAGTGAAGGTTGACAAATTCATTTTCCCTGCGGATTTTGTAGTGTTGGATATAGAAGAGGATTCTGAAATACCTCTAATCTTAGGAAGACCATTTCTAGCAACAAGAAGGGCATTGATTGATGTCCAACAAGGAGAGCTTATGTTGCAGGTACATGATGAGAAAGTAACTTTTAATGTGTTTGAAGTTATGAAGTATCCAGAGGAGAAAGAGCATTGCCTGAGAATTGATGTAGTTGAACCATTGGTAAGAGAAAATTTTCATAAAGAAGCTATATCATGTCCTCTTCAAACAATTCTGTTAAATTCAAAGATGTCAACAAATGATGATGAAGATAAACTAGAGGTTATATAGTGTATGAAATTTCTGGAAGCTTTGCCACCAATCATGCATCTGAAGGAGAAGGAGAAGGAGAAATTGTACTTGACAAAAGAAGTTGTAAAGGAAGAGCTCCTAAGGCATGCTTTGAAGCCTTTACCATCAACTCTCAAATATGCATTTCTTGGAGGTAACAATTCCTATCCTGTGATTATTAGTGCATTTTTTATTGAGTTGGAAGAAGAAAGATTGTTGAGAGTCTTGAGAGAGTACAAAACTACCATTAGTTGGACTATCAGTGATCTGAAGGGAATAAGTCCAACTATGTGTATGTAGAAGATTTTATTGGAGGAAGATAGCAAGCCTGTTGTACAACCTCAAAGAAGGCTAAATCCAACAATGAAGGAGGTGGTCCTAAAAGAAGTTCTAAAATTGTGGGATGCGGAAATCATTTACCCCATTTCTGATAGCTCATGGGTAAGTTCGATTCAGGTGGTACCTAAGAAAGGTGGCATCACAGTGGTACCTAATGAAAACAATGAGTTAATACCTACCAGAACAGTTACAGGCTGGAGGATGTGCATAGATTACCGTAGGCTAAATGTAGCAACAAGAAAAGACCATTTTCCCTTGCCATTCATTGATAAAATGTTAGAGAGGTTAGTTGGGCATGCCTATTATTGTTTCTTGGATGGGTATTCAGGTTACAACCAGATTGTGGTGGATCCTGTAGATCAAGAGAAGATAACATTCACCTATCCCTATGGTGTTTTTGCCTATCGAAGGATGCCTTTTGGGTTATGCAACGCCCTAGCCACATTTCAAAGGTGCATGCTTTCCATTTTCTCTGATATGGTAGAAAAATTCATTGAGGTATTTATGGATGACTTCTCTGTTTATGGTAGTTCTTTTGATGTCTATTTGAATAATTTATCTTTGGTTTTAAAAAGGTGTCAAGAAATAAACCTTGTTTTGAATTGGGAAAAATGTCATTTTATGGTTACTAAAGGTATTGTTCTTAGGCACCGAATTTCATCTAAAGGTATTGAGGTAGATAAGGCTAAGGTTGAAATTATTGAAAAATTACCTCCTCCTGTGAATGTTAAAGGCATTAGAAGTTTTTTAGGACATGTAGGTTTTTATAGAAGGTTCATTAAAGATTTTTCAAAAATTGCAAAACCTTTATGTAGTTTTTTGGCTAAGGATGCACCTTTTGTGTTTGATGATGATTGTTTGCATGCATTTGAGACTTTGAAAGAAAAATTGATTTCTGCACCTATAATTTCTACACCTGATTGGAGTTTGCCATTTGAATTGATGTGTGATGCTAGTGACTTTGCAATAGGTGCTGTTTTGGGTCAAAGGAAAAATAAATTGTTGCATGTGATCTATTATGCTAGTCGTGTGTTGAATGATGCACAACATAATTATGCAACTACTGAAAAAGAATTGCTTGTTGTTGTATATTCTTTTAATAAGTTTCGGTCATATTTGGTTGGGTCAAAAGTAATTATTTACACTGACCATTCTGCTCTTAAGTATCTCTTGTCTAAGCAGGAAGCAAAGCTAAAGCTTATTAGGTGGGTGTTATTGTTATAAGAATTTAACTTGGAGTTGAAGGACAAGAAAGGCATAGAAAATTTGGTTGCTGACCATTTGTCTAGGATTATTCAAGAAAGAGGCTAGGATGTGCAGCCGTTACTAATTAAAGAAGAATTTCCTGATGAGCATTTGTTTGTTATTCAGGCACTTCCATGGTTTGCTAATATAGCCAATTACAAAGCTGCAAAAGTTATTCCGGAAGGGTTAAGTTGGAATCAAAAGAAGAAGTTCTTAAATGATGCAAGGTATTTCTTTTGGGATGAACCTTATTTATTCAAGAGATGTACTAATGGGATAATTATAAGGTGCATTCTTGAGGAGGAGGTGCAAGGCATTTTATGGCATTATCATGGCTCTGAGTATGCTGGACACTTTGGTGGAGAAAGAATAGTAGTTAAGGTCTTGCAAAGTGGTTTATATTGGCCTACAATTTTCAAAGATGCCCAATCTTTTGTTGAATAGTGCGATAGATGTCAAAGGATGGGGAACTTGTCAAGAAGAAATGAGATGCCATAGAATTACATTCTGGAAGTAGAGTTATTTGATGTGTGGGGGATAGATTTCATGGGTCCCTTCCCTTCATCATACTCTAATCAATATATTTTAGTTGTTGTGGATTATGTGTCAAAGTGGGTGGAAGCTATTCCATCACCCACTAATGATGCCAAGGTGGTTGTGAAATTTTTGAAGAATAACATTTTCACAAAATTTGAAGTTCTAAAAGCACTTATTAGTGATGGAAGGAGTCATTTTTGCAATAAACAACTTGAAGTGTTACTGTAGAAATATGGAGTGAAACACAAGATAGCTACTCCATATCATCCTCAGACGAGTGGTCAGGTTGAGGTATCTAATAGGGAGTTAAAAAGAATTGTTGAAAAGATGGTTAGTGCATCAAGAAAAGATTGGGCAAGGAAAATTAATGATGCACTTTGGGCTTATAGAACAACATTTAAAACTCCTATCGGAATGTCTCCATACTAATTGATGTTTGGAAAATCCTGTCACTTGCCAGTGGAGTTGGAACATAAGGCTTTTTAGGTAATAAAATTTTTGAATTTTGATACTAAAGTTGTCAAAGAGAAGAGACTCCTCCAACTTAATGAACTTGAGGAATTTAGGTACCAGGCTTATGAAAGTGCTCGCTTGTACAAGGTAAGAACAAAGAAATGGCATGATAAGAAAATTTCTTTCAAGCATTGTGAACCAAGACAACAGGTATTACTGTTTAATTCAAGGTTAAAGTTGTTTCCTAGAAAGCTAAAGACAAGATGGTCTGGACCATTTATGATAAGCAAAGTTTCTCCATTTAATGCTGTTGAGCTAGTTGAGCTAAGTTCTGGAAGAAAATTCACAGTAAATGGGCATAGCCTAAAGCATTATTTTAGAGAGGAGGTTAATAGGCAGAGATCAATCTTAACATTGTCATGAAGAATTGCAAGACGTCAAGCTAATAACATTAAAAAAGTGCTTATTGGGAGGCAACCCAATTACACAAGCTGCTGAAGAAAAAGAAGAGGAAGATGATGAATGAAGCCTATTGCGATTTTTGGAGAGTGAAAAGGGGAATTTTAGTATTTAATTTCATTTCTGTTTCTTTATTTTAATTTTATGTTTCTTGCATGTTTCTTCTTAGTTAAGATGTTATTTTGCATGTAGGAATTAATTTGTTATTATTGTTCATGTGGGGATTTGTTGGTAAACCATTAGTACTTAATTGAAGGGTATTTTGATAGGAGTAGTGTTGAATGCTCAGTGATGGATAAAGAATCTTTAAATTGAAATTAACTGTTCACTGTGTCTTCATTTACACTTCTTGCTGATTTTCTGAGACTGAGATTGTGTGGTTTCTTAGGAGAGGAATTGGATATTTTCTAGAAAATGCTTATGAGATACATTTGAATTGATTATAGTTCTGGGTAGCGTTTGATTCTCTGTTAAGGTGAAAACCTAGATTAGTGCATTTTGGGTGAAATGATCAGGCATTCTTTGAACTGTTTGAGCCTTTGAAGCTTATCTAACAATGTATATCCTTAAGTCCTTTTTGAAGCAAAAAAGAAAAAAAGCCTTTTCTTTTGTTTCACCCACATTTATCTTATTTTTTTAAGCTTAAAAAATAAAAATAAAAAAAAAAAAATTTCTCACCTAAAATAAATTTTGTTAGGTTTTGAAGTGGTGCATTACATGTTCTGTTCTTTTTCATAATTAATGCCATCTTATCATGAAATGAGTTGTAAAAAAATATATATATAAAATAAAAAAAGAAAAAATATATAAAGAAAAAAATGTATAATAAAAATAAAATAAAAATAAAAATTTATGGCATTATTTCGTTTTTGTTTTGGACTATGATGCATACTTCAATTACTCAACCTAGAGTAAATTTTCCTTTTTCCTTCTTTCTTAACCTTGACCTTAGCCTATCATTATAAACTGTAAAAGACCCTTTTGATCACTCAGGTGCATTATTCTATATTAATGGAGATGAGGATAAAAGACATATCCTAAGTTCAAGAGGATTTTTGGATGTTTTCATAATCTGATTCAAAATCATTATTTAAGATTGATCTTGAGTTTTGCACATTTTGGGATTGGAGATCCAGGTTGTTGTGAGTGAATGCATGATTTGTTATGATTTTTAATGCTTCTTCCTAATTGTGGCATGAAGAAGATTCTGAGAGCATGTATGATACACTATTTCTTTTTGCTTGAGGACAAGCAACATCTTAGGTTTGGGGGTGTGATGTGTTATTTATTTATGTAATTTTGCATGAGATAAATGCATATTTGCACTTATATTCTATGTGCTTCATTGCTTATTTATTGAGTATTTTTATGGAAATTCATTGGAAAAAGATACTTAGATGCTTGGTATTTCATTTTCAGGTTTCAAAGTGACTCTTTAAAGCATTAGAAAAGGATCCAGAACTAATACCATGCAAATGGTAGAGAATCGAAGCAAATATGTTCATTTGGCCAAGAACACGGGGTATGGGAACCCCGTGTGGAGGGCCGTGTAACTTTTTATGAGTTTCAGCCTTGTTGAGCAAAAGAACACAGGGTACAACACGGGGTATAGGAACACCGTGTGGATGGCCGTGTAAGTTTCTATGAGTTTGGAACCTTACTAAGCAACTTTTAAGCCCTTCACAAAAGAACACGGGGTACAACATGGGCCATGTCATACCCCGTGTACTTTGCCGATATCAAATTTTATACAGAAAAAGAGAAAAAAAAAGGACAGAAGGTTTTGGGTGTTCGAGGGAAAACAAGGGGTTCTCAGGAGAAAAAGGGGCATGGACGATAATAGGAAGAGATTGAAGACCTTTCCGCTCAAAATCTTAGGTTCTGGACATGGATTTTCTTTCTTTCTTCTCAATTGTTTTCTATTTTATTATGAGTTGCTAGAAACTATAGCTAGAGGAAGGGATTGGTTCTGAATTAATTATATTTGGTTTAGATTTCTGATACTTTGATATAGATTCCTTGGATTAATTGTTCATCTTTTGTGTTTATATGCAAAAAGTTATGAGTTGTTATTCATGATTAGCTTAGGGTTCTTACATGATTTAGGAAAATTGTGTATGAATTAGCTCTAAAGATGAATAATATGAATATGAAGGATTAGGAATAATTCTTGAGTTTTATACGACAAGTGGATTGATTTCTAAGCTTAATCCAAACTTATGTTGAAATTTAGTCAAGGAATTGTTATATTTTAGCATGAGTAGGAGATTTGATTCACCAAGGAATTGGGGTCAGTTTACTAATAATCCTGTCATTAATCTAAAATTTTCAAATCATGTATTTGAGGAATTCAATTAAAAAGTAAGAAAATTCAGACCATCCCAACCTCTAGTGTCTTGAAAATTTGAGATTATCTGTTACTTGTGTTAAGTTATTATAAATCTTGTTTTCATTCTCCATTTTAGTTACGTTTTGAGTTAGAGCTTTCTTCAATCCAAACATTTGATTTTATTTAAATAGAAATTTAGTTAGTGAAGTATTGTTTGATAGCATCAATTCTTGTGGGAAAATACCCACTTTCCGTGGTTATTACTTAAACGATTTGGTACATGTGCCAATCAGTTATCACAATGACCTTCGCCCCTAATTTCATAAATTAATCATCATTCAAAATAGCATTGTAGAACAAATGAGGTTAAAACATTGTTAGAATGTCATGTGTTACAAGTTTTTTTTTAATTCAAGGAGTTTCGATATTCAACAGGCCTCAATAAACATATTTGGACTTCTAACTAATTTGAAGTCGAGTTAAGTTAAACATCTTTTGGGAAGTAAAATTCTATCAATAATAATTTTTTTTTACAAAATTCGAATTTGAAATTTTATTTAAGAGGATTGAGTTTCTAATCACTCGAACTAATTGTTATTGATATAAGTGTTATAAGTCACAATTGATAATTTTATTGCTTTGATTAATCTTCTCTAGATTTAAATTTGATTTTAATTTTTTAGATATGTAAATTTAATAAATTAATTATTTTTTAATCAAAAAAATAAAATAAAATTATACATAATTATAAAAAAATGAAATCAAATAGGAGTTTTTTTTTTTAAATTAAGTATATCATTGAAATTAACTTTTATTAGTTTAGTAGTAGTAGGATGTAGTAGTTGGAATCCATTTTACTTGATATAAAGCTTGAACATGTTAAAGTGTTCTATTGGACTCTTGCCTCATCAAATTTAAAATTAATTTGTATTTATCCAAATCAATTAAAAGATTAGTTAAATTTTTAATTACCTATATAAATTACTAAAGAATAAATAAAAAATACTTAATTATATTTTTAATCCTCTTAATTTAAAAATTGACCACATTTGATTCTCTTTAACATAAAATTCTATTTTGGTAATTGTAATATATAAACCAATCCAAATTTGATCCTTTATCTTACCTTCTGTTAACAAGTGGAGAGGGCCATGCTAGCTTATAGAAACTTAACATGGTTTCCATTATAAAAACTTAGGAGTTATTTGATTTATACAAGAAGTTACTTTTTGTACAAAGTTAATTTTCTTAGGAAATAATTTTCTACTTGAACTTTCTAAGAATTATTCAAAATTGTTTAGTTGATATGTAGGAAGTGATACTTTCTTAGAAATAACTTCCTATATTTTATTTAGTTTAATTTTGAAGATCTTAGGAAGCATTAACAAAATGACTACTATATCATCAATATTATTATAATACAAATTAATAAATTTTAGTTGTTATTAATTAAATTTAATAAAAATAATTTTGTTACTGTATGTATAAATAATATAAAAAGCAAAACTTACCTAGAAGAAAGGTAGGTAAATAACTTTTTATACTTTGTGGATAGTAGAATTTTTTAAAAAGTTTCATTTCCTCTAATTTGTTAAATAATAGCCAATCAAACAACTTATCTTTTTCTTATTTTTTGAGAAATAGAATTTTTTATACTATTGAGGTGAACTGAATGACCTTATGTCAAATAAGGGGAATAGTCTTCTTTTTGTTTTTATTTTCATTTTCTTTTCTTTTTTAATTATATTTTTCATATGATTGATGCCCATACCCCTTCTCCAAAATATTTCATTCTTCTTTGCTTTTCACAAAGAGCCTCACCTTATAATTACCTAACAAGCATCGTTAATATCCATTATTGCTCTTAATTTTGTCACCTTTTGTCAATTATGATTTTTGGTCATCCAGTTCATGGCAGGGAGTATGCAAAAATGTAAGTAAATTAACAGGAATAGGTTTGGTTGGCTTTATGTAGAAAGATGGGTTTCATACATCTATTATAGAAAAATGGAATTCAGTTAATTGATTTATTGCATAAAGATGTGTTTGGTTGTTTTGCTGCATAAAGATTGGGTTTTATTTTCATCTAGTTTTGGAGAATAATATTATGATGTTTTGGCAGTCTTGATTTTTGCATATGGTTAGCCAGAAAAAATTATTAAACAATTATTAATGAAACTTGATTTATTAGGGAACATGAGCAAAGTGTATTGGGCTACTCTAGGCAATTGCTTTTTATTGTTTAAAGTTTTGGGTTAAAGGGGGATTATGTAAGGTTAATGTCAGTAGTTTTGTGAAATTTACAATGCTCTATTTTTGAAGATAGGAATTGAACAATAATTGTATTGTGAAGAAAGGAATAGGTAAAAATGAAACTGTATTTATGAATTAATTGTAGATATAGCAACAACAAGAGCATTAATAATGTATGCTTAATTAAATATTAATTTTCACTATATCAAAAACCTAAGATAATTTATTGATCAATCATTGTTGTACTTGATATGAAGTGGTTGTTAGGAACTATAGTTTTTTTTCTACTTTGGGGCCATAATGGAAGAGTATAGGTTGATAAATACAAAATTATTAGGTTAACATAAATCACAATCTGTAGTCAGTCTACCAATAAAAGGCCATTGGCTTATGATCGCCCTATCGATAAATAATCTAGAAACTTGATAATACGTAATAAATAACTAACCTTAAAGATACCTGAGTTAATTGCCTGGTCACTAGTGTGTGTGATCGACCTAACCAAAGGGTTAAGGTCAGTAAAACACTAATATGACAAGAGTAATATTAAAAAAGTTTTCTCCTAGCGAAGATTGGTTTACCTTTGGTTAAAATAACTAATTTACCCTTTTTAGAACTTTCTAAATTACCTCTATATAAGGTAGTTAGCTATAATTTTCTAAGGATTATGAACTCTTTACACTCACTTACTACCTTACTTTCTATTTCTTAGAAATAGTATTAATTTAGGCATCAGAAGTTCTTAAGTAGCAATTGCCACAAGGTTTTCTTACAGGTGATCTACCTATGATTGTAATTTGATTGTTTGCCTCATGACTGCTCTCAGCAAGGCATAACTTATCTTTGCCTTAGATGACCATATTTCTAGTAAACAATCACATCATTTGCTAAGTTGGAATTCTATTTGCCTAGTAAGGCTTGTTTAACAAAGACATAGTTATTTTGACCTAATGTGGCCACATTCAAAAACAAGAAGCATTAAAATTATTTACAAATTTTATAGAACTAAATGAATATAATATGTAAATTAGAAACTAAAATTGAAATTAAGCTAAAAAGGTATTTCCAAGGTAGATTACAACATTTTTTTAACAAATATGATACCATCCTTTTTGTTTACTTATATTTATGAATTACAGTGACTAGTGCAAATTATTATTTAAATTATTTGTTGCAGATGAACAAAAAATAATTTTAATTAAATTAAATTCATCAAGGGTGACTAAGATTATGTATAAAGATGTTATTTAGACAGTTCAAAGCCATATTTCCTTCTAGAGTACCAAGAGTTTTTCTTTTGCTGGCTAATTCACTTTATCTAAAGTTGTGCTAGCAAATATACTTGTCCATTCCATGCAAACTAAATTTCTTTTAAGTGTTACATGTGAAGAGATTGACAAGTTTATTGGAAATTTTCTATAGAGCTTAAATCCAAATCTTCATAAGTTTCATTTGGTTAATTAGAACCAAGTATGTCATGAGAAATTGAAAAGGCATTTAGAGTTATGACAAATGTAAGCTAATAATAAAGCCTTGCTGATGAAGATTGCTTTTAACTTAATGAAGGAAAAGCAGATATTATAGGCTAGAATTATTAGAAGCAAATATTGTGTACCTAAAATAAAGGATAAACCAAATGCTTTATAAACCTTTACAAAGGAATAAAAAAAGTGTAGGTTATGTTCAGTGCTACTGCTTTAGTATCCAAAGTCTGTAGAGAGGATGTTGTAACTTGGATACCATCCTTAGATGGTAGTTATTTGTGAAATCTACAAATGAAATATTAATAAACTCCTCAAATATTAGGTACTAATATTAATTAGAAAGGGCTCCAGAGAGAGTGAAGACTTTTTAATGGCTTTTAGTTTAGAATAAATTGTTAATTAATGTTCAGAGAGTGGTAAGAAGAATGCTAGAATCTAGAACTTTTGAAAAATTTAGTGCTAGCCCTAAAACTTCTTGCTTGTTATAAGGGACTTCTCAACTATGATTGATAACTAGATGCCAATGGTCTAACCTTCATATTGGCACCAATTCTTCAACTATTCCTTAGAAGACTAGTGTGATCTAAACTTAAAAAATGACTTGTCATAAGAGAAACAAGGTAATTGGAAGCTATGTTAGATTTTCTATTGTTGATCTATTAATTTAATAATAAAATAGGATATAAAAGGTAAAGCCTAATATTAAAGTGATTGAATAGTTCAAGTCCAATGGTAATCTAACTTAACTAATATGCTAGTAGGTAGTTCTCGGTGATAAGTTAATTCATTAATATTATTAATATAAATAAGGGTCACTACTCCTAAATCCTATGATTGATTTTATCATGACTTGAGCTAACTTGTGACTGGCGTGGATTCCATTACCCAGTTTCCACTAACCTTAGGACTATTTACCATAATTCTACTCAACAGAAGTTTTCGTATTTCTGTATAACTCAAATCCATTTCAAGTTCTTACAAGAAAACATATAGAGTTTTCTTTATTTTTTTTATAACTTTTGAGGGCCACATGTCCTAAATCACAAAACCTATATTCTTTATAGATACAATTGCATTATCAATATATAGAATATTACACTACTTCAATATGTATACACAGATGAATAATTCAATACATCAACTATTGAATTAATCTAATCTCTATATGTATATCCCAATCTTATTCCAATTGTTAAAATCCTTTAACCAGCCCGTCTTTGATTCTCCATGAATGCAACAAAACTCAAACATTTTAATCTTAACCTAAAAATATTGAAAATAGAATGGAATAAGTTACGAGAACTCAGTGAGCATATATCTATCTCTTTTAAATGTAATTTTAATTATATTAAATAGTCACGTGCTGATTAGATATTCAATTAAAAAAGTAATTACAATCCAAACTCCTTGAGTTTTTGAGATATACAAGATCAAGCCTTGGCTTAAGTATTTATCTACACACAACTTTGCTTTCATATTTGACATTACAAATTACAATAATCTTAACTATTCACTGATACATAATATCATTATCATATCACATGCACCTATTTTGGGTGATTATCACATTCACAAACAGTCATTTAGGCTTAATTACAATTGAAGCATTACAATCATGTCAAGTCTTTCCAATCATATCAAGCTATAATATCCAATTACGAATATAATTTCAATACCATATCATATTACATAATTATTCATAATCAACATGTATGCATCCAATTTTTATCTTTCAGTCCAGCCTTATACACCATATGCCTTTCCATTATTGTTCCTTTCGAGCTAGCCTTATATCCCACCTGCCTTTTTACTAGGAATTTCCCATCTGATTTTCACATCATCACCTTAATCATATTTCTCATTTCAAATACCAATTGTGGCATAATTCAGATCATAATATACACAATAGAGCTCAGCTCTATAAATCATAATTTCAATGTAATCTTAATACAATTTAATTATTCCTTATCACTAGGCAAATGAACATATAACACAATATATATATCAACACCACCATACTTTCTTGTATGGTCGCAAGTATTATTATATATTCAATCAATATCACATACTTTCATAATCTATCATTCTGATAAGCATTAATAAGTAACCATATAAGTTTAATCATACTATGAATCTCACTTGTCATCATATTTCAAATTTGCTATCAATCAGTAGTCAATAACATCATCACAATGCCATGCAAGCCTATCATTCTCTATAATAGGTAATTACTAACTCATCACAAGCATCATTTCTAAACTCCTTTTACATTAACACACGATCGATTTCATTATACATTTTATAATTTTCTCTTACTTTATTTAAGATTCATCAGTAAATAAATAAATGGTATTTAATATTTACAAGAAAAAATATAATTTATGATATTTAAACACTTTAATATTTAAAACACTAATTTAGTATAGGGTATTTACTCACCTAGTGATGTCTAGTTACCTTTAGACATTCTAGGATATCTATGATTATTTTTATTCCTTTCTTTATTACACCACTTATAATGATAAACTATAAATATAAGAGTATTACTTATTTTGTTTACAAATATTCTAATTCCAAGTTCAAATCATAACTTAATAAATTATTCTAGGTCATTGGCTTCTTATATTTTTCCAATGTTAACTTTAAAACTAAATTTTATCCCTGCATAAAATTTATTTAGAATCGAGTTTATATGTATAAAATATTAAAATGTGAGGCTCTTAATCAAACTTTATTCATATCACTCTACTATCTTGTAATATCACATTCTTATATCTTTAGAGAAATTACCATAAAGAAATTGGAGATTTTCATAAATGAGGAATCTTTGAATCAATTACAAAATAATCGTAATTTGAAAGCTTAATAGTCTTTGAAGACCTAAATCATATCATATTATAAAACTAAACACTTAGTTCTAAGTAATCTAAACACCATTCTATAGAAATCAAATAACACAATTTAAGTATTTGCTTGAATTAACTTTTAACACCGAAACATTAGGTTTTTAAGACACTAATTTATTATAATAATACTAGTATATCATTCTAGAGCATCCATTTCTAGTCTTATCAATTCTATAGTGGGTAAAAAGAATATGATAATAAAATAGAATTTTCTCTTTTTAAATCTATCATAAGACAAATGAATTATTAGAACTTTATACTAGTAAAACAATTTATTCATATTATTTTACAAAGTTATATGTTTGGTTTATAATATTTTTATCTATACGTTAATAAGGTCACCTGATCATAATTCTCATATCTAGCTCTAAATCATCTTATCACATTAGTACTATTTGTATAATAGTATCATGGACTGGAGCACATTACTATATATATGCATATATATAAGTTTCATATATCATGGTATCTCAATTTCAATTTATCCATAATATGAGGTAATCAATTTATCATCTCAATCATTCTTATTCATAATACCATAACTTCAAATACATTCATATTTAGATACTAGAACACTCAATTGTCAAAAGGTAATTCCACACTTATCATGTGTGGTCACAAGCTAAGCATAATCACAATCATAGTCTTAGTCAAAGTATACATTCATTTCAATCAAACAATAACCCACACGATGCCTTTCATCATATCATTTTCAAAAGGTCAATCAATAGTAATTAACAAGAAATAAATGGTACATTGGAAGCACCTTTATACACCATAATCCTTATCATAATGGGAAACAACTAGATCACAAGTATTTCATACTCATTTATATCAAAGCATACATCTATACACATTCAGTCTTTTAGTTTTATGATATATTATCCTAGTAAATAAAACAAATAGAGCATAGGAAAATTAAGTAGAGAGGTTATTTAGATAGATATACACTCACCTGGGAGTATCCATTTGCTCTAATGATTTTCAAGCATTCCACTTTCATTCCTTTTTCCTTTTTTCTACTTCACAATTCATGAGGATAATTTGTAAATATTAATATTGTTATGCACTTATCCTATCAATATTATAAACAGCTTATCTTTTATGTTTAGAGATCAAACATCCCATGTTATACCCTTATAAATCATGAAAACACAAAATAAGATGGGTATGATTGACTATAGAGTCATCATCTTTGAATAATGCCTTGTAGATGATTTAAAAATTATGAATAGATTATTTGTAAAACTTATTTCAAGTAAAAATAGATTCAATTAGCTTTCATAGACTATTTATTCACCCAAATCGGTTAAAATTTGAAGAGGTTACGCCTTTTAGAAAATATGCATGAAAAATCCATTTTTTGAAATTATGAGTTTCTAACCTTTGTCTACTATTTTGATGATATCTCAATATATATATAATATTTTGATTTGAAACTAATTTCATTTGAAAGTAGACTTAATTACCTTTAAAATTATAGGTGGTTTGTTTAAAATAGACATAAGATGAAAGAGTTATGCTCTTTCAAATTCAACATAAAATTTACAGTCGATAAATCGATTGGTGAATTGATTCATCAACCACTGAACCCCCAGAATCGATTCATTAACCTCTAAATCCCTAAAATCGATTGGTTACTTAAATTTTGAAAGCCAATTTTACCTTTGGATCCATAGAATCGATTAATGAATTCACTCATACATGAAAATTTTAATTTTTTATGAAATTGTCACTGTATAACTGATCCAAAACATTGTATAAACACATATAATGTACATCAAACCTAAGTATAATCATTAATATACTTCTCCAACATCTTATATCATCTCTTTCCATCATTTATTACTTCCATAATATAAAAATAAACTAGAATTAAGCAAAATTAGAAACTAGCCTATATTTCATCTATATCTTTATATAACTTCAAAATCTATAGATTTAACTAGATTATCCACTTACCTTATATGGAAGAGGATGCTAAAAGACTAGTTTGAAAATCTTTCAAACCTAACCACATCAAAATCCATAGATTCAAGAATTAGGGTTTGGAATTCTTGATAGAACTAAATGACCTCAAATTTCTTTATCGACTAAGAAGAAATAGTAATGATTCTTGATAAAAGTAACATTGTTACCTTGATTGGATGAAGAAATCAAGAAGAATATAGGTTTTCCTTGCTTGATTGAAGGAGTAAAGTAGAGATTGTGTAGAGAGAGTGGAGAGAAATTAAGAAATGAGGAAATGAGAGAGAGGTTAGGGTTTAGGATTGAAATAGAGAAAATAAAGCCCTAGGAGCATTTTTGAAAAAGTACTCTTAAACTTCTTCTATACTCATATATTCATTCATATCAGTATATAATTTTATACTTTATGATTCCAATAAATTTTTTCCATCAAAATTTCACCCAAATTATATTCCCATATCCTTGCTTTTTATTAACTCTATTTTATTCCATAGTTCACACATAAAATTTCTAATCCACTCGAATTTACTGATCGCCTCAAGTATTCTTTCTCACAAAATAAATTTCAAATTTACTATAATTTAAGGAGGGTGTAACAAATTTTGTACACTCTTTATTAGTATCAGAAAGCCTATCTAATTAAGTTTTCATCTAAGGTTGATAGGAGTAATAAATCATTATATGCTTATGATCAAGATCGATTGTGAATTGTTTATGACTTGTAGCAAATCTTAATTTTATATTTATCTTCTAATAGATTTATTAGATAAAAATAAATATTTTTTTCACATAATTTAATTGAAATTATTATTTTATAAAATTTTTATTTTAGCAATTGATATCAAAGACTTTGAATTATATGGATTCAATATATTATTATGTAGATTCAAGAATTAAATTTTATCTTTTGAATAATATTATATTTTGTAACAAATTATCCTAGATGAAAATTGTTATGAATCTCTAATTAT
Source organism: Sindora glabra (assembly GCA_020226215.1). Classification (NCBI taxonomy): domain Eukaryota; kingdom Viridiplantae; phylum Streptophyta; class Magnoliopsida; order Fabales; family Fabaceae; genus Sindora; species Sindora glabra. The sequence continues at coordinate 24,769,769 of CM035236.1, forward strand.
TTTGTGGCCCTCCAATTTAATTATTTATAATTGTAAATATTATTTTATTATTGATGATTGTGATATGCTTTGAATACATATTTGATTTATGTGGTATAAATTTCAGGATTGTATGTATGATTTTACTTAAAAATCCAAATCATAAAATTCCAAGGAGTATATTTTTTAGACTCCATGTACGTTTTTGGACTATATATATATATATGTCACACTATTTTTTGGATTCCATATGTGTTTGTCTATTTTTCACGAGATCCGATATATATTTTCTTATGTTATTTTCTTTTCATAAGATCCCATATATGTTTTATTAGCTTGTCCATTTTTTCTCTATATTTTTATGTTTTTTTATTTATTTGAAATGAGTCTTTCACTATAAAAAAATACCAAAATTGGTTCTTTCAAATGCCTAGTGTCATTTTGAAAAATTCTTTTTCCAATTTTTGGTGTATTGATTACAATTTGATGAATATCATGAAAAGATTTCCTCATGTATAATTTTTGCAAGGTTCTATTTGATTAAAAAAAATGGGGGAAACTCTAGTATTGATTTTATAAAATTGATCATGGCAATTTCGGCCACTTCCAAGGATCTTCTATGATTATGGATTTTTGAAATTTTTGAGATCAAATTTGATGTTATTTTCATTTTTAGTGGATTACAATTTAAGGAAAATATTTTTTGCATTTATATATTTATATTTAAATACAATGTTTTTTAAAGGAAAAACCATCAAAACTACATGATTTAATTGAAATGGATTTTAAATGCAATTTTCTTGAAAATTTTGCATTCAAATGCATTAAAGAAAATTTATGTATGAAAATCAGGCTAATATATATATATATATATATATATATATATATATATATATATATATATATATATATATAATAAAAATTGTATTGTTTTGGGCTCTACTATTTGAGTTGGATTTATTAGGTTTTTTTTAGATTTTTTTGAAATTAAAAATATTTTAATTCTTTTTCACTATTTAATTTGAATGACTAATTCATATTATTTTAGGTTAAAAATTTTGCTGTTATGTTTTTGTATATTGGTCCTCCACATATATTTTTATGGAATTTTTGGACACTGCTTGGTTTATTAATGATTTTTCTATGTATATGTATATGTATATGTATATATAAGAAAATAATTTTAGAAAGTTGTTTATAATAATGTTATACCATGAAATTGTGGATTGTTTTGGGCTTTAGTCTTTGAGTTAGATTATTAGGTTTTTTTTCAGATTTTTTTGAAATTAAAAATATTTTAATTCTTTTTCGCTATTTAATTTGAATGGCTAATTCATATTACTTTAGGCCGAAATTTTTACTATTATGTTTTTGTATATTGGTCCTCCACACATATTTTTGTGGAATTTTTGGACACTGCTTGGTTTATTAATGATTTTTTTTGTGTATATGTATATATAAGAAAATAATTTTAGAAAGTTGTTTATGCTTATGTTATACTATGAAATTTTGTGTAGTTATGAGCTTACTTATCATTGGCCTAATTGTATAAAATTTTTGTTCATTTTTAATAAAATAGTAGTTAAACTAAAGAGAGCATCATATTAAAAATATTTTAATACTCTATCGGTATAATATTATTAATGTGATTTGTTAGTGATAACATAAGTGTAGAAATGAGTATTATGTTTGTAAAATTTTCATCACCTTATTAGTGTTAAAATTTTAAGAATATGATATTTAATTTTTGTATTACATTAGATGATCTTTAATGCCCTATTGGTATTAAGCCTTATAAGTGTAATATTAGGTTTAATTGCATAATTTGCTAAGGAAGAATTCTAGCATGATTAAGGTTAAATATGCATTAATTTATTCCTTTAGCTCCTTTACATATGTAATTAAAATGCTTAATGGGATGAATCATGAAAACTGGGCAGAATTATTGAAATTATATTTTGCAATCTCTAATCTTGATCTAGCAATTAGAGAATTAGGACTTTAGATAAATGCTGAGTCTATGGTAGATTAAAAAAATTAATATGAAAAGTGGACTTACTCTAATAGAATATGTTTAATGGTAATGAAGTACATGATAGATAAAACAACATTCTCAAAATGATAAATGTAAAAGAGTTCTTACATTCTGTGGCAGAAAAATATAAGAAATTCGATAAGGTTAAGAAAGGATGATATCTTCCATTGCTTGAAAAATTAGTATATGATGATGTCAGTAGAGTCAAACAACATATTCTGAGATTGGTTAATTATTACAACGAGCTGAAAACCATGCAAGTTGATCTGGGAAAAAGTTATTTGACTTGGCGTGTATTAGAATCTCTTCCACCTCAATTTGATGTTTTAAAAACAACTTATAATACTTAGAAATTAGAATGGACTATTAATTAGATGATTTCAATTATTACATATATAAAGGAAGAAATGAAGAAATGAAAGGCTTTAGCAGTTAATTATATCTCTCATAACACACATTCAGATCATGGTGGAAGGTCTAATCTGAAAGACAGTAAAGGATGCTATAACTATGGAAGGAAGAAAGTTGAGAAAGGTAAATCTAGTAGACAATAGTGCCATAAACCTAATAAAGCCCAATTTAAGGGTAATTGCAAGTTTTGTAAGAAGTATAGGCATGAGGAATTAGACTATTTTAAACACAAGAAATGAGTTGAGAAGAAAAAGAAAAGTACCTATCTAGATCTAGTTTATTTTAAGTTAAACATTTTTGATGTATTATTAAACTATTAGTGGTTAGATATTGGTGAAACTATTCATATAACCAATTATTTTCATCCACTGACAAATATAAGGAAACCAAGTGAAGGAGAACTGATTGAGTTAAAGTGGAGCACATAGTATTGGTGAAGTTGAAATTGAAGACTAGCATGAACTTTTACTTAATAATGTAATTTATGTACCTTCCATGAGAAAGAATTTAATTTCAATTGTTACTTTAGATTTTGTTGGATAATCTTATTATTTTAGAAATAGAAAATTTAAATTATTTTATAAATCTTTTATTGTTGGTACTGGTCGTATGTGTGATAGATTATATAGAATTGATTTAGATGCTAAGTTCATGAATTTAATAAACTTTGTTGTCGATAAGAAAAAATATCAAATTGATGAAAGATCCTTAATGCTTCGTGATTTGGACTTCTTAAATTTTAGAATATATATATATATATATATATATATATATATATATATATATATATTACATTAAAGGAAAACTCATAGCTAGAGCTAGAAAATGGTAAGAAAAGTAGAAAGGAAAATATTCTAGAACTAATCCACATTGATATTAGTGAGCTTATCACACCTAATACTATGGGAGGCTACAAAAACTTCATTATATTTATTGATGATTATTGCAAATTTGGTTGGATAAAGTTGCTCAATGAGAAGTTAGAATTGTTAAAAGCCTTTAAGTTATTCTAGCTAACAGTTGAATTAAAATTAGAGAAATAGATAAAGTATATTAATTCTGATAAAGGTGGCAAGTATTATAGGAGGTACAATGAAACAAGAAAAAACCTTAGTTCTTTTGTGAGATACCTACTAAATTATAGAATTTAAGCAACTTACATCATGCTTCATACATTGGAGTAGAATGAAATTGCAGAAAGGAGGAATAGAACTCTTATGTATATGGTAAGATGCATGCTAGCCCATACTTCATTACCAAGATTCTTATAGTGTGATGCAACAACAACATATATCTTAAATCAGGTTCCTGGAAAGTTGGTGCCTAATACCTTTTAATTTTATGAACTATTAAAGGGTAAGGAACCTAGTTTGAGGCATTCTTGAGTTTGGGGTTGCAAAATTTAAGTAAAATTGTGCATCCATTAACAAGGAAACTTGACTCAAAGACTATTAATGGATACTTCATTAGGTACTGCAATGGCTTGATAGGAAGCAGATTTTACTTCCAACTTATTTGACTATAATAATTGAGTTTGATTGAGCTATCTTCTTTGAGGATGAGTTAGATAATAGAAGCCAAATACCATGCATTATGGATTTCTCTAAAGATAGAACAATTGTTTCATTGGCACTAACATTGGGAGAATCATCTTCTGTCACTCCACCATTAAGGAGATCCTATAAAGTTTGTATATTAGTAATTTCTAATAATTATATTATAATGTGTAGGAGTATGAATATGATATTAATGATGATACTAATCCTATAACTTTTTATCAAGCTATATCTAGTTTAAATTATTTTAATTGGATAAATATTATGAAGAATGAATTAAGTTCAATGCATAAGAATCAAATGTGGATCTAGTAAAGCTTCCTATAAGTTGTAAGTCGATTGAATATAAATGGGTCTTCAAGATCAAGAGAGATGATCGAGGTAAAGTTGAGAGATACAAGGTTAGATTTATAGCAAAATGGTACACCTAAAAGGATGGTATGGATTATAGGGAAACTTTTTCACTAGTTTTAACCAAAGACTTATTCTGTGTTGTTATGGCTTTGGTAGATAATTTTAATTTAGAGTTGCATTAGATGGATGTAAAGACAACCTTCTTGAATGGTGATCAATTAAAGATTATTTATATAAACCAATTAGATGGTTTCCAAAAGAAAGGAAAAGAGTACCTTGTGTGTTAACTTTAAAAGTCCATATATGACTTAAAACAAGCTTTTAGATAATGGTACTTCAAGTTTAATGAGGTAGTGACTTCTCTTGTGTACAAGAAGAATGCAATGAACTAGTGTATTTATATATTGATAAGTGTGAGTAGTTTTATTATTCTAATAGTATATGTGGATGACATTTTCTTTATAAGCAATGATATGAACTTACTAACTAGAACAAAATAAATGTTATCTAAATATTTTGATATGAAAGATCTTGAAAATACCTCTTATGTTCTAGGGATAGAGATCCATCGTGATAGATCTCAAGGTTTGCTTGGTTTGTATTAGTAGACTTACATTGAGAAAGTATTGAAGAGGTTTAACATATTAACTTACTTTTAAGTTTCCACACCTAATTCAAAAAGGAAAATTTTTTCTAAGTCTCAGTGTTCTTAAAATAATGTTGAAATATAAAAAATGAAAAATGTCCCATATACATCAATTGTTAGTAGCTTGATGTATACTTAAGTATGTACACATCTTGATATAGCTTGTGCTATGGTATACTAGGGAGATACTTGATTAATCTTGGTCAGAGACATTAGATTACTGTAAAAAGAGTCATAAGGTATCTCTAAGGTACAAAAAATTATATGCTAACCTATAAGAGATCGAGAAATCTTATAGTCACAAGTTACTTGAATTCAAATATTATTGGTTGTCCAAATGATTACAAATTTACATTTGGATATATCTTTATGATGACAGGAGGAGCTATTTCATGGAAAAGTATTAAGTAGCCTTTAACAGCAACCTCTATTATAAAAACAGAATATGTTGTATATCATGAAGCCATTTGCATTGCTGTATGATTAATGAATTTTATGACTTATTTTGAAATTATTGAGAGCATAAAAAAATATTTGACTATCTATTATGATAATATTGCTAGTGTAAACCTTTTTTATAATAATAAAAGTTCTGCTTGTAGGAAGCATTTTGATATAAAGTATCAGTTTGTGTGATAGAAGGTATGCGAACATATTACATATATTGAACATATTTCCATGGAATGTATGTTTGCATATCCACTTATCAAAAGCTTTAACAATAGGAATATATCATAATCATGTAATTAATATAGGATTAGCTAAATTTTTTGATGTTTTAGGTTAGTGGGAGTACTATAATGTAAATTGTTTTCTTGAGATATACATATATTGTCATAATTTTACTATGTAAATCTTATTAAGCATAATCTTGTTATATATATCTTTATCAGATATTGTATATGGTTAGCAAGGTATAAGTGTATAGTATATATATTTTATTGATATCCTTATTGGATACTATGTTTTATGTTACTGGATATTTATTATTTCAATTTAGACTAATGGGTATAAAGATATCATAATTTTCTTTTACATCTTATTAAAGTGATTACTATTATTGAATTATATAATCTAAGTAAGAGATTGTTAGATTTTTTGTTGTGGACTTATTTATTCAATAATAAAATAGGATATAAAAAGTTTGACCCAAAATTATGATTGAATAGTTTAAGTCCAATGGTAATCTAATCCAGCTAATGTTGTAATGAGTAGTTCTTAGGAATGGATCGACCTATTAATGCTATTAATATAAATAATTGTTACTACTATTAAACTTTATGACTGATTCTGTATACTCTTTATCAATATTAGAAAGTTTCTCCAATTAAGTTTTTATTTAGGATTGACAAGAATAGCAAATCTTTATTATAATTTATGATTAAGATTGATTGTAAATTGTTCGTGATCTGTAGCAAATCTTGATTTCATATTTACCTTATAATGGATAACAAATTTATCAGATAACAATAAATTATTTTTTTTCACATTTAATATTATTCTTTTCATATAATTTAATTGAGATTATTATTTTATAAAAATTTTATTTTAGCAAGCTATTGTTTGGATTTGCCTGCTGGCTTCTATGGTATCATAGGAATTAGATGACTTTCTCGGATAAGGGAAAAGGAGGAGAACTAGTTTTAGAGACTTATTGGAGGGTGCATGAATTTTGTGTTGGAACGAGTACGCTTAGTGAGGCAAGTTTGAGAAGAAGAGAAAATAGTCATGGTACATGGAAAGCTGCGGAGGAAGGCTGGTTAAAAATTAATACTGATGGAGCATGTGTGAGAGGAGTGACTATCCCGTGGGGAGGAATAATGGGAAACCATACTGGGGATTAGGTAGCTGGTTTTGCTGAAAGAGGAGGCTTAGGGTGTGTTTTGGAGGCTGAAACATAGGCGATATACCAAGGTCTTCAGGTTGCTTGGCAGTTACAGGCGAGAAGGGTCATCTTGGAAACAGACCATGCAGAGCAGCTTGGCCTAGTGGAGCACGGTTGTTCTCTTCTTCATCCTTGTTATGGGCTTGTTATGACAATCACATATTTGTTGGTATTGGAATGGGAGGTGCAGTTTTCCTATGTCTACCGTGAAAATAATAGACTTGCAGATTGGTCGGCAAAATTGGCAATGCAGACCTAGTGGAGGAGAAAGAATCTAGCGGTCCATACCCCTTGTATGCTGGAGAGTCCTTCATGCGGAGCGTTCTGCTGCTGCTGCAAAGTCCTGGCATTGGACTTTTCTATTAGCTTCGAAAAAGAAATTAAATTGATCATTGCTCATTAAAAATGACTGAAGTCATATGATTTTTCGTGGCCCCCTGCGGGCGTGAGTCCATTTGATCGAAAAGGACATCCGTTTTATTTATCTCTGTAACTTCCTTTCCTTATTAAAGAAAAAAAAAAAATAAAAGTCATGCGATTTAACTGGATAAAATACTATTTTAACATTTTTTACGAAACTTATTTCTGTTTTACCATTCTTTTGAAACTTATTACCAAAATACACACGGAGAGGGGGAGGCGCCATTTGAGTTGGCGCCATAGGGGGGGCGCCATCCAGGATGGCGCCTCTGGGAAAGTTTGAGGGCGCCATTCAAGGTGGCGCCCTCGATCATAATTTTTTGTAATTTTTTCCTTTTAAAAATAATTAATTTTGATATCATTTGAAAATGAAAATTTTAAAAATAAATAATATATGATTGTGACTCAAAATAAATTTTTGAAAATAAATTACTCATTTTATAATTATATTTGATGTCATATAAAAATATGTTAACTCCAGATTGATATCTAATACATAAATTTATTATAGGAATTAAAAAAGAAAGTAGTTAATGATAATAATATAATGAATAAAAATAATGAATATTTAGTAAATAATTAAATATTATTTAAAAAATATAGGATAAATAAAGAATAATTACGTAATTTATATTAATGTCTCTCAAAATTTGATCCAATGACACTTAATATTTATCAATTTTTGAAATTATAAACTTCCAACGTTTGAAATTATATTATTACAAGTAATTATTTAATATGTTATTACACATAAGTAAATTTATTGAATTATTCAATAATATTCTTTATATACGAAGTTGAAGATTGTTAAAAATGAAAAGAAATATAACGAAATAAATATATTTTTCTTATTTTGTATTTATTTGAATAATATTCTTGTCACTTTGTATTTATCTCAATAAAATTATTTTTATTTTGTGACAGAGTAAATACGAACTGACGAGGTTGAAGATAGCTAAAAATTTAAAAAAATGTGATTATTTCATTTCAATAATCTTTTCATTTTGTAATGAAATCAAAATTGTAGCATGTATTAGTTATTTTTTATTTCATCATAATGATAAAATATTTTGACAATGAGAGGGAAAAGTACCGATTAACTATTTTTTAAGAAACTATTATTCGTTTTATCGTTCCTTCGAAACATTTTATCGAAATAAGCACAGAAGATATGCACAACGATGGAGAGACGCCAAATGATGTGTAGAGATATACTAGACGAAATGGCGTCGTTGGCGTTGAAGGGAAGGGACAATAGGCGATATGGCACCTTTGGCCTACGACATCCTCGCTCCTCATTTCTAAGTTAATTAGCCGGTGACCATGTCGACTGTGAACCCAAGGGACTTGAATTTTTGTACTGTACATGGGTAGCATCCCTATCTACGTTGATAATTGTGCTACGTATTTTTATTCTTAAATTTTTGGTGAACTCAACTCATAACGTATTGAATAAACACAGCATTTAATGTCATTTATAAGGATGATGGTTATTTATCCTTCAAATATTATAATTAATATTATTAATTTTTTTATATTTAAATAAATAATGAGAAAAAAATTTAATTAAAAAATAAATATATATTTCACATTATGAATATAAAATTTATTAATTTAATTTAATATTATTTATTTATTTTCACATGGTAAATAAAAAAAGAGTAGATAATTATAACAGTTGTGAAAGTATGATAATTAATAATGTTAGTTATTATATTTGGGAGATGTCCTTGTCATCATTTTTTTAAAAAAATTAAATATTGCAATGATTTAGAGGTTTATTATTATTTGTAATTGTTCCTACGCAAGCAATTAAAAATGTCGTAGTAATTAAAATCATCCTAAATGTTGATATTTAGTAATAAAGTAGTAAAATCATCATAAATATTGATGTTTGGCAATAAAGTAGTAAGATAAATGTACATAAATATACAATAAACATAGAAAAGAAAGCTAATGCCTATGTAAGTGATGTCCAGTCCCACATCCAGGATCAGTAATGTGGCGGCCGTATCTACTAACCCTCTGCGCAGGCTCGGGAGTCACGTCTCCAGTGTCTATGTCTCCTCTATCTCTAGCTCCCGTTCTGCCCCTACCCCTGGCTCCCGCTCTGCCTCCACCTCTACCTCTATCTACAAGCTCTGAGTCGTCTGTCATCATGCCACCATGTGCTAATCCCTGATCCTGAGTATGCCAATCAAATACAGGACGATATGGCTGCGATGGACCAGCATCATCAGAAGGAAAGGTATAGAATGCAGATGAAACTCCTAGTATGTGTGAAAATGCCTGGAATGAGGATGGAACACCAGGAGGAAACTGGTACATCTGGGATGATGACGGCTCATATAGTGCAGCCGGGAACATGGTGGAGGATGAAGGATCATCAGGTGCAGTAGGGTACACATGAGACGAGGCAGTAACATCAGGCATCATCGTTATGGTCTCCTGGGCAGTCGAAGGTGGAATCTGCTGCACTGTCGAAGTGGACGGAACATCAGCCTGCGATGTATGTCGTGGAGTAGTGCGATGTCGTCGACGAGAGCGAGGCTGATCATGATCACCCTCCATAGGGTCTGGGATATGATGGGCCTGAGGAGCTGGCTCTGCATGTGAGTCAATAATCACATGATCAACCTCCTAAATAGCATGAAGGATAGACTCCGTCGCTGATCTAAGCGCATCGAAGGTGAACATAGCCTGGCCCTCAAGGGTAATGAAGTCCTGTAGTGTGGAAACCTCATCTACTTGTGCAAATTTTTGACATTAAAGTTAGTTATAATACTAATGCATTTAAAGAAAATTAGATATAGAAAACTAGCACGGGTTTAATTACCACAAGGTCTAGCGCTCCCCCAACAGGTGTAATACATCTCCTGGTAACCCGTCTGTACCATGTCATGTAATCGGATCGTGGTCCCTAGAACTAGGCTTGTCGTCGGCTCGGCGCTAACGCACAAGTTTTACCGGATATCCCAGAGTGCAATATACGGCTGATGGCGAATGTGCCACTCCTCATCATGCCGACCGGATAAGTGAAGGCAATGGACCTCCGTCACCTACTTTGGTGGCTCTGGAATAGCCTGGCGTAGTCCAAACTACCGCAAAACCCTATCAGGCTGGTGCCACTCGACAATCTGAAAGTGAATGAGTGGCACCATTGTTGTCCACGTGTCACTCCCGTCAAAGCAGTACTGAGGCAGTGATGCAGTGACCTCCTCAGTGTACGGGATCCAGGCGATCTGAAGTTATAAATTTAGGTTGTCATTTAAATACGATAATGGAATGGACAAAGCCCTGAAATAAAGACATCCATTATCCCCTACATACCTAGTTAAGTCGAAGACGGTCTAGCACATATCTGTAATGGGGTAGGCTGTGGGCACGATAAGCATTGCATTAGAATGAAATTTAAACACACACTAACTTAACAGACTTATACAATTTAAGTGCAAATAATATATCTTAAATTTAAATTATACTACCTGTGTAAATAATGTCATAAATTATAATTAATTAAATATTGAATATTATGAAATGCGAAATGAAATGGGCGCCAAGTGAAATGACGCCTCCCAGCCCCTTTCCCCCCGACAGGCTAGGTGCAACAAAGGCACCATGTTGAAAGGCGCCTTTAACACATATGTGGCGCCTTGCGTACTTTGGTAAATACTTTTGAAACCGCGGTGAAGCAAAAAAAAGTTTATAAAATATTCATATTTTGGTATTTTAACCAATTCATATACACTTGGACGATTAACTAATGGTCGGTTCACATTACTAGTAATGGGGTAACATATATATACATGTTGACGTGCAATTTTACAACCATAAAAAAAATACAGTGTGCAACCGTTACACTTATGATGTTGGTTAACATACTTTGTAACATAAATGTGAAAGAAAATAATAAAAATCAAGGTGAAGAAGGGCCTTCCTCCCTATGTAGCAGTAGGTAGCGCCTACGATTATATCCTTCCATCTTACAATGACCGTATTTTTGCTTTACACTGCTCTCTTGAGGCCAATCCATCTCATTTCTGATCCAGGTCGACTTTGGTCGTCCCCTTGCACGTAATCTTCCATAATTTGGAACTAGGACAGGGAATGGTGGTAGGTTATTCCATTGCGACCACTCCCCGATAGGCCACCACTCAGATTTATAGCAATTGAGTAGTGTGTCAAGCCTGTATACAGCATCGACATATGGTTCCCATGATATGTTAATTGAGGCACAAGCAGTAATAATATGAGCGCAAGGATACCTATATGCTTGGAATTATCCACATTCACACTGCTCTTTGTCTAATAACACTTGAACGACCTTTCCACATGACCCCCTGGCCATATCAGGGCCCTCCACCACCTCAAACCTAGTCCCTTGTCTATTATAAGCACGAACGTGGTAAGAAGGAGCACGTGACTAGATAGTTGCAAGCTCCTGTCTGAATCTGCTTGCATATGTGTGACCTTGTTGTAGTTTAACATGTGCTTCTTTTGCCCTTTTCAGAAAGTACTTGACACATCTATAGTATGTTTGTTGAACAAGGCCTGTGATTGGTAGCTTCCTTAATCCTTTGAATAGGCTATTGATGCACTCTACAATGTTAGTCGTCATATGACCATATCTTCTGCCTTCATCATAAGCAAGCGTCCACTTCTCCATCGGAATAGCGGACAACTTCTTGTGGATCTCCTCGTTGACTTTGCTAAGGTTGTCCAATCTCTCCATGGCCTTCTCCCAACTGGGCTCGTATGCTGAACAGAAGGAGACAAATAGGTTAACCGGGTTGAACTACCAGATAAACAAATTTATAGATGAAAGGTTCAACAAATAAATTATGCTATAACGCATACCAATCTTAAGGATAGCTTTTCTCACATTCTCATTCCTGCACTTCTTGCGAACGTTGCTGGCAATATGTCTGATACAGTACCGGTGAAAAGTATAAGGGGGCTGCCATCCCAGACCTTTGGTGGCTACATCTTTTATAGCTCGATGCCGATCTGATATCAAGCATATTCCTTGCTTGTTCGTAACATTTACCTGCAGTAATGCCAAAAACTAACTCCAGTTTTCATAGTTCTCCCTGTCAACAATGGCAAACGCAAGCGGAACGGGACATTTGTTATCGTCCTGGGTCGCATAATTAATAGCACGCCCCTGAACTTGCCATACAGATGCGTTTCCATCAACTTGTATGAATTGCTTGCAGTAGGAAAATGCGATAATGCATGGCTTGAAAGCCCAGAAAACTCAGTTGAAAATATGTTTCTGTAGATCAACACTGGTTGTCAGCTGTGACGAATTCTTGTGACTCCAACTTGAACAGCGCCTGGTCACAGTAGCCTAAAATGTCCAACCATTTGGGAAGCACTTTATACGATTTATCCCAATCACCGTACATCTTCACAATTACCTTTTGTTTCGCCTTCCATTCTTTTCTGTAAGGGTGACAATTCGGGTTCACGGGTCGAGTTCGGGTCGGGTTGGGCATAACCCGAACCCGTTTATGCCTAACCCGCCCAACCCGAACCCGTTTATGCCTAACCCGACCCGACCCGTTTATTAAACGGGTCAACCCGACACGACCCGTATAACCCGAATATACAAAATATGCTTATAAAATAATAATACAACCTATTTAACCCGACTCGAACCCGTTTATCAATCCGTTTATATTAATTTTTTATTTTATATAAATTAATAATTAATAAATTTATATATTATATAACGGGTTAAACGGGTTGACAGGTTGGGTTGAGCCGTTTAATAACCCGTGTAACTTAAACGGGTTTGAAACGGGTTGACCCGAACCCGACACAAAATTTATTCGGGTCAAATGGGTCAACCCGTTTATGACCCGAACCTGATTAAGCCAAACCCGAACCCGACCCGAACCTGTTTAATTTGTGTCGTGTTATCGTGTCGTGTCGAAAATTGCCACCCCTACTTTTCTGTACGAAATCTTATACCCGCACATACCTTCCACCCTTTCTTGTATAAGTGAGATTGGAACATCTTGCTTAACTTTAATTATCTCGAGTATCAAGGAACTGATATACTCGGAGTCCAGAGACTTGTGATCCTGTGTCAAACTGGCATTGACACATATATGAGGCCCTGAAAATCTAGTTATTGTCCAAGTGTTACAATTCTTCAGTTTGGTCGCTCTGAGGTGGAAATTGCATTGGTCCCCGTAATTATCACACTTCACGCTTAATCTTTTAGTATCCCACTCCTCCACGTAATAACTGTGGTGCCTTCTGATGTAATAATGCTTGGTTACAACAATTAAAGCCTCCTTGCAATCGAACTCTTGCCTAACCTGTAAGTCCTCCAAGTCGTAATCATAGCTTGGTTTCATTATTTTTGAAAATTCATTAGGATTCCGCATGGCATCCCAATCAATGTAAGAGAAGACAGCAGCTTGAGGGACACCGCATGATGTTTGTACAGCATTGTCACTCCTCACCTGCCGCGTTGCAACACTGTCTCCATGTGCAGTGGCGCGTTCCTCGTCATCAGTGTCCCGATCATCATCGCTACTGCAAGACACCTCATCATCCTCAAAACCAGACTCAAGGTGAGCATCCATCAATATAGGACCAGCGGATTCTTCATTTACGACCGGTAAGGCACTTGTTGAACTTATCATGGTATGTGATATATTTCGTGGGAAAACACCGGCAACTGATGAGTCTAATGTAGGAGTATAACTATCAGAAATGTGGAACTCGATTCCACCTGTGTACGGAAGCCCTTCCCTTACTATTGAACAACTAGTGCTGACATTAGCCGTTGGAACCATAAGTGATCTAGTTGTTGGAACTCTTTCTTGTGAACCCAAGTTGGTCGCGTGCAGTTCAGATGTGATCACTTCCGCGTACAACTCCATTGCTGTCATCGTCAAATGCTGTTTGTAGCTTGTTATGGCACATGCCAAGTTTTCATCGTCGTCCAATTCGTATGCCATGTATTGAGCCTCTGTTTGATGCTGTGGAAACCTATAAACAATTTTCCCCACAGCTTGATCTTCGTGAAGCTTCAGTCGAGCATGAATTCTCTCTTGCAAAACATCCATAGTGCTGCATCCTCTTAACTTCAATGCCTTTAGGGGAGGTCCATCGTACATTACCCCCATTAATCCCTCAATAATTGTACAATTTGAATATATAAAAATAATTAAACTTTTCTTCATCTTCTTACTTTTAGCTGTAAAATACTCATTGCACCCCCACAGCTGATAGATAGTCTCATATACAAATTTTGTTCTCATAAACAAGTGCACTAATATTTACTATTGTAATTAAAAATGAATGGAATGTATTACTATTTTACAAGGTATTCTATCAATACTACGTAATAATAGGATTATTTTTTCGGCCAAGCAAATGTTATTCCTTTTCCAAAACTAATATAATATTTGGCATATAATCTTATTTATGGTTTAGTTTAGCTCTTTCAATTATCACTTATCTTGGTTATTTTGCCCAAATTATACTAATTAACTAAGTTAACATTTTTAATACGCTATATTTTTTATATTTACGATTTTTTTCTCCGTTCACACCTACTACCAAACAGCAACCAAAATTATGTACACATTATTATTTGAATTTTTTAATATAATACAACCATGAATTCTTTTTTACATTCACTGACTTTGTCTAATACTTATCTTGCAATACCTCCATGAATATTTTAATTCTTCCTGGATAAACCTATGTAACCTAAAATTTTTTCAAGTACGTTTATTATTCTTACATTTATTATATCTACTATTTAAACACAAAAAGTTCAAATTTTCAATAACAATATCCTATTTTTTTAAGGTTATTGGTTACATTCACATATCCTAGAATTTTTTTTAGTACCTCTCTTATACTATATTAAGATTTTACATGAAAAAATTCTTTAAATATAACTTTCACCTAAGTCCTAAGACCTATATTAGGACACCTTTCTTTATCTCATTTGTTGTTCTTTTAATAACACAACCTATCACAGTACATATAAATTCCTACAAAATTTTTATAAATCATAACTTCACATCTTAAATCATAATTCCACATCATAAATCATAACAATCAATATAAAATAATTTTTTTTGATTATTTATATCATAACATTCTAAACAAATTCCTCTACTAATATAAAAAATATTTTCATCATGACTAATAAAAATTATAATATAAGCATAAAATTTATAAAAATACTAACCGGTAAGTATTCGGAGAAGCAAACAGAAAAAAGCCTCTGCATGAAAGAAAAATATGTTAGATAATTTAATAACTTTAATCTATAAGTAAAAATTATTAGATATTATTGTATCAAAAAAAATTATGCAAAAATCATGCTAAATTAAATATATTTTGTAAAATAATATATTAAACGAATAAAAATAACAATATACATAAAATTTTACTGATGTATATTCAATTTAAAATAGAGTGTTTGAACTTTTATATCAAGAAAATATTAATAAATTTTAAAAGATAATTAATTCTTATTCTTAACAACTTTTATTAAAACTATAATATATAGTTAGTTATTTCAATTAGCGTTCTTCATAACATGAATTTTTTTAAAAAAGATATTTGATCATTAAAAATAATTTTATGTCAAAAAAATGAAATTATATTATATTAATATTATTCAATATATTGCATTTCAACTTTTAATAGAATGATTAAAGAAATAAAGAAGAAAAAATTCAACAACATACATGAAATGAAGAATAAATTATGTATGAACTGTAAACCTTTTGAGAACTCTTATTTGATGTATTTTAAATTTAAAATATAATATTTAAAAATTATCATCAACAAGGATTTAAAAAAATTTATATAAATAATATTTAATTTAATAACTAACTTTTTTTCTGTAAAATATAATATGAAATTAATTATTTTTGTTAATAAAATGTATATTAAAGCTTCAATTTACTTAAAATATTGTAATAAATTAAAAAATATAATTAATGATTGCAATAAAATATTGTTAACAACATGTTAATTTTTTTAAAAAATAAAATATGTTAAAGCTTCAATTTTTCCTAAATCCTAGATCATCATTTCACATTATAAATCATAATAATGAACATAAAATAAAAATAATAATATAAATATAAAAAATATACAAATATTACTCAGTAAAAATTATAAATTATCAGAGATCATATAAATTTATATAAATTTTTTCTAAATCCTAGATTATCATTTTCGATCATAAATTAAAATAATAAACATGAAATGCATAATATACATACAGAAATTATAAAAATACTAACTAGTAAAAATTATAAACTATCACATATCACATAAATTTGTACAAATCTCTTCTAAATCCTAGATCATCATTTCACATTATAAATTATAATAATTAACATAAAATAAATATAAAAATTATCAAAATATTAACCATTAAAAATTATAAATTATCATAGATTATATAAATTTGTATAAGTTTTTTCTAAATCCTAGATTATCATTTCATATCATAAATCATAATAATTAATTTAAAAAAATATATCATAAATATAAAAATTATAAAAATACTAACCAAGAAAAAGTTGAAAGAAGATCAGATCTGCTCCAAAGAAGAAAATGCCTCCAAATAAAATGTACAAAGGAAAGAACAGTTGATGATTGCTGAATGAAAAATATAAACTACTGAGAATGAAAGAAATTGCGGAGAGTGGCTGCAAGATTTACGAAGAAAGAAGAGAAGAACAATGGAACAGCGGCTTGGGAGGGTTTCTGAGATGGAGTGCGGAGGGAGGGGGAGGGGGGTATTTAAAGAGGTGGGGAGGCGCCATTTTATTAGGCGCCTCCCATTCAAATTTCAAAAATGACGCCCCTGGAGGGCGCTACTTTGAATGGCGCCTCCATAGTAGGGGCGCCACTTCAAATGGCGCCTCCGCCACTTCAAATGGCGCCTCTAAGGGTGCCTTGGGCGGGAGGACGCCACTTTGAATGGCGCCTCCCAGCCCTCTGAACGCCATTTGGAATGGCGCCTTGCGTATTCCGGTAATTAATTTTGTAATTACGGTAAAACAGTAAATTGTTTATACAATAAACGTAATTCGGTATTTTATCTGATTTAACTAGTACCAACCTTGTCTAAGAGTGCACCGTTGCGTTGGGAGTTCAATTTTAAGTCTGATTTGTTTTATTAGCGAGAGTGAGTTGAAAAGAATATAAAAAAGTGGATTTAAAGTTTTTGTTTTCTCAATTAGTCATTCCACATCTTCTTGTAGATTTTGGTGGCCTTGTATGGAAAAAGGAGAAAAAAGAATGAAGCTTTTAGAATAAGCTTATATTCTTAATTTTATAGTAGATAAAATTATGAAAAGTATTTTCAAAATCTTACCTTATAGTTTCTCAAATTTCAGAAAGAAATGAGAATATAAATTTAGAATTGAGATAATCAAATATATACTTTTTTACATTGAACCTGTGCGTTTTCAATACAAAAAATGTAGACCTTAAAATAAAAGATTTTATTTTCATCCTTCAAAATTAACGGAAACATTGAATGAATCTATCTAATCTAATAGTCTTTAATGAGAATGGGTCATAAGGTTTCATGGTTCTCAAAATCCTAAAAATTTGTAGTGTAAATTGCTCCTTCAATGGACCAA
Organism: Sindora glabra; assembly: GCA_020226215.1. Lineage (NCBI taxonomy): Eukaryota > Viridiplantae > Streptophyta > Magnoliopsida > Fabales > Fabaceae > Sindora > Sindora glabra. The sequence continues at coordinate 24,787,701 of CM035236.1, forward strand.
AAAAAAAAAAAAAACTCCTTCAATTGAAAAAAAAAGGGAAAAAAACTACTAATTTAACATTAAAAATTTATGTGTTATTTTAGTATTAAAAATTTAATAATACTTTTATACAAATTTTAATAGTTTTATTAATTTTTTGATAAATTAACTATAAAATATATCTCAATATATTCTAAAAACTAAAAATTAAATTTGATATGAAAAAATGGAAAATTATACAATTATAAAAAAAATGGAAATAACGTTAAAAGGTTTACCCATCAAGAAGCGACAAGCACAGCACCATGGGTGAAAATCAAAACAAAATTTTTACGTACAGTCGCGGATGATCCTACTCGAGGGCGAGGCTCCAGCTGCACAACGGACAAAACCCGGGATGAGGTTGTCTGTTGTCCTGTAGCGGAAGAACTGAGTCAGATGAGAACAAAAAAAAAAAAAAAAACTCTCACCCAAATAAAATGCAGCTCAGACGGGCTTCAAAGCTCTGGTTTTTGTCTTGTGCCTTTCCAATCGGAAAAGAGGATGGCGAAGAAGGTTTTGCTACCATTTGTGGGGATGGTGATGGCAGAGTGTGCTCAAGTTGGCTTAATCATACTCAGCAAACAAGTCATGTCAAAGGGTATGAGCAATCTCATCTTCATCTTCTACTCGAACACACTCGCCGCCCTCATTCTTCTTCCTTCTTCCTTTCTTCTTCACAGGTACCTTCAATCCACAGACCCACAAAATCGTTAATTTCGTATTGGTTATTGTAGTATTGAGCCTTAAGTAAACAATCAATTTTGGGTTTGAACTCTTGGCAGCTCAGAGCGGCCTACAATAACTTTTTCCACCCTTTCTGGATTCTTCTTTCTTGGATTACTCGGGTAATAAATTGATTCCAGCTGTATTGCGTATGCATATGAAGATTCAAATTGGGTCGCAAATTTAGTTACTTTTATGTCTGAGTCTTGTGAATTTGTGGGTTTTGGTACCTTGCTGGAAGTTGATTTATCTCTGGTGTTCTGCTTTTCCAGTTATTTGGCGCAGGTTTTTGGGTATGCTGGCATTTACTACAGCAATGCTACACTTAGTACAGCCATGCTCAACCTTGTTCCTGGTTTTACCTTCATACTTGCGGTTCTTTTTAGGTTTATCTTATCTCCTTGTTGCTAACTTGCTATTATAAATTTTGCATTGTGCTTGCTACTAACATTAACTATTATTTACTACTTAATGTTGCTGTTATTTTAATGGTCATAGTGATTGGGGAGTTGCTAACTGGCCATACGGCAATATAGAACTCGAAATTATTAGTTGTTATGATGCTTGGCAATCCATAACTTTCTGCCATTAAATTATGAGTAGGCAGGAATGGGGACTGCCTAGTACAAGGTGATCTCAGGAGTCGGGAATATTTGAATTTTCACCCACCTGAAGATTGACTTACAAGTTACTAATTAAATCTTGTTTACCTTAATGAGATTAGCTGAAAAGAATGAGTTTGTAGTTTTTCAATGGTAAAAATATTGATTCTGTTGGTATTATGTTGAGTATAAAAATAGCTATTGAGAATAATTTTTTTATTTTTTATTTTTTTCTGTTTAAAATATAGCATACTTATTCTTATGGTTTTAGTGATCAATTGTTGTTGATTTTCAACCCATCTTTGAATTCAAATTATCATATCATCCCATATTTAAGTTTTTTGGTTCATTATGGGTCAGACTTTTGGTGTAACTGACTCGACAAAAAGGCTTTAAATCACCAATTACACATTTCAAAGTCACCATTCAATGGTGAGCAAAATACGGCATAGTTTTTCTATCAACCAGCATTTATAGCTAAACATTTGTTGTTTAATTTCAGGATGGAGAAACTAGATTGGAGAAGCTCCAGTAGCCTAGCTAAATCATTGGGAACTCTAGTATCGATTGCTGGTGCTTTTGTTGTGACATTATACAAGGGCCCCCCACTTCTGACTAGTCTGTCCCCTGCAAACTTTTCTCAGCAACTAGTTCTCTCACAGGAATCTAATTGGGTTCTTGGAGGATTATTTCTTGCAATTGATTGTGTGATGGCTTCGGCATTTATTATTGTACAGGTGAAATTGTTACTCAATTGATAAATAAGGCTTTTATGATCTTTCATTTCTATATAAAAACTGGAAATGTTTTGAATTATACTTAACTTTGTTGCAGGCTTCAATTCTTAGAAGGTATCCGGCAGAGTTGATTGTAGTATTCTTTTATTGTTTTTTTGTGGTCATTCAATCTGCTGTGACCTGTCTGGTTGTGGAGAGAGGCGCAAGTGCCTGGAGCTTGGAACCTAAGTTGAGGCTGCTTGCAGTCCTATACTCGGTAATTAAAATATGAAAGATTCAATATCAGGTTGTGTAACTTTTTGGTAAGAAGTTGAAAATTTGTTACAAAAAAAAATTGTAATGCAATTTTTGTCAATGGTTCTGCAACTTTTTGTGAACTTATACATTTGATCTCTACTAAGTTACAGCTTTTTATGAAAACGTTTAAAACAAATGTGGATCTCTGAGTACATAACCAAGCATTACCCATCAATACAACTACTCATCACATATTTGCTTAAAAGTCTAAACTATAATATAAACATGTGTAGGGAGTGTTTGGGTCTGCGTTCCAAGTTGGGGTCACTACATGGTGTCTCCACCAGACAGGGCCTGTTTTTGTGTCCATGTTCAAGCCCATAGGAATTGTCATCTCAGTGATTGCGGGTTTTATCTTCCTTGGAGATGCATTCTATCTTGGAAGGTACAGTGTCTCTCTTTTCCATGACATGTTATTGTGGTCTTTGGTTGCATGTTCTCTTGAAAATGAGCTTTCTCCAGTTATACTTCCAGTTTGTTTTCTTTTCCTTCTCTTTGCACCCCGATTGGAATCATGTGAAAATTAAAATTCATTTGAAATTGAATTCATGAATAATTTTATAGATGAATTGGATTCTAAATTTTTATAGTCCCAAAGGAGGGTTTAGTTGCACTTGTAGTGGTTCTTTATTGTGATCTTCAATATTATTCTTCTTGTACTAATTTGCAGTTTGATTGGAGCTACTGTGATTGTTGTTGGATTTTATTCTGTGATGTGGGGCAAAGCCAAGGATATTGAGGATGGCAGTGTAAGAAGCTTGGAATCAAGCAGTGAAAACGCTCCTCTTTTGAAGCAAAACGGCACTGATGAGATATAGTGGTTTGGGAAACTCTAATTTCACAGTCAAAAGGAGATTACACCATTCACTCCCTCTGGCTCTCACAAACCGGTGGGGCAAAAAAATGAAAGAAATCCAAAGAATTTCTTCCATTCATTTGCCTCCTTGATCTATAAAAATTCTATTTTATATTTGGAATTAGTGATTATTTTAAAAGATGAGTAGTGAGATGAATATGAGCAGTGAAACAATAATTTTATGCCAAGAAATGATAATATACCCCATATATATATATACTGATTCCAACTCTAATGAAAGAGTTGGAATCAACAAGTGTTTAATTATTTTATACCACTAATTTTTCAATCCTTGCATCAAATATATCATTTCACACTTCATATCCCTACCCCTACCCCTTCTCCCTAACTCTCTCTCTGTACAAGTGTTCAATTATTTCATACTTGGTAATGTCTTTACCAGTTAATCTTAATCAATTTAATATAATTTAATAAAATTTAAGCATATATAGAATGCTGTGCTTCTGCCGTGCTTTCATTCTTTCCTATTTTCTCTGATTTTACTTTAAACTTCGACATAGAATGTCATCAGTTAGGAATGTGTTTGAATTACTGTGTTTTTGTTTCCTAGTTGGTTTTAGTTTGTGGATGGCCAACAATGTTAAATCAGGAATTCTTGGATTGTTTTGAGGCTTAAGTTAGCTGAATTTAGAGGCACCTGCGTATATTCCTCGCATCATTTTCTATATCACTTGGGGCTGCTTGAATAGAGAATTTCTTTCACTCATCTATTCGTTATTAAGGGATTGTGTAATGTGCATGATGGGGTGTTATAAACCCAACATCATTTTGGAGATTGATGTGATTGCCAATTTGCAGGGAAGTCTCGAAACTAAAATGTAACCGTGTTTGGGATGATAGAAGTGTAAACTATATCTAGGATACTCAGATACCTAATATATCCTAATTAAAGCATAAAATTAATTCAGAAATGCGGAAGTCTACCTCTAGCCATTGCCACGTTTGAATTGCGCACTGAACGTTCTGTAATCTCCTCTTGGATTGCACCGAATAGTCACTTGAATTATCAAACTCGGGTACTTTCAGGTTTTGGTTTTTGCTTCTTTGATGGTGTAAATTGTTCAGAAATATAATTGAGGATTAATCGAACCCGGGGACCCTTGTTCCGTTTATATATTCACGTTGCCAACTTCTCCCATCAAGAAGCCGTGCAATCCGGTGGACGTTGAGCAGAAAAATTGCTCTCCTATTTTTACGGAGCATTTTCATCCGCACGTTGATCTGTTACCAACGTTCGGGAAAGAAGAGAAAAAAACTGCTACATTCCCCCACTTGCTCTGTAAAAATCAAAAGTATTCAAAAGTAGAGAAAACTCAATGTATGGATCATAGTGATAGGTCTTCTATCTATGAGTATTACCTCCTATGTATCACGATACATTTTGCTTTCTCAACCCACCATAACTTAATGAATAAGTCTTATACTTATTCTGGGTCCTCTTAATGCTATTTTTCTCTAAACATAAATGTATACTCAAAAATGAGAAAAATAACTTAAACTGAATAAGAACTTTATTACAAATATGTATATATACATCAAAGACTTAATATGGTACCAAGTCCCATCCTTAATACATGATCCTTAAATACTGACGGTGGCATGCCTTTCGTCAAAGGATCTGCTATCATCAACTCAGTGCTAATGTGTACAATGGTAACTTTATTTTCCTTGACACGTTCCCGAATGGCTAAGTACTTGATGTCGATGTATTTACTTCGACTTCCACTTTTGTCATTCTTAGCCAGAAAAACTGCAGCTGAGTTGTCATAATAAATTCTTAATGGCCTAGAAATTGAATCCACAACTCTAAGCCCAGAAATAAAGCTCTTCAGCCATACACCATGTGAAGTTGTCTCAAAACAAGATACGAACTCAGCTTCTGTGGTAGAAGTAGCAACTAAGGTTTGCTTTGCGCTCCTCCAAGACACGGCTCCACCAGCAAACATAAAAATGTATCCTGATGTTGATTTTCGTGAATCAACGCATCCGGCAAAATCCGAGTCTGAGTAGCCAACTACCTCAAGATTCTCAGTTCGTTTGTACATCAGCATGTAATGTTTGGTACCTTTGAGATGCCTCATCACTTTCTTTGCAACTCTCCAATGATCCATTCCTGGATTACTTTGATATCTCCCTAACATTCCAACTGCGAATGCAATGTCAGGTCTTGTACAAACCTGAGCATACATAAGGCTTCCAATAGCTGAAGCATATGGAATGTTTCGCATTTGTTCTCTTTCTAGATCATTCTTCAGGCATTGATTCAAATTGAACCTGTCACCCTTTACAATAGGTGCTACACTTGGTGAACAGTCTTTCATCCGAAATCTTTCTAAGACCTTATTGATATAGGTTTCTTGTGATAGACCTAAAATACCTCGAGTTCTATCCCTATGGATCTTAATACCAATTACATAAGATGCCTCACCCATATCTTTCATATCAAAATTCTTAGAGAGAAATTGTTTCACCTCATATAGCAATCCCCTATCATTGGTTGCAAGCAGTATATCATCCACATACAGCACAAGGAAACAGATTTTACTCCCACTGACCTTGTGGTATATACACTGATCCATGATGTTTTCCACAAATCTGAATGAGGAAATAACATCATGAAACTTAAGATACCATTGGCGAGAGGCCTGTTTCAATCCATATATGGATTTCTTAAGCTTGCATACTAAATGCTTACCAGCACTAGAGGAGAATCCTTCAAGTTGTTTCATATATACCTCTTCCTCTAGATCCCCATTGAGGAATGCCGTCTTCACATCCATCTGATGCAGTTCCAGGTCAAATTGGGCAACCAATGCCATTATTACACGGAGGGAATCTTTTTTAGACACAGGAGAAAATGTCTCTGTGTAATCGATTCCTTCCTTCTGAGTGAATCCCTTAGCCACGAGTCTTTCCTTATATCTTTCAATATTGCCTAATGAGTCCTTTTTCATCTTATATACCCATTTACACCCTATGGCCTTTGAACCACTAGGCAACTCGATAAGATCCCAGACTCCATTAGACGCCATGGAATCCATCTCTTCCTTCATAGCATTGTACCATAATCCGGATTCTCTGCAGTTAATAGCTTGTGAAAATGTCTCTGGGTCATTTTCAGCTCCTATATTGTAGTCAGACTCTTGTAGATACACAGCATAATTACTAGGAATTGCTGACCTCCTTTCCCTAGTTGATCTTCTTAATGTTGGGTTAGCATCCTCTTGGGAAGGATGCTCCTCAATTGGTTGTTCAACAATTTCTGGTAATTGTTCAACAACTGGATCAACTTGGTTATGGCCAAGTGGTTGTGGATCCTCAATGATTGGTTGTTCAATACCCAATGATACTTGAGGGGCATGGATTACAACCAATCTATCACTTGATGTGGAAGCTTGAGAACCAAAATGATCAAGTTCAGTATTTGGATGCTGAAATTGATCACTCCCACTAATCAAGTCATTTTCAAGAAATTTTGCATTTCTTGATTCCACAATCCTAGTGCTATGAGATGGACAATAGAATCTATATCCTTTGGACTTTTCAGCATATCCAATGAAGTAGCCACTTATAGTCCTAGGATCCAGCTTCTTTTCTTGTGGATTGTAGACCCTAATCCTCAGACGGACATCCCCAAACTGCGCATATGTCTTAAACTCGGTTTCCTACCCTTAAACAACTCAAATGGTGTCTTTTCAACAGCTTTAATTGGGACCCGGTTAAGGATATATACTGCCGTCTTAAGGCCTTCAATCCATAAGGACTTAGGAAGCTTAGAGTTGCTAAGCATGCTCCTTACCATGTCCAATAGTGTTCGAATTCTTCTTTCAGCTACACCGTTTTGGTCCGGAGACCCAGGCATGGTGTATTGGGCAACAATCCCATATTCTTGAAGAAATCTAGCAAATGGATCTAATGCTTTGTCCATCTTCAGTATATCTACCATAATACTCACCACCTCTATCTGATCTCACTATCTTAATTTGTTTATCACATTGTTTCTCTACTTCTGCTTTAAACACCTTAAAGGCATCAAGTGTCTCATTCTTATTATTCAACAGATAGAGATACATATATTGTGAGTAATCATCAATAAAGGTGATAAAGTATTTTGGACTACTAGGACTACTAGAGTCCAAATCTAGTAGTCCAAATCTGGACTACAAATGTCTGTATGTATGATTTCTAAAATGGTAGTACTCCTTTTGGCACCTTTTTTGGTCTTATTAGTCTGCTTTCCCTTTATGCAGTCTATACAAGTTTCAAAGTCAGTAAAATCTAGCGTACTAAGTATTCCATCTTTTACTAACCTTTTAACCCTCTCTATTGAGATATGACCTAGCCTACGGTGCCACAACATAGAGGAATCTTCATTAGTAACACATCTCTTAATACCTATGCTACTAGAAACATGCATTGAATCATTAGGTATATTGTCTTGTAATTGAATTCGGAAAAGACCATCAGAAATTGTACCATTGCCAACAAGATTAGATTTATAAAATAACTTAAACATATTATTTGAAAATTCAAAAGAATATCCAAAAGGCAAAAGTTTCGAAATAGAAATTAAGTTTCTAGAGAAACTTGGTACATAAAAAGTCCTTTCCAATATCAAACTAAAGCCAGTATCTAGAACTAGTCTGCAAGTTCCTATAGCTTCAACTAGTGAGCCCATCTTGTTGCCTGAATAGATGTACTACTCACTGTCCACTGGCTTCCTTTGGTTTAGAAAGCCCTGTAAGGTATTAGAGATATGGATTGTAGAACCAGAATCAATTCACCATGTGTTATTACTAACATCTATCATATTATATTCATAACAAAAGTGTGAGATTGAGATACCTTTTTTTTCAAGCCAGCTCTTAAATTTGTTGCAGTTTTTCTTTATGTGTCCTTTCTTCTTGCAGAAGAAACACTTGGACTCTTTCTTTATACTTGCCTTGAATGGGTGCATTTCCCTTTCCTTTTGAGTTAGCTTGCTTGTTGTTCTTCCCTTGTGTTGCCAAATGTGCGCTTTCTCCCATTTCTGCAATAAGCCTCCCTTCTTCCTGTACACACATGGACAGAAGTTCATTGATTGTCCATTTCTCCTTATGTGTGTTGTAGGAAATCTTGAAAGGTCCATACTGAGGCGGCAGAGAGTTTCAGGATATAGTGCACAAGGAAAGACTCAGACATCTCGACCTCAAGCATTTTTAATTGAGCTGTAATGTCCCTCATCTGCATGATATGCTTTCGCACACCCGTTATGCCGGTAAGCTTCATTGATGATAACCTTGTCATTAGGGTGCTTAGCCAAAGCCTTGTCTGAAGTTTCAAATTGTTTATCAATGGCTTTGAGTAAACTTCGAACTGTTCTGATGCTCTCCGATAGACCCACGAACGCTAACAGATATCTTAGTTTTGATATACATCATACTAAGGCGATTTGATCGCTCCCAACGCTCATAAAGTACTATTTCAGCTGCACTACTACTATCAGTGGGTTTATGAGGTTCATCCTTCCTTGTTGCATCATCCACGTTCATCCACCCCAATTGAAGAAGAATTTTCTCCTTCCATATCTTATAATTATTACCATTCAATTCAGGAACTTGGAAATCAGAGATATTCAAAGGTTGAAAAGCTGTATAAAATTACACGCTATATTAATAATTTGAGGCAATTTAAAAAATATTTCATATGACATGTCTTACCAATGCAAAACATATCTATCAAACATAATCCTAGTAACAAACAAAACTGCCTGTGGGCTTAGTTTTATTTAATCAGGCTTATGTATAAAGTTAGTGAAACTAGCAAATTATATCTCTTATCTTAATTTCTGTGGGTAGATTAAGGTAAAGGAAAATTTACTATTCCACCCTAATTAATCATATTAAATATAATAAAATTTCTGTGGGATAATAATTATTATATTGAATATGATTAATTACAATTAATGTCAATTTTTCTTTATGTGATCCTAAATTTAAATCTAATGCTTTATATATAATTTTAGAATAATCAAAAGTGCTGTGGCTAAGTTTTAATTAAGCTAAAATTATATGGATCACTTGACATTTTAAAACATACTTAAATAAAATAAATAGGCATTTCTCTATGAAAATTTAAAAATATTAATTAATCACTTGAATAAATGTGACAAATTAATTTTCTCCATAAAAGCATATATTGCCTCAAAATAATCATGCAATTTTATCATAATGAGAAGTAAATCAATTAATTAATTAATCAACTAAGCTAAATGTGATTAATTAATTAATTTAAATTCTCCTAAATTTTAATCTAAATATGTCAAAAGAATGCCTAAAATAGTGTTTAAATATTAGGCATAAAAATGTTTGACACTAGTTTTATTGTTATGATTTAATAATATTCAAAAACTAGAAATATAGGAAAAATAAAATGCTGCGTAAAAGGCGTTATATATCAGTCTGTGTAAGTTTACATCAAAAGGATGCATGCGGCAGCAGTGGACAGTGCGCTGGCCTTGCTACCGAAGGACAAGGGGTCGAGCCTTAGACGCTGTAGTCTGAAGTTTATCTTTTTTTTTTTATTTGAACCAGTAAAGGCCCAGAAGAAAACAGGTCGAGAAAAAAAAAAGCCCAAAATCTATTAAGTGAAACGGTGCGTTTCACTGCAGCAGACTTGGAGGTTGTCTTCAACCTCCAGTCGGGTCAACTCGACCCGGTTAGAACTCGAAACAGTACCCGAACTAGAATGCGTAAAACCAGACAATTTTATGCAATTTTTCAGCGCGATTTTCACAGATTTTGACCTTAAATCTATCAGCATATCACGAGCTATCTATTCCTAGTCTCAAACACATGAAAAACTATCATGTAAACAGAATTCCAATTCAAATATCATCCTCTATTTTTTCATGTAACATATAGCAAGGCAGAGGTACATTCTAGCTTCCGATACCAAATGTAAACTATATCTAGAATACTTCAGATATCCTAATATATCCTAGTTAAAGCATAAAATTAATTCAGAAATGCGGAAGCCTACCTCCAGCCATTGCTACGTTTGAATTGCGCACTGAACGTTCTGTAATCTCCTCTTGGATTGCACCGAATAGTCACTTGAATTATCAAACTCAGGTACTTCCAGGTTCTGGTTTTTGCTTCTTTGATGGTGTAAATTGTTCAGAAATATAATTGAGCATTAACCGAATCCGGGGATCCTTATTCCATTTATATATTCACGTTGCCAACTTCTCCCATCAAGAAGCCGTGCAATCCGGTGAATGTTGAGCAGAAAAACTGCTCTCCTATTTTTACGGAGCATTTTCATCTGCACGTTGATCTATTATCAACGTTCGGGAAAGAAGAGAAAAAAACTTGCTACAAGAAGATGAGAGGAAAGAAAGGAAGATTTTAAATTTTAGTTAGAGTAGGAATTGGAAAGAAAAGAAAATTTTAAAAATTTATTGTTAAAAATTATATAAATTTATTTCTTTTCTTTTTAACTAAAACAAAGAAAAATTTTAAATTTCAAAACTCTTTACACTTATTCTTTCCTTTCTCCGCAATCAAATATACTGTAAGTGTTAATAAACCTCCATCCGTCACAAATATTATCAAAACATAGGCACGAATCAATGCGCCATCATCAACTATGATTGTATTTAGACAATTCTACAAAATAATTGGCTGAAAAGAAAGGAAAAGAAAACAAGCAATGGCGATTGGAAAAAATATTGTTGACTTAAGTTGCAGGTTGGAAAAATGGGTCTGAGCTTTAAATTATAAATATATTTATATTATCATATGTTATTTTATATATAAATAATTAATAATAATTAATTTTATTAAATATTTTTATTTAATAATTAATATTATCAATTAATCAAACTAAATAGTACAAGGAAAACTATAGTTGTCCCGACATTGGGAGGCGAATTTGCGTTCCTACAAAAAAGAAAGACTCGCGCGCCTTTAGATATTTAATAAAGGTCCACTTGCATGTTAATCCGATGGATGACATATTTTCGAAACACAATTTCGGGCTTTTGCTTCGGGACCATAGCACTGCTGATAATTCAATTATCTATCACCTTATAGTTCACTGAATCAGTTGGTCGCATATAGGGGCACAAATAAATCGAGTTGAGGCGAACATTTATATGTTCAAGTTCTAACTCGTTAATATTAAATGAGCTCGATCTTGAATTCATTAAATTTGAAAAAGTCGAGCTCGAATTTGAACTCAATTCGAATACGAGTTTAATCGATCTTATTTGAATTTAAACGAATTTTAAATTTTTTATTCTAAATTTTTGATTAAATTCAAATATTTGAGTTCAAATTCAAACTTAAGTTATATTTGAATTTAAACAATTCTAAACAAACTTATATGAGTTTAAAAGGGTCTAAAAGAGTTTAATAAATTTTTTATATTTACTATTATATATAATATGTAAGTTTAAATGGATCTAAAAGAGTTTAGTAAGTTTTTTATATTTACATTATATATAAAATAAAAAAATAAAAATATATTTTATATTAAATTCATTTACATTCATGAATAATTTAAGTCGAATAATAAAAAGTTTAAATTCAGTTCGTTTAACAAATAAATTAAACGAATTGAGTTTATTTTGATTTGATTCAGTTTTAACCAAATTTTTTATGAATAGATTTCGATAGTTCAATTCGTTTGTACCTGATAGCATATAAGATCACGTGAGTTCGACACCCCTCAACCCATTTTCACCTGCTGCCGGTAGAACCGAGCAGGACAACGAACAAAACAAACGACGTTGTCTGCTATCATCGGAAGAATTGTGTCGGAAGAATAAAAACTGTGACCCTAAGCAAAGGGAGGTCAGACGCTTCAAAGCTCTGACCTTTGTTTTCTGCCTTTCCAATCGGAATACAGGATGGGAAAGAAGGTTTTACTGTCATCTGTGGGGATGGTGATGGCAGAGTGTGCTCAAGTTGGCTTAATCATACTCAGCAAACAAGTCATGTCAATGGGCATGAGCAAGCTCATCTTCATCTTCTACTCCAACACACTCGCTGCCCTCGTTCTTCTTCCTTCTTCCTTTCTTCTTCACAGGTACCTTCAACTCATAGACTCACAAAATGGATAATTTTGTATAAGTGATTGTAGAGTTGAGCCTTAATTAAACAATCAATTTTGGGTTTGAATTCTTGACAGATCAGAACGGCCTTCAATCACCTTTTCTACCCTTTCTGGATTCTTTTTTCTTGGATTACTCGGGTAATAAATTGATTCCATCTATATTGCATATTCATAAAAAAATTCAAATTGGGAAAATTTAGTTACTTTTATATCTGGGTCTTGTGAATTTGAGTTTTGGTACAGTACTGGAATTCGGTTTATTTTTGGTGTTTTGCATTTCCAGTTATTTGGCGCAGGTTTTTGGGTTTGCTGGGATTTACTACAGCAATGCTGCACTTAGTACGGCCATGCTCAACCTTGTTCCTGGTTTTACCTTTATACTTGCCGTTCTTTTTAGGTTTATTTCATCTCCCTTTTTGCCAACTTGTTATTTCAAATCTTGCATCCTGCTTGCAACTAACATTAATTATGTATTAATTATTAATTTCATATTTATGATTCTGTTATTTCAATGGTCATAGTGATTTGGGGAGTTCCTAACTAGCCACGCGGCAGTATAAAACTCTCAATTATTAATTTTTATGAAACTTTTTGGCGATCCAATTTTTTTTGCATTCTGACTTGGTAGTAACTTCCGAGTGGATCTTTGTTAGCAGTCTCTTATGCCACTGATGTCTTGTTGGTAGGGTAGAGTTTTAGGGAAATGGTAAACCTCTCTGTCTTGCCATTCTTTTTACCAAAGGGGGAAAAAAAACTGCCATTAAGCCATGAGTAGGCAAGATTATGGGGACTGCGGATAGTACAGGGTAATCTCAAGAGTCTGGAATATCTGAATTTTCAACCACCTGAAGTAAATGTTGTTTACTTTCATGAGATTAGCCGAATTGAATGATACTATAGTGTTTCAATGATAAGAATATTGACTCTGTTGGTATTATGTTGAGCTTAAGAATAGCTAGTGAAATTATAGATGTCAGTGTTTTTTTTAAGCATACTTGTTCATATGATTTTAGTGAATTCAGATTATCATATGTACCATATCTAAGTTTTGTAGTTTGTCATTAGTCAGTTTTTGGTGTATTTAATTTAACAAAAAAGTCTTTAAATCACCAATTAAACATTTTAAAGTCACCATTCCATGGGAAGCAAAATATGACATAGTTGTTCTATCAACCAGCCATTTATAGCTATAGATTTGCTGTTTAATATCAGGATGGAGAAACTACATTGGGGAAGCTCCAGTAGCCTAGCTAAATCGCTGGGAACTCTAGTATCAGTTGCTGGTGCTTTTGTTGTGACATTATACAAGGGCCCTGCCCTTTTGACTAGCATATCCTCTGCAAACTTATCTCAGCAACTAGTTCTCTCACACGAACCTAACTGGGTTCTTGGAGGATTATTTCTTGCAACTGATTGTGTGGTGTGTTCATCATTTATTATTGTACAGGTGAAGTTGTTACTCAATAAGTAAAGCTTTTATGATCTATGATTTCTATGTACAAAAGTGGAGACGTTTTGTAATTATACTTTGTTGCAGGCTTCAATTCTTAGAAGGTATCCGGCAGTGTTGATCGTAGCATTCTTTTATTGTTTCTTTGTGGCTATTCAATCTGCTGTGACATGTTTGGTTGTGGAGAGAAGCATAAGTGCCTGGAGCTTGGAACCTAAGTTGAGGTTGCTTGCAGTTCTATACTCGGTAATTGTAATATGAAAAATTTAATAACAGGTTGTGGTTTGGTATGTACTTGAAGAAATTAATGCCAATGTATATTCTCACAACTATCCTGAAAATTTTTCATATTTAACTTCTTTATACAAAAGAGTTGATACTTCTTCGTAAGAAATTGAGAATTCACAAAAAAATTTTGATGCAATTTTTGTCAATGAATTTGCAATTTTTTGTGTACCGAAATCTCAGAATGTACCAAAGCATTACCTGTCAAAGAGCTATTCACTACATATTCGCTTGAAAGTTTGACAACTTCATATAAACATGAGCAGGGACTGTTTGGTTCAGCATTCCAAGTTGGGGTCATTGCTTGGTGTGTCAAGCAAACGGGGCCTGTTTTTGTGTCCATGTTTAAGCCCTTATTAATTGTCATCTCAGTGATTGCAGGCTTTATCTTCCTCGGCGATGCATTCTATCTTGGAAGGTAGGGTTTCTCTCTCTATTTTCTAGGACATGTTATTATGGTGTCTGGTTGTTCTCTTGAAAATTAGCTTTATTCAGTAATATTTTCAGTTTATACATTGTCTTTCGCTTCTCTTTAGTCTTTACCACTCTCGTTTGGAATCATAAGAAAACTGGAATTCAATTCTTTGAAATTGAATTCATGCACAGTTCTTTGCCTCCCCCCCCCCCCGGCCACAAAAAAAAAATAAAAAAATTAATGGCTAATTTTATGTACGTATTAGATTCTAATTTTTTTATGGTTCCAATGGAGAGGTTGGTTGTACTTGTGGTGTTTTTTGATTATGGTCTTCAATATTAATCTTGAATAATTTGCAGTTTGATTGGAGCTACTGTGATTGTTGTTGGATTTTATTCTGTGATGTGGGGAAAAGCCAAGGATATTGAGGATGGCAGTGTAAGAAGCTTGGAATCAAGCAGCGAAAACATTCCTTTTTTGAAGAAAAACAGCACCGCTGAGATATAGTGGTTTGGGAAACTCTACTTCCACATCCGAAAGGAGAGTACACTTTTCTCTCTCTCACACGGAAGGGGTGGGGCCGGGCAAATGAAAGAAATCCAAGAACTTGTTACATTTATTTATTTCCATGTTGTACGAAAAATACTATTTTATATTTGGAATTAGTGAACATTTTATCTCAATATTGCACGAAAAAGTCTATCTTATTAGTTTAATCAACTTTTAGTACAGTCGAACTAATTGAATTATAATTTAATAACTTTATTTGTTGTATGACTCGATTTTTAAAATACTGATTCAGATCGTTAAGTTAGATTCTTTGGACGAAATGTTGCCTCGGAAGAGGGATTGCACGTTTAGACAAAGGCTTCAGAAGGCCACGATTCCACAATGGTGAAGTCACCTATTTTGCAAAACTTCCTTTCTATTCCCTATAGTAAATGGAATAAGGGTCTTTTTTTTCTTTTTGGTTTTCAAGCTGTGTAAGTAGTTCAAATGTGTATCCTTCAAGGTGTTGTCGTTGTCACGCAATATATATGCATCTTGGATTTGATATACATTAGTGTCCGATTAAAAGAATCACTATAAAGCGACTTTCTCTAATTATTTACATAAACTACGTAGTGTGTACTATGCATATTATTTCAGCTCATAATTAACAAGAATATTAATGATGAATTAATTGATATCATTATATTATTAAGGTAAAATACAATTTATCTTGCTAAATTATGGGGCATGTGAAAAATATTCCCTCATTCCAAGCTAGGTGATATAATATCTAAACTAATGTTAGTGGACAATTAATATTCTTACCATTAGCTATCATTCAAACTAATAACAACAACATCTCTCTCATTCCTCTTTGGTGGTGATTAAGTCAAAAGTTAAGATATAAGTCCAAAACTACTGATTTTGAAGATGTCTAACTCAAATAGTAATGCCTGTAGACTTAGAGATGGACAATATGTGATGACTTGAGGCAAGGGATCAATGACAGGAGAAAGTGAACGATGAATTACTTATAATGATATGAGGATCAAAGAAGGACAATATGATCAGTGGCCAGAGAAAATGAATGATGAATAACTTATGATGATATGAGGATCAAAGGAGGAGGATATGACCAACAGTGAGGATGGATTGAATAACAGATTGGTGCTGGTGATGACAATAGTAGAAGGCAAGTTGAAGGAAATGGATGCTATCGTTGTCAATTTGGATAACATGCAATTGCCTACTAACATTAGTTGTATTAGATTCCTTCTACTTTGAAATGAGGAGGTTTTTTGCATATATCCAATAGATTAAGAGGGTGAATTGCAACTTGCCCTATTAATTATTTAAGAAAAACAATATCAATTTATCAAGGCGGTAGGAATGTAATACAATGGAACTATTTTAACTTGATAACAATGCATTCAACTTATATGGTTCCGTCAACTTATATGGTTACGTGTCAATCTCAACTGCTTTATGAATCAAAATGCACAAATATAAGTTTTTTTAGAGCTTCCTTAGCTTAGAGATACAATATAAAAATTACTAGCCTTTTAAGCTTGCTCAGCTGGTAATTATAGTTTCTATTATTTTATCACTCATATTTTAGATTCAAATTTCCCTTATAAATATCACTATATATAAATGTTTGAAAAGATGGAAATATACTTTTGCTCTTGAAGTAGACCACTCATGGCTTTGGCTCACATGGTAGATGTTTTGCCCTCCTAATAGTTTGGCACCAACCAATGTGAGTTTGACTTCACTCACTCCATCTCCACCTGCTTCCAATAGAAAAAGAAGGGAAAATCTTGATTAATATAAGAGAAAAAGGGAAAAAATTCTGTCTATGCCAAAAGAGTAATTCCATAAATAGTTCAATCTATTAATACGCTGAGTATTTTGATAATTAGATAATTTATTTTCTAATTTCAAAGTAAATAATTCAAATGAAAAACATCAATCTCATAGAAAAAATAGTAATTAAATATAAACATGAAAACACTTAACCTTTGGATTTATGTTTGACTCTGCCTCCAAGATTCAGTTGGAAGTACCCACGAGCTTCAGTTTCTTGCTTTGATGGAGATCATCTTCTTCCCTCACCCTCACATCTTCTGAATTGCTGAGCTGTAAATTCTCACCAACCCATGTTCTTTTGCTCTTACTTCCCAACTGATTCTGCAACTCCGAGACATACACAGGACAAACCCCCCACTCTCTTATCTTATCAACAAACTCAGCTTCAACTTCAAGGAAGAACTGAAATGAAACCTCTATGCACTTCTCACTGTCTGTGACTCTTCTTCTTTCAACCCCATTCATTATTTCCAGACTTAAATCTCCATCATACCACATGTAAACATGATCCCAAATTGTATCTGTCACATTCAGATTTGGACACAAACCTTCATACTCCAATCTTTCCCCATTACTATCCTCTTCCAAGTAGAATCTGCAGGACACACTCTGAAAGAAGAAATCTTGCTCCTCTATCTGCATCTGAGGATAAACAATGCAGAAAACGAAGCCCATCAACTTTGAATTCGAAGGCAGTTCAAGGGTAAGCGACAACATTGAATCTTGTCCTGTACTTCGACAGCTAAAGCAGTATGGAATCTTGCTTCCTGGGAAGCAAACACAACTCAAATAATACCAGGAAGAAGCTGATATGTGTTTATATGCTTCTTGTTTGATTCAGAGATTCAAGTTTTCTGCCACAATAGCCTCAAGTACATGTTAGTCCAATTTCTTACAATTTTGAAGCACAAAGTCAAATCTTAATTCTGAATCAACTGGTTGATCAGCAACATCATTCGTTGAATCCGAAGTGAAAACTGTCTTTAAGGATGTGCAATCACTGGCATCTATTTGTGAAATAAATGGTGGAAGTTCTGGTAGAGATCGAAGCATCCTGCAATCACGTAAATAAACACATTTCAACTTGGAAAGATGCTTGATGCTTGCAGGCAACGTCTCCACATTGGTTCCATTTAGCGACAAAACGGCCAAAGATGACAAGAGACTAATGTTGTCAGGTATTTCGGTTAAGGTACAACAATTCTCGAGACGTAGATCTTCCAGACAACGTAGTCCGTCGAGCAAGACACGTAGATTCCATGACTCAAGTTGTCTGCAATCCGAAACATTGAGACATTTAAGAGATCTTAGTTTAGATAACTCGAGCGGAAGGGACTTGATATGTTGACAGCCACTTAAAAACAATACTTCAAGCTTGTTGAGATTTCCAATTGATGAGTGCAATTCTTCGATGGCTGTGTTGGCTAAGTTCAAATATGTCATTTGCTCTGATAGCACTGAGAAATCCTTTAGACTTGAGCAGCATTGAACATTGAGATGTTTAAGAGATCTTAAAGAATTTTCAGTTCGAAGAGTCTTGAGCTTTTCGCAGCTAAAGAGAACTAGTTTGATGAGCTTATTGTTTGATAAAATAGATGGATGAAGATGCTGCAAACTAGAGCATGAGGAAAGATCTACGCTTTCAAGATTTGGGGCCTTGGATAGATCTGGAAGTTCCACTAAGTTTGGGGAATTACTGAGATCAATCTCCCTTAAATTCACCAAGTCCTGTAAAAATAAATGAGATAAGCACCATTACACGGTCAAAGATATTGCTAAATTTGAAAGGCAAATCATATGATTGTGTATTTGAATCGACGTTTCAAAAACCAAACTGGACACCGAAGCAAAAATGTTAGTGGCTCATAGTTAATTTAGTTTAATTGACTAAAAAGGTGGTCTAATTGAAAAATATGATCTATCAAATAGTGGCGGGGATAGGGACGGGTAGAGGCAGCAACCCCCTACAAAAATCTTGATGTCATTATTTTTCTATATTATAATTTTATATCACCTCCCTAATATTTAAAAATTGTGTATATTTTACAAAATTTTACTTAATCCCATAAGTTAAAATCCTACCTGTGCCATTGCTATTCAATTAAACTGAAATTATATCTTTTTTTTCCTTTCATTAAATCAGTTCAACCAGTCAAGGTCTAGTTCAATTTTTTAAACACTAATTGAAATCTTATATCTATATATGAAACAATAAATAGAAGAGAAATTAATGAGAACAAATAAATGAATTCATAAAGATCATGTGACATTCAGTCTGTATTTATGGTTGTGTCTTTTTGTTCAAGTTATTAAAGAGAATTCAAATTTATCATTTGTAGAGAAAAGATAGACCAAGTTTGAAATATACCTGAATTCCATCCCAAAGCTTTCTCACACAACTGTTGGGCAAATAAAATTCAACAAGATTCTCCGCACAAAATCTTAATGGAAATGAACATAAGGGGTAGTGCTTCCAATGAAAGGATCTTAGTTCGTCAGATAATGATTCAAGACCTTCTTCAGGAAGATGCACCTTATGTAAAATCTTAGAATCTCCATTTGTGAGATATGTAAGTTCCAAAAATTTTAGATTGACCATCCTAGAGAAGGCTTGGGACTTTAAATGAAGCTCTTTAATTCTCGACATGTCTAACTTTATGCTCTCAACGGATTCAGTCCCCTGCCATTGAGAAGAGAAAAACACATTAAGAAGATAAATAAGTCAAGAAGAACATTTTCATGCACATTAGTAAATACTTTATTTTTTATTACTTTTTACTCTTACCATGTTATTTTTCAATATTCGATAAATATCATTAGGATCCCACAAGTGACTCCGTTTACCAGGATCTTTAAAGGATTTCTCACAAACAATTGCCCGAACCATTTCTTGAATTAATTCATGCATAGATACACATTCTTCTTTAGAAGTAGTTACAAGAGCTTTATCTTGAAGAACTCGTAACCCAATAATTGTTGAATAACCACAAGCATTGAGTAAAGATATGATCCTCTCTTTTGAACATCGATCAAGATCAAAGAAACATGCCAGATACAAAAGAATATTCTTCTCTTCCTCTTCTAATCCATCATAGCTCCATTTCAATACATTTTGAATTTTTGAGCAAGGCATCTTTTTAAGTCTTTCCAATTCACTTTCCCATTCCTCTTCACTTTTGCCACGAAGGAAGGAACCTAGGATTTTTATTGCTAATGGAATGCCTTTTGCATAGTCAACCACCCTCTTTGAGAGTTCAATCCACCTTTTTTCAAGATTTCCTCCTTTGAAAGCATTTAAATTGAATAATTGAAGGGCTTCATCAGAATTCAATGCCTTAACCTCATATATCTCATTTGAATCTTGGCTAAGCACATGTTTATCTCTGCTTGTCATAATAATTCTGCTACCTGGTCCAAACCAATCACGACCTCCTGTTAAGGTTTGTAGTTGTTCTGAATCACTAACGTCATCTAGAACAACTAAAACTTTCTTTCGACAAAGCCTCCTTCTAACATAAGCTGGTATACCATTATGCATGATAATGTGTTGATCTTCATCTAAAAGATCAGTAAGCAAACTATTCTTCAACTGAGTTATTCCATATTTCTCGCATCCTTCCCTTACATTTTCTAAAAAGTGGCAACCTTCGTAGTCATGGCACAATTTGTTAAATATAATATTGGATATAGTCGTTTTACCGATACCGCCCATGCCCCAAATTCCAATAATATGAACATCTTTTGACCATGTGCACAATAACGTCTCTACAGATGCAATTTGTTGGTGAATTCCAACAATTCCCTCCAGATCGTTTTGATTCATAATTTGCTTCAATCTTATTAGCACACGTTCGGTAACTTTTTCAATAAGTTCAGCTTCCGAACTATATCACATAAAAGGGAAATTGTGAGAAATTCATGAACAACACTGTTTGGAAAGTTTTGTTGGGTAACAAGATGGTGGGTAATGATACCATTTTGAGGCACGTTGTTGACAATCAAACAATGTATTTAGCAGGAACAAACATTGTTGGAAGTATCCATAACTAGTGGTAGTGTATATTTTTCTAAATTATTAAATTATTAATAAATACTTAGGTGACGTCATTAACAACACAATAATAAAAAAAATTTTAATAGCAATACAATATGAATGTTAGGGGAAGTGTTATATGAATGGCAACATATAAAGAGATCTAATAATACAATAATAGTATATGAATAAGTGATAATGCATAATTTCATGTATACTATTAACGCATTTTTTTTGGCTTTGAGTTGAAAGTAGAGGCGAAAGAAACCTAGATACTAAGTTGCCAAGAGAAAAATTGAAATCTGCTATGAAGTGTAGCATACCATGGTTTTGTTGTCAGATAAACCTATCACGTGATGGAGAACAATTTTGAAATGAAAGAGAGTTTAAAATTAACTCTCGTAAATAATAATAAAAAAAGAATAAGCTAGGTATCCTAGTGTTAGCTATATTAAAAGAAAATTAGGTACATGCAAAGAAATTATTAAATGCACATAAAAAAAAAGACACTTACTCAAAATTTGAGAGATGAAATCCAGATAAATTTGCAGCTTTTTTCAAGGCATCTCTCCAACTCTGCAACTTGATGGTGCCATAATTTTTCTTTTCATGTTCAAGAAATGCATCTCCATAACTCCCTTTTTGATTGCGGACACTAGATGGGTCTATGTCATAAAAAATAGGCATTACAATTTGTCCATTCTTTTCCTTGCATTCTATTATTTTCACGAGTTCTTCCAAACACCATCTTGAAAAAGCGTAATCTTTTGAAAATATAATTAAGGAAGCATAGGATTCTTCAATTTCTCTAAGAAGTGCCCCCGATATCTCATCTCCTTCTCTAAGCTTATAATCTATGAAAGTTTCAATCTTTTTGTCACATAAGCACTTGAACAAATGGCTAACAAAACCACGTCGAGTATCAGTGCCTCTAAAACTAAGGAACACATCATTTTTTCTTGGAGAAATAAGGGAAGAAGACATTATCCACAACCAAGTGCAGAAGTACAGTTCTTCTATGTGGATCTGCAACCACAAAAACAGATGCAATTAGCTGTTTCCCAGCAATATGCAATTCGGATTAGCTATAAAATAATGAAATCTTAATATATACTTACTGCTTTGGCAAATTGGAGATCTGATCAAG
Source organism: Sindora glabra (assembly GCA_020226215.1). NCBI lineage: Eukaryota > Viridiplantae > Streptophyta > Magnoliopsida > Fabales > Fabaceae > Sindora > Sindora glabra. The sequence continues at coordinate 24,809,748 of CM035236.1, forward strand.
CATCTCAAAGAGCGAAGAATTTAATAAACGCAAAACTGCTATGGAGCCGAATAGAGCCTTTAAGTTGCTCATATGTCGTGGTTATTCTTCAACTTAGCTTCCAGGAAGGTGATCAGCTTCAAAGGAAAATGAACCAACCTGTCATTCAAAAGGAGAAGGGACGCTGAGGAAGAAAGACTTAACTAAAGCGAAAAAGAAAGGAAGGCAACACGGTTTGTCCTTTAGTATCAAAATTCAGAGCGGATTAAAGCATCAACAGTTTGTGTCCACTCATTTGCCTCAGTAATATTCTGTCGTCTCAAATAAGCAGAGTATAGTATATGATGCTCTTTGGGCTTGACTGCTAATAGTTCAGGTTCAACTTGTTGGAAATTTGATGAATGCTCGATTCCATTGAAAAATTAATGATTATTGATTACAAATGTTAATATATCCGGAGAGTCTTCTCTTTTTATAGAGAGTTCTAGATTATTAAATACAAAGATTAAATACTTTTTTTGGTTCTTGACAAATTATTTTTATTTCAATTTTGTTCCTCAAAGAGTAAGTAACGTTTTGATCCCTAATTGACAATTTAATGTAATATTTTAGTCCTTTTGTTAAAATAAATATGAAAAAAAAATCAATAAGATTAATAATTTGGAACTATTATTTATGTTTCAATCTTTTTTATTTTTTTATTATCTTATTTCTACACTCTCAAAAGAAGGATTATAAATAATTTAATATTGTTTTCTCTTTTATTTCTATTTAAAAAAATTATAACTCTTGCCATATTTCTATAAGATTAAAAAAGGAAAAAAATTAAACCAGTACCATTTGTTATAATTTATTGTAACAAGGTACCTCAAGTTAACTTTCTTTCATTTAAGTATACTTGCAAACAGTAATTTACTACAATGCTTAAAAAATAAAATGACAGATTTACAATGCGTCTCGAAAAGGATAATTCAAAACAAAAATTTCTTTTGTCGTATACTAAAATTAGATAAATTTTAATTTTATAAAAATAAAAAATAAAAGATTAAAAACTTATAAGAATTAAAATTGAAGAATTTTTAACTTATAAAAATTAAATTGATATAAAATTTTAGTTATAAATAAAATTAATAAAAATTTAATTTTTAAAGATTAAAATAAATTTTTAGTCAAGATTAAAAAATAAATAAGAATTTTAAGGTATAAAACTTTACATAAAATTACAAATTAGTTTCTTTCTTCTGCTTTTTTTATAAAAATAATTATCTTGGATAAATTATTGCTATATTAAAATTTTAAATAATAACAATGTTGTCTTTTTAGGAAAAAAGAAAATGCAAATAGACACAAAAATAATAGCTAGTAAAAAAATTTATTTGTCCATTTATTTTGAATTTTTAGTTAATATTACTATTTGAATACCAAGCAATAACATACTCTTCTTTGACAGTTGGTTATTAATAAGACTTAATTTATCTATTTATTTTAGGTTTTGGATCGATATTAATGTTTCGAGATCAAATAATATCATGCACTTCTTAGGCAGTTTAATTGTTAATGAGACTTGATTTATTTATTAATTTTAAATTTTTAGTTGATGTTACTATTTGGAGACCAAATAGTAACACGTACTTCTTATACAATTTGGTTCTTAATGAGAATTGATTTATTTATTTATTTTTAATTTTTGATCAATGTTATTATTTGGAGGCCAAATAGCAATATGCACTTCTTATGCAGTTTGGTTCTTAATGAAACTTGATTTATTAATTTATTTTTTATTTTTAGTTGATGTTACTATTTGGATGTTAAACAATAACATGCATTTCTTAAATAGTTTAGTTGCTAATGAAACTTAATTTATCCATTTACTTTAAGTATTTAATTGATATTACTATTTAAAATCAAACAGTAACATATTATTGTCTGGAGATCAAATAGTAACATGCTCTTATTTAGCTGTTTGGTTGTTAATAAAACTTGATATTTCTCATTATTTAGAATTTTTGGTCAATATTACTATTTAGTTTTCAAATAGTAACATGTACTTATTAGGTAACTTGGTTATTAATGAGACTTAATTTATTAATTTATTTTAAATTTTTTATTAATATTACTATTTAAAAATTAAATAACAACATGTTACTGTCTGGAGACCAAATAATAACATGTACTTCTTAAGCAGTTTGCTTATTAATGAGAATTAATTCATATATTAATTTTAGGTTTTTAATCAATGTTATTGTTTGAAAATCAAATAGAGATCAAACAGTAATAAATAGTAACATGTACTTGTTAAGTAGTTTGCTTGTTAATGAGACTTGATTTATATATTTATTTTAAGTTTTTGATTGATGTTATTGTTTGAAAATTAAAGAGTAATATGTTATTATCTAGAGATTGAATAGTGACATATTTTTCTTTAGCAGTTTGGTTATTAATGAGACTTGATATTTCCTATTATTTATGATCTTTTGTTAATGTTACTGTTTGAAGACTAAACAATAATATACACTTTTTAGGCAGTTTAGTTACTAATGAGACTTAATTAGTTATTTTATGTTTTTAGTCGATATTATTATTTAGAAACCAAATAACTGTTTGGATACCAAACAATAATATGCTCTTCTTCAATAATTTGGTTATTAATGAGACTTGATATTTTCTATTATTTAAAGTTTTTAATCAATGTTATTGTTTAAAGATTAAATAGTAACATATTCTTCATTAATAATTTAGTTGTTACTAAGATTTGATTTATCCATTTATCTTAAGTTTTTCATTAATGTTACTATTAATAACATGTTTCTATTTTGTTTACAAATAGTAACATATTATTTTTTAATAGTTTTATTATTAAAAAAATTGTTATAGCATTATTGGATACTAAAATAATTGAGGAGTAAAAGTTCAATGTGAGATTTGAATGAATTTGAATTAAGAAAAATGAGGTTAAAGTTGGCAAAATGATAAGAAAAATGAAGAAAAATTGAGAAAAGTTATTGAAAAAGACCTTTTTTACTAGCCAAAGTGGGTAATGTTACATGAAATCAATTGAGTGCAAAGTTATAGTTGTTCAAAATTTTAAGCTCAATCTACATATTTCTAGTTGGGTGGATTCTGTCGAAATCAAATTTTCTTATTTTTTATTAAAAGATTATAGGAAGATAAATGAAAATGAGTGGTCATATATAAAATTAGTTAACTAATGATAGAGTTATGCCCTTTCAAAGTTTCTAATTTATGACTGCATTCTTATGATTAAAAAAAAATATTTTTGGAATATAATAATAATAATTTATAAAATTGGCATCTATTTGAAATAAATATTAGCACTCGCATCTCTTTGAAAGAAAGTTCAGGAAGTGGCACCACAATGTAATTTACTTAAAAAAAATCTTAAAAGCAAAAGGTTGAAACTAAAATATAAGGAAAACTTAGTTTTATGCAAAAATTAGAGAATAATGACAATAAAAATTGTAAATTGAGAGAAGGTAAGCTAATTAACTAGTTTTAAATTAGGAACATGAAAAAGAAAACAATTCTTCCAAAATTAAAAACTAAAAGGTTACTTCCCCTCCCTCAATTTACAGTTTTTCTATTAATTCTTCTCTAAAACATTAGAAGTGCATATTTATAAATATGTTTGTAGAGTTCTACGTCAATCAGATATGAAAGTTGATTACAATATATAACATACCAAATTTGAATATATTGACAATTTTGGGTAACCTTTTAAACTTGAGACTTGATATATGATAACAAAATTAAGATATAATATTCTGCAATCTCTGCTGATCCCCCCGTTCTTTTTTTATCAGGATAAAACATCCTAGTCCAATAAGTATTACGTCCAAGCTCTAATTACTACCAACTTATTTGAAGTGCGCCCATACTCTGTGTTGATTTTTTTAAAAATAAAAAATTCAACAAATACTTGAATCCAACTTAGAAAATATTATCTTTCATGAGAAATTAAGAAATGACTCGTAAAAGTCAAGAATATATTAAATTCTAATGATAATAGTAGTGATCCCATTATATTATAAGTATCCCTCTACGCATAAAAGCCAAGCTTATTCACTTGGGAGGGTTTATGTTATTTTATACTTTTAATCATGGGCGTTACTTCTCTAATGAATCCAAAGCTTTTTCTAATAATACCTTTGTATTGAAAATAAAAACTTCTAGTTTTTATTTAGTTCCTTAAAAATGTGAAAGGAAATCTTACAAGCTAAAATAGAAGGTAGGAGGAAGTGTTTGAGAAAGCATGTTGAAAACGAAAGGATGATGATTGTGATATACTAATTACAATTTATTAGATTTTATTCATTTGCATAATATTGCATAAAATAAATAAAATTTAGTGATTAAATTCAATAACACAATCGATGCACCGATGCGGCTAGTGTATTGAAATTTCTCCAGAAAGTAAAACCTCACAAAAGCAAAGAAGGGAAGGCAACGCGGTTTGTCCAATAGTATCAAAACTTTTGTCGATGAATTTGAGAGCTTTTGTGTATTTATTAAACGTAAAATGTGTGAGTACCTACCAAAACATTACGATTCAATTCAACTATTGGCTGCATATTCTTTTAACAGTTTAACAACCTCATATAAACATGTGCACGGGGTGCTTGGCTTACCATTCCAAGTTGGAGTCATTGCTTTGTGTATTAACCAAGCAAGGCCTGCTTTTGTGTCCATGTTCGATGCCTTGTTAATTGTCATCTCGATCATTGTGGGCTTTATCTTCTTTGATGTCAGGGGTTGATAATTCCCTAAATGAAATTGTGTAATGCATATTTGTTACTTTTGGTGGACATGCCAACCTTCTTATAAGACTCTTGTGACATACTTGGTAAAGATAGCAAGACATCAAATATTTATTGCTCATATAATAAAATTCCATGTACAATATGTTTGCAAGCTACAATTAAATATCATTGAAATACTTATACATACTGAGCTGCAAGATAGCCCTACACATATAGCCTTTGAATACAATGGGCCAAAAAAGGGACAAATTGAATAAGGAGAGGAACATGTTTGTTATATGCCCTATTTTATAGTTGAGTGAGTAGGAAATGACCACAACTCGGTGCTAAAGCACCTTACTAAGTAGACATAAAATAGAATTTTTAATGTAGACATAAAAAATGAGGTAGATTCCACCTCTTAAAAGAGTATTTTGAACAAAAAATCTATTTGGCATAAATAGATATACTTTTTTTGAGTTGTTATGAACCTTTTTCGCAATACTTTGAGTGTCCGATTCACTCCACAACACATTGACATGAAAATAAAAATATGAGGATTAAAATATAAGCCTTTTGAATTCTTTTAAGTTCTTGAACAATATCAAAATTATCAAAATATCCCAAACTTGAAAAAAAGGGAAAAAGTATAAAATTTAGTCATAGAACCTTTATAATATGCTTGATTTTTTCACAAAGTTTTATTTTTAAATTAAGCATGTTTGCTTGTTAGATTGTCATAATTGCTAGTTTATGACATTCTCCCTCACTTCAAATGTTAATGTTTTCATTGATATCTCAATTTGACATAGTTCTATGAAGAATCTACTTAGTCTTTTCAAATTTCATATTGGTTTTCAGCCTACTTCTCTAAGTTACTACCTCAATCATTCATGCTTGTCTTTTTGAGGGTAATAAATGTTCTTTATCTTGAATTTTAGTTGTCACCTTTATAAAATTAGTATCCTCCTGACTAAATGCATTATCTATAAATTTTTCAAAGGGATATCTTTATAGACTCATTCTAAAGTGTCTCGACACCTTTTAATGCCATTTTCTTAATCATTCTGTTGAACTTGTTATTTCTATAAGTTATTTGATGGGTAGCTACCTCTGTAACTATGTGCTTATTTCCTTTGTAAATTGCATAGATGCTACCATTGTAGCAAAACCGTGTGTTGATACTATAGCTCATGAATTATGCTTAGCACTTTGAAGTGCCTACTAAAAAGTGTCTTCCAGATGTCCTATTGCATTGGCATAAAAGTCAAGACTTACGCTTGATTTATGTAGAAGCCCTATAACCTTGCTCATACGTTTGCTTGTGTTGCTTTTGGTCAATTCATAACACTTTATAGTGCTACTTTCACACTTGATTAGATCCTTTGATCCTCTTTGAATTGATACCTTTTGACACCTCATCGACCATCATAGCCTTTTCAAAGACAATGCTTTCTAACATTGCAGTCTTCACGACCTTTCATACACTTGCATCCTTTGATGATTTCTATAAGCACATCCTTTAATAGTTACCTCACTTTAACATCTAGAAGGAGGTTAAGCACTCTAGCTTGAGTTCCACTTTACTAGTGCACAAGTAAATATGAACTCATCATTCAACCAAGAAACTATGTAGTGCTAGTTTGCTTACCCTCCTTTAAGTCATTATTACCACTTTGCAAAGCAATTATGTACCCTAGCCTACTATATTAAAAAATTTTATGAGGGATTATGCTCTTTCCATAAAACATATAGATTATGCATAATGTATCGATTCCTTTGAATCTCTGTTCTTACTCACTAACTATGCTCCCTTAAATAACATGAGCGATCCTTTTGGATTGCCTTAATGTGATTTTGAACTACTCTTACTAAAGCAATCCACTTGACACATTACTCTAATGTGCCATTCCTTAGGATATGTCCATTGATTATAGCCATGCATTATTGCACAACCAAGGTTCTTCCTTTGAGCTCTACCACAACCCTATGAAAATAGTCAAATGATTTGGAAAGATCAATGTTTTTTTTCCATTGTATTAGCCATCAATTCACTCATCTTTTTGGATGTTCGTTTGTATCCTTTGATGCTATTACTATAAGAAAGTGCATAATCAATGTCCTTTACATACAAGCAAAATAGCCTTCTAGCACAAATGCTTGCCTCGATGCACCAATTTACGGTCACTTAAATACATCATCCTTGCACACATTAGCTTTTTAGATTGATCTAATCTCTTATACCCTGTGATTAAGTCTTTGGCTATGATTCTATCAAGTTAGAGAATGATTACTTTGCATATCCCTCATATAGTACTGAACAAATTACATCTAAACCAATTGTAGCTTATCTGATCTTAGTCCTTTCACATAAATGGAGCTATGATACCAAATGTCATGGGTTGGTAGCTTTTTATCTGTAATTATGGAGTACATGCCTACTATTCTTGGCAAATATGTTGCCTTTCTACAAAACTCTTTCATGTTATGCTTGGTAAAGATAGCAGGACATCAAAGATTTATCACCTATATAATAAAATCTCATGTATAATATGTCCATAAATCATAATCAAATATTGTTAAAGCACCTGCGTATATCAAGTCACATGATCAATTCTTATATAGAGCTTTTGAACATAATAGGTTGAAATAGGAACAATTTGAATAAGGAAAAAGCACTTTATTCATTTGGTATATGCCTCATTCTATAATTTTGAGTATATAGGAATGACTACAAGTTAACCTACTTGAGTCCTTAATTTAATGCCAAGGCATTTAGTTAAGCCTCTAACACTTCACCCTTTTAAAAAGTATTTTGAACAAATGGTTATTAGGCACAATTAAACATTTTTTTTAGTCTTCATAAGCCCTTTTAACAATGTTTTCGATGTTTGAATCACATTAAAACATACCCACACAAAGATAAAAAATATGAGAATAATAAATATAGGCTCTTTGAACTCCTAAAATTCTCGAATTATGCCAAAATTATCAAAATACTCCTAAACTTAAAAAAATCAAGAAAAATAATACACAAGTTTAATTAATTTCAAATTTTAGCCATAGAATCTCTGCAACATGTTTGATTTTTTCACCAAGTCTCATATTAAATCTAGCATATTGCCTATTAAACTATTATAAATATTATCTTGTGACATTTGACAATGCATTCTACCTTAGAAGGTAGGGTCTCTTCCTTTCTCTCTCTCTCTCTCTCTCTCTCTCTTCCATGATATGTAATTATGGTGTAATAACTCTTAAATTAGTTAGTGGGCTGAGATATTTTCACAAGATAGCAAACAAGTAATTGAAGGTGCATGGCAGAAGCTTACTGTAAACACTTCAATGCCTAAGTTAGTATTTATTTGGTAAAGTAGTAATCAAGAGTCATTCCATTGTATTAGATGAGCATACCTTAGCTATTTGTAAGCTCAAATGGGTGTAAGTTATGTTAAAGATGACAAGTTTTCATGATTGCACATTACAAGTAGTTAACCATCAATTATAATGTGATATAATGATGAGTTATGAGGTATAATTAGCTTTAATAATTGTTATGAGCTCTTCATGAGATTGATGGCAAATATTAATCTTGATTTAAGCTGAAGGATAAGTCTATGAGTTAGCTTTTATAAGGCTACATAGATATGAGGCCTGAAATTGCACTCATGTGCATGTGCATGTGCATTAGGCAAGATCAACTGGCTATAGTGTAGTTGGACATTTTGGTGTTTATCATAGTGTTTGGTTATCCCTTTGAAAATGAGCTTTCTTTAATTATATTTTCAATTTATACAATTTTTTTGCTTCTTTGCCCCTTGTTTGGAATCCTAAGAAATTGGGAATTCAATAATTCTTTGAAATTGAATTCATGTACAATTCTTACTTAAACAAAAAAAAAAAAATTCATGAACAATTTTATACACAAATTGAATTCTAATTTTTATGGTTTCAGGGGAGAGGTTATAGCTGTACTTGTGGTGGTTTTTTATTTTGGTCTTCAATATTAATCTTGTTGTTTTAATTTGCAATTTGATTGGAGCCATAGTGATTTGGGAAACTTACTTTCACATTCCAAACGAGAGTATACTATTTGATCCCTCTCACGATGCGATGGGGCGAACAAATGAAAGAAATCCAAGAACTTCTTCAATTTATTTGCCCCCATGTTGAACAAAAATTCTATCGTATGTTTGGAATTAGTGATTATATAAAAAAGAAATCTGAGAGATGAACACAAGCAATAAAATCAATAAATCATTAAGTGGGTAAATAATTCTTTTGAGCATTAATTAACAGATTTTTCTTCTTCCAATAAATCCCATTTTTAAGATTCAAACCCTACCTATTGATATGTAAAATCCACCAGAGGCCAGTATGCTTTTCATTGAATGAATATCTTGTTAGTGTTAACTCACATTGTAAATATCAAATATTGAATCATAAGATAAGAGCATAAAATAAAATTCAGTTGTATGACCCATATACTTATAAACATAAATTTATAATCATTTTTTTAAAAGTTCCTAGTTCATTTTTAGTAAATATCTTAGTCTTGTAGGTATTTTTCCTAAATCAACTCCAAAAAACATAACATGCAACTCAATACCATTCAATAGGGGAAAAAAAAAGGCTACCGATTTATCTATTTTGATTGAGTTTTGTTGTGTACATCGGCTTTAAATACTTAATTTTGATCATAGAAGTTAAACAATTCAATTCAACTTGCGCTTTAAACATTGAATTTAACTAATCAGCTTAACTGATCAAATCTTAAATTAATTTTAGTTTCAATTCAACTAAGCCAATCGATTTTATCAATTTAATCAACTTTTAGTCCGGTTGAACTCTTTGAATTCTAATTTAATAACTTTTTTATTTGTTGTATGATTCGATTTCAAAAATATTGATTAAATTTGTTAAGTTAGATTCTTTGGATAAAATGTGCCTGTGTTGGAAGAGCGAATGCAAGTTTAGACGAAGGCTTTGGAAGGCCACAAATCCACGATGGGGAATAACCTGTTTAGGAAAACATCCTCTATTCTCTATAGTAAATGGATAAAGCTATTTATGTCTTCAAAGTGTGTAAGTAGTTCAAGTGCGTATCCCCAGTTAGTTTCAAGATATTATCATTGTCATACAATATGCATGCATCATGGATTCTATATACATTGATCTCCAGTTAAAAGAATAAAACGGCTTTCCGTAGGTGGCATGTACTGTCTATGTGAGTTCAGCTAGTAATGAAGAAGAATATTAATGATTGATTAATTGATGTCATTATATTAATTACAGTAAAATGTAATTTATCTTGTGAACTATAAGGTATATACTAAATATTCTATCGCCTAAATACTATTCTAATATCAATAGACAATTAATCTCTTTACCATTAGTTGCTGTCTAAATTGATAATGGTAGCATCTCTCTATTATTATTTTGGTGGCAATAAGGTTGAAAGTTAAGGTGTAAGTCCAAAATTATCGATTTTAAGATTGTAGCTTGAACGCTAATGTCTATTGGCTTCTTACTGAGGGGTAATAGGCAGTAATGGGAGGTAAGGGATCAATGACAAGAGAAAATGAATTATCAGTTCCGTTCATTGTAATGGCACAAAAGTTGAACAGGAAAGATATAACCAACAATAAGAATTGATCGAATGAGAAATTATATAAAGACAGGAATAGAAGGGAAGAGAAATGAAAGAAATGTTATTGTCATCAATTTGGATGTCATCTAATGACGAAAAAGTTAATTGTCTACTAACATTAGTATAAATATTAAACTACCTCCAATTTGAAATGAGGGGTTTTTTGAACATGCCCAATAATTCAAAAGGATGAATTGCAATTTAGCTTGGTAATTGTATAGACAAACAATTTCAATTAATCAAAGGCAGGAGAAAAGTAATGTAGTAGATCATATCCCCCCCTTTTTTTTGAAAGAATGTAGTGAAACTATTTTAACTTAAAAACAACACGTTCAATTCATACCGTTCCTTCTCAATCTCAACTGCTTTGTGGATGAAATGATACAAATCTAATTTTATTTTATTTGGCTTCCTTAGCTTAGAGATACAAAATTACCAGTCTTTTAAGCTTGCTCAGTTGATAATTGAAGTGTCTAATCTTTTACCACCCATGTTTACATTCAAATTTCACTTGTAGATATCACTATATATAAAGCCTTGAAAAGGTTGGAAGAGTACTTTTGCTCTTGAAGTAGACCACTGATGGCTTTGACTCACATGGTAGATGTTCTGCCCTCCTAATAATTTGGCACCAACTAATGTGAGCTCCGCGCCCCTCACTCTATCTCCACCTGCTTTCAATAGAAAAAAATAATGGAAAATCTTGATTAACATAAGAGTATAAGAGATAAAGGGGACAAATATTATATGAAGAAATAACTGCTATGCTCCACGAAAAAGATGGTATAAATTTATATTATTAAATCAGTGTTTATAATTTAATTAACTTCAAAACAATAATTCTTCTCATGTGATAGCTATAAATTTAATGATATAAATCTACGCTACTGAAAAATGGATAAATATGAAGTCCTTGCTCTCATATAATTCCTTTTATAGTTTACATATCAATCTATGTAAAAGGTTTTCCAATTTTTATTTTTCCTTTAAATTTTCTACCAGCTAATCAGTTAATTTCTTGTAACCACGCCTGTGACTTTTTCTCGTAATTTAGATTCTTTCTATTTTTTTTCTAATAATTATCTTTCTAATTTATTTTGTTTATTGGTAGTGAGGTCCTAATTCAATTGTAGAATAGGACTTTTTCTAACTTCAAATTTACAAGTATAGATCTCATAAATGGAGAGTTTATTTTATATATATATGTCTGTATATATGTATATACTTAGTCTATTTTTCTCCTTTTTATGTAAAAAAAATTATTTTAAAATTAAAATAAAATATCTTTAGTAAGGGATTGGATATTTAAATCAACATTATTTAAGGCATATTTTTTTAAGTGATTTTCTTTTTGTAACTTTCTTAACAATAGTAGTGTTTTAAACAAAAGAAGTTTTTTTTTTTTAAATATTATGAATGCAATTGAAAATGTTGCAACATTTTACATAACTATTACTAATTTGTATAAAGATAATTTTTTAAAAAAGATTTAAAATATTTTATACAATCTGCAATTTTTTAGAAAAAATGTTTCAAAACAAACTCTCAATAAACATGAGTAGTTACTGTAGTTAAACATTTTATTTTTTTAAAAAATATATTTCATATTACAAAAATTTTATTTAACAATCAACAATCATTTTAAACTTAAAATATATATATCTATAAATTATTAAGTTTTGATCAATAAATGTAAGTCTCATCTTTTAATTCATGTGCGAGGATACAATAAAATTTGAGTATTTATAGATAACATAATATATAATTTATTTTAAATAACGTTTAATTGATTATGTTAATAATTTAATTATTAAAATATAATAATTTAATTAGTGACTGCAATTGAATCCGTTATTTTACAAAATGACAGTAAGTGTAATGCAAGTGGCCGGGATCCCCAAAAAAATGATACGTATCAACCACTCATTTAAAAAGAATAATTATCACTTTAGCCAAAAAAAGATGAATTATTAATTTATTGAAACTTAGATAATTTATTTTTTAATTTCAAAATAAATAATTTAAATGAAAAATATGTATCTCATAGTAAAATTAGTAATTTAATGCGAAAACGCTTTGCCTCCAAGTTCCAGTTGGAAGTTCCTTCCGTCCTCAGTTTCTTGCTTTGATGTAGACCTTCTTCCTCGTGTTCTGATCTTCCGAATTGCTGTGTAAATCCTCAACATCCCAAGTTCTTTTGCTCCTACTTCCTAACTGATTCTGCAACTCTGAGACATACATAGGATAAACCCCCAACTCTCTTATCTTGCCAACAAACTCTGCTTCTTCAAATTCCAGAAAGAACTCAAACGAAACCTTCATGCACTTATTAGTGTTCAAAGCCCCTCTTCTTTCAACCTCTTTCATTGTTTCCAGACTTAAATCTCCATCATACCATATACAAACATGATCGCAAACCGTATCTGCTTTGTCATGCAGACTTGGACACGAACCTTTATACTCCAATCTTTCACCATTACTATCTTCTTTCAAGTAGAATCTGCATGACACACTTTCAAAGAAGTCATCTTGCTCCTTTGTCTGCATCTGAGGATAAACAATGCAGAAAACAAAGCCCATCAACTTTGTATTCGAAGGTAGTTCAAGGGTAACCGACATCATCGAACTTGTTCCGTAATTCGATAGCTAAAGCAGTTCGGAATCTTGCTTCCTGGTAAATGAACACAACTCCAATAACACCAGGAAGAAGATGATATGTGTTTATATGCTCTTTGTTTTATTCTGAGATTCAAGTATTCTGCCACAATAGCCTCGAGTGCATGTTCGTCCAGTTTCTTGCAATTTTGAAGTCCAAAATAGAATCTACGTTCCGATTGAACTGGAACTGCTTGACCAGCAACATCATGCATTAAATCCGAAGTGAAAATTGTCTTTAATGATGTGCAATTACTAGCATCTAATAGTGAAATGAATGGTGGGAGTTATTGTCAGGAAAATTAAATGACATAATTAATCTAAAAATATAATGCAAAATATACATACTGGATTTAGCTTTTGGGATCCTAATGCTACACTCCACCACACGGATGTTAAGAATCACTTTCTGTACTGGAATTCATGGTCTCTTGCCACAACAATTGCACCAAAATCAGAAAAGAACCACACACTTTCTTGTAGAAAGAAGAAGAAGATGAAGAACTCTTTGATTGAATATTTTTGGCTCTTTTGAGAGAGAAAAAACTGAATGTCTCATATATTCTTTTTCTGATGGTTTCTCACTATTAACTTCTTCAGGAGGAAGTGGGAGGTTATTTCTCTCTCCATATCTCCCACTCTTCATTCAGTTACCAAAAAATTGACTTTTGTTCTGAATTCAAATTTTAAATAATAAATTAAATATTTATCTAAAAAATATGATAAATGTGGATCACTCATAATGGGTGTCCCTACATTCATCATCTCCTACTCACACATAATGAGATGAGCCACTTCATATAATCTTCTTTTCTTTTCATGGTTTTTATACTAGAAATTCTTATATAAAATCAACACGAGACAACCCATACTTCTCGTTATTTATATTATGCCTCAAATGCCCTAAATTTCTCATATACACTTCTTATTTATAAATCTGATTCCTCACGAGCTTTACCATAAGTTCATATTGCAATCCACATATGCATAGCGTCCACACTTATGATGTTACCAAAATTAACTTCATAACGAACATATCTCAGACACTAGCATAATTGTGTATATGTCGGGAAATCTTTCTTTCGCCCGTATATCACTTTGATTTGAAACAACTGCTTTCCTAATATTTTGTCCATTAGACCATATATATCATGATCATAGGATGTATACTAAGGTAGCGAACATTGTATTATTTCTTCATGATATTGTCAAAGTCAAAGGATATCTTTGAAAAGAATATTTCTTTTCTAGGACTCACACAGTAATGAACCAGGGATCTTTCACTTGCTTCCCGTTTGTGGTTCTTTTTTGCACATGTGGTATGAATCACATGTTATGGTGTTCTCCTTTTAGCATAAAGGCGTATGTCGATTTTATTAGTAACATCATATAGACTTTAGTTCAAGCACACATAATACCTAACCTGAATTCTTCCACATTGTTTGACTCTTTATGACATCAATATGTGAAAAACTCATTATCTGGCTATAGGTATTATAGAAGGTGGGAGATTCCACAATTTGATCCATATTTATATTTTAGATCTCATCTTAACTTTACTTTGTTGAGGTGACACATTTGATTTTTGTGTTACTTCTCTAACAAAAACATAACATTTCACATAGTTACGTTGGTGAACACATGTCTCATTTCTGCCCCGCTCCTCTTGAGCGTCAGAGGCGGTTGTTCGTGTGAGAGAACTAGCCTTATCAACCTATACGACATACTCAACATTCGTATACTCATACATATATAATAACACTTGTGATTGAATGAAAAACATATTTTATTCATTCCAATTTCAAAAATGTTTGATTACATTCTACACATACCAAGAGACTTTACATGCTCAATATATACATCTCTAGGTATAGCCTTAATAAAAGGATCTGCTATTATTTTTTGTGTAGAAATGTGTTGGATGGTGACCTTCTTCTGCGCTATTGCATCTCTCATAAAGTGATACTTTGTGTCTATGTGCTTAGTTTTGCTATGGTACTTTGGATCCTTTGTGGAGGCGATGGCTGCCTGATTATCACAATATATCAGGATGAAATTTAAATTCTCACCATAAATCCCTAGATGTTCCATAAATCTTTTCAGCCATATTGCCTCTTGTATTGCTGCAAAACATGCCACAAACTCAGCTTCCATTGTTAACAATGTAATGCATGTCTGCTTCTTGCTACACCATGACATGATACCATTATTTAGCAAGAATGAGTAGCTTGATGTGGATTTTCTCTCATTTAAGTCTCCTGCCCAATCCACATTAAAATATCCAACTAAGCATAAGTCATCTCCTTGATAGTATAGTACATAGTCGATGGTGCCTTTTAAATATCTCAATATTCTCTTGACAACTTTCTAATGTTTCTATATGGGGTTTGACTGGTATTTGCTTATGAGTCTGACCGCATGACAAATATCCGGTCTTGTACACATCATTGCATACATTAGACTTCCTACCGCACTAGAATAAGGAACTCTGTCCATTGATTTCTTTTCAAACTCATTTTAAGGGCACATTTTTTGACTCAACGGTTCACTCTTATTTACAGAGGTATCCATGGGTTTACAATCTTTCATATTGAATTTCTCAAGAATTCTCCATATATAATTTTCTTCAGAAAAAGAAACAAGTTTCTTAGAGCGATCCCTAAAGATGTTGACTCTAAGAATGTAATTCTTTTACCCATGTCTTTCATCTCAAAATTCAAGGATAGTCATTCTTAATGACTATAATCAAATTCATGTTATTCTCAGTTAATAGTATATCATCCACATAAAGGGATAATATCATAAGATTTTTTTCATGTCGTTTAATATGAACACAATGGTTTCCTCAATCATTTGGAAGTTATATGAGGTTATCGATTAGTGAAATCTCAAATACTATTATCTAGATGACTGTTTAAGTCCATAAATGGACCTTTGGAATCTACAAACTTTCTTTTCTTCTCGTTTTTGTAGAAACCTACTGGTTGTTTCATGTTGATTTCTTCATCCAGTTATCCATTGAGAAAAATAGTTTTTACATTTATTTGATGTAATTCTAAATCTAAGTGTGCTATTATGGCTAGGAGTAATCTAATTGAATTAAAATGAATAATAGTTGAGGATGTCTCCTCATAATATATTCCTTTCTATTATGAATACCCCTTTGTAACTAGTCGAGCTTTATATCTCTCAATTAATTCATCTGCTTTTCTTATAATATTAAGAACCCACTTGTTCCCTATTGCCTTTCGGCTAGATGGTAGGTCAACTAGTTTCCAAACTTAGTTAGTTTTCATTGAGTCTATCTCTTCCTCCATCGCTTTCTTCCATTGTTCCTTAGCAAGAGAACTTAGAGCCTTTTGAATTGTTTTTGGCTCTTCTTCATCTTGAAGAGTGACCATAAGAGTTGATCCTTCAATCGTAAAACATCTTTTAGGTACACTTCCTCTCTTACTTTTTTGTAGTGGGGTTTCCTATACATATCTTCTCTAAATATAGGATTTTCACTCTCTCTTTCAAAGCTCCCACTCAGATCAGTAGGGATTCTTTGAGAGCTCCCACTTGGATAAGATGGATAAGATTCAATATTACTATCCATTTGATCTTGTAACTCATAAAAGGATATAGTTCAATCAATTTCTCCTCTACTAGGAAATTTACTTTCCAAAAATGTGGTATCTCCTGATTCAAGTTCTGTTATTGTTTCATTCTCATTTTCACCAATAAAAATGTATCCCTTATATAATTCTGAATATCTTATAAAGATATATTTCTTCCCTCTTTGACTTAATTTTTCATATTTATGGGAAGCATCATGACCATACATAGCAGACCCCCACGGTCTAAGAATACTCAAATCAAGTTTGTGTTTTGTCCATAATTCATAGGGAGTGGACGTAACAGACTTTGAAGGCACACGATTAAGTACGAAGGTAGTTGTCAAGATAGCATCTCCTTAATATGAAAATGGTAGATTTGCTTGTGCCATCATTGATCTAACCATGTCTAGAAGAGTCCTATTTCTTCTTTCAGCTACTCCATTTTGTTATGGGGTGTCAGGGATTGTTAATTGTCTTATTATCCCTTTCTCTTCATAAAGTTCTTTGAATTGTTTGGATAAATATTCACGTCCACAATCAGTTCTTAGTGCTTTAACTTTCTTATCTATTTGATTCTCGATTTCATTTAAGTAACGTCTGAAACACTCTAATGCCTTTGACTTATATGAAATCAAATAAATATGATCGTATCGTGAGTAATCATCAATGAAAGTGATAAAGTACCAAGCTTTGTGTCTGGCCCTTATACTCAAAAGACCACATATATCGGAGTAAACTAATTTTAATGGAGTTTCTGCCCTAGTTCCTTTTCCAAATGATTTTTTAGTTGCTTTATCGGCTAGACAATATTCGCATAAGGACATTTTCAATTTTGAAATTGGACCAAGCAATACTTCTTTTGCTAGTTTAATCATTCCATTTTTATTTATATGTCTTAATCTAGCATGCCAAGTGTCCATTTCAATGTTTAAATTTGAAATGGAAGTAGTAAAGCAATCGAAAGCAGTGTTGTTAACAACATCCAAAATGACAAATCCATCGGAAATAAAACAAGAACCATAAAATACATCATCTTTTAAAATGTTTGCTATATTGTCATAAAAGTTAACTAAGAAACCAAAATTAAGTAGGGAACAAATAGAAACTAAATTTCATCAAATGCCAAGTGTATAAAGTACATCATGTAGAATTAAAGTTTTTCTTCCACACAAATCCAATTTGCATGTTCCAATGCCTTTGACTTCAATCCTCGCATTGTTTTTTACATAAAGCCACCTGCTTTGGCTTGACAAACGACGATACTCTATATATGATCCTTGATCCTTACTCACATGGTCTGTGGCACCTGAATCCAAAATTCACAAAGGATGAGATTCTGTTAGAAAAATAGTACTAGAAACATATGAAAAATGTTTGAAATAGGTATCCACTAATACCTTGTTCTGTTCATTTTGCTAAGTATAGTCTTGAGCAAAATGGCCCATTCTTTGGCAGGCATAACATTTGATCTTCTTAAGATCAAAATTCCTTGCCCCACATTTTCTTTTCTTCTTTTTGAAGGTTTTCTTACCCTGAGAATTGGGTCCAGTTTTTCTCTTCTGAAACTTTTTGCCTTTATTAAATTTAGGCTTAGAACTAGAGGGACCTACTCTCTTAGCCATATACACTTGTCCAAAAGATCTATAAGCCCCTAAACGTTCATCCTGAAGTTTCAAATGTCATGCCATATCATCAAAGGTTACTATGCTTTCATTGTGAGTTAGGTTGACCTTTATGTGTTCCCAACTTGCAGGGAGTGATCTAATTACTGCTTGCACTTGTTGCTCATCAGAAAGTGCATGACCTTTTACTTTCAGCTTACAAATCGTATTTGACATTTCTTGTAAATGTTATTTTATCGGTGTATTAGGCCAAAGTTTGAATGTGTTAAATTTGATTGTGAGTCTTCTTAATTTAGTGGCAGAAGTACCATCAAAATTTTCTTTCAGGGCAATCCACATTCTTTGATCAGTTGGGTAATTCTCATATTCACACATAAAGTCATCTACCATCGCACTTAAAAGTGTGATGTGAGCAATGTTGTTCTTTTTCTTTCAAACAGCATATTGTTGGTGTGTATCCTAGGAACCAATCATATAGATGATTGAGATAATATACAATATATTATGTTTTATTTTAGGCAATTTAATTTTTATATTTAATTTTTATAATTTTATTATTATTATGTGCAATTTATAACTTAATCCTTGGAATAGCTTCGCTATTCCTAAAATGCCCTTAGTCAAGTATTATTACGAAAAGGATAGTAATAATACATCGAGACTAGCATGTATAATTACTGATGATTACGAATCATGGATATGTGATATCAAGTCAATACATAAGTACATTATTAGTGAACAATGTACTGGACTAACCCACTATGAGAATATTGCATGGGTAGACGTATCATAAATTATTCTTATATGATCACAAATACACATAAACCTTTGACCTGGAGTCATTATTGTTCCTTACATGAGGAATTACTCACTTTAATATTGTCTTGTGTCACCTTTAATCAGGATGACAAATAGGGCATTGATTGGGTGTGTCATAAATTGTGCAAAGGGAAGTGAGTGATGTAGATGAGATTTTATTACTCTTGTATAAAAGAGAAATATCCTTAGACCCCTTGATTGAATGAGACTTAGAAATGCATGGCCATACTCAATTGGATTAATATGTGATATTAATCATTTATTTTAAGTCTACTCAGTATTAAGAAATATAAATTGAACATTGACGAGGATGACACATTCCATGCCTCCAGTTCAATTTAGATGTTATTACAAAAGGGTTATGATGCAAAAAGTTGATCATGTATTAAGTGGATGTCGAATCATAGACATTCTTACTACTTGAGTGGAAGTGATGTATTGCTAGATACTGCTCATTGTCTATGGCTCAATAATGAGTCATTGTCAACGTAGTAAGAACCTACAGGGTTACACAAAAGGAGTAGGAATAAGACAATAATTAATTAGACTTTAATTATATTAATATCCAATTAATTGGACTTATTTTCGTGCATATATATATTATTATTAAGAATAATAAATTCATGTCATATATATATATTATGTGATATTATTTGATATTGTTTGATATTAAAGTAATATCAAATAATTACGTTATCAAATATTAGATAAATATATTATGAGATAATATTATTTTGATATTTGATAACTATATGCAATTATCTAATATTAAGATATTTATATTATGAGATAATATTATTTAATATTAGATAATTAATAGATAAGTCCTATCTCTTCTCATTATCTCTAGGATAAAGATAAGATGAGTTGTTAAGTGTAATTAGAATTTTGGAAGTATTATCCTAGTAAGACTAGGATTGTGGCTTGCTTAAGTTCTATAAAAAGGGGCTTGAAGGCAAAACATGAATGACACGCTCAAAGCTTCCATACAAACTTTAAATTACTCAAAAGACATCCAATCCTAATTCCTAGAGAGAAAAATGCATCCTAGCAGATTCATGGAGGGTGAGAGGTCGTTGTTCACTCCGTGTGGATACTGTAGAGATACTGTACCTTTTGGCTGGCGTTTGATTCATCCACTCTCAAGTTTTGATCAGTAGAAACACGAGTGCCCAATAGGTAAAATCCTAATCATTGATTTGTGCTTTTTGCATGGATCCTAGGTAGAATTCGGATCAAAATTTTGAAATTCCGATGCATGTAATAATCTGAATTCCCAACACATATGCCTCAGCATCTCTTCTATGCTGAGCCATGTTCCTAGTTTCAGGTTCTAACATGACATTGTTTAGGACTTCTATAGCATCTTACTCTTCTAAGATGTATGATATTTTCTGATGCCAAATGTCCCAGTTATCCCTATTCAACTTGTCACCCTTGTTTAATTCAGTAATTATGTTTTTGTTAGCCATTCTGTTAAACGTATA
The DNA here is from genome assembly GCA_020226215.1 of Sindora glabra. Taxonomy (NCBI): domain Eukaryota; kingdom Viridiplantae; phylum Streptophyta; class Magnoliopsida; order Fabales; family Fabaceae; genus Sindora; species Sindora glabra. Next base: position 24,830,316 of record CM035236.1, read on the forward strand.
AACATTTCCTATGAGTATATAATATTGTTATTTGCATAGTTCTCGCATAGAACAATAATGACATTACTTAGTTCATGGTTGAGAGTTTACGTTTGTCATACCCCTATCGCATGTTTGCCTAAATACTATCACTATTTCCTATTGAGATTGCTTTCATGCAAATAGAATACTTTATGTTGCTTTCATCATAAAAAATATAATACAAGAGCTCCCACTCAAATATAGGATATTGTAAAAATAATGCACATCAAATAAATAATATTTGATCATCCACCAAATAATAATAAGAGTTCAATAAACATTTAACAATGTTCTCAAAGTAATCTCATCAAAAACAAAAAAAAAATGAATACATCAAAATAAAGAATTCAAGGCTAGTGATTCTATTCTAGCTTTCTATTCTAGTTTCAAAGTTTTCATTTCATCAAATTTGTTCAATAGATTTGGTAGATTCTTGGAATAGGCTGGGCCAAAGTTGTGTACATTCAAAGCTTTAAAAGGACCCTTTAAGTGTAGCCCTTTTTTTAGAGAGCTATATCCAAAACGACTTACACTCTTCATGTTTTGGAATTATGACATTAGGATAGACTTTCTCCAATTGTTTTTGAAATAACGAATTTCTTGTTATCTCAATTCTTCTATACATCTTTCCAGGTCAAGGTATTTGACGGTTCCCAATGAGTAGTCTTTGCATTTCCATAGGATCTTTTTGATTAGAGTCCAGAAATCATCATTTAGAATAATATTCATCAATGTACGGAACCAAAGGTGATTTAGGAACATCTTTCCTCTACGGGTGAGATTCTTTTTTAGAAGTTTGACTTTAAACAAAAAGTCTATTATTGGTGTCTTGTTACATGTAGTTCTTTTGTACAAGGTGTGTATAAATTCTTTTAGGTCTCCCAGAGTGTCAACCCAGTTTGATTTTCTAGGTTCTTCTCCTACCACACTCTCCACAAACCCATATAGATCATATTCTTCTTTGAACCACTGTTCCGTGTCTGTTCCAAAAAATAGACATAAAAATATGATCAAAATAGGCATATTTTAAGTCAAAACAGTGTCACAAAAGTCTAAAAAATGTACAAAAAATACATCAATATGTAGATCTCAATTTTAGAAAAATTTAAAGACTAATTTCACCTCCAAAGGAGACTGCACATGCCCTCACGTGCTACTGCAAGCAGCTGTTCCAAGAAAATTCTAGAAAAATGAAAAAATGGCCTTCTCACGTGCGACGACGGCGCGTGTAACGCACGTGCCACCTTGCCAACATTTTTCGGCCACCGAAAACTACCAAAAATGAAGAAAATTTTTTTTCTAGTTTCATAGAAATGTGATACGTCGCAAATGGGCTTGGGGGTGGGCCCCATGCACCACCCTCGAGAGTGGGAAAGAAATTTTTTTTTTGAAAAACACCCAAAATGCCGTGTCATTTTTGACTCATTCGAAATGACGTGTCATTTAGGTGATTGAGCATCAAAATGACGTGTCATTTACATCATCTTCAACCTATGACCGAGTCGGATTAGACCCGGTTCGTGACTCAAACGGATCTGTTCAATCTATAAACTTGTTTTGGCCATAACTTTTGATCCGGGAGTCTGTTTTAGGTGATTCAAAAGCTATTTTTCTTAGAATTTTATGCTCTACAAATCTAGGCTAGTTTTATGGCCTAAAAAAATTAATTTTCTAGGGGGCCCAGTATCTGAAATATTACGAATTTTATGAAGTTTTAGGTGTTCTGGTTGATCTCTGATGTTCAGGGATATTTTATGGAAGCTTTATGTGTATCCGTTAACATTAAAATCATCCCTAATAGTATCATTCCAGAAACAACAAAATCATACAACAAAATTTCATATCTCTGGCCAAATTATTTCATCAGAAGAATTAAAATTAGTAAGCATGCTTTCAGGCCAAAATGAAAATTACCAATTAAATACATGACAAGTGGGAGACCATTTAACTCAGAACATCTCATACAATTCATCTCATATATTTAATTCATCAATACATCTCATACATCTCATGCTTGCATTTAATTATATTAAATACATTTAGGACATATAGACATCAGTTTCTAACCTGCCTCTGATATCAATGTTGGAAAAAATAAATGATATAATTAATCCAAAAATATAATGCGAAATATACATACTAGATTTAGCTTTTAGGATCCTGATACTGCACTCCACCATATGAATGTCAAGAATCACCTTTTGTACTGGAATTCTTGGCCTCTTGCCACAACAATTGCACCAAAACTAGAAAAGAATCACACACTTTCTTATAGAAATAAGAAGAAGATGAAGAACTCTTTGATTGAATATTTTTTGCTCTCTTGAGAGAGAAAAAACCGAATGTCTCGTATATTCTTTTTTTGATGGTTTCTTACTGTTAACTTCTTCAGGAGGGAGTGGGAGGTTATTTCTCTCTCCATATCTCCCACTCCTCAGTTAGTTACCAAAAAATTAACTTTTATTTTGAATTCAAATTTTAAATTATAAATTAAATATTTATCTAAAAAATATGATAAATGTGGATCACCCATAATGAGTGTCCCCACATTCATCAGTTCTAGTAGAGATTGAAGCATCTTGCAATCACGTAAATAAACATGTGTTAACTTGGAAAGGTGCTTGATGCTTGCCGGCAACGTCTCGACATTGGTTCCCTTCAGCGACAAAGAGAACAAAGATGACAAGAGGCCAATGTTGTCGGGGATTTCAGTTAGGGTAGGACAATTATTAAGAAATAATCTTCTCAAGCAACATAATCCATCGAATAAGATGCGTAGATTGCATGTCTCTAGTTGTCTACAATACGAAAGATTAAGAAAATTAAGAGATCTCAGTTTAGATATCTCGAGCAGAAGGGACCTGAGACATTGACAGGAATTTAAAACCAAATTTTCAAGCTTGTTGAGATTTCCAATTGATGAGTGCAATTCTTTGATGGCCGTGCCAGATAAGTCTAAAATTGTCATTTGCTCAGATATCACTGAGAAATCCTTCAGACTTAGGCAGCCAAAAGCATAGAGTCGTTTGAGAGACCTTAAAGAATTTTCAATTCGAAGAGTCTTGAGCTCTTTGCAGCCGCAAAGAATTAGTGTGGTGAGCTTAATGTTTGATAAAATAGATGGATGAAGATGTTGCAAACAAGAGCATGAGGAGAGATTAACGGTTTCAAGATTTTGGGCCTTGGATAAACCTGGAAGTTCCATCAAGTTTGGGGAATTACGGAGGTCAATCTCCTTTAAATTCACCAAGTCCTGTGAAAATAAACAAGATCAGCGCTACTGCACGGGCAAATTTATCGAGCAAAGAGCGAAAAATGTCACTGAATAATGATTCAATTCATTCAGCTGGCTAAATAAATGGTTATACACAAAGTAGCATGTTCAATCAAATTAACACTAGCATTTCGTGGTTGTGCTAATTCAACTAACCAGTCTCATTCAGTTTTTAAAATACTAATTGAAATCTTATGTGCAAATATGAAAACAAAAAATATATACAAGAAAGTTAAGAACAAAAAAATGAGTTGATAAATGTTGCGTGACATAATATACCTGGATTCCATCCCAAAGTTTTTTCACACAGCTGTAGGGCATTCTAAATTCAACGAGATTCTTCACACAAAATGTTAATGGAAGTGAATTTAAGGGATAATGCTCCCAATGAAAGAATCTTAGTTCATCACATAATGATTCCAAGCCTTCTTCAGGGAGCTGCATCTTATGTATAATTTCAAAATTCCACTTTTCAGGATTTGTAAACTTCAAAAATTTTAGATTAACCATACCAGAAAAAGCTTTGGGTCTTAAATAAAGCTCTTTCATTCGGACATATCTAACTTTATACTCTCAATAGAATCAGTGCCCTGCCATTAACAACAAAAAAGCACATTAAGAAGGCATATAAGTCAAGAAAATTTTCATGCACATTAGTAATTATTTTATTCTATTTTTTTTACTCTTACCGTGTTATTTTTCAATACTTGATAAATATCATTAGGATCCCACAAGTGAATACATTTACGAGAATCTTCAAAGGATTTCTCACAAATAATTGTCCGACCTATTTCTTGAATTAAGTCATGCATAGATACACATTCTTCTTTAGAAATAGTTATAAGAGCTTTATCTTGAAGAATTCGTAATCCAATAATTGTTGAGTAACCACAAGCATTGAGTAGAGATATGATCCTTTCTTTTGAACATCGATTAAGATCAAAGAAACATGCCAAATACAAAAGAATATTCTTCTCTTCCGCTTCTAATCCATCATAACTCCATCTCAATACATTTTGAATTTTTGAGCAAGGCATCTTTTTAAGTCTTTCCAGTTCACTCTCCCATTCCTCTTCACTTTTGCCACAAAGGAAGGAACCTAGGATTTTTATTGCTAATGGAATGCCTTTGGCATAGTCAACCACCCCTTTTGAGAGTTCACTCCTCCCTTTCTCAGGATTGCCTCCTTTGAAAGCATTCAAATTGAATAGTTGAAGGGCTTCATTAGAATTCAATGCCTTAACCTTGTATATCTTATCTGAATCTTGGCTAAGAACATGTTTATCTCTACTTGTCATAATAATTTTGCTACCTGGTCCAAACCAATCCTGTCCTCAAGTTAAGGTTCGTAGTTGTTCTGAATCACTAACATCATCTAGAACAACTAAAACCTTTCTGTGAGAAAGCCTCCTTTTAACATAAGCCGGTATACCATTATGCATGATAATGTGTTGATCTTCATCTAAAAGTTTAGTAAGCAAATTATTCTTCGATTGAGTTATTCCATATTTCTCACATCCCTCTCTTACATTTTCTAAAAAGTGACAACCTTCATAGTCATTGCATAATTTGTTAAATATAATATTGGCTATAGTCGTTTTACCGATACCGCCCATGCCCCAAATTCCAACAATACAAACATCTTGTGAGGATGAGCACAACAATGACTCTACATATGCAATTTGTTGATGAATTCCAACAATGCATTCTAAATCATGCTGATAATTCATAATCGTCTTCAAACTTGTCAACACACATTTGGTGACTTTTTCAATAAGCTCAGCCTCGGTGCTGCATCACAGAATAGAAAAATTGTGTGAAATTCATGGACAACACTATCAAAATGTTTTGTTGCGTAAGAAGGTAGTGGCTAATGATAACATCTTGAGGCATTGTTCCATATTGTTGAAAATTAAACAGTAATTTACAATAAACATTGTTAGAGGTATCTAAAACTGGCGGTATTGTCTACCACACAGCAGTAATTCAATACTAAAAAATTTTTACTGGTAAGAAAGTATGAATGTTAGTGAACGAGTTACACGAATGGCAAGGTTTTAACATACAAAAATTTTTGTGCAACAATAAGAGACTTTCCACAATACGACAAGATTGAAATATTTAGGATACTTCTGCAACTCTAACTTCTTGAAGTAATGACAATTTCTTAAATGATTTTTCTTTAAAAATGCTTGAATAGTAACCTTCAATTTGTTAACAAGATTGATCAAGTATTGTACAGCAGTGAAGTCAAGTAGTTCTACTCGAGCAAAATTCACTTCATTCTTCAAGTAGTCAATAGCTTGTGCTAATTGTTGGATTATTAACTTATTTATAGACTTTTCTTGATAATTTGGTATGCCTTCAATAATTGGTCCGCCTTCTTAATTGTTGACTTTTCTCCTATTTAGTTCTCTACAGACTCTTCCATGTCATTATCCTATTTAATAGTATAATTTTCTTTACTAGCCTTAATTTTTTCAATATTTTCTATATTGCTATATGCTAAATATATTTCATCAAGTTTAACCCATATCAATTTGAGGAGTTTTTTTATTATTATTATACTCATAGCTTATTGATAAGAAATTTTGGAAAATTTCTCTCTTTCATTGATGACACTTTTTAATTCACTTATACTTGCATGATCGTCATTAAGATTGGAAGTATTAGACTTATTGGAAATTTGATATTTGTAGGCTTGATCTACATGAATTTGACCATAAATATTATTGATTACCCTAATACCTTGATGAGCTTGAAAGCCTTTTTAAACTTTATGACAGCTATTATGATTTTGACATTTCTTCATAATCTTTCAAGTTTTATAATTTTTCACTATACTATCTTTTAAAGCTGGTTGATGAACATAACTTTGAATAATTCTTTGCTATGCTATCTTTCAAAGTTGGTTGATGAACATAACTTTTCATGATTGGCTAAATTTGATTGTAATGTCTTTCAATAGTTGTTAATTCTAAATAATGATGATTTTTCATGATCAATTGAATTAGATGATGATAATCTTAACTTGATTCAAATAGGATAACATCATAGTCATTTAGGAAATATTTTTTTTGCTAACATTTTCTTTTTCTACGACTATGATTTTATCTTGCTTTTGCCTTGATAAGTTTTATTAGTTTATAGATGACTCCACCATGTAAGTGCTCCCTGTTATGTTTTTAACTATTATTTTCAGCTTTTTCTCCTCAAGAACATTCATTATATTGAAGATTAACTTTCTTGTGATGGCTTTCACTTCGTTAATTGAGTTATCTTATTAGTTAATATCTTTCATATTCAAAATCTGAATCTTTATCCAAAGCTTCTAGTTTGCATTGTTGATGGTTGGTTTGATATATGTTGTAGCGTTCATCATCTATTTCCACCATAAAAATAGTTTTCTCTTCGATAGTCCATTGTTACTTCTTCATCTTGAGAGACATTATGGATGAATTCTTTTTGTTGAATTGTAGGATTATAATAATGGATAGGTTAACCACAAGCACAATCTTTGGCACAGTTGTCTCTATCATCTCCATGAAACATGTTAGCATCACCTCTTAAGTTGATTAGCATGTTATGGATCTTTTAAAGTTCATAAGTTATCCTATCCTCTTAAGTTTGCATCACCATCTCTTAAGAAAAGGATTTTAATCCTATGATTTTCGTCAATAGCAAGTTTGTTGCCATCTCTACTACCTTCACCTTCAATCTCAAACTTCATCATTTAAGTCTAATAACTTTGGATCATGATCTCAAACTTTAGTGACTGAGTATAATACCACCTGATGCATGATCAAAAACAAAAGTGAGAAAATATATCTCTAGTGCACTAAAAATAAATAAAAATAGTAGAATCAAATATCTTATTGATATATAAATTGAATATATTGGATCAATAAAGCTTTCAAATGAAGTACATATATATAACAATTTATGAAAATTACCCACCAAACTTAAGTGATATGGGACATAAACTATTTATACTAAACTTCTAAACTTAATGCTTTTATCTTACCTGATATGGAACTTCATAAAACAAAAGAAGGTAAATACAAAAATTGGAATTTAAATAATAGGATAAATCTTAAACTAAATAGAATACAATAATGATTAAATCTTTATCATACTTTATAGGATTAAATTTTCTAGAAGATCTCTTAGCTTTTGTTCCTACATCAAAAATTGAGAGAAAAGGTGTAATGACAACTAGAAACAAAAATTCAATTTCAATTCGAACATTATTAAGGCTTCGAAAGACATTAATGAAATTATATGAAAAATGAACCCAGTTAACAACTTGAAAAAATCTAAAATTAGTAATACTAGTTCTTATTCTAGTTATACATCTAATATATAGGTGGGTTGATCACATTGCAGGGCTTTCTTTTAGCAATGCTACAGAAGTTTCAATAACATTGTAGATGAAACAATGGAGTAATATAGGTTAAAATAGGATATCTAAATTAATGTGATATTGAACTTAAGATTTATGGACAACATAAGTAATTATACAAAAAAACTTGTGATCTAAATCATAGAATATTATAAATAAGATTTTTAATAACTATGAAATTCTAGCAAACTAAAATTTACAGACACCACTTATAGCATAAACAATTTTGCTTTTGAAAACTCCCTTTAGTACTACTTTTGGAACATAAACTTGTGATTCAAACAAATTGCAATAATGATTAGTGAACAATACCACCAAATACATGAGTATGATGTTTTTGAATATTTTTATGTGTGAGTAGTTACCAATACCATTAAACATAAAACCAATTATTATTAGAACAAAAAAAAAATATTACTTTCAAGCTTTAACATTAGCCTTGTAGGTTTGAATGTTATTAGTCTTGTCATGTTGATTTAAATGTGTTTGTGGACTAATTAACATAGACCTAATCTGCTCATATAAATTTAGACTTGGGTAACAATATTGCCTAGTGTCACAAGTTAGTCTTATGACTCAATTTGGCAAGATAAATGAGCTCTGATTTGAATGAAACTTTACATTGAAATTCAAGCACCATGTAGGGGTTGTATGACATAAATTTTGGAAGATTTTGACTTATGTGCAATTTTTAGGGTTTTTCCTTGTTTTGCAAACATTTTTATATTTTTAACGAATATAACTTGTCTAATGCGAGTAGATAAGCATATAGATGTGATTCTTGGATTTTTATCTTCATTTTGATGTATTATAGGATATTAAATCCTTCCTGAGCTCTAAGAAAAGACCTTATGACAATTTAGAAAAAGTATATCTACTTTTACCACTAAGGCTTTAGCTTAAAATGCTCTTTAGAAGGGAAATGTCTAGTAACTTTACTAGTCATATGGTACTAGTCTAGACATTAGAATATGTGGTTTAGTAGCCTCTTTTACACACTCTAAAATATTTAATGAGATATATTATGAATAAAAGAAGTAGCTATTCATCTACTACAATTAATCCACATTTCTATTTGCTTTTTGCTGCATTCGTCAATATTACTCAAACATTCATCATTGCCTTATTATGTGCTTTTATGATTAGTTTCCATGTCACTATATGCTATGTATTGCCTTAAGATTGACTCAATGTGCTTATTATTATAAGTATTGCTTGTCACTTTCAAAACCTTAAATGGTGGATAACCAATTGATTGCCTTATTTTTAGGTGGTAAGAATCTAAGTGTTGTATATTCATTAACCTAAGTTTCTAGACCATGATGTCTAGTATTAAAGTGTGGTTTTAACCACATTTTTCTTTATTATATTGCATCTTTTTCAAGTCACCAAACAATGTTCAAGAAAATGACTACTGTTAAATGGTTTGATGCTATAGAAAATGCATTCAAAAATCTTGAAGGATATATCAATATTATGAAAGGATTGCAAATTAAGAAAATCCTTATACTTTTTCAAAGGGCCAGAGATTGGGAAGCACTTAGGCACCAAATTAAGACTTTTGAAATGAACAAAAGGGTCAAAATCTTAGGGAGTAGTAGTATTCTATAAGTCAACGAGTGGCTTGCTATGATTGAAACTTCCTAAATAGAATTAGGGAATGCTTTGAGAGGCCTTTTTAATAAAATGAAGGATGTCATAATAGCTTTTCAAATGGAGGAAAGTGACCTGGCTACTTCAAGTAAAGATAATGATAATGGCCTTTGGTAGTGGTCCATAAGAAGGTCATGCTTCAGAATAGGGGGAAAAGCAAAAAATTCATAAACCAAAGCTATATGCAAGTGAAAAGGGATATACAAAAGTTAGAGAACTTTATTTTGACTTAGATCAATACTTCCATGTTGTTGACATCAAGTTAAAATAAGCACATCTAAATCATGCTACTCTGTTCCTCATGGATAATGTGAAGGTATGGTGGAAGACTAAGTACTAAAAGATTAAAAAAGAAAGGTGACATATTAACATTTAGGAAGAGTTAAAGTAAGTGTTGAAAGCACACTTCTATCCTAAGAATGTGGACTATTTAGCTACATGTAAGCTAGGAAAGCTATAACAGAAACTATTTGTGTAGAAATATGTGAAGAATTCATAGTGGTGACGTTAGATATTTGAGATACAACTGACAAGGATAAACTCTTTTATTTTGTTAATGGCCTTTCTTAAAAAGCTACTATATAATTTCAAATGAGAAGAGTTCAAACACTTTTGGATGCAATGATAGCTATTGAGTGCTTATTTGACTACAATTTCCCCAATTCTAATTTGAAGTCTTTTAGAGGAAGTGGGTTTGATTTTAGTAGAGGAGTTCAATAGTCGAGCAAGGGTGGTAAGCCTAAAAGTAAAGGGGCCTTAACAATGTGTACCTACATGCAAACCCCAACATTATTTCAACTATCTAACAATAAAGGGAAAAAGACCTTATCCTATTTCTTGTGCCTTGGACCATATAAGGAAACAAAATGCCCATAAAGAGCTGTTCCAAATGTCTTATAAGTCAAACTCCAAGGAGAAGGATCATGAGGTAATAAGAGAGGAGTTGATAACCTAAATAAAGAAGGTAAGACTTGCATTAGGATTATAGCAGTCTGAATCTTAGAACCTTAAGAATAACTAGAGATAGAATGGTACGTAGATTCTTTTTCCTTACCAAGAGTCTATCCTTGTAAAAGGCTATGCAGGATCGCTAATATCAGCCTGCATAGTAAGCAAGTTACGTAATGGAGACAGTAAAGAAGAGTCTTTTACATAAGTTTCATTAGATGTGATAAGAAGACAAGTCCTTTCAAGGAGAAATCTATGCAATTACTAGGGAGCATAAGTGTGTGTTCTAGGAGTAATTGCCAAACATATACAATTTTCTTTATTTGTGATTGCTCTTTTCATGTAGAGAATTACATAATTGTAAGTTTTCACTTGTGGCATAACAAATGACTCATACAATTTAGAAAAGTGCCAGTATTTAGTCACAAGAGTAGCTTGTGGTAAAAAAACTTAGAGTGTATTAGCGTGTGCAAGCTAAAATAAGAGTGCGGATGGCACTTTGTTCAACCTTATTGACTATGGTAGGGGGACAATATAAGCACCATGTTTGAGTGCCTTAGAGTCACCAAGCAAGTGTTGGACTTAAGTTTGAGAAGGAAAAGAAATTTTTTCAACTAGCAAATGTAAAGTAAAATGTTAAAATTAATCGAAACCAACAACAAGCAAACTTGTGAGCAAGATTATAAGGCCTATATGTAGACTAAGTATAAGTCTTATCTCTTGCACCAATGGAATAGGACATTAAGTGTAAGATACTAGTAGTGGGCAATTTTAGGACACCAAGTTTACATGACAACTACAAAGAGAAATAGCTCAAGAATTATAGAGATAGTTCACCTAGCTTAGTGAAGTTAGAGAAGAGTTTCATCATTAATAATAAGTTTTGAAAGATAAGCATGAAGATTCAAGAGTAGAAAGTAAAAGTTTCCTAGGAGCAGTGTCAAACTAAAGTATTGAAGACAAGTATTGGTGGAAGGCAAAAAGATAAGTTAAGAATAAGTCGAGGGAAGAGTTCAAGGAAGCAGATTGAAGATTTTGCAAAGTTGTTAGATTGCATTATCAATAGGGACATTGACATTTTTCAAGTGGGGAAAGAATGTCACAAGTTGGCAAGACAAATGAACTCTAATTTGAATGAAACTTTACACAAAAAATCAAGCATCATGTGGAGGTCTTGTTACGCAAAATTAGGAGGATTTTTGACTTATATACAATTTTTAAGGTTTTTTTTCTCATTTTGGGGTATTTTTATAATTTTAACCAAGGTAACATATATAGTGGGTGTAGATAAGCACATGGCTATAATCTTTGAATTTTTATCTTTGTTTTGATGTATTGTGAGATATTAGATCCTTCCCAAGTTCTAAGAAGTGGCCTTATAATAGTTTGAAAAAGGTAAGTCTACTTTTACCAATAGGGCTTTTGCTTACTTAGAATGCTCTTTACGGGGAATGTTTGATAACCTTGATGATCACTTGGCACTAGTTTAAGGGTCAAAATGTGAGGTATATTATAAATAAAAGAAGTAGCCCTCTTTTACTAAAATTAATTTATATTTGTGTCGCTTTTTGCCGCATTCATCCACATTACTTGAACATTCATCATTGCCTTATTACGTGTTTTTGTCATCGGTTGTCATTTTGCTATGTGTTATGTGTTATCTTGAGATTGACTCGATGTACTTATTATTATGAGTGTTGCTTGTTATTTTCGAAATCTCAAATGGGGAATAACTAATCAGTTAGTTTATTCTTAGGTGGTAAGAGTCTAAACATTGCATGTTCCTCAACCTAAGTTTCTGAATTGCAATACTAGCATTTTTCAAATACAACAATAGTTTAGAAGTGGCTAGATTTAGTGGTTCTACTTCTACACAAAGTGGCATGAAATAGAATCAATATCCAATTTCTATTATAGGAAAACAGAGAGCAAATTAACCCAGAAGGACAAAGGAATTTTAATGATTTACATATTGAAGCAACCTTGACATTTAACATCATACACACATGGAACATATAAAAGCCAAATTATAAAATCACAAATATTACCTTGAACACTAGAGAACAACAATGAAAAAGAAGAATGAATTAAAAATAAATTTGGAGAACGGGGCAAATGAAGAATCAATTCCAAGTCTAATGACAACAAAGAGAAAGAGTATTGCTGGCATGTTGAAAATGCTGAATCGAATACAATATATGACCATGAATCAAAAGCAAAATGACCAGATACAGAACAACCAGTTGAAGAAGGAAGTATAATAGGGTGCCTTAGAATTCTCCAGCATAATATCAAAGTAACAAAATTCCTCACAATGCATTCTGGCAAGTGAGGCCAAAGGTTACACGATGCTTATCCCATAAGCTCACATTATGGAAGTTCTTATCAAGAGTTACGGGTTTGTTTCTCCTTATTTCCATTATCAAATGCTTCGTTCCAACATTTTTTCAGCGGACAAACAGACAGACAAAAGCAAAGAATCAACCAATTATTTTACATCCATTTCTGTTTTCTCTTTCTTTCCAATAACACAGACCCACAAATATGCATGTAATGCAGTATATTACCTTAGCACCAGGGGAGATCGATTCCATATCCACCGATACCAAAATACTCAAATGACCATCTTTGTCTTCTTCTCCCTCAACCAATGCTTATTTGGTGTCATCACCGGCCATGGCTACTATTCTGGTACAACCTCAGACCCTTCTGTTTCGTTGCTTGAATCGAAGTGCTACAGGACGATTGGAAGCATTACTATTGGAGACGAAGAAATCATGTTAAGTTGGAACAAAGAATGGAATGGAGAGAAATGGAATAGAAAAGAATGGATAATTATTTCATAATTATGTTTGATATATTAAACATATTTTTTTATAATTATATTTGGTATAATTAATATCATATTAATGAAATAGATAAAAAAAATATTAATAACAATAATACCCTTACCAATAAAAAGTATAAAATTAAAATTATATATTATATCAAAGATTATATTTTCATTTTTTTATTTATAATTTTTTATAATTGAAAATAAGAAATCATAATTATCAATATTACAATTAAAAATAATTTTTTATTGTAAAAACATAAAAATTTAATTTATCATTTTTTATATTAAATAATTTTTATAAAGAATGCAAAAATATTTTATTTTAAGATTTATTATTGAAAATAATTATTAAAATATTTTAATAATATAATATAAAAAATAGATATTATTTTATTATTTATTAATAAAAAATAATATTAAAATATATAAAATATGCAAGGGATAAAAGTGTAAAAAATCTAGTTTACAAATGATGAAATGATTATTTTATAATGGAACGAAGATTCCATGATTTGACAGAACGATTATTCCTTAAAGAATAGTTATTAATATTTCATAATACTTACCAAAAAAAATTTATTATATTTTTTGTTCTATTTTATTATTTATTATAGCAAATATGCTATCATAGATTCGGGCTTGAGACCAATCTGCTGAGAGCAAATTGATTGTTGCAGATGGAAGTATTTGGCTGAGATCGATGGGTCTAGTGACTTCAAAAATGAATGCCTTTCGCGCGTTAACGGAATCGTGCGTACAAATTGGCTCGAGTAAATGAATTTGAAGGAACAATCACGAAGGTCAAAGCTGTCATTTAAACACACACCAATTAAATTAAATTGGATATTAAAGAGTTAGTTAGGTAAATAATTAGACTTAAATCAAGTTGACTACTCAAAAAAAATTCTACTTTCAAGATCAATCAGTGTGATCCTGAATTTGAGTTTCCCTTAATCAAGCCTGTCAAACCATTTTCTAAGACAAATTTCAAATGCCATTGATGATATACGAACATGGTGAGAAAGTTTTGTTTAAAATAAATAACAAACGATTTTACTTATATTTTTCTTTTGCGCTCACCACGGTTCCATTCTGTATAACAAATAAATTAGTTTATAACTTATTAACCTGGTTAATAATTTATAAGTTAGCCTCTAGAGTTGTTTCTGACATTAATTTATAAACTACTTCAAGTCACTTATAAGTTCTGTTTTAATAAACTATTCAGAGTAATTTATAACTTATAAACTACTATTTTTTTAAATTATTTTAAAATTTATCCTTATTCTTTTTTAAATTTACAATCCATATCTTTTGTAATATAAATTTAAATAATTTTTTTAAAAAATATTTAATTATATTTTAAGTAATTATAATTTTATAATAAATAATAAAATAAAAATTATATAAATAAATAAATATATAAATTTATAAAATATAATTAAGTATTAGAAATTATACTTTAATTTTAAACTTTTTAATTATATTAATATAATTTAATTTTTAGATAAATATAAATTATTTTAATTATATATATTTCTATTAATATGTCATTTTATGTCATTTTACAATTTTAATTAGTTCAACAGCTAATTTTACGAAATATTTTAGTTAGTTTATCAGTTATCGTTATTTAGTTTATCAACTATCAACTATTAGTTATAAGTTATCAGTTATTAGCTATCTTATCAGCTAGTTTCACATGACAATTTAAAGAAATATAGATATGACACCTCTCTTATAATACCAAAGAACATAAAAATGAAATGTGTCCTATTTGTTTAACTTTAATTGTGAGACCCTTATCCCATTTGTTAAACTTTTACTATGGGATTGACATCGGTCTACTTTTCCAGCAGCATTTATAAACTGGAACAAAGATTTTGTGGAACAATCTTTGACGATACGGATGTGAACCGGTCCATTTAAGCAAACTAGCCAGACCACATTGCCAAAGATGTTATTGGCCGTATTTGGCAATTGGAGATTAACTAATTACATTAGTAATTTATTGTTGAATTAATTGTTATTTGATAATTTATTATATTAATTAATTTAATTAGCTAATAATATAGTTATTTATATAAATATATTTGATAAAATTAATTATTTATTATTAATTATTTGTATGTAAAATGATATATAAAAATATGTATATATTTTATGATTTTTTTGAATATTTTTTATTTTAAAAATATTTTAAATTATAATATATTTTTTATTATATTAAATTTTTTTAAAAATTTATATTTTTATAATTTATTATACTTATTTATTTTACTTTAAAAATTGAATAATTATAATTTTCTAGTTAAAAAATAGTTGTAATATTTTGATAAATGTAATAACTATTAAAGTTTATTTTGTAATTATTTATAATATTAAATTTAAAATTCATATATTTATTATTAAAAATATTGATGAATTACATATTTTAAGTATAAAAATATATCTTTCACAAGTAATATCATTCCATTATTTATTTATTAATATATATTATTTTTTAATTCAAAAGATATTATTTGACAAAATATTAATAATTTTCTCAATACATTTTTTATTATTCACTATGAAACTCTTCTTTTTAATTATACAATTTGATAAAAATATATGATTATATATATATGTAATTCTTTTATTATTATACAAATATTTTAATATAATTTATTATACTTATTTATTTTTTATTTAAAAATAAATAATGATAATTTATTATATGTATTAAATTTTTCTCTAAAAAATAAATATTTTTTAGTATTTTCTTATTTATCAAGAATGGAAATATAAAAAAATTTATAATTATAGATAAAAATATCCTTTTCTATACTAAATACAAATCAACTATTTTAAAAAGTTATTATTTTTAGCTTTTTCAAAATTACTATTTAAAGTTTAATAAACTAACTAAAATAAATATTTATTAAACACTCAAATTAATTTATTGACTTAATCAAACAGATGTTTCCCTCCCTCATTGCCAAGAAACCATCAGGAAGAGGGGTTCCTTTACCAAACTGAAACTGCTAACTTTGGTTAAGTAGAAGCCAAGTTTAACATTAATTGAATCAATAGAGAAGAAGCAACTAAGTTTAGTGAGCCATTGTATTTTGTCTGATCCGTGTTTTACCAAATGCGTCAGCTTGACATCATGAATACAGTATTGAACGCTGAAAAAGTTGCAACAAAAAGTCATGGAAAGAATTAACAGAGAGACTGTAATTAGAGGGATACGCTGAACCCTCCAGAAATCTTCCCCGTCTGTCCTTTATATCTTCTGAAAGAAACTTGAAGACACACCCTATAGTTGCAAACATGTTAATTAGTGATAATATCATATTTATAACTCAAATCCAAAATAATGCCAATAATAAAATCAATTCAAAACTTATCTTTATGCAGTTATCAAGTTCAAACCCAGGAATGCATTCAGTAGTTTATTCCTATGATCAGGGATTTAAATTACGGTTGCAGTCGTGATTGCGGTCGCATCGCGATGCGGATGAATGCGGAAAAATACGGCCATAACGGTCTAAAATTGTGAGAAATTGCAGATGCGGTCTCCTCCGAAAACGCAATATTACGGGCAATATTGCGGTCGCGGACCGTTTTTTAAATCCTAGCCTATGATAAAAAAAAAAGGAATAAAAATTAAAATAAAGGCTTCAGAATGACAGGGAAGTCGCCTATTTTGGAAAAACTCCCTTTCCATTCTCTGGTAAACGAAGATGTTTATGTTTTTTAACTGTGTACGTAGTACAAAAATATCTCAGGTTATAATTTTAAGTTATCATTAATGTCACAAAACTGTATGTGTGCATCATGAATCTTATAATTACACGAGAGGAAAAGGGGACTTATTATGTCTATTCCTAGGAAGTAATTCTATAAAATTTTAAGCTCTGAAAAGTGTTGACTGATTATTAGATAATTTATTTTCAAATATCCAAGTAAGTTACTCAATAAAGAACATGAATCTCAAAGCAAGACCAGGGATCCCACCATAAAGACACTCAAGTTGAGTACGATAGAACAAATTCTTTTGCTTGCATCCAAGTAAAGTTATAAAACCTTCTGCTTAGGATTTAAAAAACGGTCCGCGATCGCAATATAACCTGCAATATTGCGTTTTCGGGAGAGACCGCATCCGCGATTTTCTGTAATTTTAGACCGTTATGGCCGCATTTTTCCGCATTCGTCCGCATCGCGACGCGACCGCGATCGCGACCGCAACCGCAGCTGCAATTTAAATCCCTGCCTTCTGCTTTATCACCCTGCCTCCAAGATCCAGTTGGAAGGTCCCTCCAGCTTCAGTTTCTTGCTTCAATGGAGGGCATCTTCTTCCCTGATGCTCACATCTTCAGAATTGCTGAGCTGTAAATCTCCACCATCCCAAGTTCTTTTGCTCTTACTTCCCAACTGATTCTGCAACTCCGAGACATACACAGGACAAACCCCCCACTCTCCTATCTTATCAACAAATTCATCATCAACTTCAAGAAAAAACTGAAATGAAACCTTCATGCACTTATCAATGTCTATGACTCTTCTTCTTTCAACCCCATTCATTATTTCTAGACTTGTCCATCATACCACATATAAACATGATTCCAAATTGTATCTATCACATTCAGTTGTGGACACAAACACAAACCTTCACACGCCAATCTTTGACCATTGCTATCTTCTTCCAAGTAGTATCTGCATGTCACACTTTGAAAGAAGTAAGCCTGCTCCTCTGTCCGCATCAAAGGATAAACAATGCAGAAAACGAAGCCCATCAACTTCAAATTCGATTGCAGTTCAAAGGTGACCGCCGACAACAAATCTTGTCTTGTATTTCGATAGCTAAAGCAATCTGGAATCTTGCTTCCTGGGGAGCAAACACAATTCAAATAATACCTGGAAGAAGCTGATATGTGTTTATATGCTCCTTGTTTGATTCGAAGATTCAAGTTTTCTGCCAAGATAGCCCGAAGTACATGTTCATCTAGTTTCTAGCAATTTTGAAGTACAAAGTTGAATCTACATTCTGAATCAACTGGTTGAATAGCAGCACCACTACGTCTTGAAAATTGTCTTCAGTTTTTTGCTTGGAAAGATGCTTGATGCTTGATGCTTGCAGACAACATCTCGACATTGGTTCCAACGAGCCCCAACGTGGGCAAAGAAGACAAGAGGCTAATGTTGTCGGGGATTTCAGTTAAGTTACCACAATTCTCAAGACGTAGGTCTTGCAAACAAGGTAATCCATCGAGCAAGATACCCAGATTCCATGTCTCAAGTTGTCTGCAATTAGAAACATTGAGACATTTAAGAGATCTCAGTTTACGTACCTCAAGCGGAAGGGACATGAGATATTGACAGCCGCTTAAAAGCAAAACTTGGAACTTGTTGAGATTTCCAACTGATGAGGGCAATTCTTTGAGGGCTGTGTTCATTAAGTACAAATATGTCATTTGCTCTGATATCACTGAGAAATCCTTTAGACTTGAGCAGCTTTGAACATAGAGATTTTTGAGAGACCTTAATGAATTTTTGGTTCGAAGAGTCTTGAGCTCTTTGCAGAAGAAGAGATCTAGTTTGATGAACTTGTTGTTTGAAAAAATAGATGGATGAAGATGCTGCAAACTAGAGCATGAGGAGATATCTATGTTTTCAAGATTTTAGGCCTTGGATAGATTTGGGAGTTCCATTAAGTTTGGGGAATTATTGAGGTTAATCTTCCTTAAATCCACCAAGTCCTACAAAAATAAACAAGATCAGCACCATTAGGTAGGCAAAGAAAAAAAAATGTCACTGAATAATGATTCAATTTATTATATGGTTATACTCAAAGAAGCAACATGTTCAATTAAATTAACATTAGCTAATCATGGTTTACTAATTCAACTAACCAATCTAATTCAGTTTTTAAAACACTAATTGAAATAATATAAGGGACTATTTGGTTCAAACTAGGGAAAGGGGGTGGAATTAGAAAAGGAGATTAAGGGGAAAGAAAAGAAATAACTCCTAATTACCTAATATGTTCAATTCAAATAGGAAAAGGAATGAAATTCCTTCTAATTCCCTTTATCATCATTTGGTTCACTAAGGGGGAATCAACCAATTTTTTGTACTAGACTTCATTTAGTGTGCATCTTGTATAATCACATAAATCACCAACCTTTTATATTGTATACATTAAATCAAGAAACTATATCAACATGGGAATATCATAATCAATGGATTAACCATTCATAATTGTATAACTTAGAACATTCACATCATTCACAAAAGATATCATATCCAAAATATAAAAAGTCAATAACTAAGTATTGACCATCACTTAACATAGAGTCCAAAGAAAAGGTCATCCAACACAAATTTCAAAAATCATCCATCAAACTCATGGTTAAACTATATACATAAAGTGTCACATATATCTAAGATGATTTATTAGCACTTGAAAGAAAGCTTATAACATATTACTTCTTAAGAGAAGTTAGGCATTGAAAAAAGATATTAAGCTTGTTTGGTTGAGTGGTAAGAATGATGGTGGCTTCCAAATTTTGAATAATGGTTAATCCTTCTAATTTGAGTAATTTATCACCACTTTACTACTGTTATTAGCTATTTCTTATTCTCACAAGCATTTGCTATAGTTGAGAGATGGACATTCATATTTTCCATGAATGTTAGCAAGCATGCTAAATCCAAGCTATTTGTATGCTCAATCATTTTCTTACTTTCCTTTCTCTTTTGAGGTTTTACTTTTTCTTTTTCTTTTTCTTTTTTTGCCTTTTTTGGAGGGAGGAGTAGATTCTATAGCAGATTATGTTCTATCAACACTTGGATCAACATCTATACCATCAAATGCATCAATGTTGATAACCTTATCTCCTTCTTTTTTCAAATTGCGTAAAACATCTTGAAATGTTTCAACATTCTTTCTAATAGCATAATCTTTACTATAAATTTCCATCATGTAATGGAAGTGCGGGAATGGCACTCCATACAAGTTTTTGGCATTAGTATGGTGTTGTGAAACAAAGTAAAATTAAAGGTTAATATATAGAAAAGATATTAATAACATACAATGAATTTAAATATCATGCAAGCTTCCTTTACAATACTTGTTACGTGTAAAATGATTTATCAATTAGCGCAAGTGCACACTATCGTAAACAAGTAATAAAGTGATAAGTAAGTATCGTTCCCTCGAGGATTGTTTCACTAAGTACCAAAATTCATAATCCTAACACTATTTGGCAAATCGATTAGTTGGAATTGAAGCGAGTAAATAAAGATTGATGCAAAAAATACTTAAAATAAATATGAATGCAATTGGAGTAAGGATGAAGATGATTAAAAGACCTAGGGATCAGACTTCACTTAACAATTTCGGATTGAATCACCTATCTACACTAATCCAATTTTAACTCCCTTAATTGATAGTTGAGTTTTCCTAAATTAATTACTAGCCTCTTCCAAGATCAAGTAATTCTATAATTAATTGTTAATCCACTATATTTCTATGTGAATTAAAATAACTAATCATGCATTAGGATTTATGGAACTCATTAAGACTACATAAACTATATGAATATATTCCTATTTCATATGCAATTTACGATTTTAATTATAGGTTCCATACACATATATCTCCTTCCGGTCTCAACATGCATATTGAGTTCATTCAAAAGGTGGCCAATCAATTGAAAGCATTAAAAGCAATAATTAAAACTTAATCTAGGAAATAAAATCGAAATTAGTTTTAATAGATTAGAATTCAATTCGTTATTATCAAGTTACGTCATCACCCTAGGAAGATGAAAAATTAGAACATAATGAAATTAAAAACAAACTAAAAATAAAATAGAAACATCATCACATTCATGATACAAACACAAGGATACAATTACAAATGTATGAAAATGAAAATGCTATCCATCCATGTAGGAGGTAAAACCTTCCATGTAGGAGGAAAACCTAGCCTTCCATGTAGGAGGCATACAAGAACTAAAAATGCATGAACTAAACTACTATCTAAGATGCATGAATCAATGAATGCTGCAAATGCTCTCCACTTCTACCTATTTATAAGTGAATGAATCAGCTGCAAGTCATAAATCTTGACCATTAGCTACCAATCACATTCTTTAGCTACCACACATGGTCTCTAACTACCCTTTTTGATTTTCGCAGCAACAATTCTTCTGACTTGTTGGTTAGTTTTCACCATGAGAATGGCAGATTTACATCTTCCTATCAACATAGGAGTTGTAGAGCCAGATCTTAAATTTCAAATGCCACAAAGAACTCCTAATTTTGACATTTCTATCCCAAGTTATGATCAGATTAGTAACCAAAGTTCAGATTCCGTCAGAACCACTGTTTCATCTTCCAAGCAGAATTTGAGATCCTTAGATTCCGAACTGGGCTTTTCTTTAAAAATGAAAGTTGTAAGGCTTTTTCTTAGCTTTGTAACCATATAAAGAAAAACCCAATCCAATATCTAGAACTTCAGATATAGCCTAAAACCTGAAACAGGGTCAAAATACAGCATTATCTAAAAGATTTGATTTCATTTCAAATTCAAGACCCATTCACAAAATGCAACTAAATTTATTAAATTAAACAAGAAAACATCCAAAAATGCATCATATAAGGGAAAATAAATATGTAAATATTTTACGTATCAATACTCATCATAAACATCTCTTTCCATAGATATCATTTTCCTTTCATCATTCCATTTGAACCCATTATTGCCTAACATCTCACGAATAACTCTGAATTTTTCAATAAGAGTTTTCAACCTAGAATTAATGTGAGAAAAAGCTTTTAAATCACAGCTAGGAATTGTTTTACTTATCATTTCCTCTAAGTGTGTCATATAATCATTTCTAAAACCACCATGACATCTCCAATGTGGATAGTAGATAACTTTTGCCAAGTAGCTATAAGAGCTTTATCTTCTTGAGAACTCCAGAATCACTTGTTTCCACCTTTTCTAGTACTTTGTCCCATCCTAAGACACATTTAAACACATTAAAGCACACAAGTGTAATACAAGAATATAAATACATATGTATCATAATAAAAACATGCTTCAATAATGCAAACAATGTAACTTACATAGTACAATCCCCAATCAAAAGTAACAAAATCCAAATATGATAAAGTACATTAACAAATAACCAATTTAATTAGAACTTAAAAAAAAACACAATGCTAATTATCAAGCTTTAAATCCTATTTCTAACTTTCCAATTGTTAAACATGTTTTGAGCAAATATGTTTTTGAAATTAGTCCAAGTGTCTAATGTTGCAATAGTGGTGATAAATTCATCTTCATTGTCTTAATCATCATCATCACTATTTTCTTCCTCCTCATATATTTCTTCTTCTTCGATAGATCTTGGTAGCATATATCTTGTTATTAAGTTGTGTAATAAGTAGCATGCTATAACAGTATGACCATGTGTTCATAAAGAAAACCAAGAAGAGCTTCTAAGAATAGCTTATCTTCTCTTTAATAAATTAAAACATCTCTCTATCACACTTCTAGCCATTACATGTCTTAAGTTGAAATACTCTTTAACATTTTTTGGTGAACGATCACCATTCCACTCTCTAAAATGATAAAGTTGCCTTTTATATTATGCAAGAAATCCTTCTTTATTAATGTACCATATATCACATAAGTAGTAGCAACCTTAACATATTAAAATTATTACTTCATAATATACTCATTTTATACAGTGTTGGATTGAAAAAAAAATGTAATCATTAATCAAATTTACCTTTAGGAACTTTTAAACCATTAAGCCTAGAAATAGCATCTCAAAGAACTCGACTATTGTGTTGATCCTTCCCAATTGGGTAACACATATATAAACTTCATATTTGGTGAACATACTTCTAAGACATTTATTACAAGGTTACTTTTTCTAGCTCAATATTTGAATCAATCCTTAAAGGATATAGTTACATTAATTAATATACCATCAAGTGTGCCTAAACAATTCTAAAAAAGAAATATCAAACTAAAATTTAGATTCATGTAATACCATAAGTCATGTAAAACTAAAATGAGATAAGATTCATGGTAACTTGAAATACTTCCATGTATTATCCTCACAATCCTCTAATATAGGAGATAGTTTTTTAAGTAATACTCTATGCAACTTTAGGATAACTTTTAAATATAAGTTAAATTGTCTACTCACTATTTCACCACTTTTATAAAAATAACCACTAATAGTTCTATTCTTATGTTAGGGTGTGCTATTGTGTTTACAAATATTGCAACAATATCCTCCAAAGACATATTTCTTGTCCCACTTAAACCTTCAATATCTCTAACCATCTCACAAAGTACATTAAATATCTATCGATTCAATCAAAGGTGATTCCTACACATAACATCTCTCTCTCTTATAAATCTATTTAAGTTTGTGATCCTTCATTTTTTTTTATTCCTTTTCCTTTCTTCCAATTATTATGCATTATAAATTGTCTTATTAATTGAATACCACATCAAGTACACCAAGATGATAACATTAATCATGATGATTATGTATTAAAGAAATTTTAATTATTTTCTCCTTCTTAAAGATAGACCAAAATAAGCTATTTTTGCAAATATTTTATTAAAGACATTAGGTAAGAAATTCAATATAAATTGCAAAAAGTGACACTAACATCAAGCCTCTTCCAAATATGCATAGACCCATAAAATTAAAAAGGAAAAACATAGCAATCATGTGCAAAGCCATATGCTATGTAATAAATGAAGTTACAATTGATAGATTTTCCTAAAAAATATAATAATAATTATAGTAACATGCAATAACAATAAGGATATTACTAGTAAATTCATCACATTTATACTTTCATGCAACAAAATGTCACTACTTTTGAATTTCAAGTGTTATTGGAATACTTTGTAACAAATTCTACAACAAAGTTTTATTAATAAATCATAATGAAGAAGTATTGAAGGCAAGGTCATGAAATCCTATTCCTAGAAATATGGTAAATATTCCTTATTTTCTTCTATACAAACTAATTATACTATCTACACTCAGATCTTGAAGAAAAATATAGAGTTGCACTCATATTTTGAGAATACTAGTCCTACTTCTTATGGCAAGAACAAAAACTTCTACATAAGATATATGCTTGTTTTCCCTAAAGTTCATGTATACTCTAAACTTGTACATGTAGGATTAGTAGTTAAGAAACTAGAATAAGGGAACTCAAATTGTGTCAATCAAATTATACTTAAATATTCAAGAGGATTTAACTTAATTCTAGAAGCTGGCATTTATATCCTTAATAAGCTTTTTCCCACTTCTATCATTCTTAGTAGTGTGCATAAATTTAAGCAAAAAAATTCTTATGGTATAAAGATAATTGAGTTGCTATAAATTAGGCAGTTATCCTTATTCTACTTGGGTTAATGAACTAACTTTCTTAATAATTACTTTTCAAAAATCAAATAAGTTATAAGGTTACCTCTAAGTCAAACATTTAAATTATTTAAATTTCCATTTTCTATTTAAGATAACAAAATTTTATTTTTCTTAAACTGTAACTACACAAGCTTAGAATATTATCCCTATTAACTACTTCATAATGTTGTCACTCATTTGATATAGCTATTGTGAAAGTTTTCAACTATCTATCTAAGAAAAAAATATTAGGTTTCTTTATTGTCTCTTATCAGTCTCATTATAAATATCATTCTTTAGCATTTACAAGGTATGGTTTCTTACTTTAAACTTGCACAATCTTACTTTTCTTGGATATCAAAGTTTCATAACATACCACCATATGGTCTTAGGCTTTGAATGCCATCTTTAGAAAGGAAAGTTACTCTTAATTTTTTGCTAAAATAAATTAAAGTACCAAATAACAGCCAATTCAAAATTAAGATACTCACCATCCAGATTTTAAACTATAGTATTTACCTTTCCCTTGAGAAAAATGTATTATAAAAACCTTGGCAATGTAAAAGCTTTTAGCAACCAAGCATCCCTATGCTTTTTGATATTGTTAAATAACTATTGCTAGTTAGAAAGGACAAACCATGCAAATTTATACTAGCTTAGGTATCACAAGCTAAAAAGTGTCGCTTGTATTTCTTTGTAAATCTTATGTTTCATTTCTTGAATAATCCATTTTTACTTTTTAGCTTTTTTAATGGCTTAAATCATAGGTTCCAATTTTTCTGTTGAGATTTGATTTGTTTTAAGGCTATTATTAGATAGCCTTAGAGTATGAAAAACACCTATATTTGTTGCAAGCCCTAAATTAATAGGGTTTTTATCATAAAAGTTTATAAAAATACATAAAAGAAACTAGTAGTTTATGCTTTTACATGTATACCCTATACTAGTGCTCATATATTTGCAAATGATTAAGAAATTAAGAAAAAAATGAAACAATTAAGAATAGAACTAAGAGAATGAATAAGCAAGAAAGAATGATAAAGCATGAAGCAATGAGACAAAGAGAGAATGAGTGAGAGAGAAAGAGAGGAAAAAAACCTAATGCTCATTGTGAGATTGCAAGAGTAATGAAGGAATGGGATTCATGTAGAGAAAGAGTGGCTGGCTTCATACAAAACCTAAAACAAGGGAATAGGATTCCTTAGAAGGCTTGGAGGAATTAGTGTATCTTAATTTGGGATAAATCCATTCAGGAAAAAAAAAAGAAAGGGAATTAATTTTTTTAAACCAATCATACATAAAGGGAATAAATACCCTTCATTCCCTTTCGCCATTCTAATTACCATAAATCAAATGGCTTCTAAGTACATATGAAAACAATATTTATATAGAAAAAAATTAAGAACAAGTAAATGAGTTCATAAATGTTACATGATATAATATACCTAGATTCCATCCTAAATTTTCTTCACACAACTATTAGGCATATAAAATTCAACGAGATTCCTCACACAAAATGTTAATGAAAATGAATTTAAAGGATAATGCTCCTAATGAAAGGATCTTAGTTCATCAAATAATGATTCAAAGCCTTCTTCAAGAAGATGCACCTTATGTAAAATTTCAAAAATTCTTATTTGTAAGATATGTAAATTCCAAATATTTTAGATTAACCATCCTATATAAAGCTTTAGGTCTTAGATGTAGCTCTTTGATTCTTAACATGTCTAACTTTATGCTCTTAATAGAATCAGTGTCCTACCATTGACAAGAGAAAAACACATTAAGAAGATAAGTAAGTCAAGAACATGTATTTTTATGCACATTAGTAAATATTTTATTTTCTTATTATTTTTATAATACTCAATATATATCACTAGGATCCCACAAGTGACTTCATTTACTAGGATCTTTAGAGGATTTCTCATAAGCAATTACTTGACCCATCTCTTGAATTAAGTCATGCATTAACACATAGTTTGTTCTAGAAATAGTTATTAAAGCTCTTTGTTATAGGACTTTTAACCCTATAACTATTGAGTAATGTCAAGCATCAAGTAAAACTATGATCCTCTTTCTTGAACATCCTTTAAAGAAACATGCAAGACACAAGAGAATATCCTTCTCTTGCTCATCCAATCCATTATAACTCCATTTCAATACATTTTAAATTTTTTAACATGGCATCTTTTCAAGTTTTTCCAATTCACTTTCCCACTCCTCTTCACTTTTGCCACAAAGGAAAGAACCTAGGATTTTTATTGCTAATGGAATGCCCTTAGCATAGTCAACCACTCTCTTTGAGAGTTTACTCCATCCCTTTTCAAGATTGCCTCCTTTGAAAGAATTCAAATCAAATAGTTAAAGAGCTTCATCAAAATTCAATGCTTTAACCTCATATATCTCATCTAAATCTTGGCTAAAAACATGTTCATCTCCATTTATCTTAATAACTCTATTACTTGGTCCAAAACAATCACATTCTCCAATTAAAGTTTGTAGTTGTTTTGAATCACTAACATCATCTAAAACAACTAAAACCTTTTTTATGAGAAAGCCTCCTTTTAACATAAGTTGGTATACCATAATAAAGTGTTGATCTTTGTCTAAAAGTTTAGTAGGCAAATTATTCTTCAATTGAGTCATTCTATATTTCTCACATTCTTTCCTCACATTTTGTAAGAAATGATAACCTTCATAGTCATTGCACAACTTGTTAAATATAATATTGGTGACAGTCATTTTACAATACCACCCATGCCCCAAATTCCAATAATACGAACATCTTGTGACCATGTGCATAATAACGACTCTACATGCGCAATTTGTTGATGAATTCCAACAATGCCTTCCAAATCACATTGATTCATAATCTTCTCTAGCCTTATCAACACACATTCCGTAACTTTTCAATAAGCTCCACTTCGATCCTATATCACATAAAAGAGAAATTGTAAGAAATTCATTAAAAATACTATGGAAATTAAGGTTTGTTTGGGTAAGAAGGTGATGGCTAATGAAACCATCTTGAGGATTGTTCTAACTAGATTGTTGACAATTAAACAATGAGATTATTATACCAAGTGTAGACATTGTTGAAAGTATCTATTAACTAGTGGCAGTGTAAATTTTTTCAAACTACTAATAAATACTTAGTTGACATCATTTGGAAACAATGATAATTTATTAGAGTTACAATAAATATTACAGAGCCTCATCCTCATAGTTTACACTTTTAAGAACAATCGACTTATATATAATTAAATTGTAAAAAAAAAAAATAAGAGCAAGACAATATGAATATTATTGAAAGAGTTATATGGTTGGCAAAGTTTTAACATATAAAATTTTTTATCTAGACAGCAAAAAAGTTTTAACAATACAGACTTATTTATAAGTGTTAAAGTGTAAATTTATTTATATTGTTATTAGATCAAAGTTAAACTTGACATGTAACCCCATCCAATGCATTTTCTTTTTGGCTTAGAGTTAAAAAAGAATACTTAAGATGAAAAGAAACCTAGACACTTAATTTTCCAATAGAAAATTTGTTATCTATGAAGAAGTATATCATCCATGGTTTTATTGTCAGATACCCTATTGAAATTGAGTTTTTGGTATTCTTTGAGAAGAAATTGTAAATTCTGAGTGAAGAAAGCAAATTTTAAAAATAACTTCTGTGATAAGAAAAAAATAGCTAAGTTTGCTGCTTTTAATTACATTAAAAGAAAATTAGGTACACACAAAGAAATCATTAAATATTGACCAAAAAAAAAAACTCACTTAAAATTTGAGAAATGAAATCCAGATAAATTTGCAGTTTTGTTCAAAGCATCTCTCTGGCTCTACAATGTGATGGTGTCATAATTTTTCTTTTCTTGTTTCATAAATGCATCTCCATAACTCCCTTTTGGGTTGCGAACACTTGATGAATCTATGCCATAGAAAATAGGCAATACAATCTGTCCATTCTTTTCCTTGCATTCTATGATTTTTAGAAGTTCTTCCAAACACCATTTTGAAGAAGCGTAATCTTTCGAAAATATAATTAAAGAAATATAGGAGTCTTCAATTTCTCTGCAAAAGCGATACAGATATTTCATTTGCTTCTCTAAGCTTATAATCTATGAAAGTTTCAATTTTTTTTCTCATATAAGCTCTTAAACAAATGGCTAAGAAAACCACGACGAATATCTATGCCTCTAAAGCTAAGGAACACATCATATTTTCTTGGAGAAATGAGGGAAGAAGACATTATCAAAAACCAAGCCCAGAAGTAGAGTTCTTCTATATGGATCTCTGACCACAAAAATAGATGTAATTAGCTGTATATAAAATAATGAAATCTCAATATATACTTACTGCTTTGGCAAATTAGAGATCTGATCAAACACTGGCTCAAAGAATGAAGAATTAAACAAGGGCAAAACTACTAGATGAATTGAGCTTTGAAGTTGCTCATATAGTTAACATAGATATTCTTCAACTTAGCTCCGAGGAAGTGACTAGCTACAAAGGAAAGTGAACCAACCTACCATTCAAAAGGAGGAAAATCGTTGAGAGAGAAAGACTTCACACAACCTGCCATTTGAGAGAAGAAAGGACGTTGAGAAAGAAAGATTTCATGTGAGCATAGAAAGGGAGGCAACGCGGTTTGTCCTGTAGTATTGTGGGTTAAAGGATCAGCAGTTTGTGTCCATGTTTTCTATCGTTTCAATCACACATAGTCTTGACTGCTAGTAGTTCAGGTTGAGCTGTCTGTGTTTGGAAAATTATATACTTCAATACTTATTTGTTGCAGGGTATAAGTGAGTGGAGAAAACTTATGTAAAGTCCTATATCAGGGCATCACATTTGAGTACATAGACAATTTTGACTATCCTATTAAGCAAGATAATTTAGGCCTAACATATATCTTCGATACATTATGCTTAGGACTTAACAAATGGTCTTTTTGTGCGAGGAAGTTGATTAAACTAAGAATACAAGTGTGGGTTTAGTAGTCTGGTAAGTTTCTCATTCAAATCTAATGACCACTTGCTTGAAGTGTGCTCATCATCTGTGTTTATTTAAAAAAATAAAATAAATTAAAATAAATAAAATAAAAAATTCATCAAATATTCATTTATAACTTAAAAATATTACCTATTACGAGAAAGAAATGAGCAGTGCAGAAAATGAAAATTTTATAGGAAAAAATTGAAGGTAGTAGAGGCATCAAAATAAATTAACCTAGGATTGATATAATTTTGTTTGCCTAAGATTAAAGTTCAGTATGCAAAATGATAATAATAATCTAATCTAGTAAGAAATTGAAACTAACAAGTGTTAACCTGTCAAATTATTAAGTTAGTTTATTAACCTAATAATATATACTCTTTCATTCCCAAAGTTATAATGATAAGGAGAGTAACCCTTTTTTTTTATTTCTATTCTTGCAAGTGGCTATTTATTAAAACTACATCAACTTCTCTCTCTTTCTATTTTTTTTTATCAATTTCAAATAAGGAACATTTCGTTTTCAATTTATTTTTATATTTTATGTTTTAACCACCTTCTTGGCATAAACTTCTCTTTTTACTTAATTTTTATAACCATTTCTCTTTCTCCCATTTTTTTACCAATTTCAAATTATAAACATTTCTTTTATCAATTTACTTTTTTCATGTTTTAAATCTAAATCACTCTTTACCCCAATAACCAACTTTTTAAATTTACCTATTTTTGTTGTTACAATCGTTCACTTTCTACAATGGTTTTTGTCAAAGAATGGAGGGGTCTATCCTCTTTTCCTTCTTTCTATTCAATTTTCAATTTGAAAATGTATTTTTCTGAATTGTTTCAAATTTTTTTAGTTTATGATTTGCAAAATCAGTTTTTTCTATGTTAGTCTCACTCTTCCACCATCTTATTCTGTGGTTTTAGGGTTAAGAATAATTGTAAGTTCGAGGATCTGAAGACACTTTTTGATAATTTGACAAGTTACTACAGTTGAGTTTTTCAAAAAATGCAAACTTTCTAAACTAATTATTTTGATGTCTAGACTTAATGCTAAGAACACTACTAGGTTTTGTCATTGAATAGTTCATTATTTATTTTAAGCATGTTGTGAAGGTAATTAAGAAAAAAATATGAATTTTCTATTTGCTCTCTTTCATTTCTATTATAAGATTTCAGTACTTTGTGCTTAGAGTCTCTTACAACTCTCACTTGACTATCAATTTTTATCTGCTACCATATTGGAAGTTGTAGGCATAAGTGGAAGTTATGCATCTTTACAACTTAATTAGTTTCATAGGCCAAGGCTCTATGAGAACCAAATACGTAGATAATTCTTACATTAGATTGTTTTTAGTTTCATCAATTGATTTCCCTTAAACTATCAAAATAATATATTGGATTTTGGGTTTATGTAATTTTTAATTTTTTTTCAAGATACAATAGTATGTAATCAATTGTGATAATCAGATCCATAAACATTTCATCAAAATTTTTGTAAATAAGTATTTGCTGGCCAAAATGAATATTCAAACTTTCGACTATTTTGATTTAATTTATTTGTTTCTGTTTAATTTAAATATATATTCGTAATTGTTAGATTTTGAAACAAGTACTTGGAATTATCATAATTTGATAAAATTATTTTGATCCAAGCTTATACATTTTTTCACTTTACTATGCAAATAGCATTTCATGTAATCTTATGTAGCCATATAAGTGTCTTTTTCGTGAAATGATGTCGACAGCTTTTTCAACTTCTACATCTTGCTAATGTAAATTTGTATACAAGAATTTGCGTATGGAATGTATGAATATGACTTTAAGTTAATTTACATTTTTCAAGTGGACAATCAATGTAAAAAACTTAAAATGGATGTTAAGTTTTGAAATATATGCATTTTGTTATACCCTACTACTTTGATTATTTCTTATTGTTTCTTATTTTTAGAGATTACATAATCCAACTCAACATTGTTAATAAAAATTTATCTTTTAAAAATTTCCAAAATATTTTTTAAGTCTTTGTACATAGTAAAATCTCTAGTGGACTTCTAGTTGTATTATTCGGAGACTTTTAAATTCTCCATAATTTAAATTTTTTCTTGGCTAATAGTTTTTTACATTTTATACACGAATTGGATTCTAATTTTTTTTTCCCTTATGGTTCTACCGAGAGGCTAATTGTACTTTTGGTGATTTTTTATTGTGGTCTTCAATATTAATCTTGTTGTATAAGTATGCAGTTTGATTGGAGCTAGTGTAATTATTGTTGGATTTTATCATGTGACAATGGGGAAAAGCCAAGGATACTAATTGAGGATGGCAATGTAAGAAGCTTGGAACCAAGCAGCCAAAACACTCCTCTTTTGAATAAAAACGGCACCGATGGGGTATAAGATCCGTTTGTTTATTATTTTTAAAAATTATTTTTTATTTTTTTACTTTTTAAAAATAAAAGTTTTGACCGGGAATTAGTTTTCCTAATTCTTTTTAAATTGTAACTTTAAATGTGTAAATTACAAGTAAAAAAAATAAAAATAATTTTTAAATATTTTTACTTTTTTTATATTATTGATGTTAAGTGAAACATCTCGTATGCAATATTAATCACAATCAAAAATAATTTAATTTAAAAAATAATTTAAAATTAAACATATTCACACGCACTTATAGTCATTTGGGGAACTCTGCTTTCACAGTCAAAAAGAGGATCCCTCTCGCAAAGTGGCAGGCCGAGAACGTGAAAGAAGAATTTTGCTAGGGACATGATGCACAAATGCGCTTCATTCACGCCTTTGCGAATGGTTATTACTCGTTTTAAATATAGTTATTATATGGGTTATGAAAAGTTACTACTAGTGAGAAGGGAGCATGTATTCAATAATGTGTGTCAAACTTTATCCACCAGAGAAGTACAAGAACTTCTTCCATTTATTTATCTCCATGTTGTACGAAAATCTATCATATAATAGGGATTAATGAATATTTTTATAAAAAAATGAACATGCAATGAAACCGAAAATTGTGTGAATTTTATTTTATCCCATGAATAGATAACCATAGTGAGTCATAAAAAATATAAAATTCTGTTAGCCTTAATCTCATTTAAATGTTATTTTCTATAATAACAGCACATTTTAATTTGTTTATATATAATTTGAGATCACTTATTACATTAAACCTAAATTGGAGCTAAAAGATGATTGAAAACTATTAGATAGAATTTTATTATTAGATAAGTTCATTTGTACAAGAAGAGATTAAATTTAAAAGGGTTCAATTAAGATTTGGAGAAAATATTTTTCAAAATTAAATCTTGTGTCAAAATAATTTTTTTTGCATAAGTTGAAAATCAAACTTGGGGCTAAATTAAGTTTCAAAATGATTAAAATAAGTTTGAAATGAGTTTTAACAAGAAAAATATAAATTCAAGGTTGAAAAATCAATTACACAATTAATTTTTGTCTTCCAATAACATTTTGAGCAAGATAAATCGATTGCACAATCAATTCTCCACTCCTTTTATGCACCTAGGCATCCCCTATTTTCAAATTGAAAATCATGGTTGGACAAGTGATTCTTAGTATCCAATACCAAATTGCATGTAAGGGAAATTGATTGCACGATCAATTCTTCTTATGAAAATTTAAATTTTTTAAGCCTAATGAATCGATTACATAATCAATTCTTTGAGCTTTGACACAATAATAATGGTTATTTATTGCATCTAATGGATTTTTAAATGTTCTAACTCCTATACAAAGCCTAGAATTCAACTTTTAAAGATAAGAAAAGGCCTTTACTATTTTATTAATATAAGAACTTCATCTCTTTTCTTTATGTGATTCAAATCCTTTGAATCCATTAAATTTAAATTTCATCTTCTAGCTTTTCATTGTGTAATTTGTTTTTAAGAGTTTGTGGGTTTAAATTTCAAATTTGAAACACTTATGTGTTGTGTCTAGGGTGAGGTACTCTTAGGATTTTTAAAAGTAAGGCATTTCTTGGTGAAGTGTTCTTTAGTTGAGGAAACTTAAAGGGATTTGCTTGTATTCAAATTGAATGTTATAAAAGCTTCTTCAAATGCTCAATTTAAACTTGAAAAGGTAGTAGAAGTTGCAAAATCTAAGTCAAGTAGGCTTGGTAGTGAATATACTTCTTGGAATATTGGATCTTTAAGCCTAAACCACTATAAATCCTTACATTTGACCCTTTCTTTTTTTATCTCCTTACATTTTATGTATAATACTTTTTTTTGGCTTGTTGATATGTTAGTTTTTTATCTTTATCATTGAAGAACTGATTGTTTCCTAAGCTAAATATTTGTCTAGTGTTTCTAAGTGTTCAAAAGATTATAAATTCTTTTGAAAAATTGATCTTCATTTTAAAAAAGGGCAAATTTATAAAACTCAATTTACCCCTTCTTATGTGGAATCCTTAGATACAATGGTACTCAAGCTTAGCTTTTGTGACAAGATCTTGTGATCTCAAAAGGATCCTATAGATTTGAATAGTTTTAGTATTTCACTCGAATATCCTCTGTTGAATAAATTTCCCAATTTCAATAGACAACATTACACATATTGGAAATAAAGAATAAAAGATTTTATAGAAGCTATCGATATTGACATGTGGGAATTAATTGAAAAAGGATATAATTCACCAACCAAAAGAAAAAATAATCAAGATATTTTAAAACTAAAACCTAATTGGAGAAAGAGTTAATAAAAAAAATATCAACTTCACTCCAAGGTTAAGTAGATTTTATCAAATTCCATGTGGCCTAGTGAGTATGAAAGAGTCTCAAATTGCTTAGCCACAAAAAAGATGTGGGATGTTTTTAAAATTTCTCACATAAAAGCTACACAAGTTAAAGAAAACAAAATACAAACACTTATTTATCAATATGAATTATTTAGAATGAATGATAGCAAATCTATTAAAGATATGATGCAAAGATTTATCACACTTGTTAATCAATTAAGATTTTTTAGTAGAAACCTTACTCATAATGAATTGGTTCATAAAGTATTTAAATCATTGATAATTTAATGGCAACCAAAGATCACTATAGTCAAAGAATCCATGAAAATTAGAATGCCAACATTGCAGATCCTTTTAGTAATTTAAAAGAACAAGAATTAGAACTCAAGAAATATGCCAATAATAATGAGAAAAGGAAGAAATCTCTTACTTTAAAAGGTGAAGCAATGTTGATAAGGAAGATGCCAATGATAAAAGTTAAAAGGATATTCTTGACACTTCATTTAAAGATGATATGGCCTTTCTTACTAAGAAATATCAAAGAGCAATAAAAAAATTGGTAGTAGAAGAAAAGTTTCCCATGAAACAAGCACATAAATAAAAGAGAAGTAAGCAAGCAAGCTACTCTAGCTTACTATAAATGCAAAAAGTTAGGTTATGTCAGGTTTAATTTCACCATATACTTGAAAATCAATTCAAGTATGAAAAATAAAAAAACAAATGCTCTTATAAGAAAGCTCATTTAATAACATGGGAAGATGATGATGGTGATATTAATTTTTGTGTAGAAAATGACAAATATGAGGAAGTACTTCTTTCCTTGATAGCCATTAAAGATCATGATAAGGATGAGGTATCCATCTCTGAATTTGATGATGATTTTGGTCATATGCTTACTAATCTTAGTGTTAATTTACTTAAGATAAAAAAAAATTAGAATATTGAAAGTTTAGGAAAAGAAAATGATGAATTATTTCAAGAAATAGAAAAGCATTAAGAAAATCTCATAAATATATTCCTGTTGCAAATGTTTCAAACAAAAGCTTAATGATTTAAACAAAACTTTTGAAAAGTTCACAAAAAGATACAGTTCACTTGACATTCTACTTGGTCAAAAAACTAGATTTAACAAAGAGGGATTTAATTATACATCAAGTAGGAAAAATACTTTTACAAAAAAAATTTTATTAAAGAAACCATGAAAAGGCAACTCTATATAACTTGTTTGTATTTTAGGGAAAAAAGACATGAAATTCATTCTTGTGCTCACGAGAAAAGCACTTATATTAAAATAAAGAAAATTTGGGTTTCAAAAGGGACTTATATTATAACTAACTTCAATGGACCCAAGGTAATTTGGGTACCAAAAATTAAGAATTGATGTCTCTTTTGTATATATGTATGAGGTCCTAAAGTGACATATGATATTTAAATAGCAAATGTTCAAGATGTGTGACTAAAAACAAGTTAAATTTCTTCTCCCTAATGCTTAAATACGGAGGAAGTGTTATTTTTAAAGATAATGTAAAAGACAAAAGCATAGGAATATGTAAAATGGATAACAATGTCAAATCTTGTATTAAGGACATTTTGTTTATAAAATGGTTTAAACATAGTTTACATAGCATCAATCAATTTTGTGACGAAAGAAATAAAGTTACCTTTGATTCCACTTGTTGCACTATTAAGAATCATAATGATAAGCAAGTTAGTTGGAAAAAGATATAACAATGTCTACATGATAAGTATCAATAATGAGTTAAATTTAAATCTAAATGTTTAGTAAGCATGAATGATGATTCTTGGCTTTTGCATAAAAGGCTTGCTTATACAAGCATAGGCCTTATTGGAAAACTTTCAAGAAATGATTTGGTTGATAGTTTATCAAAACTAAAATATAATAAAGATAGAATTTATGATATATGCTAAAAAGAAAAAAGAAAACAAGTAGAACTATCTTTTAAATATAAGAATATTTTTTCTTCATATAAACCATTTCAACTACTTCATATGGATTTAATAGGTCCATTAAGAATTAGAAGTCATAGAGAAAATCTCTATGTGCTTGTAATTTTAATGATTACTCTATGTTTACATAGGCAGTATTCCTTGCTCATAAAAGTGGGATTTTTTAAGCCTTTAAAAGGCTTGCAAAATTAATTCAAAATGGAAAAGAAATAACTATTATAAGCATTAAAAGTAATCACGATCAAAAGTTTGAAAATCATGATTTTACTTATTTTTATAATGAGAATGGCATTGAGCAAAACTTCTCATCTCCTAGAACACCATAATAAAATAGAGTTATTAAAAAGAAAATTAGGTATACAGAAGACATGACAAGAACTATGCTAAATGATAACTCTCTTCTTAAGTCATTTTAGGTAAAAGCAAATAGTACTGAATGTTATGTGATGATAAAGCCTTGGTAAAACTAATTTAAAAAAAAAAACTTCTTATGAATTATACAAAAGAAGAAATCTTAACATATCACATTTTTTAGTTTTTAGTTGTAAGTTTTTTATGTATAACAATGAAAAAGATAATCTTAGAAAGTATGATGCCAAATTCAATAAAATCCTATTTATTAGATATTCTTGCAATAGCATAACTTACAAAGTTTGCAACAAAAGAACTTTGCTAGTAGAAAAATTTATCTTTATAGTATTTAATGAATTTACTTCAAGTGTAATAAAGATGAAGAGGAAGTAGATTCTTGGCTTATTCAATATGATTCAAATGAGAATATGTCAAGAGTTTATGATTTATGAAATGGATGTTAAGAGTATATTTTTTAATGGTATAATTATGGAAGAAGTGTATGTTGAACACCTTCTGAGTTTTAAGAGTCACATCTTTTTAAATTATGTTTTCAAACTTAATAAGGCACTTTATGGTCTCAAACAAGCTCCTAGAGCTTAGCATGAGAGATTGAGTAGATTTTTAATGAAAAAATATTTTTGTTGATAATATTCTTCTTGTGCAAATATTATATTGATGACATCATATTTTGTACTACTAATGAATCTATATGCAAAGAGCTTGCTAAGTTAATGTAAGGTGAATTTGATATGTCTATGATAAAAGAGTTAAACTTCTTCCTTGGTTTGCAAATTAAACAATTAAGTGTTAGAATCTTTGTAAATCAAACCAAATACACAAGGGAGTTTATTATATTTAGGACACATTTAATGTAACTCTTAGAAATTCATCTTTAAAAGGCAAACTTATCATCGATACCATTCATGATGACCTATTAAATAAAGAAACTATTAGAAAAGAATGTGGCACCTTTAAGTAATCAAAGCTAATGTTATCAAGGACTAAGGTAGAAGTGAAACCTAAGGAAGACATAAAAGTTAAGGTTATGATAATTCTAGAGGGAAATCTAAATCTTACTCTAAGATCTTGTGTTACTATTATGGCAAACCAAGCCATAACAAGGCTGATTGTTATTATCTCAAAAGAGATCAAAAGGAACAAAAAGTTAAACTAAGTAAGATTAAGCAAAAGAAAGAAAAAGAGAAGAGTACCACTATTATAGCCACTAAAAGTGATAATGTCTTTCTCATTAGAAAAGATAGTTCTCTAAATATTGCTTCTAATGATAGTTCATGAATTGTTGATTTAGGTGCTTCCTTCCACATCATTTTACATGATAATTTTTCTTATCCTACCAAAGTGGAAACTATAGTCCTATCAAGATAGGAAATTAAGTTAGAAATAAAATTGTTGGCATACGCAATATCACTTTGACAATAAGCTGAAGTTGTAAGGTTACATTAAAAGATGTAAGCCACATCCCAAATATGTGCCTAAATCTTATCTTAGCTAGCAAGTTTGATGATGCTAGTTTGATGAACTGCTTTATTGAAAATAAATGAAAGATCACTAAAGGAAGCTTAGCTATAGCTTGAGAAAGAAAATAATGTTTGTTGTATGTGATATAGGGTAAGTTGTGCAAAAAGGAAGTAAATATTGCCAATAATTATGAATGTTGAAAGTTATGGCATAGAATACTCTAGAATATAAGTGAGAAAAAGCTACATATCCTTGCTCAAAATAGCTCATCCTTAACATTAAATGTAAAACACTTGAGCTTGTACAAATTGTTTATTCTATGACTAAAAAATCACTTAGTGGTACACTATATTTTATTACTTTTGATTGATGATTACTTGAGAAAAGTTTAAGTGTTTCTATTGAAATAAAAAAATCAAGTACTTAAGGCATTCAAGAAGTTCCATGCTAAAGTGGAATATGATACTAGTCCAAAATTGAAATGTGTATGAGCTAATAACAAAGGTGAGTATTAAGGTTCCTTTGAGGCATATTGCAAGAATTATGGTATTAAACCTAAGAAAATATCACTTAAGACACCATAGTTAAAGAAAGTTGAAAAAGATTAAACCAAACTATTTATGAAAAGGTTTAATGCATATTTTCCCAAGCTAAGTTACATAAGTCATTTAAGGTTAAAGTTGTGATAACTAATGTCAACATCATCAACCTCTCACCATCAATTTCTTTAAATAGAGATATCCTAAATGAAGTTTAGTTTAAAAAGAAGGTTTCATATAATCACTTGAAAGTGTTCAAATAGCAACCATTCATTCACTTTTCTAAGTGTCATGACTTGAATCTAATCATAACCAATATAAATTTCAATACTCAATTTTTACTAGCCTTAACATTGTTTATCATGATTATACTCAATAGAAATCTACCTATTTCCATAATGCCTTAAACTTCATTTTAAATTCTACAAAAAAAAATAGACAATGTTTTTCCTATTTTTAGACATTTTTTAAAGGCTATATGCCCTTAGTTACAAAACCTATGAATTTTACAAGTGCAATTGCAACTCAAAATACACACAGGGCTCACAATTTATTAACACATATAATCTTTATGCATACAAGCCCATATAAATTAACTTTATTCTTAATTTGAATCCTAATCTAATTGTTAAGTCTTTTAACCAAGCGGTCTTTGATTTTCTATAGATATAACAAAGCTTAAACATTCATATCTTAACCTAAAAAAATCGAAAATAAAATAGAATAAGTTATGAGAACTTAGTGAGCATATATCTATCACTATTAAACCTTAACTCAATTATATTAAATGGTCATATGCTGATTAAGCATTTGATTAGAAAAATAATTGTAATCCAAACTCCTTAAATTTATAGAATATATGAATCCAAATCTCGATTTGAGTGTTCACCTATGCACGATTTAGTTACCATATTTCACATCACAAGTCATAATAATATCAACTATCCATTGATACATAATATCATTATCATATCATATATAACCCATTCCGAGTGGTTATTACATTCATAAATAACCAGTAAAGCTTAATCATATCAAGTTTCTAAATCATATCAAATAGTAATATTTAAACATAAATGGATCTTCAAGTCATATTACAATATATAACAAGTTATAATAAATAATATACATGCATCCACCTTTTAATTCTTAGGTCTATCTTATGCCCTACCCATCTTTCTATCTTTATTCCTCTTGGACTTATTTTATACCTTACCTGTCTTTTTATTGAGAATTTCCCTTTTAGTTTTCACATCATCACCTTTGTGACATTTCTCATTTTCAGTATTATTTATGGCATAATTCACATTATAATATGTGCAACAGAGCTCAACTCTACAAATTATAATTTTAACATGATTTTAATACAAAGCAACAATTCGTCATCACAGGGCAAATCAAGGCACATAACATAATACATATAGTAACATCACCATACTCTCTTGCATGGCCACAACATTCATTTACATTTTAATATAGGTCATACTATACTTTCTAACATACATGTAATAATATAGACTCAATCATAATATAAACTATATCACTTACTATTGTACTTCCTTCACAATTAGTCAACAATTGATAATGATATCACCATGCCTTCTTATCATGGTGAATCCACAATCACTC
Organism: Sindora glabra; assembly: GCA_020226215.1. Lineage (NCBI taxonomy): Eukaryota > Viridiplantae > Streptophyta > Magnoliopsida > Fabales > Fabaceae > Sindora > Sindora glabra. Next base: position 24,870,625 of record CM035236.1, read on the forward strand.
AAATGGATAACCACTACCTTATCATAAGCATCATTTCTATATCATTCATGTATGACTACAAAGATAAATCAATACTAATCCATAATATATAATTATTCCTTTAAGGCTACATGATTAGAAATATATATATATATATATAATTTGCACCATTTAATAGAAAGATTACTTATTTAGGGAAGATATATATTCACCGAGGAATGCTTATTTACTCCAAGGATTCCTAAGTGTTCTACTTTCAACTTATTAATCTTCCTACTTTATAATTTATAACAATAAATTATAATTATAAATATTGATATCATTTTCTTTCCAAGCATGATAAGTTCAAATTCAAATAATATAGTAGTATTCTATATTATTCATTTCTTATACTTTTTAATATTAACTTGCAAATCAAATATGCAATTATTTGGGATTTTCAATTTAAAACCATACAAATAGAAGTATTAAAACTTGAAGCTATAAAAGGTTCATTTTCTACTACTTAATTATCCTAGATCATCACTTTCTTTATTCTCAAATCATTCATTAAAAAAATAAAAAATCCTTATAAATAATGGATTTTTTGAATCAAAATATAAAACAATTAAGACATCAGGATTTAAGCTTTAAAGGGGTTCTATCCACATTAGTGTATAAAATTACACAATTATTTCCTCATATTTTTAACTCTTCTTTGAAGAATAAGAAAAATCACACTTATTGGAAACTTTTTGAATCAGAGTCCAAATATCAAAATATTAGATTTTTATAATATAAATATACTTCAAGTATACTAATCTAAAACCCTTGAGTATAAAATCCTTATTTTATTAGTGTTATATCAAGTTCCCAAAATAAGATGATAAAGTAGGGTTTTCTAAACCTAGTTCAAATCATCTAAAAATATTAAAGTTAATCACATAGAAAGGCTTTTATCATCTCATTCCATTATTTCATAGCATAAATTTCATATTTTTCAAAGTCATCATCATCTATTCAAAATTTATATAAATAAGATTTCTTAGATCAAACTTGAATATTTTAGAATATTAAGATATGATATTCTATATTTATTTTGATCCTATTTTTCTAGCATCTTTCATTATAAAAATCATATTTTTTGCATATATTACCATATATCATAAAATTACATAAATGGATTTTTAAGGATCCATATTTAATCAGTAAAAACACTAAAGATTCATGATGAAGATTAACTTACTACTCTCTAAGATGGCTCCCCAGAGCTTTGTTGATAGCCAAAATGTGTCGAAGTGTTGACAACAAGGAAGAACAAAAACCTTTAATTGTTGCTATCCAGAACTAGCTATAGATCATAGCTCCTTCATGTCACAGAATTAAAATCACTAGACATCACTCTTCGATTGAAGAAACAGAATGGCAGTGACTTAAAATGATGCCTTTATGTCAAAAATAAGAAGAGCAATAACTTTCTTTGTGTGCCATGGTGGCTTAGCTTAACTCCCTTTATTGCAAACATTCAATAGCTCTCCAAAAAAGTACTCACAACAGTAGCCATAACTTTACCTAAAGTAGAAGCAATCACACCTTGGAGATGGAAGAGGGAAAGGAGAAAAAGAAAAAGAGGGAGAAAGCCAAAAAAAATGAGAAAGAGAGAGACTTATGAAAAATGGGGGGAGAGGAAAGAGAAAAGAAAAGAAAAAAGAGAGAAAGGGTTACAAGCTATTATTTAGTGCTCCGCAATGCACCATGGGTTCAATTTAATTAAATCTCATCCTTCCTATTCAAACTAAAATAGATCTTAACCTTTCATCAATTTTATTTGCTTATATACATTTTTAACCCATTTCTTTCTTCCCTTTTTTTTTTTGCACTCTTAGCATTTAAATGTCCCAAAGTTATTTATTGTATAAGAATATACCTAGTTAATGCTCTCATCAAATAAAAATCATAACAATATTTATTTAGTAAGAGAAATATAAAATATTCACATTCCAGTTTAGAATAAATAAATACAACTTAAATATTCTCATTGTTTAAAATAATTATTTTGGAAATTTAAAATAATTAAAAATTCTAAATTTTGCCTTTGGGTATTGCACTAAGGATGTTTGAGCTAAACTTAATGCAAAAACTAAAAAGTGCATGTATTTTAGCTTACTGGGATATAAGTTTGGCTATAAGCTATGGGATTTATTCAATAAAAAGATTATTAGAAGTAAGATATTGTATTTTTCAAAAACTAAACCATTAAATATTAAATAAAAAAAACTTAATTCAAAGGTTATGCACCTTGATTCTTATCTAACCTTATGATTTGTGATAATCCAGGCGAGGTCTCTATAGATGGTGTTAGTAATGATAATCTTATCTTTCTTCCCTTGATGTAAAGTGATCAAGGGGGAGCTCTGATTAAGCAGGAGATCAAGAAAACTAAACTAGAACTTTTAGAAAAGCCATAATTAAGATGACCAATTAGGGAGATATGATCTTTCACTATATATACTTCTAATAAGTATATGATTATCATTAGTGAGGGAGAGCTTCAAAGTTATAAAAAAATCTATAGGTAACAAAGGTAGAATGGATGAAAGTTATGCAATAAAAGATGCAAACCTTGCATAAGAACTACATTTATAATCTTGTAAAACTACTTCAAAGAAGAAAAGACCTGAAAAATGAATAGGTATGCAAGCTCAAAATTGAAGAGAATAATCGAAGACCACAATATAAAACCTAACTAGTTATGAAAGGTTTCAATCAAAAGAAAGAAATTAATTTTAAAGAAATATTCTTTCCAATAGAAGAGATGTTATCCATTCGAGTCATACTTAGTTTAGTTATCAACCTAGATTTGAAGGTTGAACAAATTTACATTAAGATAATGTTTCTATATGGTGACTTAGAGGAAAAGATCTATTTAAAGCAACCTAAAGGATCTCAAGTTCTAAGCAAAGAAAACCTTGTATGTTAATTAAAGAAAAGCATTTGTGGTTTAAAATAAGCAAGCACCATGATAATGGTATAAGAAGTTTGATTTGTTATGATAGAACATAACTTAAAAAAAAAACCCTTATTGACCTTTATGTCTTTGTGAAAAGGTATGTTTATGAAGATTTCATTATACGTCTACTTTATGTAAAAGGCATGTTGATCATTAAACATAATTCTAAGAAAATAACCATTCTCAAAAAAGTCTTAAACAAGTCCTTTGCCATAAGGGATTTAAGTTTAGCAAGATAAATTTTTAGAATAAAGATTACTTGGGATAGATCAAAAAAGGTGTTGTGGTTATCCTAGAAAAAATATATTGAAAAAGTACTTTAAAATTTCAACATGCCCAAGGCTAAACTAGTGAATACATCACTTGCCAAAAACTTTTAAGTTTAATATGAAGCAAAGTCTAGCAAGTGAAAAGGAAAAGGATGAAATAAAGAATATCTCATATTCATTTGTAATAAGCAGCTTCATGTATTTTATGATATATACATAGCCTAATAATGCTTACACTATTAATATTATAAATTGGTTCCTACCTTATTTAGATACGGAATAATGGACTATTGTAAAATGGATTTTTCAATATCTCTAAGAAACAAACAAGAAATGCTTGTGTTTTGGTAAAAAGGAAACCTATGTTAGAAGGTTACATGAATGCATATTTGGTCAATGATATTCATCCCAAAAAATTAACTTCAAGGTATTTTACTACTTTTATAGTGAAGCTGTGTGTTGGTAATCTTAGTTTAAAAAATATATCACCTTATTTACCATTGAAGCCAAATATATTGTAACCATTGAAGATTGTAAAGAGTGTTTATAGATAAAAAAAAAGCTTCTTGCTTAAATTTAATGTAAAGTAAGAAAAGTATGTGTTACATCTTGACTATCAAAATGCTATTCACTTAGTCAAGAATTCATCCTTCCTCTCCCTATCAAAACATATTGATATTTATTATTATTGAATTTGAGATATATAGGAAGAAAAGCTTTCATAGCTTAATAAAGCCCATACCAATGAAAATTAATCAGACATGATGACAAAAGTGATTCTGACTAAGAAATTTGAATATTGTTGCCAAAGTGCCAATGTGGTTGTATTTTCCAATTAAATGAAAAGGGTATATTTGTTAGGTTATCCTTTTTAATTTTAGTGGGCACTAATATTTTGGGCCTTTTATAAATATATCATCCCATATTAATCTTGGAAGTCATCTAGAAGATTGTAAAAAGTTAAAGATAAGAACTAATGATATAGAGGTGATGTGGGAGATAAGAACTAGTAATGTTCTAGTGATGTGGAAGATAAGAGTCAATGAATGTTACATTTAATAGAATTTTTTAGAAGCTTTCCATAAAACCTATAAACAAGTCTTACGATAAGTGTGATCAATTAATCCATAAAGGAATGAGCCACAAGAAGATGAGGAACTTAAAAATTTATAGATCTCTAAAACCTATGTATTCCATCCTATTTGAGTGAGATATGCCAACTAGCCTTAAGTTTATAGTAGAAAAGATAAATTGTAATTCTACTTTTGTTATAATAGAATATTTTATTAGACTAAGGTCTTGTGGTGTTCCCCTTCAATTTAAAGGGTTTTCTATATTAAAAATTATGTGTCTCCATTTATTTCTTATGCATTTTCTTTCTTACCTATTTTAAATCACATAAAGAGGAAAAATTTTTAGCTCCAACCATTTATTAACTATATCTTTTCCTTAAACTAATTAAGTGTATATATAACACTGATTAAATGTGTGTATATATAAAAGAATTTAACTTAAGTTCACTTTATGTAGAAATATAGCTAGCACTCTCGGTAATGAAATGTCATTTAGTATTGCCTTTTCAACTTCTCCTTTATCACATTCTAAATTTGAATTCAATATTTTACATATATGTTAAGTGATTTACTAATCTAGATATTAAAAAATGAAAATTTAATTTAAATTATGACATATCTCTATTTCACATGCTAATCATTTAGTGAAATTTACAATTGTAAAATTAACATTGATCTCAACAAGAATTTCATATTTTGTTATATGGTCATGATGTGAAAATAGGAATATAACATGTTTTACAGTTGTAATTTTATTGTCGTATACACACACACACATATATATATATATAAAAGGAAAAATCTACAATACACTACTAACAAAATGGTCTATTGGTGTATGATTAGGTGAACAGTCTAAATTGAATTTAAAGATTTATGGACATATGGAGATTGAAACAAAAGTACTCACTCAGTAAGACCCACCAATTTACTTAAATTGATTTCTAACTTTTAAGTTAGTGCTATAATGTAATCTAGCCTAGTGCCAAAAAAAAAAAAAAGAAGCAGAATAAGGAGAGAGATTGATGGTTTAGGGTCTTGGTGGTTACCAAGACTAGCAATAAATCAAGTTAGATTATGATATGTTCGAAACTTAATTCAACTTTTAGCTCAATAGGTTAAGCTCATAAGTCAAATGAACAATATACAAGCTAAATAATTTAGCTCATATATTACATTAGCTGAGGTTGAGCCTAGAGATGTTCAGTTCAATTATATCATAAGCTAACTTAAATAATATATATCACCTAATTAAATGTTACTAAATTTCTATTTATAAGCAACCCATGCCTTTGCAATAGTTGCTTAAATTTAATTAATAAGTAACATTTTGATAATTATTGTATAATATAAATTAATAGGTAAATCTAGTTTTGTATTTCTTTTGTAAATTATCTTACATAACAAATATTTTTATGTTCCAAAGTAATATTTTATATTAAAATAAATTATTTTATTTTATTTTTCTATATTTTCATTTTAATTTTACTTTTAAAAACTTTATTTTATTAAATTAATTAATTAAACACAATTTTAATTTTATTTCACAAAATTAATTAAAGTAACCATTTTAATTTTCATAATTGAGTTATAGTTTCAATTTTTTAATTTTTTAACTATTTTAACTTAGTTATCTATAAGTGAAAAAAAATAAAAAAATCTTAGTTTCCATATCTTTTAATTCATTAAATGATTCAAAAAATGGAGAAAATATTCAGTTTATTTATTTTCTATTTTTAAAAATATTTTTTATTTTTAAAAACAAAATAACTTGTTTGTCAATTTGTTTTTAGAATTTATTTTTAAAAATAGTTTTCTAAATATATAACTTAAAAATAAAAAATAAAAATAACTTTTAATTATTTTTTAATCTTGTTTTCTTATTCTGAGTGTCAATTTTATAATTAAATGAAATATTTCTTTATTTACAATATCAACCACCATCTAATCTTAGTTTTCCTTTATTCCAAAAATAATTTTTAAAAGTAATTTTTAGAATAATTTTAAAAATATAAAAATAAAAATATATCCAAATATGCTCATTATCTTCTTCATTTTTCCTCTTCCTTTCTCTATCCACAAGTCCAATTGAAAATCCAATTACTTTCATCATTGTCTCATGGAGAGAATCTTCATTTAAATATGTTGCTGTTGCGATAATGACAATGGCGACATCCTCAAACATCTCATGAATTCTCCTTATTCAATTTCTAAGGAAAACCTAGGTCCTTCGTGCTTAATCTCTTCTATAAGTTCTTCCATTGCAATTTCTTTGATGAATTATCATTTCTTAGACCTAGCGTGCAAGGATATCCCTCTGATCATATTCCAGAAACTTCTGATTCTGGACTTTGCTCGATCGAGTTGTGTCTACCAAGTCTAAAAATTGGTGGCATCGAAAAAGGAAATTGTGACTAGACTTCTCTAACCTCTTAGAAATTGAAAGATGTCATTAGAAATGCATTATCTAAAAGATTCTAGAAAGATAATAGGTTAGGAAAGTTTGCGATCTCTTATTAGATTATGCATGGAGACACCATTGCTAATCTTATCATCAAGTACTCGGTTCATGTATGTCTCTATTGCAGATTTTCATCTCTATATTTAATTTGTCTACTATGATGTGCTTCATTTAGTTTCTCTCATATGTATCAAGATAACCTAAATTTTTTTGGCTTTGTCAAATTGTGTAGATTGTGAGGCGATTTACAAAGCTATATATTTCTCAAATTATAAACTTTATAAATTGAATTCATGTTCCTTTCTTGTTTCAAAGATTGGCTTCACTAGTTGGTATTTGTATAAGTTTGAATCCCTCCCAATTGTCATAGAGTATAACTTCATTGTTAATTTTCATTATAGTTAACTTATGATAGCCATAGTTTTTCTAACAAATTCTATTAAATTGGTAATGGTGAGGGAAAAATAAAATTTTTATACAATTGAAAGGGATAAAATTTAAGTTTCCATAGTTTAACAAAGTAAAATCCAATGATTCCATAGTTGAAGGGGGTAAAATGCAATTTTCCTAAATTTGGTATTAAAGATGGGTAAAAAATTGACCCATTGGCAATTTGGCTTATCCAGAAGGAGAGAATGGAATCAATAAAAGAAAATAAAGAAAAGAAAATAAATATTACATAATTATCAATTTTACTTGGTTCAAATTCTTTAATTCACTTTATTGAGATTTTGTCAAGGAAAAATTAACTTATTGTTTGTTATTATTAAAATGATTATTATTTTATTATCTTATGATTTATTATTATTTTAATAATTATTAATATTTATTTTATTATTTATAATTATTCATTCTGTTATTAACTATATTATTATTTTTATAATTATTTAATATCTCGATATTATTCATTATTAATATTTTATAATTATTATTTTCTATTTTATTTTCATTATTTATTATTATTAATTTATAATAATTATTATTTTTATTATTTTATTATTAATGTAACTCTCTTACTTATCAACGCCTTATTCCTCATTAAATAGGTAATTAACGCATACTAATTTGCCTTCTACTCTAAGCTAGCTCCCGATACCTCAAATATCTGGACCTCATACAATAAAGGCAAGGGTCATGTCATTATACGAAAAGTTCAATTTACAAATTGTACATCCATTATATACAATATCACCAACTATATAAATATTTTTTTTTTACAACTTCAAAACATCATTGTCCTTTATCATGAGAGCCTTTGGAAGCATCATCTGGAATGGTTAGTAACAATACAGAAAAACATAAGAAACAAAGTTTCCCAGTAGCTAGCTATTAACAAAAATATATATCAAGCCATTCCAGATCCTTAAGCAAATAAAACATACGTTTCGAAATCAATTAATCATTTATCGTCATATCCATTACCATACCATTGTAAGAAATATGCACTGCACACAGCAATCATCAAGTCCATTCAAGGACTTATATCAATATCTAGATGGCCATCACAGATAATCGTACCTAGGCCTCACACAGCAATTCACTGTCTTCCCGGGGTACTCGAGCCAAAGGCCTAACACAGTATCATACTGTCTTCCCGAGGTTTCTGGCCATAGGTACCGCACACAACAATTGCACTATTATCCCCGAGGATCTCGAGCCATAGGCCAAACATAGTATTTTACTGTCTTCCCGGGTTGTGCCACAACAATTGCATTATCATTCCGGGGATCTCGAGCCATAGGCCAAACACAGTATTCTACTGTCTTCCCGGAATGCGTGCACAACAATTTCATACACATTTCATACAATGGCATATAATACAGAAAATCATGTAAATAGAAAACAGCTTAAGGATAAAGCTAGCTACCTTTTACAAGCTTCCAATGTGATGTTTCCTTTGCCCTCACTAAAAACTCCTTTCCAATTGTTACTCCTTAGTCTACATAAATACACATCATAGTTCTTTATTAGAACATCATCATTTTCCTTAAATCTCATATATGCTTTACTTCCTCCACATTGATAGATGCACACATGCATATTTAGATGCTCTATACTTTGTTTTCAATCTTTGAAATGACATATATGAGCATTAGAAAAGGATCCAAAGGCAAAACCATGCAAATCCTGAAGAAACCAAGCCAAAAAGTTCACTTGACAAAGAACACGGGGTTGAACATGGGCCGTGTTCTACCCCGTGTTCAGAACATGGGGTACAACATGGGCCGTGTTCTGCCCCATGTACATTACTGATTAGCCTTTGTAGAAGAACACGGGGTTCAACATGGGTCGTGTTCTACCCCGTGTACAGAACATGGGGTACAACATGGGTCGTGTTCTACCCCGTGTACATTACTGATCTTCCAAAAACACAATTTACATGGCTAAACCTCCTTCTCCCCTTGGCTTCTCAAAAGGGAAGTTTCATACACACTTTCATAACTCAAAATTTCATCTTCCATAAGCTTCATAACTCATAAGAATCATCCTAATTTCATCATTTTAACCAAATTCCAAACAAATCATGACAAATCCACACATGCACCATTATGCCTCTAAAACCCAAGTGTGTACATCATGTTTTCTTGCTATTTTTACATCAAACCAAAGCCATAAATCAACATAACAACATCTAAAACACCATTAGACATGTTCAAATCATCCAAAACTCCATGATCAACTACCTTTGACCACTCCAACATCAAAATCTCAAGAAACTAAAAAGAGTACTTTAAAGAGCTTTTAGAGGAGAACAATTTTACCTCTTGCTGCAACTTGAAAATCCTCACTTAGAGCTCTCCAAACTTGATCAAACTTAAGCTTTTCTTCAATCTAAACACACCAATGGATAGAGCTTGATGAGAAGAGCAACTTTCCCTTCTACCCCCAAGCCTAAATCTCACTATTTTTGGGTGAAAAACTCAAAAGAAGATTTCTCTCTCTTCCTTCTCTCTCTTGCACGTTTTTGCAGCTTTCATGGAGTCTTCCACAACTTTTGAGAAGAAAGGAGAAGGAAGAAGACTTTTCATGAAGCTTCAAGGGTATTCTTGCCATTTTTGACAATTCCAAGGGTAATTTAGTCCTTTTTCACCAAAAGTAAGGCTATTCTTGCCATTTCTTCAAATAAGGACACTTGTCCATAAATCTATTGGCCACACTTGCCATGTGTCTATTGGCCACACTTGTCATGTGTCTATTGGTCACACTAAATAAAATCACATATTACACCCCAAAATTTTGGTTATTCATATTAGATCCCAATTTCTTAGTTATTTCACTTTAACCACACCCGATTCTGCACTTTTGCAATTTAGTCCATAGGGTCTCTATCTGTTTAAAATTCCTTACACTGTCAGACTTAGACAACTCTCTTTTTTAGGATTTTCTAACCTCCTCTGATCATCCATACTGTTTAGGAGAATTAATTCTTTTCCTACTATCCTTTTCCTTCAAAATTTCGTTTACCTTACACTTAATTCCTTTCAACTTGAGATTCACCCACCAAGCTAACTCAAATGTGCTCTTCGTTTCTACGACCTTAAAATTTAGAGATTCAAATAATAGAATTAAAAATTCGGGACATTACAATTAACAATTTTATTATATTTATTATTGTAATTATTACTTTTATTAATATCATTAACTACTATTAATATTTTTTTTCATTATTATTATAAATTATTTTCATTTTACTTTTATTATTATTTTATAATAATTATTTTTTTATTAATGTTATCAAGAATGATAAATTTAAAACTCAAAATAAAAAAATTAAGTTTCTTGAAAAAAAATTATTGGGAAAAACCATTAGTATTTCATTTGAGATAATTTCTATTGAGAGAAAATAAGATAAAAAGAAATATGAGTTTTCAACAACTAAACACATATAAAAAGAATAAAAATTCTTAATTTTTTCTTTCCTAACTAGCCTGCACCAAATCAGCCCCCCATTTCAATCCATTAGTACGTGTTTTGTTTCTTTTTTTTTTTAATTTAAAAATTGTTAATCGATCCCTAGTACTAAAGTCATTGTATGTATCATAATAAGTATATATAACTACATTATACAATATTATATAAACTTCTAAAGGAACTTGTCATTTTTATAGCATGTTATAATTTTAATAAAAAAATTGCGAGATGTACACAAGTTTTTCCTAGAACTCGCAAGAAATATACAATTAAAAATTTTATTGTATATGTGTTCAAGCATATCCGTTAAACATCAAGTCAAAAGCATTTTTTTTTCTTTAGAAATACAGGACATAGTCTCGAAATTGTAGGATTTGATTGCAGGTCCTTTTATGAAGAATGATACTCTAATGAAGAAGTCTTTCCTTTATTACCCTAGTAGTGAATTTTACATATTCATACAAGAGTGAATCATTATTGGAAAACAAAATAGTATTACTAACAATCAACCAACCTTGATATTGGAAAAAGGAATGCTCAAGCCTCCGTCATTAGTAAGTTTAACCACCCAAATGTTAACCAAAAAAGCACAGGAGAACAAAAAGTTGTCCATGATAGTCTCCCCACCCAGATGAAACAGCATGATCTCAGAACCAATGAGGAACATTCAAACGTTAGAAGTCAATTAAGTAGGACATAAGTTTTAAAATTGTTACGTGAATTATCATTAATTATAGATATTTTATTTTATTTTTTGATATAATTAGTTGAATAATAATTCAATAGGTTTTTATATTTTGAAATCTAATTTCTTAAAATAATTTATTATTTAGGCTAATGAATACTTAATTATGGATTAATATTTTTTATAGTTAAAATGTAAGTTTATATTTTTACTGGCTAATAATGAAAAGATCTAATAGGATTTTATTTATATTGATCAAGTTGTCTTTTCACTCCTAACTTAATTATAGTTATTGGCTTATATCATTGAAAATTGAATGCTTTAAGAGAAGAAGAGGAAGACCTATACTTATAGTCTTCATTTGAATGCTACCATATTTAGAAGAATTAAATTCATAATAAAAATTCATTTTTGTACTAAATTCTTACATGTGATATCATAATTACCTTACATAAATTTTGAATCCAAAAAGATGAACTTTAAAAGATTTAACAAATATAATTCACCAATTAAATCTATATAATATATATTATATGAATGAAAAAATTTTGAAAATTGAATCTAACAAAATTTCTTTTTTATTTTTCGCACTCGGCAATTTGGGTTGATATATATTAGAACTAACATTTGCCGGCTTTTGGCCAGAATGCGTCTAGACGTCGGTGTACTGCTGCTTTCCGGTGAAATCAATATTGAAAGTAATGGGAAATCACGTCTAAATCAGACTTGAGATTGATCCGCAAATGCTCATGTTGAGCTTCAATGGCGGATTGCATCATGAATTTGAAGGAAACAGAGGTGTTGTATTTTCTATGTCTTATATTTAGTTGTCATCTCTTGTTACAACAATATCTAGCTTTGTGCTAGATTACAGAGATTAATACTACCCTGTGGTCAGGGTTTCAAGTCATATATAATATAATGTATATTCTTTTCTTATAAAATAAAAAATATTTTGTTCAAACATATTAATGGGTAAGCTGTGCGGACAGAGTTTTTTTATTAAAAAAAAAATTCAACATATTCATGGATAATCTGTGCATTTGGATATGTCTGTGAGAGGTAATACAAAGGACTTCTTAATTAAAATCAAAATGTATGGGATTCAACTTTTATGATTTATAATTTTTATTTATTTATTTATTTTTCTTTATATTTTACTGTCATAAGAACAAATTTATGAGTTTAAAATGGAGATATATTGAAAAAGAGTGTTTTTTGGCTTAAAACATAAAAAGTTATTGAAAATAAGTAATTTCTTTACTTATTAAATATTTATGATTTATATATGTATTTAAATTATTCAAAATAATTAGACAGAGTTTTTTTTATAAAAAACTTTGTTCAACATATTCATGGATAATTTGTGCATTCGGATATGTTTGTTAGAGGTAATACAAAAGACTTCTTAGTTAAAACATATGAGATTCAACTTTTATGATTTATAATTTTTATTTTTTTATATCTTATTGTCATCAAATCAAATTTATGAGTTTAAAATGGAGACGTATTGAAAAAGAGATTTTTTGGCTTAAAACGTAAAAAGACATTGAAAATAAGTAATTTCTTTACTTGTCAAATATTTATGATTTATACATATATTTAAATGATTTAAAATAATTATTTAAATGTTTTGTATTAAATGAAGCTTAAAATTGTGAATTTTAATGCAATATAGGACTCTTATGATCAATATAGGTGCATCTTGTATAGCATCACATTATAAAATGATCAAATTTTTCTTGTTATTAATTTTAAGAATCATTTGAATGGTAGTTCTAAGCATTTTTTTTTATTATCATCCTAAGTTTTTAATTTAGAAGACTTTTGGATTGATTTTGAATAATTATCACCAAAGTGAAAATATTCATATTGATTTTCAAGGTCTTTAAGTTATGAATATTATGAAATTAATTTTTAATTACTTCACATATTACTTGTCTAAATGGGTACCTACGTGTGTTAATTAGAAACTAGCTTATTGAAATATTTTTTTGAACATATTTTATTATCAAGAATTTATTTGCCTAAAAGGGTTGAATTTCCAAAGGGTTGATCTTGAATAATTATCATCAAAATAAAAGTATTCATATTGATTTATAAGGTCTTCAAGTTATAAATATTTATGAGATAATTAATTTCTAATTATTTCATATATTACTTGCTTAAATGGGTACCTATGTGTGTTAATTAGAAATTAGCTTATTGAAACATTTTTTTTGAACATATTTTTTATCAAGAATTTATCTACTTAAAAAGGTTGAGTTTCAAATATTAAAATATTGTCCTAATTAGTTTCAATAATAAAAAGGTCTTTACTTATTATACTCTCTACTCAAATAAGAAAGAAAGGTAGTGAATGTTTTTTTATGCTTCCAAATATTTTTTATTATCTATATACCCATAAACTACCATATTGTATTTCTTATAATATTATGCACAATATTTTTTGTTTTATTAATTTATTTTTATCTCATTGTTGAAATTATTTTCAATAATTATTATCTCAAAGAGAACTTTTATTAGTGAAAATAAAAATTTATGTTTTCAATAATTATCTATTAAAATTCTTGTTTGCCATTTTTGAAATTTAATGTTAAAATAAATATTATATAGAGTATAGAGTGAAAGAAATATTATACCTCAAATATCTTGCTTGTCAATAATTTACAATAGTTAGTTTGATAGAGTATTAGTTTCTATTTCATCTTTAATGTGACAAGGTAATAATATTTTGTAAAAGTCCTTGTTTGAAATAATTTAGAGATGTGTTATTGGAAATCAAATAATATTTTCCTTTATTTAAAAAATATTAAGTTTAAAATTGTATTGTGATGCAATATAGTTTAATGATCAATGAATATTATTTACTACCTCTTAATGAACTAATCATGTTAGTATTATTTTCAATAACCTAATTTATAATTATTTGTTTAATTTTAATATGTCAATTCTTTTTATTGACTTATGGGTTAATCTGAATAATTATTACTAAGATAAAATTAATTCATAAGCCTTCAAACTATTAATAATACTTATTAATTATTTCATATATTTACCTACCCAAAAATGGTAAATGCATCCTAAAATTAAAAATAAAATTAATAAAATAATTTTTAATTATTTTATACAATGACTACCCAAAATGATTATTGTATATTGTAATTAGACAATGGTTTAGTGAAGCAATTTTATTTTCAAATTTATTTTATTTTTATATATTTTATCTACCTAGAGGGGATAAATTTACATTAATAATATATTATTTTGGATGATTTCATTTTTAGGGGAGTCTTTACATACTACATTTTCTACCTAAAAGAAAGCATATTCTAATATTTATATATAGCTAAATATGATTATTGATATTTTAAATGCCCAAAATTAATATATTACATTTTAAATTATTTTTATACAATCTCATTTGCTATAAATATACTTTATTGAATATAAGGTATTTATGATTTTTTTAATATTATTTTCACCCATGGTGTTTATGTTAATAAATATTTTATTTTACTATGGTTTTACAAGTACAAGGATACATTATTGAATTATGATAATATTATTTTAGATATTTATATTTTACTTTTTAAAAGGTAGATTCTATAATATATTTAAATTTTGAGCGGTTTTGAAATCTTGACCTAAAAGATCAACGAAGTGATGACACATAGATAACATGGCAACTAAAGCTAATTAGATGTTGGTTAACACTAGTTAATAGCTCATTTTGAATGGGTTGATGCTAATTGAAAAGTATCATATTCTAAATTGTGATCGACCAATTATTGATGTCCAAGCGAGTATAACCAAAAGTTTTGATTTCAATCGGTTACACATAGGCATAATTAAGAAAAAAACTAGGCCAAATTTAGTGAAACACCAAAGCCAAAGGCCATCTAAAAATGCTAGCCAGCAATATTTGTTGCTGAGTAGTACTGTACAATAAGCAATAAAGTAGAACAATAAAACATTACATCAAAATCGCTATAGTGCTATAGTAGTTGCATTAAAAAAAGGAAAAAAATCCATTGCATTTAATAACCAATTTAACATGTTCTAAGTAGATATGGAAATGTGAAATTAAAGAAGAAAATTCTTTCATATTTGAAAACTAATCACCTCTTTAATTTTAAAATTTCATTTATATTCACCATCATATCAGATATCTCTATTGTTTGGGTTCAGTGGCAGTAACTATTGTAGTGATGTCCACAATACAAGAACCTGGAGCTTTCCTTGTGTTAATGATTACAGTAACATGCTTTTTCTTAACCCATTTCAAAATCTAATAGGGTTTCGTATCGGATGGTAGAGCTAATCAGATGATCTCAACGATCTTGACCAAGAGTAATCCATGCTCTACTAAGAAGATAATGAAGGAGTTACTTTCTTAATAGATTTTAGGTTAATTCAATCTTAAGCGGTTAATAATTCTTTAACCATCATCGACTGAATTACAAAAATTTTAATTTAACTCTCTCTAACTTTGACCATTTGTGCAATTTTAATTAACCCTAATCGACAAATCTTGAGTTCGGACAATCGGTTAGGGTCGAGTTTAAATTTTTTTATTAGCCCTAATGGCAACTAAGGTGAAAAGATAAATTTTAAAATTTACTCCATAACTTTATGAAATGACAAACAGACCCCATTATAAAATCCTATCTATACTTTGGACTAATAGATGCCATTGACATATGGCATGCTTGAACAACAAATCCCAATATTCACACTTTCAAATATTCTTATTCAACATTTGAATAAAATTTTCCATTCATTTAGAAATAAAATATCTTATATCCATTTTTAATAACAAAAAATGTTGATATCTCAATCCAAACTTTATTATCTTTTAAAATTATATGTAATATAAGTTAACATTTAATTATGTAAGGAGAATATCTACTACTTATTTTTAAAGAATAATCTATTTTAGTAATTTGAACATATTTTTTATTTTTTAAAAATACTTAAAAATAACTTCATATAATATATAATGTTTACTTAAAAATCTCTTCAAGGGTTGATTATAATACTACAAATACTGGGGGATGAAGGAAAGAAAAAAAATGATGAACTCCTCTGCTAAGGTTTTTGAAGCTAGGGAACACAATGGAAAAAATTCTGCGAGCAACTCACCTGATCTAAGCAATGGTGAAGAGAAGGAAGAGTTAATCCGAGATCGAGGGCATGTATCATTTAAGGAGAAACTAACGAGACACTCAAATGTTAGACTTGACAGAGATCCAGAAGATTTGATTATGAATTAAAGAAAAAAATCCTATTTCACAATGGAAACCAATGCCTGCCAAAAATCCATTTTGATGAGAAGTTAATTGATGAATTAAGCATACCTTGGCAAAACTCACTCATAATTAAGGTATTGGGTAGGATAGTGGGATATTATGTACTACTATGAAGGAAATTAGAACAGATGTGGTAGATCAAAGGATCGATGGAGGTAATTGATCTTCATCATTAGCTTTTTTCTAATTAAATTTTCAATGAATTATGATCTAGACTATGTCATGACTACGAAGTCCCTAGTTAGTCTTTAATCACTATCTTATAATGCAAAAATGGACTCTAGAATTTATACTAGCTGCTCATTCAATAACTTCTACTTAGCTTGGATTTGGATTCCTAAACCTAACATTTTGTATTATAGAGCGGATACTTTAAAGGTTATTACCTTAGCTATAGGCAATCTTATTAATATGGATAGGAATACCTTTCATGGCATCAATGGGTAAATTCACTCGATTATAGTGTGGAGGTTCATCTTACAGAGCCTTTGATTCCTCAAGTTCTAATAGGTGGTCTTTAGTTGAAAGTGGAATATGAGGGTCTCCACAAACTTGACTTCTCGTGTGGCCAATATGGACATAATGAGGACTAGTGTATTAGAAATGCAAACATAAAGACTACTGGTCTGAAGACAAGAAACAATCTTCAACAAGAATAAATGTTCAAGGAGTGGATGATGGCTTCAAAAAGAAAGAATATTAATTACTTGAAATAAAAAATTTATACTTCTAATCCTCAATTAGAAGAAGCATCGAAAGTTAAAACCACGGGATGAAGGATCAAAATGTGTTTGAAATTCTTTCAAATTTGGCTAACCCTGATATTGAACCTATCCATTAAGAAACTAATATAGCTCCTTTCAATCCAGAAAATGTAATTATGTTACCATCTCAAGTTGTTATAAAAAAGTCTAAATATGCTCGTAGCGCAAAAGTCCTAGCTTCAATTACTTACAAAGAGACTCAAGAAGCAATGGTGTTTCATGGAATTCCCAAAAGTCTCTTATTTGAAAATTACTTGAACTCTGATGTAGCCACTAGAAGGAAACTGCAGCTCTTTCTCTCTTTTAAAGTCTCAGTAAAGAAACAAAAATCCAAAAGTCAAACCCTTTTCTTTAAATATGCAAGGTAAACAAGTGTACTTAAAGTTAAATACCATGAGCAATATTGCTAATGATCATAAATTAAAAAAATCCTCTGGCTCAAGGAGATCAAGGGGGAAAACCCCCTGATTCAAAGGATAATGACATGGAGAAAGGACAAAGCTCAGTAAATGAAGATGAAGATGAAGATATTAGCATAGCTGAATCTTTTGAAAGTAATGATGAAATCCTATGTGAAGTTACTTAATAAATTTAATTAGTACTTTATCCCCACTTTCCTCCCTTTAATTATGTCTCATACTAATAACTTCTCTATTTTAGCCTGGAACATTAAAAGAGCTGCTAGCTCATATTCTAAAAGAAACATGAATAATTTGATCCAAATTTGTAAATCAAATGTTATAGTTATTCTGGAAACTTATATTCCTTTTGATAAAGTAAGGAATTGGTGGAATAGAAAAGGTTTCATACCTATTGCTATTTCAAATCCTCAGAGGTTCTCATAGGGGATTTAGATGTTAGGATATAACTCGTTGCCCTATTTTTCAATCATCACAATACATAGTTAATTTATTATCATTTAATTTGAGGCTTAGGAATCTTCTTGGGGACTTCAGTGATATTGCTTTTTCTTTTAAAAAAAGAATGAGGCCAAATATGCACTCAAAGAATTGATAATTTCTTAGAAAATATAGCTATCCTATAATCTTCTGGACTTAGGTTTTAATGGTCCTAAGTTCACTTAGCATTGTATGGTAAGGGATTGTTGTGTTTTATCTCCAAGACTGGATAGAGCTCTAGCTACTCCAAACTAGAGGGAGAAATTTCCTAAAGCTATGGTTTTTCATTTGCTGAGAACAAAGTTTGATCATCACCCAATTCTCTTAAGAAGCAAAGGAAACCTTATGAGTCCTAGAAATAAACCTTTCCAATTTGAAGCAATATGGATGCAACATAAATGTTTTCAGAGAGGTTATAGAGCAATTCTAGAATGAATTTTTTTAGTAATGTTCCTTATAAACTTCATCAACTCCAAGAAAAATGCTTGGATTTTAACAAAAAGGAGTTTGGTAATATTTTTCATCATAAAAGAAGAGTTTTAGCTACACTTGGAAAAATTAACTAGGAACTTTCCCTTCAATATTCTCATAGTTTAGGCTAGACTTGAAAAACAATTGAATGAGGAATTCAATGAACTTCTTAAACAAGAGGAAGTGTTTTGGTTCCAAAAATCCTGCCTACACTAACTTACCTTAGGGGATTAAGGTACAAAGTACTTTCATGCAACAACTATTATTAGAAGAAAACGTAACAAGAATGAATGTTTGAAGCTTCCAAGTGACAATTGGTCCACAAATCAGAATGTAGGAATCATTAGCAGTATTGGTTTCACTGGATGATATTAAGGAAATACCTTGGTATTTTCCTATTTAAGAAAAGGGCCAAGCAAAACTCACTTTTCATTTTATCATCTAGAAACTAGAAGCTAAACTCTTCAACTTAGAAAAGTAGTCTCCTCAATCTAGCTGGGAGGATCACTTTGGGTCAATCTATGTTAAATGTAATTCCTACCTATTTTATGCAGAGTGTTATTCTTCCAATAAGAACTTATGAGAAAATGGAACTCCATTATTCGTAGTTTCATCTGGAGATCTTATCAAGCCAAATGAGGTCTTTATCTAGTCAATTAGAAGATAATTACTCTTCTAAAAAAATTTGGGGGGCTTAGAATCTAAAAAGCTAAGGAAACTAATATAGCTTTTATAGGGTAAACTTGGATGGAACATAATCCAAGAGAATAATAAACCTTAGGTTCAGGTTCTTAGACATAAATATAAATGTAGGGAATTCCCTAAGCCTTACTTTTCAATTTTTCCCCAGGTGTCTCTCTAATTTTGAAGGATATAGTTAAAAGTATGGGGGAATTAAAGGAAGGTTACCTATTCTACATAGAGCTTGGTATGAACACCAGATTTTGGACTAATAAATGGGTTGGAGACTTCAAACTAGAAGACATAATTTCCCTCAACACTCAAGAGGATAAAAGTGTCCTTGTTAAAGACTGTCATCATTAATGGAAATGGAACTTTAGTGGACTCCAAACTTCAATACTTAAGGAAGTTCTTCTTAAAATCTAAGCAACACCCTTCCTTTTTTCTCACAAAAGTCGGATAGAATTATCTGAGGCTAATTAGGGGATGGAACTTATTCTGCTAAATCAGGCTTATAGATGGCTTTCCTTGAAAAATATCAATGTTTCTCCTTTACCATATAGTATAATCTGGTCTATAAAGATTCCTCAAAAGATTTGTACATTCTTCTGGCTTTATGCCTAAGATAAAATGGTTACTAATTTGTTAAGATAGAAGAGACACCTTGCAAATCTGCCTTATTATCAGTTCTAATGTGGGAGAGATTGAATCCATTCTCTATGTCCTAAGAGATTGTCCTAAGGCCAAAGTAGTTTAGGAAATCCATTAATGCTTCATCCTTCTCATTAGACTTCTTTTCTCTTGATATGTTAAATTGGCTTCTAAGTAATACCTTCTCAACCAAAAAGGATTCTAAAGACAAATGGAACAAAACCTTCCTTTTGTCTATTTGGTGTATATGGGTTGATAGGAATAATATGATTTTTAGAAATGCAAACATACCTTATTGGCTCATAATTCAAAAGATCCTCCTTTTAGAAAAAGAATGTGCTGAAGGTTTCTAGTAGCAAATTACTTCTCCTAATGATAAACCTAGCCGACTGGTTAAATGGGAACCCCCTCCCTTTTATGTTATTAAATTTAATGTTGATGAAAGCTCTTTTGGAAACCTAAGCAATGTTGGATTTAGGGGTTTAGCTAGGGATTGGAATAGAAATTGGTTATTTGTTTTTTCTCATTATCAAGGCTAGATTACTAGTGCAAGTAGAGGTTTTGGCCATCAAATTTGCTCTTATATCTACAATAGATAATAAGCTAAAGAATATCATTATTGAATCTGATTCTAGGGATGCCATCCATTTGTGCAAATAAGAAGTTAATGCCTCTCACCCTATTTGGGGAATTTATCAAGATATTCAACATCTTTCTTAAAGTCTTTACAGTGTTTCTTTCTCTCAAATCCTAAGAGAGGGAAACTAGCCTGCTGATTCTTCAACAAAATGGGGAGCTTTGAATAGGATCCAAGAGAAACACTAGACACATCCTCCTGGGGATCTTTCTATAGCTCTTCTAGCCAATTAGTATCTATTTTTTCTTGGTAGTTTTAGGGTTTCTCTTTCTATTTTCTTTCTGTTTCTTTGTTTGCTACTGCTATTTTCTTTTAATCTTCCAGTGTACCCAAAAAAAATCTCTTCAAGCTAACCTATGAATGTCTATCAAAAGTTAGAGGAAATAGGTTCTGCTATGAAGATATAGGTCCATACATCCATGAAATTTTCAAATAACCATAACTACTAATTTCACTTATTATATAAGGCCATACCTAAACTAACTCAAGATTAACGATCCAGTTCCATTTATAGAGTTTACTGGCCCAAATTACATTGATTGCCGATAACTCATTCAACCTGATGTCATTCAACAAAGCTACCACTTTGGAGCAATCCTACATGCAATTGAGGAGGTAAATTGGGATTAAAATATGATTGTTAAAAGTAATAAGACATATTTGTAATTTTCACAAAAATAAATAAATATTGCCCTTTCATAAATGGTCGTAATGCAATTGTACATATTTTAATGCTATATATGTTACCACATGCAAAAGTAGTTTCCAGAATCTTAACTTTTACTTGTGGTATGATAGAATCCACCATTACGTTAAAGTCAAGCAAGATATTAAATTATCATAAATTTATAATTTTAGTTAATTTTAAATTATCAATTTTCACTTGAAGTATTATAACCTTTTCAATAAATAATATATCTAATTATCTTCATCAAGGGACATAAATTTAATATTAGGAATAAATTGTACCCAATTAAAAGATTGAATTGTTGAATTTTCAAATATAAGAGGTCAATTGCACTTACCTTGAAACTTCAACATTCGTATAATCTTAAAATCAATATTCAAGATATTTACCAAAGCATGTTCACAAAAAGAATATCAACTCAAATGTTTAATAAAATAAATGTTTTAAAACTATAGTATAATTATAAATAATATTATATATGTAATGTTAAGCTAGGGAATTAAATAGGGAAAATAATTTTGAAATTAATTAAAAATTACATACAATTAAATTAACTAATATATTCACTAAAATCAAATTTTTATATTTAAAATTAATAATTCTATATGAACTTATAAAATGAAGAAGAAAGAAAAAATATCAAACTCAAATTGGCACATTAGCCATAGTAGGTCTTTGGATTGTGATTGTGCCATCAAATTACGTGATATTGAAATGAGATGATAGGTAGAATGATTTCTATACTATTTTATTCCAACTATGTTAAAAGGAAAAGATTGAAATAAATTATATTTAAATTTTATTAATTTTACGTTATCACTCATTTATATATTATTATATCAATAAAAATTATTAAAATTATATTATCATTGATAAAAATTATTAACGATTATTACTTTTTTAATAGCATATCATTTCTTTGTTTATCAATAATATAAAAAAATTTATAATAATAAATCAAACTTAAATTCAATAATTAATAAATTAAAAGATATAAAATAATATTAATTAAAATAATATAATATTAAATAAAAGGTTTTAAGTAAGTAAATTAATATAAATTAAAAATTGACAACTAATTAGATAATATTGATCAAAATATCAATAATCAATATAAAATTTTAAAAACAAATTAAACATTAATTAAAAGATTAATAGAAAAATAACTCATTAGCCCAACTTAATGTTGCACAATGAAGTGCCTGTCTCGGCTGCCGAATCGTTGAAAAAGCTGATGTCAGCCAATAGAGTTGCCAACTTAGAGTTGTTAAGGAGACCCTTGCATGCAAAATAAGGTGGCTCGTGGGGTAAAATGGTGATTAGCTAAAGCTGAATACAATTTCTACAATTTCCACATAAGCAGGGAATATTCTTTATTGATTAACGACCCAAATTGCTCCGTACAAATCTAACTGTTTCATGTAGTGTCACGTATCCTGGGTTCTGAAACCTCTACTTTTCCAGTTTCCTCATGGCATCGTAAAATTCATTTTTTCAAAAAAATAATTTATGTTTCTAAAAGAAATATGTTAAAGGGATCTAATTGAAATTATAAATTTATTTTCATATTAATTTTGATTTAATGGTAGTATTAATTTTTAAAATAAATTTATATTTTGACCCATATTGTGTTTTTAAATTGTACAAATTTAAAATATATTTATATGTCAAAGGATTAAAATTAAAATAATTTGGATGTAACAATATTTTAATTTTATGATAATTTAATATGTTATTTTACATTGGAATTGATTACTTATTATATGTGCTTAAAGGATTATTATTCTAGATAATTTTTTATATCTTGGGACTTTTTAAAAAAATTATAGATTGTTATGGATAATTATTACCAAAGTGAGGTTATTCATATTAATTTATAAAAACTTTAAGTTATATCACATGATATTGATTTATAATTATTTTATGCAATTGTTTGCCCAAATGAGGTTGTTACATATATTAATCATAGATATTTTACAATACATAAAAGTATCTCGAGTTACTTTAATTTTAAAAATATGTCTATCCAAAGAAAACATGTTTTGATGTTAAGGCATTCTCTTGATTAGCTTCATGATTAGAAAGGTTTTTTATATGCTATATTTTCTACCCAAAGGAAAGATTATAATAATGTACATTACTCGTATATCCATGAATTATAAATTAAATTCTTGCTTCCGATATTATTTTCTTTATTTGTATGGTAAAAATATTATTTCTTTAATTAGACACTTTCTTTTAATATATAACAAGAATACGTTAGTTTTTACTTTGATTATAAGGGATAATTAGTTTAGAGGATCTATCCAATTGAAGGAGATAGTCTTTCAAATAACATGTTATCCTTTATGTGATAGAGTTATTGTATTGAGAGAAAACTTAGTATATACTATATATTCAAGAGAAATTTATAGTTATATATTAGGAACTCTTATATAGATCTTATTAATGTATAGAAAATTTTTTCCTTTTGTGTACTTATGTGTTGTTAGTTAATTTATATAGTTAAATTTAGCATTTTTTATAATTTAAATAATTATTACATGAAGTAATTTAAAAAATGTCATATATTATTTTGTAACATTAGTTACATATTGATGAATTGAATTTTATATTATTATATGTTGTTATGGCTCAATAATTATTAAATATATTTATCCTTCACTTCTTTGGGTGAAATTATATATAGTTTTCTTTAAAAGAATTATATTTGATAAATAAATTATTAATCATTAGTGTAAAAAAATTATCATTTAATTATCAAGAATGTTATTAATATTATAATTTTTTTCAAATAATTTGATTTACTTGATAATGTTTATATATTTTTGGGAATTGCATCAAATCTTAACATGAGTGAGAGTTTGATTTCATGCTATGAAATTTTGCTTTTATTGCAAAATGTGATACCTATGTTCAGAAAGCTTATTTTGATTAAAGATCATTTGATGGTCTTTTAAATTTTTTTACTTTTAAAAAGTGCACTTAAATATTAATATTTTCTTGTATAGTTTAGTTTGTAATAAATTATATGTTATTATATACATTTATTTATCTAAAAAATATAAATAATGAAGAGATAGAAATTTCATTGAAGTCTTTTTTTATGTAATAATGTTTGCATTTTGAAGTAATTTTTTTAATCAATCATATTTTCTATCAACTATAATGCATATAAGTTTATGTGTTACTTTAGGCAGTAGTATAATGCAATTTATAAAGTTCTTGGTATAAGTATTGTGAATTTAGATTCTCTTTTTTCTGATTTTTTTATGAGATGATTTTTTTATTAACTAGTATATTTTATTACCCAGTGAGAGTTTTCTAAATTATTATAAATTAAACTTAAGACTTTCATTCATACTTTGTATAAGTAATCTCTAAAAGTATATTCTGAAAATTCTCTTATTAAATTAAGTTGGTGCCAATTTTAGTATATAGTTTTAATAATGATATTAGCTGCTTGATTGAGACACCAAAGTTAATTATATAATTGATTTCTCTTAATTATTGATTAGTTTTATTTACATTATACCACTAATTTTAAAGTTAGCAATTTGAGAAATTATAATTTTGCATACCATAAAGATATAGTATGAGAAATTTAAATGTTATTTTTTCCAAACAAATATTCTTATGTTTATAAAACTAAAAGCTTACTAAGATATGAGTATTCAATTTTATTTTCTTATAATATGCTTAATTAGTTCAGAGTTCTCTATTGTATATTATATAACATTTCATCTCAATTGATAATCATAATATATTTATTAGTATACAAGATACATGTGTCATTTATACTATTACATAATTTTTAATCTTTATTTTGTGTATCATTATCATATTTATTTTTTATCATATTGGTACATTATTGTGTGGTTACTTTATCAATAAATGTATCTTTATATTGTGAAATATATCAATTATTGTAATTATAAAGACTTAAGACTTGGTGTCCGATCATTAGTTTCTAAGCTTATATATGTGATCTCTTATAGGCACTATATTAGAATAATGTAACTTGCCTTGATAAGGGTTAAGTACTAAATCTAATATATTATTTTGTATGATATCCTTATCAAGATGAAAATTTAATGTTTATTAGTTAGTTCTTGATGTATGTGTTTTTATTTTAGTTAACATCATTTTTAGACTTTGAGATAATTTAGCAATAAATTTATTAGGATTAAGATTTAGTATCAATTATTAGTACCTTATTTATAAATTCCGTTTCTAAGTTAATATCACTTTGAAACTCAGAGACTTTATGGTGAATATATCTATAAGGATTAGGATTTAGTGTTAATAGCTTCTATATTTGATATTTTTCTATTAATTGACACTATTTTATAATTTTGAGATAATTAACTTTATTGTTATTAAAAAATTTCTTTGCCTTATTGTCGAGTTTGTTACAAAAAAATTATTAAAGACTAACTTGAAAAATAACAGTGTTTTGTTATATCCATACTTTTAAAGCTATTTTTCTTCATTACACTTTCACATTTATGACTTATATTTAAATAGTTAATAATATACATAACTATGGAAGGTCTTGTGTTGATAATAATGCATTTGCTGTCTGATTTAATATTGTTGGTTACTTAATTATGAGCTATATTTCAAGTATTGTCTCTTGGATAGTGTGTTTTCAAAATTATGTTTATAGTGTTTTAAATTTTGTGTTCAGCCTAAGAGTCATTTTTATTTAAAATATTTTAAAATAAAATTTTTACAATTAATGTTACTTAATTAGGAAAATGTTAGAATTATTATATGGATACCATTAATTATAGATATTTTATTTTTTAATAAACTAGTTGAACAATAATCTAAAAGGTCTTTATTTTCTAAAGCTTGATCTTAATAAAGTGATTTATTACTTAGGCCTAAGAATATCTAATTATAGGTTAATGTATTTATCAGTTAAAATGTAGGCTTATACATTTATTAGCCCATAATAAGAAAGCTTGATAAGGTTTTATTTATATTAGTCAAGTTATCTCTCTATTCCTAAAATAATTATAGTTATTAACTTGTCTCATTAAGAGTCACATACTCTAGGAGAAAGAGAGGAAAATTTATGCCTATGATGTTTATTTAAATATTACAATGTTTAAGAGAATTAAATATATAATAAAGGTATGCTTTCACACTAATTTTATTTTCTATTGTCCTAAATTTTTTATGTAAGACTTAATCTAAATTCTTATAATAAGGGCCATGAAGAATGGATTACTAGAGATAAAAGAAATGGAGAACCACACCTATCTTTACTATGAAACTCCTTATAAAACATAATGAAAGGAATTAGGTCAAAGCTACAAGTAAGCTCATCATTTTGAGCAATAACAAAATGAATCAAATGCCTCTCTAATTCATTCAAGTGGTGTGTATCACCCTAGCTCATCCAGTAATGCTACCTTTTCATTTAATGGAAGTTATTTGATTTCGAACCTTAGTGCTTGTCAAGCTAAACTAGAGGCTAGTTAGCATAAGTAATCCTTGCTTAGTTAATACAATTCTTGCCATGAGAATGATCTACCATTATCGCTTTAAGGGGGTTAGAGAAGGATAAAGGGAATGAAGAAATTCATTAAAGCATGATAAGGAAAATTCAAAATTATCACTATTTGAGCTTGGGATTAACAAAGAGAAAAGATCATCAAACATCAAAAGAAAGATATATGAAAGCAACTAATATAGCTTTAAAAGAGAAAAAGTTGAAAAGCAATGACAAGGAAAGTTAGAATGGATGAAGGAACTAAGATGAATGCATCACACAAAGAGTAAAAAGAAATGGAAAAGATAAAAGGACCCCTAAATCAAGAATAGGCTGAGGAAAGAAGAAACTACATTAAAACCCTACCTCATTGTAGCAAGTATGACTTAATAGTATACAACATAGTATAAAGAGAAAAATCAATAGTTGCAACGAAAGGTGAACCTAAAAATGAGAAAAAGCTTACATAGAAGAAAATTGAAGGAACACTGCAATAATTAATCCGTAATTGTAACAAAATATAGTAACTTAATTAACATAACTATTCAAGAGAAAAGTGAACAAAAGAATACATCTCCTTATCCAAGTTGCAAATAGGGATGTTTATAGGCCCAAGGCCTACAACCCTTGCAAATTGGTCCATAGGCTTGCCAAAAATAGGTCCACAAAAATATGAGCCTAAACTAGTGAAATCTATGCAGATTGGATTTGCGCAAACCATGAGCTAAGTACAAACTAACCATTTTTTTAAGATAAAAAAAGACCTATCTGTAGGCTTGCAAGTGTAGACCAAACTAACTAAAATAAGCTTGCTTTAAATATGGCCCTTGATAGACCAATCTTAAATGGGTCAGCCACACAAGATTTGACCCAATCCAATTCACTTAACCTATTAAAAGCTTAAAAGAATGGAATAAGATAAATAGATAAGAGCCTCATCAATGAAGCAATAAAATGTAAAAAGAATTAAGAAGAAATATTTGAATAACATTATAAAGAGGATAATAAGGATATGACAAGGAAAATGACCAATATTGACTAGGGAAAATGGAGTTATCATGACATATTATTAAAAACATCAATAAAAAAGGATGATAGCAAAGCACTCAAAATATGAAATGATGTGACTGGTAAGATAGAAGAAAGACAAGTGGCAAAGATATTTCAAGCAGATCCTTATCAATCAATCAGAAAAATGGCCCTTAAAGCTACATAATGGACCCTCCACATTGGCTAGTATGGGCACCCTTCATATCATTCGCATGGACAAAAGGCACCATTAGCTACACGAACACAAGAAACTACCTTTCTAACATTATAATTAATTAAGGATACGTCTTTAACCATCATTGGTCTTATATCACACTAGATACATGTAGAATTTAGGACACCCTTCCAAAGGCCCTTACATGTACATATTCTCACGTCACAATCTTTATGTGTAAAGCTCTGCCTTCTGGTTAAGACTAGGTTATGAAAACTCTATTATGATCTTAGTGTTGAGGAAAAGATGATGACGATTATGCCACTTAATTCGAAGCCACATGAAATAAAGAAAAATTATGATGATAAGACATATTATCATGGCGGAAAAAAGTCTTCATTTGGAATTCAAACACAAGACGGGCAACAATTTAATGGTGGTATTTAATTACAAACAAAACTACAAGCATTTAATTCAAAAATTTTAAATTACAAATAATCATTTAAAAAGTGTGAAATTATAAGGATATAGCTAATCAATTTGACTTTTTTTAAATACAAATTTCGAAAAAGTACTTTATGTATAACAACCTCCTTTAGAATGTAATCTCCCATGATTTTCACATAAGGACTTTGCTGACAATTCTTTGCATTACAGTAGAACAAATGCACCATCAACCTTTCTTTAGAATGTACTCTCCTATGATTTTCACATGAAGACTTTGTCGACAATTCTTTGATTATAGCAGAATAAGTGCACCATCTTCCCTTCTTTCTTTTAACATCTTTCCTTTAATTTTGATTCATTGCAAAAAATTGGTAGGTTTTTTTTTTTAACAAATCCTACATTTTACCTAAAAAGAATTTTATGATTGAAAAAATAAAAACTTATCTCGAACATTTTGTAAAACATAAATCATGTAGGTCTAGAAAAAATTATATTCAGTTACTACTTTTAAAAATTATTTTTTATTTTTATAATTTAAAACAAAATATTTTTATTTAGATAAGTATTTTCATATTTTTTCTTAAAAAATATAATTCTAGATTTTATAGCTTTAAAGTAAAAATTAATTCATATGTTAAAATATAGTGTTTTAATTAATATTTTTAACAATATTTTATTATAATGTTTGGTCAATAAATAAGTGGATACCAACTAGCAATGATAAGTAATGGCATGTGATTGTCAGTGGTGGTCAATAACTATAAGTGATAATTAATAATAATAAATGATAATAAGCAACAATCAATGATGAAAGATCATAGTTAATAATAGGGTAAAATATAAAAAGGTGGACAAAATAATCATTATAAATGATTAAAAGATTTAATATAAAATATAAAATACATATCTTTTCATGAGATATTTTAAGAAAACATTGAATTAAAAATATTTCTAAAAATAATCATATTCTTAAACATATTTTTATTACCTTAATAAAATAAAAAAAATTTAAGAAGAAATTTTGAATAAAAGCCACCTTAACAAAAATCTGGTAATAAAATCAAGTAAAGTTCAAGGCAAATCATAAAGATAGTATGAGAGTTCACCTAACTTGAATTTTTGTAAAAATTATATTAGGCATTAGTATGAGTCAAAATATCATAAAAAGCCCAACATTGAGTTTGAAAAAAAATATACAAAGGCTCGAACAGCTCAAAATGGACCCAAGTAATCCAAAAATCTAGAAATTAGATTCAAAATTAAAATAAATTATTTTGAACTTGCTTGGACTTATTTACCTAACTTTTTAGGCCCATGTATGATTTTTTAAACTAAAAATTTGAGTTCAAAACAAGGCCTAATCTCGTGAAAGAAGCTTATGATATTTTAAGTGAAAAAAGTGAAAAATTAAAAGTATTCATTTGCAAGCATTTCTAAGAATTTTATTTAGCTGAAATTTAATGAATTTTAGAAGAAAATATTCTAATTTTGATCTATAAAAATCAT
This sequence comes from Sindora glabra, assembly GCA_020226215.1. Lineage (NCBI taxonomy): Eukaryota > Viridiplantae > Streptophyta > Magnoliopsida > Fabales > Fabaceae > Sindora > Sindora glabra. The sequence continues at coordinate 24,900,756 of CM035236.1, forward strand.
ATCCCATGTATTGAAATTATCAGCAAAATTTTACAAAAAAAAATAAAAATAGGAAGTTTATGATAAAAGCCTTAGAAATTAGGGTTTTATATAAAGCTTTTTGGGTCTTTTTTTTGCATATTTTTCTACTTATTTCTTAACTCATTTCCTAGCTAAACCATGAGGTATCCAAGGGTTTTTCATTAATATTTTCAATTTTCTATTTTTTTCCAAGAGGTTTCATCAAATTTTAGTAAAGTGACCTAAGTTCTTTTCTATCCCCATCAAGTTTTGATGTCAATTTCATCTCCAAAACATCTAAAAAAATGGTTTATTGTAGTGAGGTTGTTCTTTGTTGTTATAAGTGGTTTTTAAGAAGTTATAGACTCAAGAAGTTGAGGTGCGTAGTAACTACACCTTGTTCTATTGAGTTTTCCATGAAAGATGAAAGAGATTTGATGACATTTGCCATTGTAGATGTAAACTGAGTTGTGATGCTGAATGGTTTGATTTTGATATTGTATAAATATTAATATGAGAATATGATATTAATATTATAGTGTTAAGATAAGTAGGAAATGATTTATTAAGTTTTTCCTCAAGAAATGACTATAAGAAAATTGTAGAAACAAGATTTTGTTAAAAAAAGCTTAATGGTATGTTTCTGTTTCACTTTAAAATTTAAGGTTAGAAATTGTTTAAATTTTAATTTTTGGTATAATCATATTACAAATAATGTTAGGATAGGTGTGGAAAAATTTTAAAAAATTTTAGAAAAGTTTAAAGTTATGAAAAGCATAATTGAATGGATTTTAGTTACAATAACATAAAATAGAATTTTAGATTCTATATGTTGCTATAGGGGCTATTTGTGCAATAATTTAATTTATAAAAATTAAAGTAATTAATGTTCTTTGATTATTAATATATTGTAACCTTGCATAAAATTTGATGGCAATTAGATTTAATTTTTATGCTTGCAATGCCTTTTTTTATAACAATTCCAAATTATCTAGAATTAGCAATTTTGAGTTTTTGGTCCTATTTGAATAGTGCTAATATGTTAATTTTGAGAAATAATTGAAGTTTTTCATTAATAATATGTTAGGGATGTTGTATCAAAATTTGGTGACAATTGGAAGTGCTTTGAATATTAAAAAATGGCTTTTGTTGTGATCATTCTCATGTTATCTTGTTTGAATTTCTTCATTTTGGTATTAAGTGAATAGTACTTGAGAATAATTAAATAGTGATAAAATTATTGTTTGATGTACATTAGTGTGTTATAAGCATTAGACAAAACTTAATGAAAAATTAAATGAATTTAGGGTACAAAAAGGCACCAGACTGTGCAAATACTTTATATTACATAACGAGTTCAATGCTTGATCATTCTTGTTAAGTGATGTTATTAGAAATTGAAGTTTAAGAAATAATTGATGACACTTAGACTATAATTGATAGCCATGCAAAAGAATTAAGTTTTATCATTATTTTGAATAAAAAAGGTTGTGTTTTAACCTTGATATAATATTATATGATGTTAAATTGTGAATGTGAATAAGAATAGCTAGATTTTATAATATAGTTGGTATTTTAACCATGCCCTATGAATTTAAAATAAGTAATTAATGCTAAGGCTAGGATCATAACATTACTCAATATGAATTTGATTTGTGAGGGGAGTTATTCATCTTTTGCAAAGAAGGAAAAGAATGATAAAGGTTGGAGGATTAAGGTTAGTGGCAAGATGCCTAGGGGGCAAGGGATAAGGCTGGACTGAAGATATAAGGAGAAACCTATATACCAACTATTGTTATTCTTTATATAATCTTTGTAAACATTATATAGAAAAGTTATAACAAATACAGTAAAGCTAAATTAAATCAGTGTTTATTTTACATTGTTATATGCATATATCTTAATCTATTATGGTGATAACTTTTTAGAAAAAGAAAAAAGTAGCCAATCACTAAGTATTTTAATACTCACTTTCTTTGTTATTGATCTTTTATTTATATATTTTAAATATATATCACCAATAATTGATTGATATTTGTACACAGAGCTTTCTATCACCTTAGGAAACTTTCTAGGTTATATTTCATTATAGATTCCAAATAACAACAATGAGTCCGCATATTGATTATATCATAAAAATTAGAAAACTAAATTCTAAGTCAAGTCCTTTTTATCATTAATATTATTTTACCCAATCATTCATAGGAGGATATATTTAGTAGTTTTAGTTCTATAAACATGCCAAATTCTCTATTTTTCTCATCTATTGAATTTAATCACAAGAAAGATCCTAAATGGAAATAAAATGAGTCAAATTAGAAGTTTCCTGCTTATAGCCTTTATGCATAAGCTTTTATTTTTGAAAAACTTTAGTACTCTTGTATAAATTTTTTTATATATGTAAATTATATTTTAAATTTTCAATTATAAGTGCAGTTAATTCTACTTTCTATAAATGTCTATTTCTATCTCTAATAAGGTTAAGTACTAAAGAGTCAGAAATGTTTTAAAGGTTTGTAAGGATAGCTAACTAGTAAATTAATGCTAGTCAAGTATTTTTACATTAGTCATGTTGTTCAAGAGTTAGGTCATGATAAAATTAGTATCTGAGCATAGTTTGAGATAGCTGTTACAGTAGAATTAAGGAAGAGTTCAATTAGAATATAAAATCCATGTAAGGTTGAAGGAAAAACAAATATCAATCATAATGGATCTATGAAGCTTAATAATTATCTTTCTTGTTCTTTTTCTAAAAAGTAATATTTGCTCATTAAAGTTATTTTATAGAATTATTGCTAGGAAAAGGTAAACTCAAGTTAGAATGCCTTAAGACAAATTGGAATGTATCAAGAAGTACTGAAGGGTGAAACCTTCATGAATATACCTCCACAAAGCCTACTTAAAATACAAAGAGAGCAACCTAAAACTCTAGCTTAAGCTATGATACTATAACAAGCTTTGGAAAGAGTTTTAGCCTAAAACTAATATCCTTTTGCTCTACCTCTAGCTTCGCTAGCACCAAGGTAACAAATTTCTCCATTGCCTTTAAAGGAATAGTTATAGATGGTACGTGAGTTTTAAAAATTGAACCCCTTAAAACGTGATAGTACAAATCCAACAGTGGATCTTTATAAATTTGTAGATTAAATAAAAAGAACTTGCAAATTGTTAAGATGCAGTGAAAATATGATGGTGGAATTGGTGGGTTATCAGTTAGAAAATATGGCTCATTATTGGTATATTAATAACATTGAACTAATAATTATTGTCAATGAACTAAGGGGCCGTTTGGTTCGGGGTCTTCAGAAGGGGGAAAGGGAATTGCAGGGTTTCATTCCTTTTGTTTTTGTTTGGTTTAGAAAAAATTAATTCCCTTTCCCCTTTTTCCCTTAATGGGATTACCCCATTTAAGGGAATGGTGATTCCCCCCCACCCTATGGGGAATCCCATTCCTTTTCCCTATCTTCTCTAATAATATTATTAAATAATTATTATATATTAATAATATTATTAAATATTAAATATATAATAAATATTTTATTATTATTTAATTATATTAATAATATTATAATATTTTAATACTTGTTATTTTTAATATTATAATATTTTTAATATTAATAATTAATAATAATAAATAAAAAATAAAAAATAATTATTTATTATTTATAATAATTATTACCATATTTAATTTAATAAATAAATAAATATTATAAAATAAATAATAATTATTATATATTAATAATATTATAAATATCTATTTAATAAATAATTTTATTAAATATTAAATAAATAATTATTATAATATTATTTAATTATGTTAATAATATTATAATATTTTTAAGTTATTAAAAATTAATAAATAATAATTATGATAAATAATAAAAAATAAATAATAATTATTTTATATTTATAATATTATTAATATTTATTTAATAATAAATAATTTTATTAAATATTAAACAAATAATTATTATAATATTATTTAATTATGTTAATAATATTATAATATTTTTAAGTTATTAAAAATTAATAATATTAATAAATAATAATTATGATAAATAATAAAAAATAAATAATAATTATTTTATATTTACAATATTATTAATATTTATTTAATAATAAATAATTTTTGTTAAATATTAAATAAATAATTATTATTATAATATTATCTAATTATATTAATAATATTATAATATTTTTAATTTATTAAAAATTAATATTATTTATTTTTAAATAAATATTGATAATATTATTAAAATAATAATTAAATAAATAATAATTATTATATATTAATAATATTATCAATATTTATAAATATTATAAATATTTTAATATATTAAAAATATTATAATATTATTAAATACTAAATAAATAATAAATATTATAATATTGTTCAATTATATTAATAATGTTATAATATTTCTAATAATTATTATTTTTAATATTATAATATTTTTAAATTATTAATAATTAATAATATTAATAAAATTATAAATATTAAAAATAATAATTAAATAAATAATAATTATTAAAATTATTATAATAATATTAATTATTATTATTAATATATTAATAATAGTTAAAATAGAGTATTAATAAAAATAATATTAATAAGATGTTAATAATTAATAATAAATAATTATAAAAATTATAATATTAGTAAATAAAATAAAATAATAAGATAATAATTATAATAATTATTTTAAAAATAATTATAAATATATTATTTTCCTGTTTAAAAATAATATATTTATAATTATTTTTAAAATAATTATTATTAATAAAGTAAATTAAAAATATTTGATTCATTTTTCTGTTGAAACCAAATAGATTAGGTAATCAGGAGCTATTCCTTTCCTTTCCCCCTAATTTCCTTTCCTGATTCCATTCCCTTTCCCCAGTTTGAACCAAATGGCCCCTAATTATCTAAAGGTAGTTTTAAGCCAAACTGATAGATAAATTTCTACAACCAAGCATTAAGGAACTAAAAGCTCATAAATTTGAAAGACTGGCCTAGGGATCTATGATGTAACTCAATATAATGCACAATTTACTCACTTTTCTTGATAATTTAGTGCCCATAAAGAAAGCTAAGGTGAATCGGTTTGTGTATAGTCTTCAAGATTATTTTTATAATCAAGTGGACATTTTAAATGGAATGACATACAAGCAAGCCTCAAATCCAGCAATCAAAATGAAGATACATGCCAAGATAGGGTAAAGAAATAAGTTTAGAAAAAAAAACAAAATTTCAAGGAGGAAGTAGTAAAGGATTAAGAAAGGCAATAATGATTCAGAATGTGGTAGCTGGAAATGTATCGATAGGAAGAAATAGATTCCTAAATCAAAGAAATTCCTTAGAAAGAACCCCTAGTAGCAAATCAGAAGTAGGTGTTAATGTTTCAAATAGGACCTATTCTTCCTAATTCCACCCAATAGACCTCTTTACTATCAATGATGTAATCTTAGTCATTTCGAGTCATATGTATCCTCCTTCAAATGTGGACAAATAGGATATCAAGCCTTTAAGTGCATAACTACCTAATAAGGAAGCAACATTATTTCTCCTAATATGTAACAAATACAACCACAGCAAAATTGCCAACAACATTAAATAGGAAAAACAAAGAGAAGGAGCCAATTGGGACCTAAGCAAAAGTGTTTGCCATGACACGCTAAGAGGCAAAGGCTTCTAATGCAGTGGTGATAAATACTATTTTAGTTAAAAAATTTTGGTAGAAGTATTGTTTGATCTTGGTGCTATGTAGTTGTTTATATCTAAAAATTTAGTTGTTAAACTTTGAAAACCATTAGATGAATTAAAGAAACCTTTATTAGTAAATACACTAGTAAGAAATGTTATCTTTACAACTCATAGTGTTAAAAGGGGTATGATATGAATCGATGAACATTCCATTTTGATTGATTTAATTATATTAGAGATTAAGGATTATGATATAATTTTAGGAATGGATAGTTACTAAGATATCATGCTTATGTTAATTATTATCACAAAACTATAACTTATCAACTAGAAGGAAAAGAAGTTTAAGTTTTACAGAGTGAAAAGAAGAAAGAGATGCTTACCTTCGTGGCATGTATTAAAGTTCAAAAGTTGATTAATAAGGGATGCATTGTGTGGATAGCATTAATAAAAGACGTTAAAAAGGGAAAAGTAGGAATGAATGAAGTTCCTGTAGTAAGAAAATTTCTTGATATCTTTTTGGAAGATTTAACATGGTTACCACTAAATTGGGAAATTGAATTTATAATTGAAACTATTCCCAGGATAGATCTAATTTTTATAGCACCTTATTAGATAGCACTAATAGAATTAAAAGAATTAAAAGAGCAATTATAAGATTTGTTAGATAAATATTTTATACAACCCAGTACATTACCATAGGGAGCACTACTACTATTTGTAAAAAAAAAAAAAGAGATGCCACATTATAGTTTTGTATTAATTACAAACAGCTGAATAAGGTCACTATTAAGAACAAGTGTTTCCTACTGAGAATAGATTATTCGTTTGACCAATTGCAAGGGTCTCAATATTTTTCAAAAATCAATTTACGATCAGGTGCCATTCAATTAAGAATTTGGAATGAGGATATCCCTAAAATGGTGTTTTGACCTCATTATGGCTATTATGAGTTCTCGGTTATGTCATTTGGATTAATTAATGCTTTTACAACATTTATGGATTTAATGAATTGTATTTTCGAACCTTTCCTAAATAAACTCATTGTTGTATTTATTGATGACATCTTAGTACATTCCAAGAGTGAGGAGGAGCATGCACAACATCTAAGAATCACACTACAAACATTGAGGGAGTATAAGTTGTATACTAAATTCTCAAATTGTGAGTTTTGAATGAAGAAAGTATATTGCTTTGGCCATGTAATCTCACAAAAAGGAATAAAAATGGATCCTAACAAGTTAAAGTTATGCTTAAATAGTCGTGAGCATCCTCGATGACAAAGATATGTAGTTTTCTTAGACTGGCAAGATATTATAGAAAGTTTGTCAAAGATTTTTCAAGAATAGCTGCGCCATTAACCAAGTTGACTCATAAAAGAGTTAAGTTTATATGGAACGATGAATATGAGCAGAGTTTGTAGAAATTGAAAAAATATCAAACTTTTACCCTAATGTTAAGATTGCCTAATAATGCAAAAAAGTATACAATGTATTATGATACTTCCACAGTGGGATTAGGATGTGTATTAATTCTTCCAAAGTGGGATTAGGATATTTATTAATACAACATGGTAAAGTGATAGCTTACACATCTCACAATTGAAGAAGCATGGGATGAATTATCCTATTCATGACTTAAAAATGATAGCAGTGATGTTTGCTTTGAAAATATGGAAACATTGTCTATATAAAGCTGCTTGTGAAATTTATACAAACTATAAAAGCCTTAAGTATATTTTTGAAAAGAAAAAACTCAGCATGAAACAAAGAAGGTAGATAGAGCTTGTAAAAGATTATAATTGCTTTATTCATTATCATCCAATATGGCTAATGTAGTTGCTAATGCTTTAAGCTGGAAAGCTTCTAAAGGTAAAGGAAAGAAGTTGAAAGAAAACAGAAAGGCAAATTTGGCTTATATAATGGTGCATTTTACTATAATAGATTAAATCAAAGCAGCATAAAAAAATCTTCAATATAAGTAGCTAAAGAGTAAAGCTATAAATAAAGGGGAAAATGAAATGATAAGGAACAAAAATTGATTATAGGTGCCTACAATCCTAAGAAAAGAAGCATTGAAAAGAGCCCATAAATCATCTTATATAATGCATCTTGTATAACCTAGATGTATTAAGATTTGAAAAATGTATATCAGTTAGACAAAATGAAAAGAAATGTGCAAGAATATATGATCAAATGCTTAACATGTTAATAAGTAAAAGCAAAGCACCAACACTTAGTAGGATTTTATTAGAACATTTACATTCCTAAATGGAAATGGCATAGAATGTAAATGGCATAGATTGTATAGTCAGTTACCATAAACCAGTAAGGAATATGATTCTGTATGGATTATTGTAGATTATCTTACAAAGATAGCATATTTCCTATCAATAAAGATGACATACACTACATCATAATATGCTCAACAATACTTGGATAAAATTATTCCATTGCACAATGTATTGCTCATGATCATTTCAAATTAAAGGCTGTAATTTACTTCTCAATTCTAGCAATCGTTTCAAGAAACATTAGTTACTTAGTTATAGTTTAGTATAGCATTTCATCTGCAAAGTGATAGGTAGTCTAAAAGAATAATATAAACTTTATAAAACATATTGAGAGCCTATGCAATCAAGTTTGCAAGGAGTTGGAACAAATACTTGTCATTAATGGAGTTTGCATATGACAATAATTATCACATCAGTATACAAATGGCTCTATTTGAAGCTCTATATGGAAAAAAATGAAAATCACCTATTAGATGGTTTGAATGAGGGGAAGTTAAAATGATTGGCCCTATCCTAGTCAAAGACACCATTAATAAAGTTCAAAACATAAGAGAAAAATTACAAGCAACTTAAAATTAACATAAATTATATGCAAAGCCAATAAGTATAATGAGATTCAGAAAGAAAGAATAGTTAACCTCAAGGTATGTAGGTCCTTATGTAATCATTAAGTGAATTAGAAAGGTTGTTTATCAACTAGAACTACTAAAGAACATAAAACCAATCCATTAGGTTTTTCATGTGCTAATGTTAAGAAAATATGTTCTAGAAGAATCCTATGTATTAAAAGAAGTATCGATAAGGAAGTTACATTCTAAGGAGATCCCAATAGTGAAAGTAATATAGGAAAAGCATGGAGCACAAAAATTTATATAGGAATAAAAAAAAATATGAAAGAGAAGTATTCAACCTTATTTGGTAAGATTATATCTAAGATTTATATACAGATTGTTGACATTTTTATTTATTACCATCTAATTCGTTAAAACAAAATTTGAGAATGAATTTTCTTGAAGGGGGAAAACTTATAATACCCTAATAGAGTAAGAAAATTTAAGAAGAAATTTTGAATAAAAACCACTTTAATAGAAATCCAGTAATATAATCGGGTAAAGTTTGAATAAATCATAGAGATAGTATAAGGGTTTACCTAACTAAAATTTTTATAGAAATTATACTAAGCATTAGTTTGGGTCAAAATATCATAAAAATCTTAACATATTAAGTTTGAAAAAAATTATACAAAATCTTATTAGGAAATTAAAGGTCCAAGAAGTTGAAAATTGACCTAGGTAATCCAAAAATCTAGAGATTGAACTCAAAATTGACCAAAATCATGTTGGCTTGCTTGGACTAATTTAGGCAAACTTTTTTAAGCCCAAATATGATTTTTTTAAACTAAAAAATTTAGTCCCAAACAAGGTCCAATCTTATCAAAGAAGCTTATGACAATTTGGTGAAAAAATAAAAAATTAGAAGCATTTGTTAGCAAGCATTTTTAGGAATCTTATTTGGCTGAATTTTAGTGGATTTAAAAATAAAATATTCTGATTTTAATCCCAAAAAAATGCTCTATATGTTGAAATTATTAGCAAAATTAAAAAAAAGAAAAGGAAGCTTATGATGGAAGCCTTAAAAATTAAGGTTTTATATAAAACTTTATAGGTTTTTTTAGCACATTTTTTTTCTCATTTCTCAACTCATTTCCTAGCCAAACCATGAGCTCTCCAAGGGTGTTTCCTTAGAGATTCAATTTTCTAGCTTTTCCAAAAGATTTCATTAAATTTTAGCAAGGTAACTAGGTTCCTTTCATCTCCTTCAAGTTTTGATATCAATTTCATCTCTAAAATTCTAAAAAATTAGTTTATTATTGTGAGGTTGTTCTTTGTTGTTCTAAGTGGTCTTTAAGAAGTTAGAGACTCAAGAAGTTAAGGCCAGTAGCAATTACCCTTTTATTCTATTGAGTTTTTTATGAAAGATAAAAATATTTGATAACATTTACCATTATCAATGTAAACTAAGTTGTGATGCTGAATGATTTGATTTTAATATTGTATAAATGTTAATATGAGAAAATGATGTTGATATTATAGTGTTAAGATGAGTAGGAGATGATTTATTAAGTTTTTCTTCAAGAAATGACCTTAGGAAAATTATAGAAATAAGATTTTGTTAGGAAAATTTAATGGTATGTTTTTGTTTCACTTTGGAATTTAGGGTTAGAAATTGTTTAAATTTTAATTTTTAGTATAATCATGTCACAAATAGTTTTAAGATAGGTATGGAAAATTTTTTAAAATTTTCGAAAAGTTTAGAGTTACAAAAGATGCAATTGAATGGACTTTAGTTATAATAGCTTAAAACAAAATTTTAGATTTAGTATGCTACTATTTGGTGTTGTTTATGTCATTATTTGATTGAGAATAATTAAAATAATTTATGTTTTTTTATTATTAATATATTAGTAATTTTGCATAGAAATTTGATGGTAATTGAATTTAATTTGGATGCTTAAAAGGCTTTTTTCTACACCAACTTCAAAACTGCCTAGAATTGACAATTTTAAGTTTTTAGTTTTGTATGAATAGTATCAACATGTTAATTTTGAGAAATAATTGAAGTTTCTCATTAATTATCATGTTAGCGATGTTTTGGTGACAATGAGAAATGATTTGAATATTGAAAAGGAACTTTTATTGTGATAGATCTTATGTTGTTTTATTTGAATTTCTTCATTTTGGTACGAAGTGAACAATATCTAAGAATAATTAAATAATGAGAAAATTGTTATTTGATGTATATTAATATGTTAGAAGTATTAGATAAAACTTTGCTAAAAATTTGAACAAATTTAAGAACCTAAAAAGGAACCAAACCGTACAAATACTCTATATTACATAACAAGTTCAATACTTGATTATTCTTGTTAAGTGATGTTGTAAAAAATTGAAATTTAAGAAATAATTGATGATGCTTAGACTTTAATTAATAGCTATGCCAAAGAGTTAATTTTTATTATTATCCTAAATAAAAAGGTTGTGTATTAACCTTGATATAATATCATATGATTATGAATTGTGAGTGTGAATAAGAATTGTTAGATTTTATGGCATAATTAGTATTTTGACCATACCCTATTAATTTAAAATGAGTAATTAATACTACAGCCAACATTATAATATTACTTAACATGAATTTGATTTATGGCTGGAGTTATTTATCTTTCACAGAGAAAAAGATGATTGATAAGGATTTAAGGGATAAAGTTAGTAGTTTAATGCCTAGGGTGGCAGAGGATAATATTGGACTCAAGATATAAGAAAAAACTTATATATCAACTATTGTCATTCTATAGAGTAATCTTTATAAACATTATATAAAAAAATTATAATAGACACAACAAAGTTAAATTAAATCAGTGTTCATTTTACATTGTTATATACATATGTCTTGGTTTATTATGGTAAAAACTCGCTAAAAAAAGAGCAAAGTAGCTAAGCATAGAGTGTTTTAATACTCACTCTCTCTATTGTTAATTTTTTATTTACAAATTCTAAATATGGATCACCAATGATTGACTGATACTTGTACAAGGACCTTCTTATCACCCTAGGAAACCTTCTAAGTTATATTTCATTATAGATTCTAAATGATAGCGACGAGGCCTCATATTGATTATATTGTAAAACTTAGAAAGCTAAGTTCAAAGTTAAATTCTTTTGTCATTAATCATATTTTATCTAACCATCCACAGGAGGATATATTTAGTAATTTTAGTTTTATTAACATGTTAGATCCTTCATCTTCCTTATCTATTGAATTCAATTTCGAGGAAGATCCTGAATGAAAATACGATGAGTTGAATTAGATGTTTTCTTCTTGTAACCTTTGTGTATAAGCTTTTATTTTTCAAAAATTTTAGTACTTTTGTATAAATCTTTTTATATATGTAAATTATATTGTAAATTTTCAATTGCATATGCAGTTAATTCTACTTTTTATAAATTCTTATTTCTACCTTTAGTAAGATTCAATAGTAAAGAGTAAAAAATGTTTTAAAGGCTTGTAAAGATAACTAACTAATAAATTAATGCTAGTCAGGTATTTTTACGTTATTCATGTCATCCGAAAGTTGGGTTATGACAATATTTTAAGTCAAATGTGTGAACTTAACATATCTTTAAAACATTAATGAAAAAAATTGTAAACTAAAATATTTTAAGTCGGGTTATGACAATATTTTACTTAATTATAAGTTAAATATGTGAACTTAACATATCTTTAAAAAATTAATGAAATTTTTTTTGTAAGTTAGACGTTACCATAAGGATAGTGCATGTTGTGTGTCTTCTTAAAAATGTCTGATTTAAAACGAAATAAAAGGACAATGAAAATTTGCAAGATGTAATATTTACATACATAATTCAAATTTGATTTATTTTTATTTTATAAGATTTAACACTTATGAATAGGAAGATGCTAGCACTTAAAAAACAGGAATAATTTGATATTTTTTTAATCAATAGCAACAAATTTTTAATAGTTTTCAAATGGCATCTCAACACATAAATAAGTGATATATATAGTATAAAATTGATTCAAATTTAAGTTGATTTTGTATTACAGGCTTAAATACATTTTTTATCCTTCCAAATTTTAAATTACTTAATTTTTCATTTCCTAATTTAAAATAACTCATTTTAATTCTCCTAAATATTTAACTTATTTTGATGCTGCTGTTAACATTCTATCTACTTCCAAATAGAATTACAGAAGCCTCCTCTCCCTCATCACAAACGACACATTTTGTTCCTAAACTAGCTGTCGAAGATGGGTCAAAAATCCAACCAATTCCATTCCATTGTTCGTTTTCCTTTTTTTTTTTTTTAGTATTTAAAATCGTTAATCAATTCCCAATATTCAAAGTCATATATAAAATGTTATGACTACTTCTAAAAAATTTCTCATTTACAATTTTAATAAAAAAAAAGGTGCAAAAAGTATATAAATTTTTCATAAAACTCACAAGAAATATATAAATACAAATTTTATTGAGTATGTATTCAAGAATACTCTTTAAACATCAAGTTAAAAGCAATTTCTTTTAGAAATACAAGGATATAGTTTCGATTTAAATGCAAGTCCTCTCATAAGGAACGATCCTCTAATGAATAAGTCATTACTTTATTAGCTTATCAACACATTTTACGTAATGATGCATTAGTAAATCTAAAGATTTGAATTTATTAATCTAAACAGCACTGCTCAGATGATACATGGTACAGGTCTATTAGCACTGTCATGAGGTAAAGTGGCATATCTTAAACTACACCTTCTACATATTTATAAAAGAGTGAGAAATTATAGGGAAAAAAAAAATACTACCAACAAACAACCTTGCAAATGATCAAAATTGATCATTGCCACTGACATTAACCGAAAGGAAAAGATCTTGAGTCACACTGAATTGGGAAGGGCATGGCGGATCAGGCACTTCCACAACACCTTCAAGCATCTGCGTAACCTTTCTCATGGTGGGTCTATTAAAAGGATCTTCTTGTGTACACCAAATTGCAACCATAACCAATTTCTCCAGATTCTTCCTATCACTCAATGCCTCGTTATCATTCTCAACCAACGCATCAAGAGTGCCTTCCTTGTAGCAGTCATAAGCCCAATCAGTTAAAATTGCTGACTCTTCATTGTCTGACTCCACATTCACGTTCTTTCTGCAACATATGATCTCAAGCAGCAGCACTCCAAAGCTGTAGACATCAACTTTGGCTGTGATTGGCATATTTTTGAACCACTCAAGTGCGATGTACCCTATCGTTCCCCTTATACCTGTGTTGGTTCGGCTTTGATTCATGTTCAAAAGCTTGGCCAATCCGAAGTCTGAGATTCGAGCATTGTAGTAGTCATCAAGGAGTATATTCTGAGGCTTTATGTCACAATGGATGATCTGGGTGCTGCATTCTTCATGTAGATAAAGCAGGCCTCTCGCAATCCCAAATGCAATTCTAAGTCTCACATTCCAACTGGGCTTTGAATTTGTTTCATTGAAAAGAAGGTTCGCCAATGTGCCATTGCTCATATGCTCGTATACCAGTAATCTTTCAGCTCCATCCTCACAAAATCCAAGCAACCGGACGAGATTCTTATGATGAGTCTGGCCAATGATTTTTACTTCATTTCTGAACTCCCTTTCAATATCTTCGAGAAGAAAAGTGTGCAACTTTTTTACTGCAACAAGTCCTTTAGAACCCAGGCCTAGGTCTCCTTTGTAAACAATCCCAAAAGCCCCTCTTCCTAATTCTTCTTTGAACCCATTTGTAGCTTCTTCAAGCTCCTTGTAAGAAAAGCACCGCAGATTTGTTTCCACAGTATTACCATTTCTATTGATTTTCTCGAGCTTCTTATGGTGCTTGTAAATTACGGAAAAGCTTAGACAGATTGCAAGAATAAGCATCAAATTAAGACACCCAGAGCCGCCCAATAGCACAGACAGCACCAAAATCAAAGTGTTTTGATTTTTCTTGATGATAATTGGAGGACCAGAACCAGAACCAGAACCAGAACCAGGCAGAGAGAAATTATCTTTCCTCACTTTGATGAAAGCCTTTCCACCATTAAGGGAACTATCAACTCTGCCATTTGAAAGTGGTAGCTTCTTCTTCCAGCAACTGTCACCTAATCTGAAAATAGCAACTGCACACAAACAATCTTCCATACAAGACTGTTTGCATTCGTCTTCAGTAAATGGCTTTTGAAGAACAGAATCTGATAGAGGCCAATCAGTATCTGTATACTCCACAAAATCATAGAGATTCTTCCCCGGACTCAGACTATCTTCTTCACAACCCTGTATGAAATCTGCTTTACAACTGCCATGTGGATCCGTGGGATCAAGAGGAGAATAATCTCTTAGGCACTGACAAATTGGCCTTTTCTCTGCACTCAATGTACAGATGCTATTATAACCACAAACTCCAATCCCTGCACTCACAAGGCTGGCAGTACAGATATTATCTGGCTGAGACCAGACAGCAGTCCAGCCTTCACTTCCAGAGGAATTCTTTGGATGTTTATAGAGAGTAAAAACTCCATCAGAATCCATTGTTGCTCGAAGATAATAATCCGACGAAGACACCCCTCCGCCGGAAGAGATATTGAATATTTCATTGTTCTCTCTCAAAATATATACAGACCCTGACTTGTTGAAGACCAACTGCTGTCCAGGACTTGATGTATTGGATCCAACCGTGTTACTTTCATAATAGTTTTCATTGACATATTCCGAAGGTAAATTTATAGAATGAAACTCCAAATTACCGTCTTGTTCAAGAACCAGCTCAAATCTTCCCTTGGAGAAGTTTCCCTCAGACAACCGAGAATTAAGCCTTTCTCCTAGATCCAGAACCTGTGAGGGCAAAATAGTATCTCTAGGATTCTTAAAGGTCTCCCAGACACTACCAGAGTTTGTATCTCGGAGTATAAAGTTGCCTGAATCATTCAAGATTCCATCTGAAACAGTCCTCATCGGAGTCTCTGGCTTCCATAATTCTTCACCATCAGGAGAAGTAAGCAGCAGCCCACTATCAGCAGTGAGCTGTACTTTGGAACCCTTTGGAGCTGGGTTGTCTCTATTAGCGTACCAGACAATGGTTTTGTCTGGATCTGGAATCTTGGCGTACCAAATGGAGAGATAGAAAACATCGCCGACTGCTCGAAATCCGAAGGCGAAATCGCCAGAAGGTGAAACAACCCAAGGGATACTGTTGTCAGAGGCAGAAAAAGAACGGCCTAGAGATATAATATTGGTTTTGTTTTGGGCAGAGACTAAGAACGGTAGCAGAGACAGAAAACAGAGGAAATTTGGAAGAAGAGAGAAAGCCATTGACAGAATGATTTTGGGCCATAGGATGAAGATGAAGATAGTGTTTGTGTTAAATTTAAGAAGAGATGGTAGCGCACGAGTCAACTCCAAGTCTGCTCTGGGTACAAATCAACTCTGTTCTGCGCAGAACAGTAGACTTTTTGGTCATTCGCTATTATATTTGCCGTAACTAATTGGGAAGCTAGGCTTAGGGAGTACGTACAATATTTAATTTATTATTTATAATGGTAATAATTATTATATTTTTTAAATTTATAATTAATATTATTGATATTTTATTTTTTTATAATTATTTATTATTTTATATATAATATTAAAATAAATAATAAAATGAAAGAATATAATTAAAAATCAGATATATATAATTGACATCTGAGATCTATTCATTAATTTTAATACTTTTATAATTATTCTAAAATTAAAAGTGAATAAAGGAATAAATAATTAAAATAAAAATAAAAAATTAATAATATTATTTATAAAATTTGAAGAATAAAATAGTTAATATTTTTATAAACAATATATTAAATATTATATTCACTGTAAGGTTAGGATATGTTCATAAAGTATTTCATAATTGATAAATTAGTTAATTATTTTAAAAAAATTTAATAAAATTAATTATATAATTAATTAAAAATATAGGATAACATAAAAAATATTTTAATATATAAATTAAATTAATTCATTTTGTTTTAAAATCAAATTATATTAATGCAATTGAAATATTCAAAATTAGAATATAATTATTTAAAATTTAATTAATAAAGATTATGATATTATATATTTATTTTTATTTATTATTTAAAATAATAATATAATAATATAAATTTTAATTATTATATTTTATGATATTACATATTTATTTATTTTTTATTTTACTTATATTCAATTAACAAGAATATGTTAAATATTTATTCACATGATTAGGATATAGATCGTAATTTAATTAAAAAAAAGAGATAAATTTGAAAAGAAATAAAAATAATTAATTTATATGCAACAAGTTATCACATAAAATTAAAATTTTATTTTTCTAAATAAATTAGTAAATTAAATATTTCTACAAATTAACTAATAATTTATTAATTAAATTGGAATTAAATTATTTGTTAGGCTAAATCCAAGCTTATTTAAATATTCAAAGCAGGAAGGGACCATAGTCTAATTATCTAAAACACCTGATGCCCAAGGAGACGCAGAACCAACAGCTTTTTCATTGGTAATCCTAATTTAGTGATTTCATAGGGTGATAATTAGAGTTGTGAAAATAGGTTAATCCAGTGGTTAATTTAGTGGGTAAAAATTGTAAATCGGATTAATTTTAGGTTAAATTATTTTTTTTATTAAATTGGGTTAGGTTATGTTATTATAATACTAGTTCTAATCTCAATTCCAAATCAATTTTTATCATCTTACAACATATTATACTTTTTTATTATCATTGTTATATCAATTATTTTTTATTAATTTCATATTATTAGTTAACTAAAATTAATTATTATTACTATTATTATCATTTAAATATTTATTGTTATTTTTATTAATAATGACTATAACTAAAATAATAAGAAAATAAATTAAAGCATGATTCTTTTTAATATAAAAAACCTTCGATTAGAAGAGTAACTAAAAATTATGGGGTTTAGAATAAAAAATTTAATATTAATTAAAATTGATATGTTAACTAAATTCATAACATATATATAAATATATTATTATTTTATTGTATTAATAACAATTTATTACTCTAATTAATACATTTATTTAGTTATACTAATTATTTTATGTATATTTAGTTATAATAATTACTTTATATAATTATTTTTTTAATTTTTATATTTTATAATGATAGATTGAATTTCTTGTATAATTTTTATTAATTTTTTAATTTTAGTATAATTATTTATTTTAATAATTTTGTGTAATATATGCTAACAATATTAAATAAATAAACTCATTAATTTTAATATTCAATATTTTACATTTTAATCTATTTATTTTGATAAATTTATATAATAAATACTGGTAATATTAAATATATAAATTTATTAATTTTAATCTCAAAATTTATTTAATATTACTCATTTATATAATTTTAAATTTATATATTAAAGTATAATTTGAATATATCAAAATTATTATTTTAACATATAAATATATAATAAATTAATTATTTATTATTTACTACTATTATCAGACTAGTAGACTAATCTAATAATTCGATAGATTAATACTTACTAATTGTAAGCCTTCATCATATCAGGTTAACTAATCTTACTTTTTTATCAAATTAAGTTACTGTTATCATTTTTCATAACAATTTTAGTATCAGATCAAATAAAATTATATTAATATCAAACCAACTCATTAAATTAACTCATTTTATCACTTCTAGTGAAGATAGATATTAGTTTAGCGATACCTCACTTGCTTTATGATCGAATCAAATCACAAATATTAGTAATACCAAATAATTATAAATAAATTTTTTTAAGTTAATGCTCATATAAAATTAATTATATTAAAACTTAATCATAAAAAGAAAAAGTTTAAAGGCAAAATTTTAAATCCGGACGTACTCTAAGAACAAAATTTGTAACATAAAGATTATAATGTTATATGGATTTAAATATAAAAAGCAGACAAACAATTATAAATTTCGTAACTAAAATATTAACATAATTTTGAAAAATAGTTAACACTTTATGAGAAAAATTATAATTTTTTTATTTGCATTGCATGAAAGAAAATTTCATGCCCGAAGATTTTCGGGGAAATGGATACATTGATCAACAATAAACATTCATCCTTCCCGTGGGAATACTTAGGTAACAGTGAGAGTGAAGAATTGCAAACCCATTATAATTCGATATTATTTTTAAAACTTTGTTACTTATTATATTTGATATTTAAATTCAAAATTTTAGATATATAATTTTAGTAAATTATCATTCTTATTATTATAAAAAATGTAATGAAAAATTTTTTAATACACAGTATTGTAAATTTAAATTCAAGATATTAAAAAAATAAAATTTTCAAGCATAATAGCAAATAATATTTTATTATTAAATAATTAATGACATAGTAAATAATTTATTACGATTTAAAAAAAAAAAAACTTAGTCCGCTCGTTTAATTGCAGATATTTGTTCAAAACATGAGACTCGTATCGCATGAGAAGAGATGGTGCTGTTACAAGTCAGGCAAGCAAAAGCCACGCATGATCCGGCAGAAATTGAGATGTTTGGCTCCTTGGAACCATTCGTCTTCTCTCACTTAGCTTTCTTCGACTATTCTAAAATCGGGTTTGAATATGACATGCTAAGGAGAGGTCAGGATTTTGTGAATCAAACCATTAGGTAAACGAATTTTGTTTGGGATGCAATTTAATAGATAAATCAAGTACATGGTGGCAGTTTTGCAATCTGAAACTAATTCGATTTATATACTATTTTTTTTTTAATTTTCGAGTTTTTTATTTTTGTATTTTTAATCAAGATAGTTTGTCTAATGTGTGTAATTTAAGTGTTTTGCAGAAATTTAAGCGTTTGGCTCCTTAGAACCATTCGTCTTCTCTTACCGTGCTTTCTTTGAATATTCTAAAACCGACGTTTGAAAATGGCATGCTAGAGGGAGGCCGGTGAGAAAGAGAAAGAACAGTTGGCTTATTATGCAAAATTCACTCGTGTCGCATACGATTTAGCGTCCACATGTGTTGCATTTTCTAAATTTCTTAAGTAATTATGCTATCATAGAAAATGTTTATACTAACTTCTAAATCTTATCTTACTATATTGTCAAAATATGAAAAATTTATTTATATTAACTTATTTTTTATTATACGAGCATAAATGTTAGATTCGAATGAAGTTGTTACGGAAAGAGCATCCCCCTCCCCCCGGAACAAATATTGTAAATAATCAGTAATATAATTGGGTACAAGAATATCAAATATATCTAATCTACATTGTAAATGAGGCAAATCATGAATGGTCATAGGGTTTGGAAGCGAGTGCAAAACTCATAGTTGTACACAATTTTTGTATTTACAATAATGATTGAATGGGTGAATATATAAAATTTGTACATGCCATTATCATAAAAATGTAAATATATGTTGCCTACTTAATAAAAACTTATGTCAATTTTCAATCGATATTTAATTAAGTATTATTATATATTAATTTTGATATTAATGATGTAATCAATGTAAAAAATTACAATAATATTAATTCTTATCATTAAAATATCAATGTTGTATATTCAAAAGAAATATAATGTAAGAAGATCAAATATTAATTTTCTACAAATAATTAATGTTCATTATAAGAAAATTTGTGTTTAATAATGTAATAGATTCAACGATGAATGAGTCTAAGTGTTCTAAAAATTATTTGGTAACAAATTCTAATTTGAACACAGGCTTCCCAACGTTTAAGTTCATTGAAAAATTAGCGGTCAACATTTTAAGAAGAATTACAAGACACCTTGTAGTTTGACCTCCCTTGTAAACCAAAATCACCTTAGGAACATTTATTTATACTCCCATTCTTCTATTGAAGTTTTATTCTAAGCAACAATTTTCAAAAACTAAAGAAGTTGGGCTGTGTTCCATGACGTGTAGTTGTTCTATTGTTCAAGGTGATTTTATAGGGAATAATTACATAGATTGAAGTAGGTTTCAATATCTTCATCCATGGTTCACGTTTCTAAACACACTATCATAAATTTGATATGTTTAGCCTAATTTGACAATTTGAGATTTCTAAGTCATATATCTAGACATTAGATTAGTCTTTGACACTAACTTTGTCGGGCTCTAATTTTGGGCATATAATTTACATGGGCTACCATCACACAAGTTGGGCTCCTACAAGTCTATATATTATTTTTGAAATTCTAACATTATTAAAATAAAGCTTTAAATATAGGTTTTATTGTACATCAACAAAAAGGAGATTTGAACTTTTAATCTTTAATACTAGTATACTGTTCAAGTCCTTTAATTCACAATAGACCACCATCTAGTAGCTTTTTTCTTAATACATTATACTAATCTCATATGTATAAATTCTAACTATTTCAAATTCTACAAACATTCAAAAAGCATTTTAGGCATTACAATCTTGTATATAAAAAATATTCGCACAATTATGGTTAAAATTTATCTTGTCTTAAGCGAGTATAATTTTTTTGTACCATTGGGTAATATCAAAATATTTTGAATTGAGAGTTTACAAATTTATCCTTAGATATTACAAATTTTGTTTGTCCAAAGTTGAAATTATTAAAATTTATCTTTCCTATTTATTCAAGCATTTTTCCCAAAAACCAACTTGGCCCATGATCAAAGTTGATCATCACTACACAAATTTAAACAAATTAAATGAAAGGATGAGATCTAGAGTCACACTAAATTGGGATGGGCATGGTGGATCAAGCACTTCCACGATACCTTTGAACATTTTAATAACATTTCTTATGGTGGGTCTATTAGCAAGATTTTCTTGTATGCGCCAAATAGAATTTTTCACTAACTTCTTCCTATCACCCAATGCATCCTTATCATCTCCAACCAATGAGCCAAGAGTGCCTTCTTTGTAGCAGTCATAAGCCCAATTTGTTAAAATTGATTTCTCTTCATTGTTTGATTCCTTATCCACACTTTCTTGCAATATATGATCTCAAGTAATAGCACACCAAAGCTATAAACATCAATTTTAGCTATGATTGGTGTTGGGAAAAATTACTAAAATAATACATAGTGGAAAAATTAAATTATTTACTCAAATTAACTTTTCCCACACGTATAAAAAATATCACCAGAAATATTGCAAAAAAAATTAGTAGACTAACAATTTTTAATGGGAAAATTCCTTAATATGAGAGTAAAAACCATAAACCTAGTTTAATAAAAAAAATTAACTAATAAAATAATTGATACAATGACAATGTCCTTTTAGAAATTTTAGAAAATAACTAGTATAAAACTCTTTATCAAAATAGGTGGAATTCTCATCAAAATTAATACAATAATTAACATAAATTATTATGTAAAACTAGCTAATAGAGGAGAAGAAAATTAGTAGAAAAAAATATACAATACTGCTTAACTTACCAGTAATAACATACTTGTTAAAATTGTATTAAAAAAAATCTTCTACATCGTCTTGTGTAGCAAAAGCGGACCAATTTTCCTCTTCACATAACATGCAATTCAAGGCTTCCTTATTTTTCAAATTCCACATGCACAAAATCCTATGACTCATGTCTTTGCCTTCCTATATATATATATATACACATACATACACACACACACACATATATATATACATATATATATACATACATACATACATACATACATACATACATACATACATACATATATATATACATGGATTTCTAATCCTAATTGAACATAGAATGCTGGAGCAATCCTTAAAGAAAAATAATTTTCCTTTTTCTTCATAAAGAGAAAAAAATAAAACTCTTACACATCATACAAGACTTCTTTAATTCCATCTTTTTTATAGAACCCAATCTTTAACCATATAAATGTACAAAGTCATGAAGGTTTTTCTAACACTAAGCCAAATTTTGGCTTTTAAGGCCTGAATAGGGCTAATTACACAACAGCCCCAATGCCTACCTTATTTTATCTTTTATATTTTTCCTTTATAGAAAATAACAAAATAATAAAAATAAATAAATTAGGAAGCCACCATCAACAAATCTTTCCCTTCAAACTAAGTGGGGAATACTACCATTTTAACTATTAAGCAATATGCTTCAATTTTTTTTCTTAGTAAAAGTTTGGTTAATATATCAACCCTATTATCATTTGTATGAACTTTCTCAAGTTCTATCAACTTATCACTCAAAATATCATGTATACAATAATAATGAATATCAATATGCTTTAACCTTGCATGGGAGGTAAAGTTTTTACTAAAGTGTATTGCATTTTGATTGCCACAAAACAAAATATAACAATCTTGCTTAAATCTAAGTTCTTGAAGGAAGTTTTGCATTCATAGTAACTCTTTACATGCTTTGGTTACTATAATAAATTTTACCTCTATTGTTGGAAGAGAACACACTTTTGCAATCTAGATTGCCATGCCACAACTCTCTCTGCAAACTTAATCAAATAATTAGAAGTACACTTATGAGAATTAATATTTCTTGTTAAGTATGCATCAATAAAAATAATTAGTAAAGGTTTTTCATCTTTAAAATATAGGCTTAAATTAGTTGCACCTCGAAGATATCAAATAATCCATTTTATGGGATTTAATGCTCTCTACCTAGATTTAAGAGAAAATGACTTACTGACTCACAATGTAAACAATGTTAGATCTAGTACATACCATGGCATACACTTGAAAGAGAAGAAGGCTAAATAATATTTTTCTATTGCTTTTGTATAATTAGGGTTTTACAATATATAGATCTATGTTTTTAATTAATTACCTAAAAGAATCTATATTTCAAGTAATAAATCTATCCTATTTTAAGTAATAAATCTGTCGTAATATAGGAAATCAAATCTAAATAGAAAAAAAGGAAAAAAATACAATCAAATCTGATCAAATCCTAACAATTCTATACAGAATAATTATCAATGATTCCAACACTCCCCCTTAAGTTGGTGAATGGATATCTATCATTCTCAGCTTGCTTGTAAGATCTTGAAATTTCTTTGTAGGAAGTTCCTTGGTTAGAACATCTGCCAGTTGGTGTTTATAAGGGATATAAGTTGTGGTAATTAACCCACTATCTAGTTTTTCCTTAATAAAATGCCGGTTTATCTCTATATGTTTAGTTTTGTCATGTTGGATTGGATCATGAGCAATACTAATGGCTGATTTGTTATCATAAAATAACTTCGTAGGGGCTTCATACTTTATTCTATCATTTAGTATAATCTTCATCCTAGAAAGATTCAAGGCAAGTAATCTCTATCTGATAATATCCATTTTTGCTACAAGAGCAAATCTTTTCTCATAGTCAATTCCATAAGTGTGGGTGTATCCTTTGGCAACCAGCCTTGCCTTGAATCTTTCTAGTGTTCCATCAAACTTATGTTTCAAGGTATATATCCACTTTCACCCCACTAGTCTTTTATCTCTTAGTCTCTCAACAATTTCCCATGTTCCATTCTTTTCCAATGCACCTATCTCCTCATTCATGGCTTAAACCTAATTTTTATCCTTTACAGCTTCTTGTACTGATGTTAGAATTTTGATAGAGTCAATGGCTAAAATGAAACTTTGATGTTATGAGGAAAGGTGTCTAGAAGAAACAACTTAGGATATAGGATACCTGGTACATGATCTTTTTCCTTTTCTCAAAGTAATTAGTAAGTAATCTTGGTTAGGGTCACTATTATTCAAAGAAGTATTTAATTTAGAAGTGTGAGTATCTAAAGTTTCATCAATTACCTCAGGGTAGGTGGTTGGAGTTACTATTGAACTTATTTTTTTCTCTATATCTGGTAGACCAATATTGGTGGACTAGCTTTGGTTTTTACTGGTTCAGAAGTTATTAATTCTTGTGTATTTGACGATAATAAGAGAAATGTAGGGGATTCAAGAAAAATAAATTCATTTTCTAAAATTCTCTCCTTTTAAGGATTAAAAAAAATCAAATTTATGAAAGATGACATCCATAGAAACAAAGAAACGGTGACTTAGAGGATGATAACATTTGTACCTTTTCTTGTCAGAAGCATACCCTACAAAGATACATTTAATTACACGAAGATTAAGTTTGCCACAATGTTGCTTGTGTATATGGACAAAGGCAACACAACTGAATATGTGAAATTGTAAACTTTTCATTATAAGGATAGAAGGATAGAAGGTTGTCACATACTGTATAGGACTAACACCACCCAAAATACGAAAAGTAACCTGTTTACCGAATAGGTAACAATTAAGACTACTTCCCCCTAATAGGATTTAGGAATAGATGTTTAGAATAGGAAAGCTTTAGTGATCTCAAGCAAATGGTGATTTTTTCTCTCAGCAACCCTCTTCTGTTGGGGAGTATCTACATATTTAAGCTCATGAACAATACTATTTTCTTTTAGAAATTTTGGAAAATTTTGATTTACATACTCTTTTTTATTGTCTAAACGTAAATGTTTAATTGATTTTCCAAATTAAGTCTAACTTATATGGTAAAACTGGACAAATAATTAGAATACTTCGGATTTATCTTTCATAAGAAACAATCATGTTACTCGAGTATGTTCATTAATAAATGAAACAAATCATTTAGTTCTAGAAATATTAGATATAAGTGTCGGTCCCCATACATTAGAATAGATTAGATCAAAAGGTTCAATACTTTTATTAGAACTAGGAGAAAAAGTGGCACGATGATTTTTAGCAAATTCGCAAACATCACATTGAAGTGATTCTATAGATTTATTTAAAAATAATAAAAATAAAGACTTAAGTAAGACAAAAGGAGAATGCCTAAGACGCCTATATTGAAGATAAATTTAGGAATTAATAAACTCAAATTGAGTCTTGTTTCAAGAATGTAACAACTTTTTACTAGTACTATTGTTATGTTCAATATTTTAGAGATAATATAACCCTCTTTGTTCTTTAACAACTTCAATCGTCTTCCCTATGGCAAGGTCTTGAAAAACACAATGAGAATGAAAGAAAGTTACTACATAGTTTAGGTTTTTGATCAGTTTATGAATGGAAATAAGGTTATTAGAAAGGTTAAGGACATAAAGTACATTATTTAAGTGTAGGGAAAGCTAAAGTGTAATGTTACCACTTCCAGTAATGGAGGTATAAGATCCATCAACAACAATTATGTGATGTTTACCAAAGGAAGGGTGATAAGATAAAAATTGAGAAACATGGGAGGTCATATGGTCAGTAGCACTAGAGTTAATAATCCATTAATTTTGAGATTCAGTACTAGAAACATTAAAAGATAGAAAACTAAGATATATACCAGTCATTACAAGAGCATAATTTGTAAAAGGCTTATTAAGTAAATTAATGAATGCATTTAGTCGCTCTAATTCAGTTTTACTAAAAGTAAGAACCTCTTCTTTTGTTGGTAAGGCAATGCTGGTTGAATCAGAGGTTGTCTGATTGGCTTGCCTATGTTGAATACATTTGAATCCATCAGAGCAACTGAGCACTTTGTCTTTTCTGTAAAGTTTAAAGCAATTCTCCTTGATATGCCCAAATTTTTTACAATAGGAGCACTAGTGACCTTCTTTATTATGCTTAGAGGATTCTTGTTTAGAGAGTTTCCTAATTGTCAATGCTGATCCATCAATATTTTTTTCATCCAGCATGAATTCTCGATGGCTTTCATCTCCACGAATAGTGTAAAACACTTCAAAAATTGAAGGTAATTTCTCCTTTCCTAAAATTTGAACTTAAATAGGGTCATACTTAGGATTTAACCCTGAGAGAAATTCAAATATGCAATCTCTTTCGACGAAATTGGCCAAGGTTGCAGTATCCTTACTACACTCCAGTTTTAGGTTTTAATACTGATCTAGCTCAATCTATAACTTATTGAGGATCCTATAGTATTCTGTGATTAAGAACGATCCTTGTTTGGTGGTAAATATCTTTGTCTTTAGTTCATAACATGTAGCAATATCTTGTTTCATAGAGAAAGTCTAATAGAGGTTGTTCTAAATTTCTTAGGTAGAAGGAAGGAACATGCAGTTCCTGCTAATTTCAAGAATCATGGAGTTTCAAAGCCAAGTCATGATTAGAGAATCCTCATCATCCCATGATTCAAAGTGTGGGTCACCCTTTTTAGGTGTAGTGCCTTCAATATGATTCAGTTTCAACATCCTTTAAGGGTGGTGCAAATAATCTTAGCCCATTGTAGGTAATTCTTTCCATTAAAATGATAAGTGGGATGCAAAACACGAAGATTATTAAGATTTAGAGGCATCACAGAATTAGGTTGAGTGACTGAACTAGACGAAGAAGAAAAAGTCTTCTTCCCTATCATGGTTAGGTTTGAAGGTTAGTAAAGAAGTCGTAATGAAGGCGATTGTCAAAAAGAAGGCAAAAGAACTAGAGTTTTCTTGCAGAAGCCAGAGTCTCCCAAGGTCGGGAGCTTTGATATCAACTTGAAAAAGAAGAAGGTTGAATAATATTTCTGTATTGCTTCTGTACAATCAGAGTCTTACAATATACAAATATATGTTTTTGACTAATTACCTAAAAGAATCTATATTTTAAGTAATAAATCTGTCCTATTTTAAGCAATAAATCTATCTTAATACAAGAAATCAAATTTGGATAGAAAAAAAGGAAAAAAATACAATCAAATTTGAGCAAAATCTAATACAATCAAATCTCCTATCAAATCCTAATAATTCTATATAGAATAATTATCAATGATTCCAATATATACGTTAAACTTCCAACTGTTGAGGCATAAGGAATTCTTGTCATATCTTGTTGTTCCTTATTTGTAATTGGATATTGCTTGATATTTAATTTAAAGTGAGTAACAAGAGGACTTGAAATAACTTTAACATTTTGCATATTAGATCTCTAAAGTACCTTTTCAATATACTTCTTTTATGATAAATAAAGCTTTCTTGCATCTTTATCCTAAGTAATCATCATACCTAAAATCCATTTGGTCTAAACTAGATCTTCGTGGCAAAAGATTTATTCAATTATTTCTTTAATTCAACAATTCTCACAACATTCTTACTAACAATCAAAATGTCATCAATATAGAGCAAAAGAATGATAAAATCATTATTAGGGAATTTTTTAACAAACATATAATAATCAGAGGTTTTCTTATGATAACTCTACTCCCTTATAATTAACTCAAACTTCTTGTACCACCATTTAGGAGCTTATTTTAACCTATAAAAACTCTTCCTCAATTTACATACATATTTTTCTTTTCATTTCATTTCAAAATCTTTTGCCTGCTCTATGTAAATCTCTTCTTCTAAATTATCATGAAAAAAATTTATCTTCACATCCATTTATTCAATTTGTAGATCAAGATTAACTGCCAAGCCAAGCACTACATGAATACAAGATATCTTCATAATAGGAGAAAAAAATTGATTAAAGTTAGTTCTTTTTCTTTAACTGAATCCTTTCATAACCAATCTAGCTTTATATTGAGGCTTAAAGTTATTTTTCTTCATTCTTTATTTTATATACCCATTTATTTTTCAAAACTTTCATACCTTTTAGTAATTTTACTAACTCATAGATGTGATTTTCTTGTAAAGATTTTATTTCATCCCACATGGCTTTAATCCACTCACTTCTATGTTTATCTTCTAAGACCTCATCATAACATTTTAGCTCTCCTTTATCAATGAAAAGAATGAACACATCTTCAGTATACCTTGTAGAAGGTTGTTTGATTCTAGTAGATCTTCTAAGTACAACAATTGGAGCCTCTAGTGCTTGTTGTTCATTATTGTCATTTTATATGGGGTCATCTACATCAACTGCATCATTCTTAAAATTTTAAGCTTTAATTATATCATGCTCTACTCTTGGATGAACGATATCTAAGTTAGGTAATGGTTCACTATGATAAGGTACCACTACTCCTTCCTTACTAGTGTTTTTCAATGCTTGATCTTCCACAAACATAACATCTTTACTTCCGATCAACTTCTTTTTAATAAGATCATAAAAATTGTAGCTAAATTCATCTTGATCATAACCCAAAAATATACATTGCTTTATCTTCACATCAAGCTTGGATCTCTCATCCTAAAGAATACGCATAAATGTTTATATCTAAAAACTGGCAAATGATTATAAAAAATGTTTTTACTTGACTAAACCTTTTCTGGCACTTCAAAGTACAAAGGAACATATGAAAAGCAATTCAAAACATGCATAATTGTACTTAATTCTTTAGCCTAAAAAATTTTTGGTAGGCTAGTATATAAAAGCAAACATCTAACTTTCTCACCTAATGTTCTATTCATTTTTTCTACCAGACCATTCAACTGAGGAGTCTTTGATGGTATTTTTTTATGTATAATACCTTATTCTTTGCAATAAACATCAAAAGATCTTGAATATTCACCTTCATTATTATTGTGTATGCATTTTAACTTTTTTCTTGTTTCTTTTTCAATAAAAGTGTGAAATTGTTTAAATAACTCAAACACTTGGTCTTTTATCTTTATTATATATACCCATATCTTTCTTGAATAATCATCAATAAGTGTAGCAAAATAAAGAAAATCGCTAAGTGTCCTTATATGTATATATTAATTCAAGTATCTTTAACTTTTTGGAAAATGGATGACTTCTAAAAGCTACTTTATTTTATTTTCTAGCTAAATAATAATCACACCTCTGTAAATGTAAACTTTACACTCCACACAATGCATTTCTTTTAGCTAAAATAACAATCCTTCTTTCAATCATATGACACAACCTTTTATGTTATAACTTAGTCTCATCACTTGACTCTGCAAAATTAATATTGCCTCGAACAATTTTTTCTTGAGTTAGAAAAAGTGTAGAATACCTTAAGCCTTTAGCTACAATTATGGAACCCTTTGTAAGCTTCCACTAGTCATGTAAGAAGAAATTATCATAGCCTTCCTTACAAAGTTTACCTACAAAGAGTAGGTTTAGTTAAATGTCTAGAACATCTTTCACACTCTTGAGGTTTAATCGGGTTCTATTCGATGTTTTCAAAATGACATTACCAATGCTAGCAAACTTTACTACACCTTTGTGAGCTAATCTTACATCTCCAAAATTATTAAAAGTATAAGATGAAAAAATGCCCTTTCTACATGTAATATGGGTGGAGGCACCATTTCAACTACCTAATTGGTTACATTCTTTGCAAGGTTAACAATATCATCTTTCTAGAAAAATAAAATTGATCAACAGTTATATTAGCTTAGTTTTCCTCACTTTTATCTTCTTCACTATTCAAAAATACCATTCTACTTATATTAGTCTCCATATTGCCATAAGTAGAATTTACTAGAACTTGAGTTTTGATACTAGTTAAGAAAAATTATCAAAGTAATACATAGCAAAAAAAATTAAATTATTCACTCAGATTGACTTTTTCCACATGTATAATAAAATATATCACTAGAAATATTGCAAGAAAAATAAATCAAGAGACTAGTAATTTTTAACATGGAAAACTCCTTAATTTAAGAGTAAAAACCATGAAACTTAATCCAGTAAAAAAATTTACTAATAAAATAATTTGTAAAAATTCTAGGAAACAACTAGTATATGTTTTCCACCAAAATAAGTGGAATTCTTAACAAAATTAACATAAATTATTGTAAAAAACCAGTTAATGGAGAAAAAGAAAATTAGTAGAAAAATATGTACAATACTAGCCAAATTACCAATAATAGCATACCTAAATTTGATATGAATCTAAGTAAATATAATGATAAATCTTCTAGTATAATTTGGAAAAATTGTATAAAAAAATATTTTGCACCATCTCATATAGCAAAAGTAGACCAATTTTCCTCCTCACACAACACCTAATCCAAGATTTCCTTATTTTTCAAATTCCACACACATGAAATCCTATAACTTATATTTTTGCCTTCCTTTATATATATATACATGGATTCCTGATCCTAACTAAACATGGGATATTGAAGCAATCCTTATAGAAAATGAATTTGCCTTTTTCATCATAAAGAGAAAAATAAAATGAAACTCTTACATGTCATATGAGATTTCTCCTTCAATTCCACCTTTTTTACCAAATCTAATCTTCGACCATATAAACATATAAAGCCATCAAGGCATTTTTGACATTAAGCCAAATTTTAGCTTTTAAGGCTTGAATAAGGCTAATTACAAAATAACCCCAACAGTTTCCTTTTTTATCTTTTATATTTTTTTCTCCTTTATATAAAATAACAAAAATAATAAATATAAATAAATTATGAGTCTACTTAGTAGAACCACCATTAATAATTTGCATATTTCTAAACCATTTAACTGCAATGTATCCCCTAGTTCCTTTTATAGTTGTGCTTATTTAGCTTTGATTCATGTTCAAAAGCTTGGCTAGTTTAAAATCCAAGATTTGAGCATTATAGCAATCATTGAAAAGTATATTCTAGGGTTTTATGTCATAATGAATGATTTAGGTAATGCATTCTTCATGTAAGTAAAGATGGCTTCTTGCAATCCCTAATGCAATTCGAAGATGTAGATTCCAATTGGTTTTCAAGTCATTGAAAATAAGACTTGCCAATGCACTATTGCTTATATATTCATGCACTAGTAATCATTAGATTTATCTTCACAAAACCCGAGCAATCGAACAAGATTCTTATGGTGTGTCCGATTGATAACATTTACTTCATTTTTGAATTCCCTTTCATAATCTTGTAGAAGAAAGGTTTTTAGTTTTTTTACTACAACAAGCCATGTAGAGTCTATGCCTAAATCTTCTTCAAAAATAGTACTAAAAGCTCCCTTTCTTAACTCTTCTTTGAACTTATTTGTAGCTTCTTCAAGCTTTTTATAAGAAAAGAACTGCATATTCATTTCCATAACATTGGCATGTTTGTTGGTTTTCTCAAGCTTTTTATAGTAAATGAAAGGAAAGCTTAGACTAATTTGCTCCAATTAGTATGAAATTACGAATAGTAGAGCCACTAAAATGGTATAGGAGACACTAAAATCAATGTGTTTTTGCTTTTCTTGATAATTGGAGGACCAAATAAAGAGGAATTATCTTTCCTCACTTTGATGAAAGTTTTTCCACCATTAAGGGAATTATTAGCTTTACCATTTGAAAGTGGTAATTTCTTCTTAAAGCAACTATCAATAGATTTGAAAATGGTAACTGCACATATACAACCTTCCATATAAGACCATTTGCATTCATCTTCAGTAAATGGCTTTTGAAGAACAAAATTTGATAAAGGCCAATTAGTATTTATCAACTCCTCAAACTTATATAAATCTTTGGGCAAAATACACATAATCCTCCTAAAGTACAAGCTTATGTCAAATGAACCCTTGAACTTTCAAATCTTGTAAATAATCCTTTGAACTTCTTCAAGGTATGAAAATGTTAAAAAAATAGGCAGAAAAATTTAGTGGCACTTCTACATCACTTAATGATAGTTATAAACCACTACCATCATTCTTCATTCAATTAGTAGCAGTTTAAAACTATTGATAAGTGAAAAAATAATAGTAGTTTTTAACTATTGGTAAGTGAAAGATGATAGCAATAATTTCTCTGCCTAGTATAGCATTTTCATATAAAGTTTATGGGAGTTATTCATAAGATTTGAAAGTTCAGAGAGGTCATTTGATATAAACCTATACTTCATGAGGTTATATGTATTTTGCCCTAAATCTTTACTTGGACTTAGTATATCTCCTTCACAACCTAGAACAAAATCTACCTTAAAATTACCACATGAATAATTAGGATTAAAAAGAGAATATCCTTTTAGGTATTGACAAATTAGCCTCTTATCACTACTCAATGTGTTGATGCTATTATATCCACAAACTCCACTACCTGTATTGACAAGGCTATCATTATGGATATTATCTGACAGGGATCAAATAGCTATCCAACTTTCACTTGCAGAAGAACTTTTTTAATATCAATGGAAAGTGAAAACTCCATCAAAATCCATGGTTACATGAAGATAATACTTAAACAATGAGATTATTTTGCTAGACAATATATTAAATCTTTCATTGTTCTCTCTCAAAATATATATGCCTTCTGATGCGTTGAAAACTAACTAAATTCCAGGGCTTGATTTATTGGATCACATAGTCCCACTTTCATAATAGTTTTCAGTAGGATATTTAGAAGGTAAGTTTATAGAATGAAACACAAAATTACCATCTTATTGAAGAGCAACCTCAAACTTTCCTTTTGTTAGATCATGGATTTGAGTCACCCCAAATTGGTCCATAACTTGACCCATGAAATGCCTATAAATAAGCAGAAGAAAAGAAGTTAAGGGTTGATTAACAAAATATTCATAAGAATTATTAAGAAACCTTATTTCTCTCTTTTCTAAACAAAAATGAGATTTAGATTGTGAACAAATTGCTTTTACATGTGATTGCCAATATGACTAGTAAAAGCAAACGTTGGATCTTAAATCTTCTACTACAAACTTTTGATATTTTAGTATGTATAAATTCGATTCTTATCCTTTTATAATTCCTACATTAGTATTATAGCAATAATCATTTATTTTTATGGTTTCCCCTAAATATATATATAGATTAATATTTATTTACTATTTTATAAATATAAAAACATAATCATTTATTGCTGGCATTTTTTTTAATTTTGAATATGAATGCATGTCCTTATTCAAATTGGTTAGCATTGTTGTATTAATTTATGTTTGTTTGTTTATTTTGTAGATTGCGATCCTCTAGTCTTGTCATCTCTTCTAAATTTAAATCCTATTTCATTTTCCATAAAAAAAAGGAATAGGAGTTGGAGCTAATTAAAAACTTGGCATAAACTATATTGAAACTTTTATAAGAATTAGAAAATACAAGATTTGTGGTGAGGCCTTTTTTTTCTTTTTTTTACACTACAAATATAGGGCGAAACCATATCCAATTCTGTTATTACTATACAAAAGGTGGAAACTATGCATGCTTGTGACCACATAACAAAAAAAATTTACTTCCTTATGTTTAGATATGAGAAATTGACATTTTTGTAATCTCATCATCAAATATAGTAGTGATATAATTTTGACATTTTTGTCAAATGTTGTTATCTTCTAAATAGGAAAATGTAGCATCAATGATATTTTATTCCAATTTCGATAGTTTTTTACCTATGTTGATTTTACTTATTAGATTGTTTAAAAGATCGGCATGGGTCTTTAAAGGTTGATTTTTTAAACCTTTTTTTATGCATTGAAAATGTATCAATGATTTTACCATAAAAAAATAAAAAATTGTCAAAAACTATCAAAAAATAGTTACCAAAATTTAGTTGAAAAATAGTTAAAAAAAACTATGCAACAAATGTTAAAATTATAAAAAAGGTCAAAATTGTCCCAAAAAATTATCAAAATTGTCCAAAAAATTATCAAAATTGTCCAAAAAATTATCAAAGATTGTCCAAAAAAGGGGGAAAATTTTTATTCTTTTTTAAAAACTAAATAATGTCATTTTTGGTTTTTTTGGTACATTTGGTACATTTCTGATACTTTGAACTATTTTCTATAATTTTTATAAGAATTTTATACATTATTTACATGATGTACAATTTTTCTTATTCAATGAACTTATGTTATAAAAATTTTTATGACATAAAGAATTATCGTAAATATAATATTAAAGATATAACACTAAAAGGGTGATTATATATATATATAAATTTGGCAAAAATTTTTATTGACATTTTTTGAAGTATAATTTTTTTGTGCAAATTATTACTTTGAAAATCTAATTGAGTTTTTTTTTTTGTTTACATTACAAAAAATCATGGTAAGACTCATATATATACCAAGAGTCAAAGATAAAAAGTCAATAGGTTAACTACTAAACTAAAAAATCCTCAAGCTAATCTTGAAGTTTATAAAGAAAATTTTATATATTTTGTAAATCATATCATCAAGTTTCATGAAAAAGTTGAAAACTTAATATAGGTTGGTGTTTTAAAAATAAATCAAAATTTGAAAAAATTAAAGGTTTTAAGAAAAGCTTTACCTATCGATTACTAAAAGAAAATATTAAATTATCTATTAGAAGGAAAAAAAAGGATACAAACAATATAATAATATTGTTCAAAGATTTGTATTAGACTATTTAAAGTGTAAATCATAGATATAACTAACTTTTTATAAGTATTGTTGGCTAGACAAGAAATCTAGTACCAAAATTAAGTTTTCCTAAGAGTTATATAATAGGTTTGTTAGCTTTTTTCCATAACATTTGAAAATATTGTAAAATTTTAGGTAGATATTTGATATTTAATATTTTATGTAATTTCTTTTTTTATTATTGTTTTTGTATTATATTATTGAAATATATTTTCAATTTATGTAATTTTTTAATGAAAATTGCATATCTATAAATTCTTTTATTTAGTATACTTTACCTAATTAATTATTTTAGTATTAGCCTCACATTAGGAATTTAGATGATGATTGAAAACAAAACGACCTTTTGACTCTAAACCCTACATGTAAACTAGTCCTAACATAATTAATTAAAGTTAAAGTAAATATATATGTATGGCTAAATATTATTATGTGCAATTCTATCTATATATAGAACTTTGTGTTTCTATAAAAACAATAGCCACTACTTCTAAAAACATTATCATTGAACTCAATAAGGGTAAAAAATTGAATGGTGACAATTACAAAATTTAGAGCATGAAAATCTAATATGTGCTAGAGGAGCAAGAGGCTTTAGAGACACTTAATGTTGTCTTAGAAAAGTCTAAGGTAGGAAACATAACCTAATATAGGTGGGATTGAGAGGTTTATAAAGCTTAGAAAAGAAAGAATTCACTTACTCACATTATGTTTATGCTACTGAGCAACATAGAGAATGACATCATGCAAGAATTTAGGAATTACAACTTGGCTAAGGACATGTGATCTACTCTAAAAAATAAGTTTGGTGGAATATTTGTAATCAAACTAAGATCTCTCACGATCAAATTTGATACTTACAAAAAGAAACTTGAACATTCAATGAAAAATATTTACAAGAAATATCAAATATGATCTATGGATTAAAGGATACAAGTCATGTGTTGATTAACAAGCAACCAATCTAAGTTGTAATTCATTCCTTATCTCATTCTTAGAAGCATATAAAGATGTATTTAACCTATAATAAAAACATTCAAATAATGGATAATGTTGTGTGCCACCTTAAGTTAGAAAAAGAAAGGCTTGAGATTACTAAGCCTAATATAGATATGTATATGACTTCATCCAGCTTAGGAAAATTTTTTGGGTGAAAGTGCAAACATAAAAATGAGTCCTAGGATGTAAGAAAGAAGATGGCTTATTTCAGTAAGAAATCAACAAATAACTAACATAGAAAAGAAAAACATCATTTTAAAAAGAAGAATATGGCTAAGGTCAAGTGCTTTAATTTTAATAAGAAATGGCATTTTACTTGTGACTTCCCTAAACCTAAAAAAGTATTAAGCTATATTCAAGTTAATGAACTTTGTGCAGTTAGTTCTATTTTTCTAACAAATTCTTATCCTTTATGGATTATAGACTCAAAGGTAACTAACCATGTAGCGAAGGATCAGGATACATTTATAGAATTTTGATAAATACCATATGAAACAAAATGGATCTATGTGGGAAATAATGCACAAGTTGTAGTTTAAAGTATAGGCACATGCAAGTTAGTCTTGCAAGGCAGCCAAACTCTACTTTTGCATGATATTTTATATACACCTCAAATTTACTAAAATTTAATCTCTGTGTTAGTTTTGTTAAAACTCGATTTTAGTTTGTATCTTGCTAATGATAATATTAAATTATCTTTAGGAATAACTCATTATGGATTTAGTTATATAATAAATGATTTTCTTGTCATGGATACTAATCATTATGAATATAATCTTAGTTATTCCATGTTTACATCATAATATAATTGTGAAATTGATGCGACTGTTTGGCATGCTTAACTTGGCCATATTAATTAACATTGTATGGATAGGTTAGCTAAAGAAAGGTTATTACCTACTTATAACAAAGTAGATTTATCTACTTACGAGCATTGCTTAACTCATAAAAGTACCGAAAAACTATTTAGAAAAGGAACCAAAGCTAACTTCCCCTTGCAATTAGTCTATTCTAACATATATGGTCCAATGAATGTGAGGGTCAAGCATGAAGCTTTCTATTTCATCACATTCATAAATGATTTTACACAATTTGGTATTAGTTATTTAATACATACAAATTTGAAGCTTTGAGTTACTTCTAAAGCTATATAAGCTTAGTTAAAAATCATTTAGATAGAAAAATAAAAGCATTAGGAATTGATTGTGGTCGTGAGTATTTGACTAATCAATTCAAACAACTATATGATGAAAAAGAGATTCAACATTAGTTGACAAATTTGCACACTCTTTAACTAAATGGTATTACATAGAGATAAAATTGAATGCTTTTGGAAATGATTAGGTCTATGATGGCACAAGTAAATTTGTCTATCATTTATTAGGATGGTGCACTTTTAATTGCCATATTTATTCTTAATTGTATGCTTAACAAATTAGTTCTCACTATGCCATATAAGTTATGGACGAAGAAAAAACCTAATCTAAGTATTTTACAACCTTAGGGATGTGTAGCGTATATTTTATATACCTTGCACCTATATGGTAAATTAAGCACTCGAGGGATGAAATTTATCTTTATCAAATACTTAAAACATTCGAAAGGTTATGTGTTCATTGGTGAACATGACAATCAGAGTCTCAAAGAATTTGAATCACGAGATATCACATTCTTAGAGAATGATTTTCTTAAACTAAGCAATATAAATCAAGACTTATCCTTATACGAGACTATGGATACAAGTACTCAAGACTCAGTTCATTCGAGTAGGAGAATTTTAGGAAA
Source organism: Sindora glabra (assembly GCA_020226215.1). Taxonomy (NCBI): domain Eukaryota; kingdom Viridiplantae; phylum Streptophyta; class Magnoliopsida; order Fabales; family Fabaceae; genus Sindora; species Sindora glabra. The sequence continues at coordinate 24,938,287 of CM035236.1, forward strand.
TATGTCTCCATTCTAAGTACGAATGATAGTGATCTTGATTAGTATAGGAGTAACCCAAACATGAATACTAAAATAAATAATGATTCTAGCCCTAGTAGGAGTAATTTGAGGATATTTAAGAAATATATTTCTCCAGAGCCTTAATTGTGACATAATAATAGAAAAGGCATTCCTTATTATCGTTTTAACATTAAAAGTGGTGAAGCCTTTGTGACCATTACACAAGATAAAGATAAGCTAAGAAATATTATAAAGGCTCTTTTTAGCCTTAATAAGGAAAATTAGATAAAAGTAATGGAGGAAGATATGAAATCTATAAGATTAAATAAAGCTTGGGAACTTGTTGATCTTTCGAACACATGGAAGGCCATTAGGAATAAATGAGTTTTTAAAGTTAAGCACAAGGCTTATAATACTATTAAAAAATACAAGGCAAAACTAGTATCAAAAGGTTACATACAATAGGAAGGGATAGATTATGAGGAAACCTTTTTACTTGTTATCAAATTCACCTCAATCCATTCGATACTAGCTACAGATGCTAGTATGGATCTTCAATTACATTAAATGGATGTAAAGACTACATTTCTTAATAGAGATTTGGAAAAGGAAATCTACATGTAATAGCTTGTAGGTTTTATTAAAGAAGGCTAAGAAAATAAAGTTTGTAAACTTTCGAAGTCTATATATGAATTGAAACAATCTTCGAGACAATGGTATATTCACTTTTACAATGTGATTGTGTCAAATGATTTTATCATGATTGACGAAGATTATTATGTATATACAAAAAAGTATAAGGATAAGTTTATACTTTTATTGTTATATATTAACGACATACTTATAGCTGGAAATAGTAAAAAGTATGTGAACAAAATTAAAGGATGGTTGTTATCTAATTTTGAAATGAAAGATATAGATGAAGCTGCATATATTCTTGGAGTTAAAATTTCAAGAAATAGTTCAAAAAATATTGTCTCTATCACATGAGCATTATATCAACAAAATTCTTGAATGATTCCAAATGCAATATTGTAAACTTATAGACACTCCTATTGCTAAAGGTGAAGATTTAAGTTAAAGGATGTGTCTTAAGACTCCACAAGAAGAAACGTATATGAGAAAAGTTCCTTATGCAAGTGTAGTTAGAAGTCTGATGTATGCAATGATGTATATAAGATCAAATATCTATTTTGCTGTTGACATGGTAGGTCGATATTAGTCCAACCCAGGCCTAACATATTAGAAAACAGTTAAAAGGATACTAAGGTATCTAAAAGGTACTGCTGACTATTCATTATGTTATGAAGGAAATGATTTACAATTGAAATGCTATGGTGATATTGATTGGGGAGGAGACTTAGATGAAAGGAAGTTTACCTTTAGGTATATCTTCTTACTAAATAATAGCACCATATCTTGGAGTAGTAAGAAGCAATCATGCACAACTTTATCCATAATGGAAGCTAAATTTGTAGCATTTTCAAGAATAATACAAGAAATAGTGTGGCTTAAAAGGTTTTTGAATCATTTAGGTGTAAATACTAACATTACTAATCTATTGTTATTAAATTGTGATAACCAAATAGTAATAGTATACACAAAAGACCCCAAATATCATTGTAAAGCTAAGCACATAGACATAAAGTACAACTTTATGAGAGATATGGTTGCACGTGAAGAAGTGAACATGAAATACATTTATATGCGTGAGATGGTCGTAGATCCCATGACTAAGTCTATTCCTCAAGATATATTTGTAAAACATGTGAAATCCCAGATTGCGTAAATGTTAATATAATTATTGTAATTTTTTTAATTTTAACAATGTTCATAAAATATTAATGTCTAAATAATAAATATGTTTATTATAAGCCTACATATATAGATATAAGAATGTTTCTTAAAACATTCTTGAGCTATTGAAAAGTATGTCAAATAAATAGAAGATTAGCCTACTTCACATGGGTAATCGCCTTTTATCAATTTTTGTAATTGTAAGTGAATTAAGGAGAAATTCACTTCATTTGTCTAAATTACCAAATATGAGTTTTAACGAAAATGAGAAAGAGTAGATTGGTGAACTCAAGTTAGACATTAAATATGTTTGAACTATTATCTATATGGTTTTAATATATTATATAAAGACATATGCTTTATGAGAAAATGAGAGAACCCGTAACATGTGTTTTATACCACGTGTGCAAATTGTGATCAATAAAGGTGATCAAGGTCTGGATCTCAACTTTGATGTGCGAAACCTTTGAGGAATAAAGATCTCATATTTATACCCTTACGACTCTATTTTATTTCTTGAGATTTAAATTTAATAATTACTATTTTAGTATGTTACCAAGTGACTATGAAAGATTTAGTCTAATGGGACATTACTAGAAAAATAAATTAAATTAAATTAAAATCAAGAGATTTGAGAAAAGAGGAAGATTATTAAATATATTACATTATGTTTATATTTACTAATATACTAGTTATAGCGTGTCTCTAATTATAAATACAATATCTAATGCATATGATATGAGAATGAGATCATATGAGAAATTCAAATGTAACAAAATGATTTAGGGGTTGCATACTTAAAGTATACTCAAAATCTATTTTTTATCGAGAAGCTATATATTCCTAATAGATATATAGCAAAGAGCTCTTAATGTATGTTAGTCACACGATCTATTTTCTTCTATAATTTGTTACAAAGTATAAAAGATGATATTCTCTTTTAAAATATTGAGAGAGTATGAATCCCATTATGTGCGAGTGGGAGATATTGAATCATGGATATGGGTCTCCCAAAATGGGTTCATAACTTGATTTATGAAAAGCCTATAAATAAATAGAAGTTAAGGGTTGATTAACAAAATATTAATTAAAATTATTAAGAAATTCTCTCTCTCTCTCTCTCTCTAAACAAAAAAAGAGATTTAGATCATGAACAAATTGCCTTTTTGTGTGATTATTAATATGACCAGTAAAATCAAATGTTGGATCCTAAATTTTCTACTGCAAACTTTTGATATTTCAGTATATATGAATTCAATTGATATCATTTTATAATTCTTACACCCCTAGAGAAGTTTTTCCCCAATAATCGAGAATTAAGCTTTCCACCTATTCTTATAATCTATGAAGGCAAAATGGTGTCTCTGGGATTATTATATGTCCCCTAAAGACTCAGAGAGTTTCTGTCTTGAAGCACGAGGTTTCCGAAATCGTTCAAAACTCCCTTTGAAACAATGCCATTAAGGGTCTCTAGTTTCCATAATTGTTGACCTTCAGGAGTAGTGAGTAATAGGCCACGATCAGCAGTGAACTTCACTCTTGATCCCTTTGGTGCTGGATTGTCCCCGATGGCGTACCAGCATGCAGTCATACCAAATTGGAAGAAAACATCTTCATTTTCTTCGGGTGGTAGAAATCCAAAAGCAAAATTGCTAGAAGGTGAAAAGGCCCAAGAGGAGCTTGTACATGTTTGATGCAGAAAAAGAATCTCCAACGGTGATGATATTGTTTCTGGTTAGGGATTGGAAAAAGGAGAATCAATAAGCATAGAATAAAATTGGAAGAAGAAAGCTGTTGGGAGCAATTCTTTTTAGATAGTAGTAGTGGTATCGTCCTGGTATATACTCGTATGTCAATAGAGTTTTTTTTAAGAAGTTAGGATAGAGGTTGGCATGAAAGGTTATATAAAACTCCATACATATATATGTAACTGAAATTAACAATGGAAAAAATATATATTACGCATGAAATAATTTATGGCTTGTTTGGTATAGTTATAGTATAATTAATTATTAATAAATTTAAGTATATATCGTGATTTTATATTTGAAATTATTGAAAACAATAATTTTATAGGATTTGTTTGCTTATTATTTTTAAAAACAATTTTTTATTTTTTATTTTTAAAAATAAAAATCTATTTGACAACTTATTTTTAAAATTTATTTTAAAAAATTATAACTTCAAATATATAGCTTAAATATTTTTTAAATTTTAATTTTATAATTAAATATTTTCTTATTCATGATATCGGCCACTATCTATTCTTTATTTTTCTCTAATTTGAAAATAATTTTTGAAAATAAAAAAATATTTAAAAATAGTTTTTGAGAATACAAAAATAAAATCATATCCAAATACACTCATAATTTCTAAATGTCTAAGTTCATGCATCTTTTAGGTATATTAATTAGGCTTATTGTGTGAGAGTGTATACTTTAAATGTGAAAAACTCATGTATTTAGATACAAGTAATTCAATTATCTGGAGTTATGTATTGCTTAGTAACTATATACAATTCATTGTATTCATACTTAAGCCAAGAAAATGAATAAAACACAAATATATTTAATTTATGCTCTCCATATGTTTATAGAACATTTTTTTCCTAAAAAGCTAAACTATTGTAACAATTGATTTTTCTCAAGAGATAATTGGTATTAAAATGCTTTTAATGAGAAAAAATTTAAATAAAAAATCATTTTTTGTGATTTATTTTTTAATTGCAATTTTTTTCTCAATCTCCCCTTGCTTGATTATAGGGAGAAAAGAAAGAAAAATGATGAAAAAGTTTAAATTTCCAAATTTCTTTTGCTTGTTTCGAAGGAAGATGAAGATAAAAAAAATATGATTACATTATTTTTATACATCAAAATTTTAAAATTTTTTCATCTAACTAATTTTCAAAATCTTCTGTCCTTCTCATTTTTCCTTTGAACAAGCATAGGGTAAAAGTTTTTTTAATAATTACCTTTCAAAAAATTAAATCATTAATAAAAGTCATATCAAATATAAGATCAATTTATACATTATAATTAATTAATAATAATTTTCTTCATCCTTATACCCAACATACTCTTGCTCTATGTACTTTGCACACTTCAACTATATTTCCATTAAAAAAAAGTAAAATGCACATACTTTTGTTATTAAACTTCTTTATCCCTCGTTGAAATCACAAAATCAAAGATTTAAACATTGTTTTGATAGGAGGTTTAGCAATATATTTTTAAATTTCTATTTTCAATTCTACTTTTTCTAAGAATAATAATTTTCTAGTATTTTTTTTAATAAAAGTAATGGTTAAATTAGTAGATGTATATATACAAGAATCAAGGATCTAATTACCTTAAATGTTAAAAAAAAGCACAAAAATTTTAAAGGATATTGAATATTACTTAAATTAAAGGTTGTTGATAACCTTCTAAGATGTTTGATGAATGATATTTCTAACCAACATATAATTAATAATGAAGTTAAAAATGCAAAACAATGTTAAGTTTACCCCAAAAAATATAATAATGAAATTAAAAAAACACAAAAACAAATAAGAAGGAAACCAAAGAATATTTTTCATATTTGATTATTGTTGAATATATTATTTCTCCCAAAAAAAAACAACTTTTAACTTTAATTCATAGAATAAAATATGTACTTAGCAAGTACTCAGTTTTTTTTAAAAAAAAAATTAAAAATGCATATAAGAATCAACTGAGGACCACTATTAATAAAATTTGACATGATTTTTTAAAAAAAACTTAAGTTAATCAGATGTTCAGACTTTCTCAAAAGCTGACTTTTTTGAGGTTGAATCTACAAATTTCATCTAAGGAACATCTATAAATTGTTCACCCAAGTAAACAATGTGTTACCACTTCTTTTGAAGTTGAGCAGAGTCTCGCCTCTTGCTCCATATTTAATTTTGTACAGGTTTCAAAGGAAGTCGAGAGTGCTGGTTCATGACAATAAACTATTTTGGCTTGAGCCTACAAAAATATATGATGGTATTTAATATTATTTTAAGAATTTTATTTTTTATTATATTTAAAATTTAAGTTCGAAATCTTATATGTATATATTAGGTAGATTATCATTTTATTATAAAAAAATGGATCATTTTAGCTTGAAAATCATTGGATGGTTGAGTTGGGACAGGAAGTGTATTTTGGGTCGCCATGATTTGAGTGAAAAAAACGGAGATTAAGATCACAATGAATTCGTTAGAGCGATTTAAGCTCTTGATACCCTATTATTGATATGGAAGGGTAGAGTCATAAAAAGACAGTGACATACTCTGTTGTAGAGGAATAATTCAAAACTACAAGAGAATATTTGTAGCTAAAGTCGTTAATTTATTAGTTGTCCGTTAAGTGCTGAAACATTATGAAAGGAGTGCTCTTTTGTTATGTGATTGTATTATGAAAGAGAAATCAAAATGCAATGTGGTGCTGCAATCAATAAGAGTTTTGGGTAACTGATGATGTTAATGATTAGTGCTTGGACCTTGGAAGATCGATTTGTGTGATTAGATGTGTGAAGAATCAAATAAAAACTCAGTGCAACATATATATTTTATGTTATGTTATATTATAATAAAAGTTCAATTTGTGTGATCAAGATCAATAGGCCAATGTAAATAATATTTTATATTATATATTTATATATAAATATTCTTGAATTTTATTATCATAAATAATAATATTGTTATTATTATTAGAAATTACTCTAATTGATAAGCGGAGCCTAATTAAAATTTTTGGGGGCCAATTTAATTTTTGTAATATGTAAAAAATTTATGATGGCTATATGATTTTAAAAATTTATTTGTTACTTAATATTTTAAATATAAATTTATAATGAATCATTACTAAAAAATTTAAGAAAAAGTGAGTAAACTATTAAATTGTAATATATTAGAAATTACCTCCATTCAAAATGGATTTATTTACTCTTCCAAAAACTTCAAATCATCAATGACAAAATTAAGACTAAAACTTTCAGCTATTTCTTGTTAATTAAATAAAAATTATCATATGATCAGTAATATACTTTTACTTAGATTATTCTTCTTTGCGTTACTAATTTTCCTCTTAGAAAATCTATCAATTATTTTATTCTTGATCATCTAAAAATTAATTAGTTAAATATAAATTAAATTAACTGATATAAACATTAAAACAAGAACTAATAATATAATAAGCTCATCCAAATGAAATACTAAGAATAATACTGAGATAGTTGATCATTAAAAAAAATGACACTAAGACCCACACAATCTAAAATTTGATAGTAAAGAAAAAGAATTTAAATATTTAATATATTAAAAATATATAATAAGAATTAAAATCATTAACAGTTAAAAAAATTAAATAATGATTTGAAAGAGTTGGGATGCGTCGTAGAACTTGGAGTTATTCAATATTATTAAATCTTTGTGTAAGGAACCTAGAGAAGGTATAAATATTTTAAATTTCATTCAAAGAAGTTACCTTAGGGCAAAAAAGCTAGTATACATGTTATGTTTCAACTAGTCAATTTGAGCAGAGTAGCAAAACCATTTATTTATATTTTATTCAATATTATTTTTCATTTTTTTATGTGTTCAAATAAATTTTTGAAATAGTATTTTGAGTTTCAACTTTGAAAAATTATTTCACATTTTCCAAACTATGTCATGTTGAATTAATAAAATAATATAATTATGTATTTTAAACTTTTCAAATTTTATTATAGAAAACCTCCAATTAGAAGAGTAATTAAAAATTATAGAGTTTAGAATAAAAAATTTAATATTAATTAAAATTAGTACAAATATTTTGTTAATTAAATTTATAACATACATGAATATATCATTATTTTACTGTATTAATAATAATTTATTACTCTAATAAATTTATTTATTTGGTTATAGTAATTATTTTATGTATATTTAATTATAATAATTACTTTGTGTAATTATTTTTATTAATTTTAAAATTTTATAATGATAAACTAAATTTCTTGCATAATTTTCATTAGCTTTTTAATTTTAATATAATTATTTATTTTAATAATTTTGGATAATATATATTAACAATATTAAATATAAATACTCATTAATTTTAATATTAAATATTTTTAAATTTTAATTTATTTATTTATTTTGATAACTTTATATAATATATATTGATAATATTATATATATAAATTTATTAATTTTAATATTAAAAATATTTAATATTACTCATTTATATAATTTTAATATATTAAAATTATTATTTTAATATATATAAATGTATAATAATAAATTAATCACTTATTATTTACGATTATTACTAGACTAATAGATTAATCTAATAATTCGGCGAATTAACGCTTACTAACTCTAATACTTTATTATATCAAGCTAACTAATCTCTCTCATTTATGAGCTTAGGCTATTGTGATTGTTTTTCATATCAATCCAAATCTTAAATCAAATAAAATTATATCAATTTCAAATTAACCCATTTAATTTAATCTATTTTGACACCTCTAGTAGGAATAGATATTAATTTATTAGTAGGTCACTTGCTTTGTGACCGAATAAGATCGCAATAATATCAAATAATTATAAATAAAATTTTTTAAGTTAATGCACATATGAAATTAATTATATTAAAACTTAATCATATAAAGAGAAAGATTAAAGGCAAAATTTTAAATGCAGACGTACTCTGAAAACCAACATAATGGTTATAAAGTTATATGGATTTAATTATAAAAAGCAGACAAACAATTACAATTTCATAATTAAAGCATTAACATAATTTTGAAACATTGTTAACACTTTATGAAAAAAATTATAAATTTTTTATTTGCATTGCATGGAAGAAAATTTCATCCTCGAAGATTTTCGGGGAAATGAATACATCGATCAACAAAAAACATTCATCCTTCCCGTGGGAATACTTAGGTAACAATGAGACTGAAAAATTGCAAACACATTATAATTCGATGTTATTTGTAAAACTTTGTTACTTATTATACTTGAAATTTAAATTCAAAATTTTAAATATGTAATTTAAGTAAATTATCATTCTTATTATTATAAAAAATAAAATGAAAATTTTTTTAATACACAAAGTATTGTAAATTTAAATTCAAGATATTAAAAAAGAAAATTTTCAAACATAATAGCAAATAATATTGTATTATTAAATAATTAATTATTTAGTAAATAATTTATTACAATAAAAAAAAATTAGTCCACTTGTTTAGTTGAAGGTATTTGTTCAAAACATGGGACTCATATCATATGAGAAGAGATGGTGCCGTTACAAGTAAATCTGACAATCTTAATGCATATCCATTTTTATTTTGACCCATCCATATCTATTCATTTTAACTTTAGGATAAATATGAATTAGATCATTATTGACTAACTGAAATGAAGGTCATATTGAGTTAACTTATAAATAATCATTTATCCATTTATATTTATAGAAAGTAAACTTGTGCATTGTACAAACTAATATTATAAGATAAAAAAATATTATAATAAAATATTTTTAAAATTTTAATATAATTTTAATATTTTTAAAATTAATTATTTGAAATGAAATATTATAATATTTTTATATATGTGAAGATATCAATTTCTTTTATAAAAAAGTAAAATCAAATCTAATTGTCTATACTAAAATTCATATAATTTAGTATTTTTATGGTTAAAACCTAAAAATAATCTCAAAATTACTTTTTTTAATTTTTAAATAAAAATCTTACAATATTACATGTCACATATAATGTTCCATATAACTATACATTAAATTTGTTTGCTATACTATGTAAATATCAACACATTAGTAATATCAATTTTTATTTTCCATGTTATATTTTATAAAATTGAAATTTGATTGTTAATATATATGCAATTTTAAAAGTACAATTTATTATTGTAAAAAAATTCATATAATTTATAATTTATAATTTTTTAATTTTATTATAATGTCTATTTTAAATTAAATAATTTTTATTTAATATATATTAATATTAAAATATTTAATAAACTATATTCAATATTAAAAAATAATTTTAAGAAATTAATGTTTAGAAAATGAGATAAAAATTATAATTTTAAAAAGGAAATAAAAACAAAGAATAAAAATTTTAATAACATAAGTTTGTTTTAAAATAATAACAATAAATATAAAATAATGGTGAAAAATAATGTTAATAACAATGATAAAATATATAATAATAATTTAATGGATAAATAAATGGGTCATGTTAATCATATATACAAGGGTCATAGGTTATTCATGACCTATTTAAAATTTTATATTGGGTTCTAAATAGATTAATAATAACCCATCCACCTTTAATTCAATTCATATCCATTCTAATCCATCTATTTGCCACTTCTAATTACAAGTTAGGCAACCAAAAGTTACGTGTGATCCCACAGAAATTGAAATGTTTGGTTCCTTGGAACGATTCATCTTCTCTCACTTAGCTTTATTTGATTATTGTAAAATTGGATTTAAATATGACATGCTAAAGAGAAGTCAAGATTTTGTGAATCAAATGATCAAGTAAACAAATTTTGCCCTTATTTGATAAACAACTTTTTAAGTAGTTTTTAACTATTTGATTAAAAATTAGTTAATTAACTTACTAAATTAGTTATTTTTTGGTGATTAACTATTTTGAATAACTTATTATTTTCCAAACTGTTAAAACCAAAATGTTGGACAAGCCAGTGTTTCTCCTTAGCTATTTTCCAAATAATATTTATAGGACCAAATTACCTTTATTTCCAAATAATGATAGCTGACTTCCAAGAATGGTGTTTTGGCGCTGGGTTTCTTTGTTTTCATTTTTCCTATTTTGTGTTCCAAAAGCTATACGTGGACCACTCCTAAAATCCAAACAAAGGAAAATAACAAATATTAAATTGATTGATTGTATCATAATATATAATATTAAATATTTCTATAATAGTGTTGCTTTGCGTTGATGAAGAAGTATTTAATATATAATATTAAATATTTCTATAATATTTATTTTTATATAAAAATTAAATAATTATAATTATCAAATTTTTATTGATAAATTTATTAATTATAAAAATTATATTAATTTAATTTTAAAAAATATTTAATATATAATAAATTATAATTATATATTATTTATAAAAAATTTAATCTATTAAATAATATATAAAATTAAAATTATTAAAATAAAAAAATATTTAAATAATTTATAAAATATACTTATATTCTTATTTGTCATTTTACATATAACAACTTATTTTACTAAATATTTTTATTTAAATAACTAATACAATTAGTTGATTAAATCAGCGAATACAATTAATTATAAGTTATTAACTAACACCTAATTAAATCAGCTAATAATTATAATTATTAGTTAATTATCAAATAGGGCTTTTGTTTGGGATGAAATTTAATTGATAAATCAAGTTTATGTTTGGCAGTTTTGCAATTCGAAACTAATTCGATTTATGTAATATTTTTTAATTTTTTATTTTGGAGTTTTTTTTTGTATTTTTTTATCAAGATAGTTTGTCTAATGTGTCTAATTTAAGTGTTTTGCAGAAATTTAAGCGTTTGGTTCCTTAGAGCCATTCATCTTCCCTTACTGTGCTTTCTTTGAATATTCTAAAACCGACGTTTGAAAATGGCATGCTAAAGGGAGGCCAGGTGAGAGAGAAAGAACAGTTCATTTATTACGCAAAATTCACTCGTGTCGCGTATGATTTAGCGCTCACGTGTGTTACATTTTCTAAAATTTCTTAAGTAATTATGCTATCATAGAAGCTGTTTATACTAATTTCTAAATCTTATCTTACTACATTGTCAAAATATGAAAAAATTATTTATATTAACTTATTTGTTATTAAATGAGCATAAATGTTATATTTGAATGAAATTATTGTAGAAAAAGCATCCCCCCAACAGATATTGTGAATAATCAGTAATCTAATTGGGTAAAAGAATATCCAATATATCTAATCTACATGACATTGTAAATGATGCAAAATCATGAATGGTCATAGGGTTTGGAAGCGAGGGGAAAACCCATAGTTATACATAATTTTTTTATTTACAATAATGTTTTATTGGGTTAATATATATAATTTGTACATGCCATTACCATAAAAATGTAAATATACGTTGCCAATTTAATAAAAAGTATATCAATTTTCAATTGATATTTAAATAAATATTATTATATATTAGTTTTGATGTTAATGATGTAATCAATGTGAAAAATTACAATAATATTAATTCTTATAATTAAAATATTGATATCATTTATTCAAAAGAAATATAATATAATAAAATAAGATGTCAATTATCTATAAATAATTAATGTTTATTATAAGAAAATTTATTTTTAGTAATATAATTTTCATATTAGATTCGACGATGAATGAGTCTAAAGGTTCTAAAAATTATTTGGTAATGAATTCTAATTTTAACATAGGCTTCCTAATGTTTAAGTTCATTGAAAAATTAGCAATTAGCATTTTACGAAGAATTATAAGACATCTTGTAGTTTGACCTTGCTTGTAAACCAAAATCACCTTAGGAACATTTATTCATATTCCCATTCTTTTATTGAAGTTTTATTCTAAATGATAATTTTCAAAGGGAAAAAAATTAGGTTGATACTGTTTGCTACAATAAATTGCAACAAGATACCCCAAGGTCATTTTCTTTCATTTAATTCCATCTGTAAATAGTAAATTACCACAAAGTCTAGAAGATCAAACTATACACTTATAACGTGTTTCAAAAATAAAAAACAATTAAAATAGAAACAAGTAAATCCTATTTTATCACCGTGTAGTCACTATGAAGCAACTCGACAAATTGAATGAAACCATCATAGAAATCATAAAAAAAAATTACAACAAATGAACTGAACTAACATTGTATCGTAAGAAATCAACATTTTCAACCTTTAACAACTTTTAACTATTTCCAAATAGTAACTTCATACAAATTAATGTGTCAAAATAGGTCATTAATAGGTAAACCCTACATCCTCTTAAATAATTTTTGTATATGAATTGTCTTAGCCTTAACTTCACAAAAAATGTTATTGTTGCTGTTTGTGTATATATATACATAGTATATATGTTGAAACAAAACCCTTGAAGTCAGAACGATAAACACACATATCACTATTTTATTACATGTTATTATCACTAATCCTATATAATAACTATTTGCACACTTAATTGAAGCATTATTGTGGAGAATCTTCATGTTACTGTTTATATGACAAATAGAAATATAAGAGCACACATATTATTTTGTTTTTGACATCTTATCCATACGGAAGCAAATAGAAACACATTACTTTTTCAATAACAAATAGAAACATGCAATCCAACATGATGTTTATGGATTATATCTCATAAGAACTTTAGTTTTAACTTCATCACTCCATTTTCATTCTAAACATCATAATGAAAGTGATAATAATATGTTATTTTAGCCATTTTACTATTTGTATGATAAAGAGAAGCAAGGAAGCAGCATGTTGCAATGCACTCGTTAACATTGGGCATGTTTTGTGTTCTTTGCCATGTTGTTACTATTTGAATCCCAAACAGTAACATCCAATCCCATATGTTATGTTTTGATTTTTCTCATAAAGAACTTTAGTTTCCACTTGATCAATCCATCTTGAGTCTAAACATCAACATAATAGTCCTCATATTGCTTTTTCATACCTTAATTTAACTCTTCCAATGATGTTATTTTCTAACACTAAATGGTAATCAAATAGTAACACATTGGTTACTATTTGGAGCTACATTCACTAATATGTTATCTTTGGTTAATGTTTCTATTTGGTTTGAAAATAATGACACATTGTTTTCTTGTATTTTTATCGTTAATCATATTTGATTTGTCTATTTATTTTATTTTTTTGATTGATGTTACTATTTTTAGACCAAATAATAACATATCAAATCAAGAAAATAACATGTTACTATTTATTTTGAAAATAGTAATATGCTATTTTTTATTAACTTTTTTGTTAATGATGCTTGATTTGTCAATTTATTTTTAATTTTTGCTTAATGTTATTATTTTTAAATTAAATAGTAACATATTATTTTAATGTCATTTCATCATAATAATGAAAGATAATTACATATCATGTTATGCTTCAAACCTCTACATGTTACTGTTGCATGCAAAATAATAATATGCATAATAATTATTTTTATCACTTTATTTCAATGCACATGTAACAGTTGATGTCACTTTTGGTATGATGTTATTGTTTGCATTGCATGAAACAAGAATATGACATTATCTAGTTTTAGCCTGATTTATGACAAATCTGACTAAGGCATTTTTCCTTAACTTGAGTAGAAAGGTAGCAAAACAACCAAGCAAATAGAAGCAGCTAGATGATACCAGCAATACAAATCCAATCTACTAATGTGTATAAGGTAGATTGATGATCTTCAATTAAGCGAGAGCCATATAAAAATGTTAAAGCAAAACCCTTTATAGCTACTTCTCAATGCCATAATGAGGAAATAGCTTGATCACAGTATGTGCTAGAGGAGCAATCAAGAAATATAGGCAATAATTGCCATCTTCTCATTGAAGCACAATGAATTCATAATTAAGGGCGAACATATGAGCATCGACATACATTAGTGAAGCTTATTTTTGGAATAAGAGATAAAGACCATCTTATTGACATGACATCAAGCAAGAGGCTATAATTAAATTTTGACAATAAATGATTTCATGGCCAAGGATTCTTCACAAAACCAGCAATATTTAATGCACTCCAATGAGCAGTAGGAGGAACATCAAAGATAGATACTCAGGATGTCTCACATCTCATCACACTAATACTGCTAGTAACCTTATTTGTACTAAATAAGGCTTAGACATTGGCTTAGTCTTACTTGAAATACGTTAAAGGCATAGATGACATGGTAGAATATTGGTGGCTTGAACACATACATTAGCAACTGACGAATTCAGTTACAAACAATAGGCTATAAATGTCATGAGTTATGTCATGCTATTGTTAGTAAGTTACTGTTATCTAACTTGTATTAGTTCATATCATTTTTTTTGACATTATATTTATTTATTTCTATTCATTTAATTGCATGTTCTATAGCAGTTTTATTATTAATGAGAATTCATTTATCTGATTATTTTATATTTTTTTATTAATATTACTATTTAGAGATGAAACAATAACATATTATTATTTGGTCTACAAATAATAACCTATTGTTCTTTGATAGTTTAGTTATTAGTGTGACTTAATTTATCAATTTATTTTAAGTTTTTAGTTTATGTTACTGTTTAGACTGTAAATAGTAATGTGTTATTTTTTGGCAATTTTGTTGTTAATAAGAATATATATGTCTAATTATTTTAGGTTTTTATTTTTTAATGAGATTTGATTTATCCATTTATTTTAAATTTTTTGTTCATATTACTATTTGGATCCAAATAGCAACATGTTACTATTTGATTTACAAATAGTAATATGTTGCTATAACGACACTTTATTTGTATATTTATTTTAAGTTTTTATTGATGCTACTATCTAGAAACTAAATAATAATATATTACTGTTTAGCTTGCAAATAGTAATATGTTGTATTTTTAGCAATTTTCTTGTTAATGACATAAAAGGGTCCCCTCTTTTTTACTATATTTTTAAATGCAACTTTTGTTGAAAATAAACCTAGTAATATGTATGTTGTATTATCGATTAATGATACTAATGAGCAACCACTCTTACGTTTTAAGTAATAAACAAAGAACTGTAACCAACAAACGAAGAAACAACCCTTCTTTACACCCTCACACATGAATAATAACACACCTAATACCAATAACAAACAAAAACACAGATTATACCCTTATAACTGAAAGACTCCAAAATTGATGACAACATAACAATAGTAAAATACATAATGAAACATTGAAAAACTATATTAGAGCAATTCGTAGAAATTACACCATTACAACAAAAATAATATGAACTAAAAAATAATGACATATAATAATTGAGGGATTAGCTTCTTAATATATTCTACTAGAGAAACTTCAAAAGTCAAAAGAACAACTATAATAAAATAAACAAACAATAAAAAATCTCACATAAGAAAATGCACAACTCTATAAGCAACTTTTTGACATAACAACGCTAACACACAACCTTAATATGATCATTGACACCTTTGCAAAAGGAAAATGCTAGTCTTGAGAACCAAAACAACCAATTGATACCATAACTTATAGAAATAACTATACAATTGGTTACATAGGAAAAATAGACATGGAATAAGAAGAACAAACTCAAATTGAGCATATACAAAGGTCAATAATAAGAAATATTGAAGTGAAAACAAAAATAATAAAATGCGACATAAAATACACTTACTCAAAACCATATAAAAAGCACAAAAAATAACAACACACATAACAATAAACAACAGTTATTAAGGAGAAGACAGACAAGGGCAAGGAAGGTCCTGTAATCATCTTGAAGAAACCAATTGCAAAGCCTACCAAACAAAAATAAACCAAAAGGCTAACAATCTATTCAAAATTGCTGGCTGCAAAATACCTCCATCAAGGTGTTAAAAAGAAATTACTTCAAGTATAAAAAATAGGAGAAATATTGTAAGTCATGTGCTATTTTATTATTGATTGTTTTGATTAACTTAATATTATTGTTTGGTACTTTAATTAATTTCTACATCTCATCATCATTTGCAAGTCTCTTGTCTGAACATCTCCTTAGTAAGACATGTATATAACATTTGAGGAGTTACTGGATGTGCTCATAGAAAAGTTTATAACATCAAATGTATGGTTCTCCAAAATTTTACAACATTAATGTTTTGTCTTATTCCTTTTATAGTCGTGTTACTGTTTGAAGTAGAAACAGTAAATAAAAGCACTAAACATTTTTAGATTCCAGAACATGATGTCATTATTTGGAGTCCAAACAATAACAAGTAACTCTTCATGTTATTATTTATCATCATTTTACTGATGCTATTATTTTTCTATTTTTATTATACTCATTTTTTAAGTTTGACTTTTTCTTACTGAATTTATCTAACAAAAACTAACCCTTCCAATTTTAAATCATAGATTCCTATATTTTAATGCTTAGCATGGCTAGCACATCCAGCAATAATATTTTTATTTGATAGCTTGTGTTGGGTAAGATCTTAAATTTATTCCCAAATGTGACTTACAAAGAATAATTTGATATTGACTCATATTTAAAATATATTGATAATCTTATGTGACCAACTCATTTCAATTCTTTAAGGAAATAAAGAAAATAAAATTTGTTTAAAAGGTGAAGCAAGCAATAACTAAAGAAATTATTATATTTCCAATAAAATCAACAGGCATCAAGGACTACACAAACCCTAATCATTATACACTACTCATGCTAAATAATGTAGAGTGCAAGTGGACTCATTACAACTCAATGAGGCCTAGAAAAGAAGGAACTACAAACCTATACATTCTCGATGCGAAAATAGTGGTGAATAATGCTTGTATTATGATCAAATACTAACTATTCTACAATTACATTAGCTAATATGTTATTTTTAGTTAATGTTGTTGTTTGGTTTAAAAGTAATAACATGTTGTTTTCTCATAGTTTCATTATTAATTATACTTGATTTATCTATTTATTTTATTTTTTAATTAATGTTACTATTTCCAAATCAAATAGTAACACAATCAACTAGTAATATGTTAGACTAAAAAAATAATGTATTACTATTTGATTTTAAAATAATAACATGTTATTTTTTGATAATTTCATTGTTAATCATATTTGATTTGTCTATTTATTTTATTTTTTAATTCATGTTACTGTTTGGTATGTAGACAATAACATATTTTTTTACATTTTCATTTGTAATCATACTTGATTTGTCTATTTATGTTATTTTTTACTGATACTACTATTTTCAAACCAAACAATAACATGTTAGACCAAGAAACTAACATGTTACTATTTATTTTGAAAATAGTAATATGTTATTTTTTTATCAATTTTGTTATTAATTATGTTTGATTTATCAATTTATTTTTAATTTTTATTTGATGTTACTTTTTCTAAAAAAAATAGTAACATGTTATTTTTTTAACTTGATATCTTATGTAACTTGGTAATTAAATAACAAAAGGACTACTAAGAGGAAAAGAAGAATGAAATCCTTCACAAGAATGAGATAGATATAGAAGTAGAACCAGTAACTATAGAACCACCTTTTAATCTTATATCATACGAAAGGTTACCACAACAATAGTTTTGATTATAAGTAACATCTTTTTTAATAATCCACATGTACCATAATTAAGAGGTACTAAACTGACTTATTCCATAAATTTACAATTTTAGGTAAGATTGTGGCATTTTTGTATGTAAACAAATAGAAGTTATATACATGAATAAAGAATTTAAAGAAGACTTTCCATTAGAATCTATGAGGAATATAGGGCAAAATTAGTGAATAACTTCCTCAGAGATTTCAATCCTTCTAGATGAAGATTCTTTTGTACTTTCCCATTTCTTTATAGGTGAAATTCAATTGTATATAACATTCAGTTATATATAACATGTTAAATTCAATTGTATGTAACATTTAATTATATGTAAATTTAATTATTTATAAATAATTAATAAAAATTCAGCATATTCTTCTTTATAACTTCTTCTAACAATCAAAATTCATTTACCCCTATATTTACAACTTCTACTTTGATCTTACTGTTTGGAACTAAAATAGTAACATAGAAGTAATTGTGTAGTTTTTTCGTTGATGTTACTACTAACACTAATGTTAACTACTAATGTCAACTACTAACAACCAATTGTGTTACTATATTTGAATGACATTACTATTTCTTTTTACAAAGAAAAAGAATCATAAAAGAATACAATTATGCCACAAAAAAACTACATTTAAGTTAGCTCCTTACAACTTTTCTTATTGTGATGTCCTAGTTTACCATATTTTTCGTACCTAATTTTCTTAACACACACATCATTCGACTTAATCCTAATCCTTTTAGGTTTTCCTGTTCATCTTTTTGAAATCAAAGGTAAGATAGTTGCTTTCTCTCTTACATTAACCTCCTTCCTCAACTTGTAAGAATAGGGTGTATGAATTGTTCATAAATCTTTCTATATGTGGTCATGTAGAAATAATCCTCAACAACCTCATTCATGAAAATCCCATATCTTTTGATAGTAGCAATTACAGGAAAATCATCTAGTTGCCATTGGTGATAAGTGCAACTACATTGAGAGATATCGACACACATAGTTGGATCTGTTAACACTTCAAAAATAGTTTTTGATGACTTCCTAACAACTTAATATATGTACTTCCTTAAGTGTAAACCTAATCTCTAAACCTAAACAAGACAAATAACTTTATTCCAATCCAATGATTTGGATCTCTGTTGACCTCCATTTAGCAAACCACTCCATTAGCTTCGAACAAATGTTATGAACTACATTTGTGATTGGTAAATTCTTAGCATCACGAATACAAGAATTGTAAGATTAAGCTACATTTGGTGTTATTTCACCATAACAACAACTAGGGCTAAAAGCACTTGACTAACTTTTAGGTGCAAGCCTCGTAAGAAAATTTTGAGCAATCCGACCTCTTTCACATTTGAAAACTTCCAAGTTCATGTTGAATGCACCAACTGTTGAGGAATATGCACACATTGCAAATAAATGAACTATGTGCTCCCTGAAAGAATTTGAAAATGCAACACCATTGATTCTGTCCTTTAAATTCTGTTTTAAATGAGGAATCTTAGGCTTTGCTTTGAGGAATCCCAAATTATAATAGGAAATAAAAGTCACCTACCAATCTACATCAAGTACTATAAACAACTATGAAAAGAACCACAATCAAATTTCTTGATTTTCATAATCAACCACAACAAAAGCTAAAGGAAACAACCTTGAAAGGAAATAGTCACATTAAATAGAAACATAAGCCATTAAAATAGAAACATGATCCTGCAACATAAGTCATGTTATTGTTTGGATAGAAATAGTAATATCAATAAAAAAATATAATAAATAGACAAATTAATTTTTATTAATAGCAAAACTCATGAAAAATAATAACATTACTTTCATGTTACTATTTTAGTCTCCAAATAGTGACATCAATCTAGTAGCTAAATAAGTACATCTAATTATCAATCCAAAAACAACACTAATGCTTCTATGTTACTATTTAGTCTCTAAACAATCACATTAATAAAACTCAAAATAAAACATTTAGATAAAGGGATATTCTAAAAAAATACCAATAAAATAAAAAATTCATGTTATTGTTTTCAAACCAAACAGTAATAAAGGATGCTATCTTACTGTATGGCCTCCAAATAGTAACTCTAATTAAATAGGGTAAACAAAATCATTCTTAAACCATACGCAATAAACTTAAAATGAAAAGAATTCACCTTGATTGCCATCCTTATCGATAACTAATAGGATGATCCCCTTAAACCTGGATTTTAAAAAAGTCTCATTAATAAAAAAAAAGGTATGTAAAATATGAATCTTTCAATACAAGTATAAAATATGATAAACATCCTTTGGAATCTCCTATTACTACCATCCATATCCACCATAATGCAGTTACCAAGATTCACTTCATTCATAGAATATACATACTAATTGATTTGGTTGAAAGAGTCATCAAAATCACTAAATACCATACCTTTTACTTTCTTCATTACATGCCATGCCTTGTAATAGAGAATTATCAATCCATAATTATTTTGAAAATAATTTACAACTTCATTAGCTGACAAAGATGGGGATCCCCTAATTAAATCTATGACTAATTCAGAAATCAATTTGGATCCTATCTTATTTAAAGTTGAATTATTTAACACGAGACCTCAAGTGTGATGATTCAGTAACTTCTTAATATGGAAAAAACCATTCACCTTGCACAATGAAGCAGTCATAACCCACTCACAACCTTCCTCGTACTTTTTTGAGCATATAGCTACTACCTTTATTTTTATATTTTTAACATAATCAAATAAAAAACCTCTCTCAATGAATACTTATACAATACATTCTTAAACTCAACAACACCACTAAAGACCTATGACTAACATGGTTAACTGCACCTAACCATGAATCAAATAATAAAACTTTCTCACTGTTTGAAGAACATAAACTTATAACCAAAGCCCCATCACACTCCATCATATTCAAAATAGTAACCTGTCCTTCTAAAATAGCAACATCATTATAGAGCAAATGTAATACAGAATTTAAAGTAATATTAACACTCAGATCTATATATTTCAAATCCAAAATACAAACCAAGTCAATCATATTTTTCAATTTTAACTTATTTATCAGCAAATAAATAGGATGGTCGGGAAGAGAATAGGATAGAGAAAAATTACTAGCAAATAAATTTTTAAAATTTACAAATATCATCTAAACTAAATCATCATAATCTATATCAATATTAATCTTCAATACCACAATTTCACTCCTACACTTACAAATAAGCAACAAATACTATTTCATTAATAAAAAAACATAATTACCTAATTACAATGCAATAAAAAAAGAAGTGATCTACCAAGACAATGTTGATTGGAAAACAAAGGAATTCAATCAATCATAAATATCAAACAAGTATCAAGATCCAAAATAGACACACAAGCATTAAAACTAGATGGAAAACAACAAAAAATCTCACATAAAAAGGATAAGAATGGAAGATAATTTTTGGAAATATAATAGTAATAATTTATAAAATCGGTACCTTCTTTGAAATAAAGATTAGCATTAGCACCTTTTTGAAATGAAGTTTATGAAGTGGTACCACAATGCATTTTATTAATTTTCAAAAACTAAAGAAGTTAGGTTGTATTTCATGATATGTACTTGCTCTATTGATCAAGGTGATTTTATAAGGAATAATAACATATATTAAAGTAGGTTTCAATATCTTCATCCATGGTTCATGTTTCTAAACACACTATCATAAATTTAATATGTTTAGCCTAATTTGACAATTTGAAACTTCTAAGTCATACATCTAAATGCTAGATTAGCCTTTGAAACTAACTTTATCACACTTCAATTTTAAGCATATAATCTATGTAGGCTACTATCACACAAGATAACCTTCTACAAGTCTATATATTACTCTTGAAATTCTGACATCATTAAAATAAAGCTTTAAATATAGATTTTATTATACATTAACAAAAAGGAGATTTGGACTTAGAATCTTTAATATTAGTATACTATCGAAGTCCTTTAATTGACAATAGACCACCATCTAGTAGTTTTTTCCTTAATACTTATACCAATCTCTTATGCATAAATTCTAACTATTTCAAATTCTACAAACATTCAAAAAAATATTTTAGGCATTACAATCTTGTACATAAAAAATGTTCGCACAATTATGGTTAAAATTTATCTTGTTTTAAGTGAGTATAATTTTTTTGTACTATTGGGTAATATCAAAATATTTTGAATAGAGAATTTACAAATTTATCCTTAGATATTGGAAATTCTATTTGTCCAAAGTTGAAAATTATTAAAATTTATCTTTCCTATTTATTCAAGTATCTTTCTTAAAAACTAACTTGGCCAATGATCAAAGTTGATCATCACTACACAAATTAAATGAAAGGATGATACTTAGAGTCACACCAAATTGGGATAGGCATGGTGGATCAAGCACTTCCACAATACCTTTGAGCATTTTAGTAACCTTTCTCATGGTGGGTCTATTAGTAGAATCTTCTTATATGCACTAAATAGAAATCTTCATTAGCATCTCTAGATTCTTCCAATCACCCAATGCCTTTTTATCATTTCTAACTATTGAACCAAGAGTGCCTTCTTTGTAGCAATTATAAGCCCAATCCATCAAAATTGCTTTCTTTTCATTGTTTGACTCCTTATCCACACTCTTATTGTAATATATGATCTTATGTAGTAGCACACCAAAGCTATAGACATTAACTTTGGCTATGATTAGTGTTAGGAAAAATTACTAGGGTAATACATAGTGAAAAAAATTAAATTATTCATTGGGATTGATTTTTCGCACATGTATAAAAAATATCACTAGGAATATTGTAAAAAAGAATTAGGATATTAGTAATTTTTAACTTGGAAAATGACGTGATCCCCAAGTGCACAGGTTTAGTCGAGTTATAGTATAAAAGATATCGTCTCTACAGGGATTGAATGTTGAATACTAACTGAATTTCGAGGTAAATTATCTAGGTGTACCGATTGATATTGTGAATCAAAGGTAAAATGCAAAACAGAGCTTAGTTATTAAAAAGATTTAATTCAAACGAGATGAAAGCGTACTCAGCTTTAAGGTTCCCTTGTACATTTCATTATGGAATGAAGATAATCCTCTAACTTGATTTACTGTTAATTTAGATTGTTGGATTACAAAAAATAAGTTATACTTCATTGCAAGGCTACTAGCTACTAACCAAAGATTAAGTGCCCAGAATTTCTCTAGTAATCACTCATCTAGATTGCATTAACATTGCTTTAGAATCCATTCTTAGATATTTCATCCTGTGCAAAAGAATCCAATTAGCTTAATTCCTAAGTTTAATTGATATTCCCAATGATAATGCAAGGTTCGATTAATTAATTGGTCATTCCAACCTAGAATTAACTAATCTATCACACAAATCCAATATTCCGAAAGTATTGGTTTGTTCAAGTACAAAATAGCATAATCAAATCATTAATCAACAGTAAATCAAGCTAGATTATATAAAAATCAATTCCATAAATCCATGAACAAGTTTACCCCTAGTTGAGCACTAGGGTTTAGTGTAAAGTCATTGCACAATTAGCAGAAAATCAGAAAACAGAGAGAGGAATCAAACAAATCATGAAGCTCTAAAAATTCCTTGCTTGAATCTTCAATCCTTTGCTTGAATCCACGGTTAGCAGTTGCCCTTGGTGAGTTTTGGTCTCTCCTAGGGTTTCTACTCACGGCTCCCCTTTCAAATTTTCGATTCTCCTCTTCTTCTTTCTAATTTTTCGCACAAAACTTATACGGGTAATGTACATGGGGTATGACACGTCCCGTGTTGTACCCCGTGTTTCTCTGCGAAGGTTGAGCAGCATGATACATGGGGTATGACACCCCCCGTGTTTACTTACGGAGTGTCAGGCAGTATGGTACATGAGGTATGACACGGCTCATGTTAATCCCTGTGTTCTTCTGCGAGCAACTCAATGAAGTTTCGAAGCATTCTAGAAGGAAACATGTCCTTCGACACGGGGTTCCTATACCCCGTGTTCTTTGCCAGGTGAGTAACTTTGTTTCGATTCTCCACAATTTGCACGGTTTTGACTCCGAATCCTTTTCTACTGCTCAAATGTGTCACTTTAAAACCTAAAAACAAAATATTAAGCATTTAAGTACCCTTTTTCAATTAATTTGCACAAGATACTAAGTAAATGAGTGATAAAACACATAGAATTTAAGTGAAATTGTGCATTTATCAGAAAACCCCTCAATGTGAGAGTAAAAATCATAGAACTTAGTTCAGTAAAAAAATTCACTAATAAAATAATGGACATAATGATAATGTCCTCTTAGAAATTTTAGAAAAAAACCAATATAAAAATCTTTACTAAAATAGGTAAAATTCTTAACAAAATTAATACAATAATTAACATAAATTATTATGCAAAACTAGCTAATAAAAGAAAAGAAAATTAGTAGAAAAATATGCACAATATTGCCTAAATTGCTAGCAATAACATACTCAAATTTGATGTAAATCTAAGTAAATATTATGATGAATCTTCTGGTAGAATTTGGTAAAATTGTATAAAAAAACTTCTGCATCATCCTACATAGCAAAAGTGGACCAATTTCATAACATGTAATTCAAGGCTTCCTTATTTTTCAAATTCCACACACATGGAATCCTATGACTCATGTCTTTACCTTCCTTTATATATATATATACAAGGATTCCTAATCTTAATTAAACATGGAATGTCAAAGCAATCCTTAGAGAAAAAGGATTTTCCTTTTTCTTTATAAAAAAGAAGGCCCAATGCACGAGGCTCCCACCTAGTGGGGTTTGGGGAGGGTAGAATGTATGCAACTTTACTCTCATAATTGGAAAGACTATTCCTAGGATTTGAACTCATGGCATTTAGGTTACAAAGCAACAACTTTATTGTTATGCCAAGGCTCACCTTCTAAATAACCAAGATTTGCCTTTTTCTTCATAAAGAGAAAAAAAAATAAAACTTTTACATGTTATATGAGACTCCTTCTTCAATTCCATTTTTTTTATGGAACCCAATCTTCAACCATATAAATGTACAAAGCTGTGAAGGCTTTTTTGACACTAATCCAAATCTTGGCTTTTAAAACCTAAATAGGGGTAATTATACAATAGCCCAAATGCCTTCCCTTTTTTTCCTTTATATAAAATAACAAAATAATAAATATAGGTAAACTATAGGTCCACTTAGGAAGAGCCCACCACTAACAAATCTCTCCTTTCTAACTAAATGGGGAATATTGTTATTCTGGCTATTAAGCAATATGCTTCAAAATTTTCTTTTAGCAAAGGTTTTGTTAACATATTAGTATCATTATCATCTATATAAACTTTTTCAAGTTCTAGTAACTTATCACTGAATACATCACATATCCAGTAATAATGAACATCAATATATTTCGACCTTGCATGGAAAGCAGAATTTTTACCAAGATGTAATGATCTTGCTTAAATTCAAGTTCTTGAAGGAACTTCTTCATTCATAGCAACTTTTTACATGCTTTAGTTGCTACAATAAATTTTGCCTTTATTGTTGAGAAAGCAACACACTTTTGTAATCTACATTACCATGCCATAACTCTATTTGCAAACTTAATCAAACAATTAAAAGTAAACTTATGAAAATTAATATTTCTAGCTAAGTTTACATCAGTAAAATCAATTAGTAAAGGTTTTTCATCTTTAAAACATAGGCTCAAATTAGTTTTATCTCAAAGATATCTCATAATCTATTTTACACCATTCTAATATTCTTTACTTAGATTTGATAGAAAATGACTTACTGTAATAACAACATAAACAATGGTAGGTCTAGTACATATCGTGGCATACACTAAATTTCAAACTACTGAGGCATAACGAATTCTTTTCATATCTTGTTGTTCTTTATTTGTACTTGGACATTATTTGATACTCAATTTAAAGTGAATAGCAAGAGGACTTAAAATAGCTTTGACATTTTACATACTAAATCTTTGAAGTACCTTTTCAAGATACTTTTCTTGTAACAAATAAAGCTTTCTTGTATCTCTATCTCAAGTAATCATCATGCCTAACATCTATTTGGCTTGAACCAAATCTTTCATGATAAGAAAACTTACTCAATTGTTTCTTTAATTCAGTAATTCTCACAACATTCTTGCTAACAATTAAAACGTCATTAATATAAAGCAAAAGAATGATAAAATTATCATTAGAGAATTTTTAAACAAACACATAATAATCAAATATTCTCTTATGGTAACCTTGCTCCCCTATAACTAACTTAAACTTCTTATACCATTGTCTAGGAGCCTGCTTTAACCTATAAAAACTCTTTCTCAATTTGCATACATAGTGTTCTTTTCCTTTTACTTCAAAGCCCTCTACTTGCTCCATGTAAATCTCTTTTTCTAAATTACCATGAAAAAAAGTTATCTTCACATCTATCTATTCAATTTCCAAATCAAGATTAGCTACTAAGCTAAGCATTGTATGAATAAAAGACATCTTCACAACAAAAGAAAATTTTCATTAAAATCAATTCCTTTTTTTATTGAATTTTTTCATAACCAATCTAGCTTTATATTAAGGCTTAAAGTTATTTTCTTCATTCTTTATTTTATACACCCACTTATTGTTCAAGACTTTCATGCCTTTTGATAATTTTACTAACTCGTAGGTGTGAGTTTTCTATAAAAATTTTATTTCATCTTACATAGCTTCAATTTATTCACTTTTATGTTCATTTTCCATGGCCTTATCATAACATTCTAGCTTTCCCCCATCAGTCTAAAGAGCAAACACATCTTTAATATACCTTATAGAAAATTGTCTAATTCTAGTGGATCTTTTAAGTGCAACAACTAGAGCTACTAGTGTTAGTTGTTTATTATTGTCATTTTGTATAGAGTCATCTACATCATTCTCAAAATTATGAGCTTTAATTATATCCTACTCCACTCTTGGATGAACAATATCCAAGTTAGGTGATGGTTCATTGTGTTGAGGTACCACCATTTCTTTCTTATTAATGTCTTTCAATGTTTGGTATTCCACAAACATAATATTTTTGTTTCTGATCAAATTATTTTCAAAAGGATGATAAAATTTTTAGCCAAATTCATCTTCAACATAACCTAGAAATATGTACTGCTTTATCTTCAAATTAAGCTTAGATCTCTCATCTATATGAATATACACAAATGCTTTACATTTAAAAATTTGTAAATGATCATAAGAAACATTCTTAGCTGACTAAACCTTTTTTAGCACTTCAAATTGCAAAGGAACATATGGAGAGTGATTCAAAAGATGCACAATTCTACTTAATACTTCAGCCTAAAAATTTTTTGATAGGCCAATATGTGAAAGCAAATGTCTAATTCTCTCACCTAATATTCTGTTTATCTTTTCAGCTAGGTCATTCAACTAAGGAGTCTTTGATGATATTTTTTTAATATATAATACCTTGTTCTTTGCAATAAGCATTAAAATATCTTGAATATTCACCTCATTGTTAATGTGTATGCATTTCAACTTCTTCCTTATCTCTCCTTCAACTAAAGCGTAGAATTATTTAAATACCCCAAACACTTGATCTTTTGTCTTCATTATGTATACTCATACCTTTCTTAGGTGATCATCAATAAGCGTAACAAAATAAAGCAAACCACCAAGTGTCCTTGTAAATATAGGACCACACATATCAGAATGCACCAACTCAAATATCTTTAATTTTCTAGAAGATAGATGACTTTTAAAAGTTACTCTATTTCATTTTCTAAATAAACAATGATCACACCTTTGTAAATGTAAACTTTTCACTCTATATAATGCATCTCTTTTAGCTAAAATAGCAATCCTTTTTTAACTTATATGACATAACCTTTTATACCGTAACTCAGTTTCATCACTTAACTTTGTAAGAATTAACAATATCTTGAACAATTTTTTCTTGAGTTAGAAAAGGTATAGAATACCTTGAGGCTTTAGCCATAACCATAGAACCCTTGGTAAGCTTCCATTAGTCACATAAGAAGAAATTATCATAGCATTCCTTATAAAGTTTACCTACACAGAGTAGGTCTAGTTGAATATCTAGAATATGTTTCATACTCTTGAGGGTTAATCTGATTCCATTAGATGTTTTTAGAATGACATTACTAATGCTAGCACACTTTACTATACCTTCATAAACTAATCTTACATCTCTAAAATCACCAGGAATATAAGATGAAAAAATGTCCTTTTTATATGTAATATGGGTGGAGACACGACTATTAACTGCCCAACTGGTTACATTCTCTGCAAGGTTGATGATATCATTTTCATGGACAAAAAGAAATTGATCAACAGTTATATTAGCCTAGTCTTCATCACTTTCATCTTCTTCACTATTCAAAAATACTCTTTTACTTGTATTAGTCTCCATATTTACATAAGTAGAATTTACTAGAACTTAAACTTTGACACTATTTGTTGGGAAAAATTACCAGAGTAATACATAATAAAAAAATTAAATTATTCACTTAAATTAACTTTTCCCACATGTATAATAAAATATATCATAAGAAATATTACAAGAAAAATAAATCAAAAGACTAATAATTTTTAACATGGAAAACTCCTCAATTTGAAAGTGAAAATTATGGGACCTAATTTAGTAAAAAAATTTCACTAATAAAATAATGGATACAATGATAATGTCCTTTTAGAAATTTTAGGAAACAATTAGTATATAACTCTTCACCAAAATAGGTAGAATTCTTAACAAAATCAACACAATAATTAACATGAATTATTGTACAAAACTAGCTAATAGAAGAGAAGAAAATTAGTAGAAAAATATGTATAATACTGCCTAAATTACTAACAATAACATTCCCAAATTTAATTCGAATTTGAGTAAATATAATGATAAATCTTTTGCACAATTTAGCAAAATTATATAAAAAAATTTTTACGTCATCTTGTGTTGTAAAAGTTGACCAATTTTCCTCCTCACATAGTACGTAATTCAAGGCTTCCTTATTTTTCAAATTCCATATGCATAGAATCCTATAACTCATATATATATATATACATACATACATACATACAAACATACACATGCAAATTCTTGATCTTAATTAAACATGGAATGCTAGACCAATCCTTAAAGAAAATGGATTTATCTTTTTCTTCATAAAGAGAAAAAAAATAAAACTCTTATATGTCGTATGAGACTCCTTCTTCAATTACACTTTTTTTTTATGGATTCTAATCTTTGGCCATATAAACATACAAAGCCATGAAGGCATTTTTGACACTGAACCAAATTTTAGCTTTTTAAAGCACAAATAAGGCTAATTACAAAACAACCCTAATGCCTCCTTTTTTTATCTTTTATATTTTTTATTCTTTATATAAAATAATAAATAAATATAAATAAATTAGAGGTTCATTTAGGAGGAACCTGCCAGTAATATTTAACATATTTCTAAACCATTCAAGTGCAATGTATACTCTAGTTCCTCTTATGGTTGTGCTTGTTTGGCTTTGATTCATGTTCAAAAGCTTGGCCAGTCCAAAATTTAAGATTCGAGCATTATAGCAATCATCAAGAAGTATATTCTGAGGCTTTATGTCATAATGAATGAGCTAGGAGATGCATTCTTCATGTAAGTAAAGAAGGCCTCTTGTTACCCTAATGTAATTTAAAGACGAGTTTTGACTCATTGAAAATAAGACTTGCCAATGTACCATTGCCTATATACTTATACATTAGTAATCGTTCAGATCCATCTTCATAAAATCCAAGCAATCAAACAAGATTCTTATGGTGTATCCTATGTTGCACAAGTGCCATACCTGATTTGGGTGCGATATGATATGGATGTGAGGATATAACAATTTTTTTAAAAAACTAGGATACGATATGTCTAGGATACATTGAAGAAATATAAAAATTTTACATAAAACATTAAATTTGGATAACTAGAAGATACATTGAAAAAATATATAAATTTTACATAAAACGTTAAATTTGGATAACTAGAAGATACATTATCATTAAACATCATCGAAATAGTTATGTTGTCATGTTTTCTCTTTAAATACATTTCAACGCCATCTATTAATGTACTAAAAAATAGACTCCTGCTACTGTCCTATCAATACAAACAAATTTCTGTAGCATATCTATCAATTTTACTAATAAAAGCATAAATATTTCTAGCTACTACCCTTTTTACTATGTACTAGTAGTTAAAAGGGCATAATAAAAAAAATTTAGCAGCTATAATGTCAAATATCCCTACTATCAATAAAATGAACCATATATATATATATACACATATAATATTATAATATTATATATATATATATATATATATAATATTATAATATATATTTATATATATATTATCCTAAATATCATGGCATACTATCACTATTAACAGCAACATTATCAATTTCATCTTCTCCTTGACCATCATCTATAAAAAGCATTGCTTCCATATTTGGTTCATCAAGAGACAAAGTTACCACCTAAAGAAATCTAAGTGATTCATCAATTGGACACCATGATTTTTCATTAATATCCTAGTTTTTTGTTTCTCCATGTGAACAAGCTTCATTTTTTCTAGATAAGAATCAAAGATTGGTATGGACATATACTAAATCTTTTGCTCTTTTTGGATTCATCTTGTTTCTTTTCATAGAATGGATGAATGAATAAGTACTCCAATTTCTCTCACAACAAGATGAAGAACAAGGTTATACAAGAAGCTTCAAGGCTAGTTTTTGAAGTGAAGGTGCAAAAGATCCATACATTACCAACCAAGATTTGGGATCTAATTGCCACCTATCTTCAATAGAATTAGAAAATTCAAAATCTTCAATATAAGAAAAGAATTTAGTGAACTCTAAAGAAGTTATTTTTTTATCTTCAGGATTTAGGAAAATATCTTCTCAAACATTTATTTCTCTCCCTAGAAAACTCTTAATCTTAGTGAGAAGCCATTCTATTGGGTGCCTTCCTAAACCATCCATCACTATAATACCTATATAAGTTGAAAAAAAATGTCATAAATTATATAAACCATACACTACACTACACATAAATCATCATTAGAAATTCATGTAAATATACCTTAGGTTTAATAAGTGAGCCTTTACAATAAAGTGAAATGGAACTCTTTGTTCATCTATCAATGAGAATTGTATACAACACTTCATAGAAAGATGATGCCTCATTTTCTTTCTTTCCTTCATGCCTATAAATGATAGCCTTCACCTTTTCTATCATAGTGTCCCATATATCATACACTAGGTGTAAAGTAGGTTGATTAGTATCACATAATCTAAGCACCTCATATATAGGCTTAGTAAATGCAAGGATGTAATTAATTTATCCCACCATAAATCATTTAATATGAAATCTTTCATAGTTTGAGCTTTCCTAACACCATCCTCCTTATAAGAATTCCATTGGTTACTAATGACTATATTTAACAAACCACACTTTAAAAGTTTAAATTTTCTAAGCATCACTATAACTAATGCAAAGCATGTTTCAGCAACAGAAAGTAATTTTAGGGAGGAAAATTCAATAAAGATCTAATCTCATTAAATGATTCTTGATAAAATTTCTAATAAAAAACACATCATCAGCTACTTCAATAATCCAATGATATTTAGCATGTACATTCTTATTTCTTTCAGTGTTTTTGGCTACATATATATTCTTCAATGCAAGATTAAGTGTATGAACTACACATGAAGTCCAAAAGATGTGTGGGAAATCAACCTCAATTAACAATCCTACTACCTTACAAACAGGTTCATTGTCAATTATTATTTAGACAATATTTTGATGCCTCACCTCATTGATTACATTTCTAATTAGGCTAGCTATATAATACTTATCTTTGTATTCCTTGGAACCATCTATAGCCTTTAAGAAAATAAAACCCCTTTCATTTGTAGCTATAAAATTAATTAAAGGTCTTTTTTAAGAGTCTATCCAACCATTAATGACAAGACTAACTCTTTTAGAATTCTAAAGAGTTTTGATAAGTTGCAGCAACCTCTCAATATCAACCTTCTCTTATTGTAGCAAAGTTATTTTAAAAACATTGTATCCAGAAGGGATGAAACCATTCAAATTATGACTTGTAGCAAAGCAATATGAAAAGACATAATAGGGGTTTCTAGTTAAGTTAAAAGGTAAGCCGACACTATAAAATAACTTAGCAATAGCTTCTCTTAAGTGATTTCTATCCTCCACTTTGAATGTGCTTGTTATAGGGTTAAATTTCCTTCTAATCTATATAGGTTCTTGAGATTTATTTTCAGTAAGCAGTGACACATTTTTTCTCTTTACTCTATTCTCAAGTTGCTCAGAAATTATTTTTAATTTAGCTAAATATTCTACATTAATTTAAGAACATATTGAAACTCCAATACCACTAATTCTAAGCATGTGAGCTTTCACTCTAGAGTATGATCTAGTCATTTCCTTCTAATAAAAATTACATGCCCAAAGCTTGTTTCCTCCCCCACTTAGTTTCTTATTGCTTGCTAATATTGTCATATAAGATCAAAGAGGAGCATTATCATTAGATATTTCAGAAAAAGCAAACTTACTTGTTTTCAGGTTAGTAAAACTTCTATCATTATTAGTATTGTTTATTCTATTTTTGCCTAAAAATTTTAATCTTCACTATTGCTGATGGATGCTGAAAGCTACACCAACCTTACTTTGTCAATGTTGTCACACCAATCTTGCTAACGAATAGACAAAGAAATCCTAAAAGGAGCAAGACATTCTACAATCATTTTTCCAATAGAAAGTTAAGGATTTTTATTCTATAACTCTATTTGTACAATATTTATTATGGATGATAGACCGACAGTAAAACCCGTATTTGAAAAAAAAACAGAAATAAATATTTCAAGTATGCAAGAGCACTAGCAATCCTGACACATAAGAAACGTAAAAGTAATCTAAATTTTTATATCCCCAAATACAACAGTTATTGCTAATATCGCAAGTGAAAATATAAAATAAAATAAAATTAAACCTAAAAGAAATAACTAACTGGGATTGAAACGGCAATAGTAGCACCATCAATAACTAGCCAAAACCATAAGGTTCAACATAATAGAATTATGAGGGATAAAATACTTGAATACTCTTTTTTTTTAAACAATTTACCGGTTTGCTGTTTCTTCGAAACTAAATACCAAAATGCACATTAAGGGCTTGAGGGCGCTATATCATTTGGCATTTTTGGCCTGAGGGCGCCATATCATATGGCGTTTCCGGGAGTGGCTGAAGGCGCCATGTTGAATGGCGCCTTCGAAACAAGCTGGGAGGCGCCTTTCAACATGGCGCCCCCATGCTTGAATTTTTTCAAATTTTTTTAGGAGGCGCCATTTGATCTGGCGCCTCCCTCCCTATATATTCCCCACTCCAGCAACCGCACAGCCGCACCCACAAAGAAACCTAATTCAGCTTCAAGCGTCTCTGCATCAACTACTCTTCTCTTCTTACTTCGCAGCCATTGTTAGTTTTTTTTATATTTTCATCCATAAATTCTCATCTTTTGTTGAATCTGTAAATCTCATCCGGCAACATTTACTTCTTTGGAGTAGATCTGGTCTTCTTTTCTTGCTCTTTATTGGTTAGTATTTTTTAACTTTTATATTTATATAGTGGTAGAAAAATTTATAATTTATGTTGATTATTATGATTTGTGATATGAAATTTAAGAAAAGTTATAGAAATTTATATGATCTGTGATAGTTTGTGATTTGTGCTGATTAATTTTTTTATAATTTCTGTGTGTATGTTATAATTCTTATTAATTATAATGAGAATATATTTTATAATAGGAGAAGATTTTTTATTTTATGTTAATTATTATAATTTAGAATTTAGAAAAAAATTGTGCAAATTTAAATGTTCTGTAATAGTTTGTGATTTTTACTAGTTAGTTTTTTTATAATTTGTGTATTTATATCATAATTTTTTTTACTTATTATAAGAATATATTTTACATTGGGAGAGAAATTGTTATTTTATGTTGATTATTATGATTAATGCTGTGAAGTTATGATATAGGATTTAAGAAAAAAATTGAAAAAATTTATATGATTTGTGATAGTTTGTAATTTTAAAAGAAGAACAAAGGGGATAAAGAAAAGTATTTTAGAATAAAATTTACATTCTAGGTAAAAATTATTTTTAGATACATTTAAAATATAAAATTTTTAAGGATGTAGAATATGATAAAAATAAGAATATTTTTATTAAGTGTTCATTACTACAAGGATATATTATCCTATTAATTAATATTTTTATATTAATTTTAGAGTAATATATGTCAGAATAAGTAAATATCAATTGAGGGTATTTTGTAAAAATTTGACATTTTATGCATTATTTCTATTTATTTTATATTTTGTTGTACATTTTTGTTATTCTTTTTTGTTAACTCATGTTATTTAAACCACACACACCAATATTTTATAACAGTAAGATATATTAGTTATTTAATTATAAATGTATTCTATATAAATTAAATAATTCATTTAATTAATTAATCTATTATAGAGTCAATTTTTTTATTATTTTATACTGTATGTATTAGAAATGAGAATTTACTCTATCGTATTCTATTTATATGTACTCGTATTGTCTGTGGTTTAAAATACCATCATCATTAATTAACATAAATATAATAAGTTATAATTCTTTAGCTTATTATAATATTTTAAATAAATTAAAGCTCTAATATACTTTTTATTATTAAAAATTATTAATTTTATATTATATTTTTAAATAAAATACTTAGTAATTAAATTAAATGTTATTTAATTTTGAAATACATCAACTAAGATTTCTCCAAGGGTGTGTAGTTCGTACATTAATTTTTCCTAGTTTAATCCACTTTGTTTAATTTGTTCCTTTATTTTTTCAATCATTCTATTAGAAGTTCAAATGCAATATAATGAATAATATAAATATAGTACAATTTTTTTTGACATAAAATTATTTTTAATAATTAAATAAATTATTTAATAAAATTAATTGATTACATATTTAATTTTTAACACTTATTACTTTACCTTTCACATAACACTTCTCCTTTTTTAATCTATTTGGCTATAATTTTTCTTATTTTGCATTATATTATTCACGATTTAAATAATAAGATAATTACATAATATAATATTGACATAATAAAACATATTTAAGTTTTGTGTAAAAATAATTTTAAAAAATTAATGTTATGGGAAGCGTTAATTGAAATAATTAATTATATATCCCAGTTCTAATAAAAGTATTTAAGAATAAAAATTAATATACAAGGAAAAATTTACAAATATTGACCTGATGGAAAAATTCAAACCCTAAAATTAAATATACGTCAATAAAATTTTATGTATGCTACTGTTTTTGTTTCTTTTATATATTATCTTGCAAAGTATATTTAATTTAGCGTGATCTTTGTATAATTTTTGTAATGATACAATAATACGTAATAATTTTCACTTAGAAATTAAAGTTATTAAAATATCTAACAAATTTTTCTTTCATGCAGAGACCTTTTTCTGTTTGCTTTTCCTAATACTTACCGGTTAGTATTTTATAAATTTTGTGCTTATTTTATAACTTTTATTAGTCATCATGAAAATATCTTTTACAGTGGTAGAGAAATTTGTTTAAGCTATTATGATGTAAATAATATAAGTTTTTTATTTTATCTTGATTATAATGGCCTACAATGTCAAATTATGATGTGTGAAAAATTTGTAGAAATTTATATGTACTGTGTTAGGTTGCGCTATTAAAGGAAGAAAAAATGAGATAAAGAAATGTGTCCTAAAAAGGTTTTAGGCTCTAGGTGAAAGTTATATTTAGAGAAATTTTTTATGTGAAATTTTAATAAACTGTAAGAGAGGTAATAAAAACAAATTTTAGGATATGTGGATGTAACCAGAAGTCAGTGCATGTAAAAAAGAATCCATTGTAATCTAAATAAAAATATAGAAACAGTAATGTGTAAATAATTTTAGTTGCTGTTTAGTAATAGGTGTGAAGGGAGTAGGTTATCGTGAAAATAGAAAATGTAGTATACTGGAAATATTTCTCTATTTAATTAGTATACGTTGTGCTGAATAAACAAAAAAAAATGACAAATTATGAATGAGTGTAGAAGTAGCTTCAGAACTTGCGGGAAATAAATGTCGGCCTATAAAGGTCGGAATGGATTTGACTTGCAAGGGTAGATTATTATTTACTATTAACTAAGTACATTACAAAAATAGAAAAATATTCTATTCATTTTTGCTTGTAATATTGAATACTGGTTGATTCGTCTGTAAGAACAAAAATTATCCAATGATTGAGTGATGACTATGAAGAAAAGTTTGCAGTGAATATTTTGGAGCTAGAAGTAACGAGATGAAGAAAAGTTTAATTTCTTTTATATATTCAAATAGTACAATGATTGAGGGATCGATGAGAGTAATGTACGATGGACCTCCCCCAAAGGCATTAAAGTTGAAAGGATGCAGCATTATGGATGTCTTGCGCGAGAGAATTCATGCCCGACTGAAGCTTCACCAAGATCAAACTATGGGGAAAATTATTTACAGGTTTCCACAACATCAAACAGAGGCTCAGTACATGGCATACGAATTGGACGACGATGAAGACTTGGTATGTGCGATAGCAAGCTACGAACAACATCCAACGATGACATCCATGGAATTGTACGTGGACGTGATCACATCCGAATTGCGCACTGCCAACCTTGGTTTTGATGAAAGAGTTCCAAGAACTGCACCACCCGTGGATCCAGCGGCTTATGTCAACACTGGTTGTTCGATGGTGCAGGAAGGCCCTCCTTACACAGGTGGATATGAGTTCCACATTTCTGATAGTTATACTCCTGCGTTGGACTCATCTGTTGCAGGTGTTTTCCCGGTAAATGCACCACATACCTTGATAGGTTCATCAAGTGCCTTGTCGGTCGTACAGGAAGAATCTTTCGATCCCGTATTAATGGATGCCCACCTAGAGTCTGGTTTTGAAGACGATGAGGTGTCCTGCAGTAGCGGTGACGATCGTGACACTGATGACGAAGAACGTGCGACTACACATGGAGATAGTGTACCAACGCGGTGTGTGAGGAGTGGTAATGCTGCACAAACATCATATGGTGTCCCCCAAGCTACTGTCTTCTCTCACATTGATTGGGATGCCATACGAAATTCAAATGAATTTTTGGAAATAATGAAACCAACCTATGATTACGACATGGAGGAATTACAGGTTGGGCAAGAGTTCGATTGCAAGGAGGCTTTAATTGCTGCAACCAAGCATTACCACATCAAAAGGCACCACAATTATTACACGGAGGAGTCGGATACCAGAAGATTAAGCGTGAAGTGTGATAAATTTGGGGACCAATGCAATTTCCACCTCAGAGCGGCGAAACTGAAGAATTGTAACAGTTGGACCATAACTAGATTTTCAGGGCCCCACACATGTGTTAATGCCAGTTTGACACAAGACCACAAGTCTCTGGACTCCGAGTATATCAGTTCCCTAATACTGGAGATGATTAAAATGAAGCAAGATGTTCCAATCTCGCTTATACAAGAGAGGGTGGAAGGCATGTACGAGTACAAGATTTCGTACAAGAAAGCATGGAAGGTGAAACAAAAGGCAATTGTCAAGGTGTACGGTGACTGGGATAAATCGTATGAAGTGCTTCCCAAATGGTTGGACATTTTAGGCTACTGTGACAAGGCGCTGTTCAAGTTGGAGTCATAAGAATTTGTCACAGCTGACAATCATGTCGATCCGCAGAAACATGTTTTCAACTGAGTTTTCTGGGCTTTCAAGCCATGCATTGTCGCATTTCCCTACTGCAAGCAATTCATACAAATTGATGGAACGCATCTGTATGGCAAGTTCAGGGGCGTGCTACTGATTGCTGCAACCCAAGACGGTAACAAATACCCTATTCCCCTTGTCTTTGCCATTGTTAACAGGGAGAACTATGAAAACTGGAGTTAATTTTTGGCATTACTATGGGTAAATGTTATGAACAAGCAAGGAATATGTTTGATATCAGATCGGCACCGAGTTATAAAAGATGCTGTAGCCACCGAAGGCCTGGGATGGCAGCCTCCTTATGCTTATCACCGGTACTGTATCAGACATATTGCCAGTAACATGCGCAAGAAGTGCAGGGATGACAATGTGAAGAAAACTGTCCTTAAGATTGGTATGTGTTATAGCATAATTTCTTTGTTGAACCTTTCATCTATAAATTTGTGTATCTGGTAGTTCAACCCGGTTAACCTATTTGTCTCCTTCTGTTCAGCGTATGAGCCCAGTTGGGAAAAGGCCATGGAGAGATTGGACAATCTTAGCAAAGTCAATGAGGAGATCCACAAGAAGTTGATCGCTATTCCGAATGAGAAGTGGATGCTTGCTTATGACGAAGGTAGAAGATATGGTCATATGACGACTAACATTGTAGAGTGCATCAATGGACTCTTCAAAGGATTAAGGAAGCTACCAATCACAGGCCTTGTCCAACAAACATACTATAGATGTGTTAAGTACTTTGTGGAAAGGGCAAAAGAAGCGTACGCTGAACTACAACAAGGTCACAAATACGCAAGTAGATTCAGACAGGAGCTTGTGACTATCCAGTCACGTGCTTCTTCTTACCACGCTTGTGCTTACAATAGAGAAGGGACTAGGTTTGAGGTGGTGGAGGGCCCTAATATGGCCAGGGGGTCATGTGGAAAGGTTGTCCAAGTGTTATTAGACAAAGGGCAGTGTGAATGTGGACAATTCCAAGCATATAGGTATCCTTGCGCTCATATTATTACTGCTTGTGCCTCAATCAACATATCGTGGGAACCATATGTCGATGCTGTATACAGGCTTGACACGCTACTCAATTGCTACAAATCTGAGTGGTGGCCTATTGGGGAGTGGTCGCAATGGAATAACCTACCATCATTCCCTGTGCTAGTTCCAAATTATGAAAGATTACGTGCAAGGGGATGACCAAAGTCGACCCGGATAAAAAATGAGATGGATTGGTCTCAAGAGAGCGGTGTAAAGTAAAAATGCGGTCATTGTAAGATGGAAGGGCATAATCATAGGCGCTGCCCACTGCTATATAGGGAGAAAGGCCCTTCTACACCTTGATGACGAAGATTTTACTTTCGCATATACGTTATAAAGTATGTTAATAAATACCATAAGTGTAACGGTCGCAGACTGTATTTTTTGTTTATGGTTGTAAAATTGCACGTCATTATGTATATATATGTTTCCCCATTACCAGTAATGTGAACCGACCATTAGTTAATTGTGGAAGAGTTTGTATGGTGTCATTTGGCCTCCCACAATATTTTATATTTAATTAATTAAATTTTATAAATTTATATATTTATTTGCATAATTAATTGTATTAAGCAAGTTTATAATTTTATTATAAATAAAAAATACCTAAAAATTATGCTAATATATACTTTGATAAATACTTTCGGAACCGTGGTAAAGCGGAAAAAAGTTTATGAAATATCCGTATTTTAGTATTTTAACCATACTGCTATCTTGTGTTGAACTATGTACTTAAATTGCACAAGTCTATTAAGTAAGTGTGTGTTTAAATTTCATTCTAATGCAATGCTTGCCATGGCAGATGGCATCCACATCCCGACACGTTGATCCTGGACCACGGGATCCTTCACTGCTGACGGCTCAGGCCTCACACATATCCCAGTCGGTTTGGGCTGGCCATGTATGGAAATAGCTAGATCTTAATAAACTTGGTTAAACCATTTCTGAATTGTCAGACGTGATAATTGGTGATTTTTTTTCTTTCACAGCCTGACCGTGTGCTCAAGATTCGACGAGCTCATCACTACCATCACCAGCAGCCGCCGGAGTTGATTGTCCCATTTTTATGAGAGGCAGGCTTTTACGGCTTGGTGATGTGCGAGTTTGTGCCGATCGACCACCAGTTGATTAGTGCTTTTGTAGAGAGGTGGAGGCCGGAGACACACACCTTTCACATGCCGCAGGGAGAGACGACTATTACCCTGCAGGATGTTGCTTTTCAGCTTGGCCTACCCATTGATAGTCGAGTAGTGATGGGGCCCACTATGTGGGGATGGGGAGCCCTGATAGAGGAGTATTTGGGACTCCAGTTACCGGTGGATGAGCATGTCATCAGAGGGGGGCGACTGAGGATGAGTTGGTTGGAGATGCATTTCACTCATCTTCCAGATGATGCGGACGAGGTGACAGTGCAGAGATTCGCCCAGGCTTACATTTTGTGACTCATTGGTGGGACGTTATTTCCAGACCATTCCGGCACGTATGTCCACCTCATGCACTTACCTTTGATCGGACACTTACATGAGGCTGGGACGTACAGCTGGGGATCTTCTTGCTTGGCCTATCTGTATAGAGAGCTCTGTAAGGCCACCGCTCCAGATTATAGGGAGATAGGAGGGTGTTGCCTACTACTGCAACTCTGGGCATGGGATAGATTTCCCACCATCGCCCCTGCGATAGCTGTTTTAGACATACCAGAGGGGATGCAGGGATTGGCCCCTTAGCATGCAGGTTAGATAATTTTTCAACTTTCACTTATAATTAAGTTTACTACGAAGTTGTTTAACTTTGTTATTGTACTTGGCAAGTGGCACTATCAGAAGACGTTCCAGGATAGTCCAGCACACAGCCTACCCCATTACAGATACGTGTTGGACCGTCTTCGACTTGACCAGGTATGGAGGGGATAATGGATTCCTTTATTTCAGGGCTTTATCCATTCCACTATCGTATTTAAATCACAACCTAAATTTGTAACTTCAGATCGATTGGATCCCGTACACTGAGGAGGTCACCGCATCACTGCCTCAGTACTGCTTTGACGAGAGCGACACGTGGATAGCAGTGGTGCCGCTCATTCACTTCCAGATTGTCGAGTGACACTAGCCTGATAGGATTTTGCGGTAGTTTAGACTACGTCAGGCTATTCCAGAGCCACCGAAGCAAGTGGCGGAGGTCCATTACCTTCACTTGTCCGGTCGGCATGAAGAGGAGTGGCATATCCGGCGTCAGCCGTATATTGCATTCTGGGATATCCAGCGAGACTTGTGCGCTATTGCCGAGCTGACGACACGCCTAGTTCTGGGACCACGATCTGATTACATGACATGGTACAGACGGGTTACCAGGCGATGTATTACACCCGTTGGGGGAGCGCTAAACCTTATGGTAATATTGCGTGCTAGTTTTCTGTATCTGATTTTCTTCAAATGCATTAGTATTATAACTAACTTTAATGTAAAAAAATTGCACAGGTAGATGAGGTTTCCACACTACAGGACTTCACTACCCTTGAGGGGTAGGCTATGTTCACCTTCGATGTGCTTAGATCAGCGACGGAGTCCATCCTTCATGCCATTCAGGAGGTTGATCACGTGATTATTGACTTACATACGGAGCCAACTCCTTAGGCCCATCATATCCCAAACCCTACGGAGGGTGACCATGATCAACCTCGCTCCTGCCGACGATGTCGCACTGCTCCACGACATATGTCGCAGGCTGATGTTCTGCCCGCTTTGACAGAGCAACAGATTCCACCTTTGACTGCCTAGGAGACCATGACAATGATGCTTGGTGTTACCGCCTCATCTGATGTGCACCCTACTGCACTTGATGATCCTTCGTCCTCCACCATGTTCCCGGCTGCACTATATGGGCCGTCGTCATCCCAGATGTACCAGTTTCCTCCTAGTGTTTCATCCTCATTCCAGGCATTTCCACACATACCAGGAGTTTCATCTTCATTCTATGTCTTTCCGTCCGATGATGCTGGTCCATCGCAGCCATATCATCCTGTATTTGATTGGCATACTCAGGATCAGGGATTAGCACATGGTGGCATGATGATAGACGACTCACAACTTGTAGATAAAGGTAGAGGTGGAGGCAGAGCGGGAGCCAGGGGCAGAGGCAGAGCGGGGGCTGGAGGTAGAGGAGACACAGACATTGGGGATGTGACTCCCGAGCCTGCATAGAGGGTTAGTAGATACGGCTGCCACATTACCGATCCTGGATGTGGGACTGGACATCACTTATGTAGACATTAGCTTTCTTTTCTATGTTTTTTGTATATTTATGTACATTTATCTTACTACTTTATTGCCAGACATCAACATTTAGGATGATTTTACTACTTTATTGCCAAATGTCAATATTTAGGATGATTTTAATTACTACGACATTTTTAATTGCTTGCGTAGGAATAATTATAAATAATAATAAACTTCAAAATGAATAAAACTATTTAGTTTTTTTTTAAAAATGATGATAAGGATATGTCCCAAATATAATAACTAACATTATTAATTATCATACTTTCACAACTGTTATAATTATCTACTTTTTTTATTTACCATGTGAAAATAAATAAATAATATCAAATTAATTTAATAAATTTTATTTTTAATAATGTGAAATGTCGCTTGTCGTCCCCTCCCTTCAGTGCCAACGACGCCATTTCGTCTAGCGTACCTCTACACGTCATTTGGCGTCTCTCCATCGTTGTACGTATCTTTTGTACTTATTTCGATAAAATGTTTTGAAGGAACGATAAAACGAATAATAGTTTTTTAAAAAATAGTTAATCGATACTTTTCCCTCGCATTGCTAAAATATTTTATCATTGTGACGAACTAAAAAATAGCTAATTCATGTTACAATTTTGATTTCATTACAAAATGAAAAAATTATTGAAACGAAATAATCACATTCTTTTAAATTTTCAGCTATCTTCAACCTCATGATTTCACATTTTCTCTGTTACAGAATAAAAATTATTTTATTGAGATAAATACAAAGTAACAAAAATATTATTGGAATAAATACAAAATAAGAAAAATATATTTATTTCGTTGTATTTCTTTTCATCTTTAACAATCTTCAACTTCGTATATAAAGAATATTATTGAATAATTCAATCAATTTACTTATGTGTAATAACATATTAGATAATTACTTGTAATAATATAATTCCAAATGTTGGAAGTTTATAATTTCAAAAATTGATAAATATAAAGTGTCATTGGATCAAATTTTGAGAAACATTAATATAAATTACGTAATTATTCTTTATTGATCCTATATTTTTTAAATAATATTTTATTATTTACCAAATATTTATTATTTTTATTCATTATATTATTATCATTAACTACTTTCTTATTTAATTCCTATAATAAATTTATGTATTAGATATCAAAGTGGAGTTAACATATTTTTATATAACATTAAATATAATTATATAATGAGTGATTTATTTTTAAAAATTTATTTTGAGTCACAATCATATATTATTTATTTTTAAAATTTTTATTTTCAAATGATATCAAAATTAATTATTTTTAAAAGGGAAATTTGTAAAAAATAGGACAAAGGGCGCCATCTTGAATGGCGCCCTCAGACTTGCCCAAGGGCGCCATCCAGGATGGCGTCCCGCCCCCAATGACGCCAACCCAAATGGCGCCTCCGCCCGTGGTGCGTATTTTGATAATAAGTTTCGAAAGAACGGTAAAACGGAAATAAGTTTCGTAAAAAACGTTAAAATGGTATTTTTGCCAATTATGAGACTGCATCAAAATAACTAGTTCAAGAGAAATATCCAAAAATATAGTAAAACAACTTAAATAAATCTCGTTACTTTCTTTGTGCGATTTTGTCTTGGGGATGAGCAGAGAAAATAAGATTAAGTGTGCACTGGCAAAGGTAGTGAGGATTCTGAGGAAACTAGTAGGATCCGGTTCTGGACATATCCATTTCAGAAGGAAAACATGTTGGGTTGGTTCGGATTAGTAATACAAATGGTTTAGTTTTAAAGGCAGCAAAATTGTTTTTTTATT
This sequence comes from Sindora glabra, assembly GCA_020226215.1. NCBI lineage: Eukaryota > Viridiplantae > Streptophyta > Magnoliopsida > Fabales > Fabaceae > Sindora > Sindora glabra. The sequence continues at coordinate 24,982,443 of CM035236.1, forward strand.
TTGTAACTCTATTTGTTATGGATGACAAACAGGCAGCAAAATGCTACTTTTGGAAAAAAGAACATAAATAAATATTTAGTCAAATAGTGCATCTAGGTTGGTCAATGGCCCTTGCCTCGGTCAATAATAATTAATCCCATTAGCTGCATCACTGACAGCCTTATCCCATTGCGACTGACACCAAGTAACCCAAATTCAGAGCATACAATGCTGAAGATGTGAAGCCATGAGTTCAAGCTGCATTCAAACTGTATTCAAGCCACACCCAAATTTTATCAATTAAAAAATTAAAAAAATAAGGGATACTTTTGAGTTGCATATTTAGACGAATCGTGTTCCCACCGGCATTGGACACTTGTGCAACACTCGTACTTTGATGCTAGTACGCAGCCAAAAATCAAACACCGGTGCATCACAGGGTGTGTCCGACCGATGACATTTACTTCATTTTTGAATTCCCTTTCATAATCTTGTAGAAGAAGGGTTTTTAGTTTCTTGACTGCAACAAGCCGTGTAAAGCCTATGCCTAAATCTCCTTTATAAACAGTACCAAAAACTCCCCTTCCTAAGTCTTCCTCGAACCCATTTGTAGCTTCTTCAAGCTTCTTGTAAGAAAAGAACCGCAGATTCATTTCCACAACATTGGCATGTTTCTTGATTTTCTCAAGCTTATGGTAAATGAAAGGAAAGCTCAGACTGATTGCTCCAATCAGTTTGAAATTAAGAACTGCAGAGCCACCGAAATGGTACAGGAAACACCAAAATCAATGTGTTTTTGCTCTTCTTGATAACCGGTGGACCAAATAGAGAGGAATTATCTTTCTTCACTTTGATGAAAGTTTTTCTACCATTAAGGGAATTATCAACTCTCCCATTTGAAAGTGGTAATTTCTTCTCGAAGCAGCTGTCACCGGATCTGAAAATGGCAACTGCACACATGCGATCTTCTATACAAGACCGTTTGCATTCGTCTTCAGTAAATGGCTTTTGAAGAACAGAATTTGATAAAGGTCAATCAGTATTTATCAATTCCTCAAACTCATATAAATCTTTACTTGGACTTAGCATATCTCCTTCACACCCCAGAATGAAATCTGCCTTAAAACTACCATATGGGTCATTAGGATTAAGAAGAGAATATCGTTTTGGGCATTGACAAATTGGCCTCTTATCAATACTCAATGTGCTGATGCTATTATATCCACAAACTCCACTACCTGCACTGACAAGGCTATCATCACGGATATTATCTAGCAGAGACCAAATAGCTGGCCAACTTTCACTTGCAGAAGAACTTTTTCGATATCGATAGAAAGTGAAAACTCCATCGAAATCCATGGTTGCACGAAGTAATACCCGGACAAGGAGATTGTTCTGCCAGACGATATATTGAATCTTTCACTGTTCTCTCTCAAAATATATATAAGCCTTCTGGTGCGTTGAAAACCAACTGAATTCCAGGGCTTGATTTATTGGATCCAATGGTCCCGCTTTCATAATAGTATTCATTGGGATATCCAGAAAGCAAATTTATAGAATGAAACACCAAATTACCATCTTGTTGAAGAAGAACCTCGAACTTTCCTCTGGAGAAGTTTTTCCGCGATAATCGAGAATTAAGCTTTCCACCTTTTCTCATAATCTATGAAGGCAAAATGGTGTCTCTGGGATTATTATATGTCTCCCGAAGACTCATAGAGTTTCTGTCTTGAAGCACCAGGTTTCCGAAATCGTTCAAAACTCCCTTTGAAACAATGCCATTAAGGGTCTCTAGTTTCCATAATTCTTGGCCTTCAGGAGTAGTGAGTAATAGGCCACGATCAGCAGTGAGCTTCACTCTCGATCCCTTTGGTGCTGGATTGTCCCCGTTGGCATCCCAGACTATTGTTTTTTCTGGAATGTAGTCATACCAAATTGGAAGTAAGAAAACATCTTTATTTTCTTCCGGTGGTAGAAATCCAAAAGCAAAATCGCTAGAAGGTGAAAATGCCCGAGAGGAGCTTGTGTTTGATGCAGAAAACGAATCTCCAATGGTGGTGATATTGCTTCTGGTGAGGGATTGGAAAAAGAAGAATCAATACGTATAAAATAAAATTAAGAGGAAAGCTGTTGGAAGCAATTCTTTCTTGATATTAGTAGTGGTATCGTCCTGGTATATACTTGTATGTCAATAGAGTTTGTCTTAAGAAATTAGGATAGAGGTCGGCATGAGAGGTTATATAAAACTCCATATATATATGTATATATATGTATATATATGTATATATATATATATGTATATATATATATGTATGTATGTATGTATATATATGTATGTATATATATGTATGTATGTATGTATGTAATTGAAATTAAAAATGGAAAAAATATATATCACGCATGAAATAATTTATGGCTTGTTTGGTATAGTTATAGTATAATTAATTATTAATAAATTTAAGTATATATTGTATATTTGTCATTGTTGAAAATAATAATTTTATAGAGTTTGTTTGTTTATTATTTTTAAAAATAATTTTTTATTTTTATTTTTAAAAATAAAAAAAATTGTTTGACAACTTATTTTTAAAAATTATAACTTCAAATGTATAATTTAAAAATAGAAATATTTTTTGTTATTTTTTGAATTTATTTTCTTATTTTAAATTTTAATTTTGTAATTAAATAAAATAATTTCTTATTTGCAATGTCGACCACTATTTATTCTTTGTTTTCCTCCAACTTGAAAATAAAAAATAATTTTTAAAACTAATTTTTGAGAATGCTAAAGCAAAATCATGTCCAAATACACTCATAATTTCTAAATGTGTAAGTTCATGCATCTTTTAGGTTTATATTAATTAAGCTTATTGTGCTAGAGTGTACTCTTTAAATATGAAAACTCATGTATTTGAATATGAGTGATTCAATTATCTAGAGTTATGCATAGGTGCCAAAGTATCACTTAGTAACTATATATACTTCATTGTATTCAGATTTTACATATGCCAAGTAAAGTAAGCCAAGAAAATGAATAAAATACAAATATATTTGATGTATGCTCTCCATATGTTTATATAACATCTTTTTCCTAAAAAGCTAAACTATTAGTAACGATCGATTTTCATAAGAGATAATTGGTATTAAAATGCTTTTAATAAGGAAAAAAATTCACAATTAAGTAAGAAATTATTTTTTGTGGATTATTTTTTAATTGTGATTTTTTTCTCAATCTCCCCTTGCTTATAGGGAGAAAGGAAAGAAAAATGATGAAAAAGTTTAATTTTTAAAATTTTCTTTTGCTTGTTTTGAAGGAAAATGAAGATAAAAAAAAATATGATTGCATTATTTTCATACATCAAAATTTTAAAATTTTCTTTCCTTCTCATTTCCCTTTGAACAAGCATAGGGTAAAAGTTTTTACAATAATCACTACAAGAAAAAGGCCTTTTATTGACGACATTTGTCGTCGGTGTAGTCTTTTCAGTCGTTGCTAAATGAAATTGTCGTCATAAAAGATGTCGTCAGTAAAAATTCATTATTGAAGGGACCAACACCGATGACATTATTGTCATCGGTAAAAATGTAAGTTTCTACGACGACAAAATTGTCAGAGAAAAAAGTTTTCAAAATTTAAATTTTTTTGAATTTCACTCTTTATCGTCGTTGAAAATTATTTTTAGCAATGACATTTTAACTTTTAGCAACGATAATGTCGTCGTAGAAAAATTTTCAAAATTCAATATTTTTTGAATTTCACTCTTTAGCAACGACAAAGTCATCGTTGAAAATAACTTTTAATGACGACATTTTAACTTTTAGTGATGATAATATTGCCACTAAAAGTTCAAACAAAATTTAAATTAATTTATAATTTATTAAATTAATTAATTTATTATAAATTATTTTTAAAAATATTTAATATATTAATTTATTAAAAATTAATTTAATAAGTTATAAATTATTTTAATTTATATATTTATTTTTTATTAATATATTTTTATATCATATTATAATTTTATATGAATGTCAATAGCCTAACATGGTATTTATCTGCAAATGCATTTGTACCTCCTTCTTGATTTTCCTTATTTTCTTTGTTAGAAAGCTCGATCAATTTGAAAAAGAAAATCAATTAAAATGCAGGTGCAAATGTAGATAAATGAGACATACTGGCCCCTCCAATCAGCTTTAGTAATTTTCCATAATCTTTGCTGCTCAAAGAATTTTGTGCTCTGTAAAAAAAGAGAATCGAAATATTTTAAGCAAATTGGAAATGAATTCATGACTACATTACAAAAATATATTATAAAAATTATATAAATAAAAAAATAATACATTATAAAAAATAATAAAACTAACACTTACCTAACGTCTCTCTCTCTTTACTATCATCCCTCTTCTGCATGTAAAATGAGAGTTAAATGACGAATGAGGATATTTATAGATGAATCCTTTAACGACGACAATATTCTTGGTTGTCGTTAAAAACCGCCGCAGAAAAATTTAGCCTTTAGCGACGATATTTATCGTCGCTAAAAGATTAACCTAAAATGTAGAGCAGGCAAATTTAGCCTTTAGCAGCGACATTTGTCGTCACTAAAAGTGTCATCGCTAAAAAGTCTTCTTTCAATGAGGACAAATGTCGTCATTAAAGACTTCAGCCTTTAACGGTGATATTTATTGTCTCTAAAAGTCACTTTTAACAACGACAAATATCATCACTATAGACTAACCTAAAATGTAGAATGAAAAAATTCAGTCTTTAGTGGCGACATTTATCGTTATTAAAAGTGTCGTCGCTAAAAGTTACTTTTAGCGATGACAAATATCATTGCTAAAGACTACTTTGAAACGTAGAGTGCAAAACTTTAGCCTTTAGTGACAACAAATATCCTCACTAAAAGTTAACTTTTAGCGATAACATTTGTCGTCGCTAAAGGATAAATTTTTCCACTCTACGTTTCAGCATAATTTTAGTGACAACATTTGTCATCGCTAAAAGTCAATTGTCATTGTTGAAAGTTATTTTTTTTCGCCAAAATTTTTTCCACCTAGAAAAATTTGCGCCCATGAATTTTTTATGTATTACCGACAACTTTGTCGTCGGTAAAAACTTAACAATGCATCAACGACGACTGAATGTTTGTCATCGCAAAAAGTGTCATCGGTGTTGGCATTATTTCTTGTAGTGAATTACCTTTCAAAAAATCAAATCATTAATAAAAATCATATCAAATATAAACCCAATTTATACATTATATATAATCAATTAATAATCATTTATTTTCATCTTTATATCCAAGATGCTCTTACTCTATGTACTTTGCACACATCAACTATATTTCCATTAGAAAAAAAAAGTAAAATGCACATACTTTTTTGTTATTGAACTTCTTTATCCTTTGTTGAAATCACAAAATCAAGGAATTAAACATTGTTTTGATAGGAGGTTTAGCAATATATTTTTAAATTTCTATTTCCAATTCTAATTTTTCTAAGAATAATAATTTTATAATATTTTTTTAATAAGAGGAATGATTAATCACTAGATGTGTACATGCAAAAATCAAGGATTGAACTACCTTAAATGCAAAAGAAAGACACAAAATTTTTAAAGGACATTGGATACTATTTGAATTAAAGGTTCTTGATAACTTTCTAAGATATTTGATCAATAATATTTGTTACCAACATATAATTAATAAAAAAGTTAAAAAATACACAACAATATCAAAGTTTACCCCCAAAAAATATAATAATGAAGTTAAAAAAACACAACAACAAATAAGAAGGAAACCAAAGAATATTTTTCATATTTGATTATTGTTAAATATATTATTTCTCCCCCACAAAAAAACAACTTTTAAGCATGATTAATAGACTAAAATATGTACTTAGCAAAGTACTCAATTTAAAAAAATTTAAACAAATACATATAAGAATCAGCTGAGGACCAGTATATATATATATATATATAACTTAAGTTAACCAGATCTTCAGGCTTTCTCAAAAGCTGACTTTTTTGAGGTTGAATCTACAAATTTTATCTAAGGAACACCTATAAATTATTCACCCAAGTAAGCAATGTTTTGAAGGTGAGCGGAGTCTCGCTTCTTGCTCCATATTTAATTTTGTACAGGTTTCAAAGGGAGTGGAGAGTGCTGGTTCATGACAATAAACTATTTTGGCTTTATGCCTGCGAAAGTATGATGGTATTTAATGTTATTTTAAGAGTTTTATTTTTTATTATATTTAAATTTTAAGTTCGAAATTTTATATGAATATATTAGGTGTATTATCATTTTATTATAAAACAAAAAGGATCATTTTGGCTTGAAAATCATTGGATGGTTGAGTTGTGACGGGAAGTATATGTTGTGTCGCCATGACTTGAGTGAAAAAACGGAGATTAAGATCACAATGAATTCGTTAGAGCGATTTAGGCTCTTGATACCATATTATTAATATGGGAGTGCCGAGTCATAAAGTGACATACTCTGTTGTAGAGGAATAATTCAAAAACTGCTAGAGAATATTTCCAACTAAAGTCGTTAATTTATTAGTTGTTAGTTAAGTGCTGAAGCATTTTAAAAGGAGGGTTCTTTTGTTATGTGATTGTATTATAAAAAAGAGACCAAAATGCAATGTGATGCTGCAATCAGTAAGAGTTTTGGGTGACACTAATGATTAGTGCTTGGACCTTGGAAGATCGATTTGTGTTATTAAATGTGTGAAGAATCAAATAAAAACTCAGTGCAACATATATATTTTATGTTATGTTATATTATAATAAAAATTGAATTTGTGTGATCAAGATCAATAGGCCAATGTAAATAATATTTTATATTATATTATATATAAATATTCTTAAATTTTATTATCATAAATAATAATAATAATAATAATATTAAAAATTACTCTAATTGATAAGTGGAGCCTAATTAAAGTTTTTGGGGGCCAAATTAAAATTTTTTTAATATATAAAAAATTTATGATGCTAACTATATGATTTTTAAAATTTTATTTATTACTTAATATTTTAAATATAATTTTATAATGAATCCTTGCCAAAAAATTTAAGAAAAAGTGAATAAATTATTAAATTTAATATATTAGAAATTACCTCCATTCAAAATGAATTTATTTACTCTTCCAAAAACTTGAAATCATCAATGACAAAATTAAGACTAAAACTTTCAGCTATTTATTGTTAATTAAATAAAAATTATTATATGATCAGTAATATACTTTTACTTAGATTATTCCTCTCTGTGTTACTAATTTTCCTTTTAGAAAATCTATCAATTGTTTTATTCTTGATCACCTAAAAATTTAGTTAAATATAAATAAAATTAACTCATATAAACATTAAAACAAGAAGTAATAATATAATAAGCTCATCCAAATGAAATACTAAGAATGATACTGAGATAGTTGAGCATTTAAAAAAAAATGACACTAAGAACCACACAATCGAAAATTTGATAGTAAAGAAAAAGAATGAAAATATTTAATATATTAAAAATATATAACAAGAATTAAAATAATTAACAATTAAAAAATTAAATAATGATTTGAAAGAGTTGAGATGCGTTGTTCTATGTCTATATTCGTAGAACTTCGAGTTGTTCAATGTTGTTTAATCTTTATATAAGTGACTTAAAGAAAGTATAAATATTTTAAATTTCATTCAAAGATGTTACCTTAGGGCAAAAAAGCTAGTATATATATTATGTTTCAACTAGTCAATTTGAGTAGAGTAGCAAAATCATTTATTTATATTTTATTTAATATTATTTTTCATTTCTTTTTTCCTTTTTATGTGCTTCAAATAAATTTTTGAAATAGTATTTTGAGTTTCAACTTTGAAAAATTATTTTATATTTTCCAAACTATGTCATGTTGAATTAATAAAATATTATAATTATGTATTTTAAACTTCACAAATTTTAAATATATAAAGAGTAAAAATACTTTGAGGCCAAATAATACATATAAATTTTTTTTACAAATAATTACACTGCACTACTATAAAATTATAGAAAATTATAATTTTTACTCCTAACATATTAAGATGAACAATAAAAAATTAAATACTTTAATAAGAATTTATTGCAAAAAAATATGTAGATGTAAAAACACTTAAATACTTGTGATATGCTCTATTATCTTTTTATCCTGTTAACTATTTTTTTTTCATAAAAAATGGAAATTTATATACTTTTGTCACGTAATCTTTTTAAATTTCAAATTTGCAAACACTACTTCATGAATCAATTCATGAAGGCCTTACCCTCTTCGCCTTGTTGCTTAATTATTTTATGGCTTTAGCAAAGAAAAAAAGATTGTACGATAAATGTGCACAAATTTTTCTAACTTAATTTAAATTTAATCAATTGTAAATCAATTTTACACTCTTAACTATGACTATATTATCATATCAATAATAAATTACTAAAATTCTCTTATTGTTAATAAATATTTTTAATTATTATAATTATGTATTATTTTATTTTTTACTAATAATATGAAAATTTTTATACTAAGCATCAAATTTAAACTCTTACTTTTTCTTAATATAAATTACTTCACGTGAACTATGTGCTAATGGAACAAAATACAAGTGAGTTAATTTTGAAGTTTTAAAAATTAGGATAAATTACATTCATCTTTGAAGTTTCATCTAATTACATGCAACACTCTTTATTAATATAAAACTATACTCTTTCAACCCTAAAGTACTTTTTTCCTTTCTATAACTTTGGTGCAAGTCCCTAAATTACTTCTCACATATTATGAAATGTAATGATATTAACTTTTTGATTACAATATGTTCTCTAATATTATTCCTTATGATTGTAAGACCATTCCCTTATAAAAGTGTAGGAAAATAATCTTCCAACTATGACGGAAATCATTAGAAAAGAAATTATAGTTAAAATATTAACACAATTATATTTTATTATAATAAAAGTGTATAATTTTTGAAAATGAGATGTGTAATTGGATTACAATTTGAGGAGAGGTTAATGTAATTTACTTTAAACATAAGACTCAATAATATAAGATAAATTATACCATTAGAGTTTATATTATGTTTGGAGATTTCAAAGATATTATATAATTGATTTGATTCTTCTAAAATATAATATTTACTTTACATGATAAATCGTATCATTATGACTATTGATAAAAAAAAATAAAAAGAGTAGATAGTCACAAATTAAAAAAAAATTTATTATTATTTATAAATTTAAAATTAGTAATTTTGTCATCTTTTATATGATTCAAAAATTATTTTACTAGTACCTAATAATCTTAGGGATAAAATTGATAGTTTTATCATTTTTATATGTGAAGGTATTTTAATTAAATTAATTATTTTAAAGCCTCTTCGGCACCATAACAACAAATAAAAGATAGAATAATTTTGTATAAATATTTATTTTATATAATAATAGACTAAATGTAACATAATATATTATCATATCTTATATTATACTACATTATTCTATAATTTTTATTTTTATATTATATATACAATAATCTAAATACAGCCTAAAACACAATGGAATAAAGCGGAGTTATATCATGTACGGATCCACTGTATTCTTTCCCTAAAATAATTACTCAAGAAAAGTGACCTACCTAGAAGTGGAAATTACAGTTTTCCCCACTTTCATGAAAGTCTTCGAGGGAATTGACAATTCTGCCATCTGAAAGTGGTAATTTCTTCTTCGGGCGACTATCACCTGATTTGAAAATAGCAACTGCACACAAACAATCCTCAATACAGGACTGTTTGCATTTGTCTTCAGTAAATGGCTTTTGAAGTACAGAATCTGATAGAGGCCAATCAGTATCTATTTACGCATCAATCTCATATTGATCTTTACCCTGACTTAGACCACCATCTTCACAATCCAGTATGGAATATGCCTTACAGCCACCATATGGATCATTGAGATCAAGAAGAGAATACCCTGTTGGACAGAATTGGCCTGTCATCTGAATTCAGTGCGCAGATGCTGTCATAGCCACAAACTCCAATACCTGCGCTTACTAGCATTACAAACATAATCTGGCAGGGACTAAACAGTAGCCCAACCTTCATCTCCAGAAGAATTCATTGGATGCATGTAGAGAGTGAAAACCCCATCAAAATCCATCGTTGCCCGAAGTTAATACTCTGATACAGACACCATTCAACGGATGAGATATTGAATATTTCATTGTTCTTTCTCAAAATATACACAGATCCTGACTTGTTGAAAATCAATTCATCTCCAGGACTTGATGTATTGGATCCAACATTGTCACTTTCAAAATAGTTTTCATTGTCATATCCTGACGGCAAATTTATAGAATGAAGCACCAAATTACCATCTTCTTGAAGGAGCAGCTCAAATCTTCCCTTGGAGAAGTTTCTCTCAGACACCCGAGAACTAAGCCTTTTTCTTTTTTCCAGAACCTGTGAGGGCAAGATGGTGTCTCTAGGATTGTTAAAGGTCTCCCAGAGACTACGAGAGTTTGTATCTCTGAGTATAAAGTTGCCTGCATCATTCAAGATTCCTTCTCAAACAATCCCAGTCAGAGTATCTGGCTTCCCCAATTCTTCACCATTAGAAGTAGTAACAGCCCATTATCAGAACTGAGCTGTACTTTGGAACCCTTTGGAGCGGGGTTGTCTCTATTAGCGTACCAGACAATGGCTTTGTCTGGATTCTTGGCCTACCAAATGGAAAGATAGAAAACATCCCCAACTGCTCGAAATCCGAAGGCGAAATCGCAGAAGGTGAAACAACCCAAGGGGTATTGGTGTTAGAGGCAGAGAAAGAACGGCCCAGAGATATAATATTGGTTTTGTTTTGGGCTAAGACTAAGAAGGGTAGCAGAGACAGAAAACAGAGAAAATTAGAAAGAAGAGAGAAAGCGATTGGCAGAATGAATTTGGGTCATAGGATGAAGATGAAGATAGTGTTTGGGTTAAATTTAAGAAGAGATGGTACTGTACGAATCAACTTCAAGTCTTCTCTGCGTAAAAATCAACTCCGTCCTGCGCAGAACAATACACTCCATCATTCGTTATTGTATTTGCCGTAACTAACGGGGAAGTCAGGTTTACAGGATAAATACGATATTTAATTTATCATTTATAAAGTAATTATTATATATTTCAAATTTTATAACTAATATTATTAATTTTTTATTTTTATTTTTATAATAATTATGTGTTTCTATTTTGGCATATAATAATAAAATAAATAATAAAAAATTCAGAAATCAAATATGTATTTAACATTATTAAATGCCGTGTTTAATATAGATTTAGGATTTGTTCATATAGTATTCCATAATTGATAAATTGGCTCATTATTTTAAAAATATTTAATAAAATTAATTATTTATTTAGTTAAAAATATAAAATAATGGAAAAACATTTTAATATATAAATAAAATTAATTTATATTTATTTTAAGATTAAATTATATTAACATAATTTAACATTATAAAATAACAATGTAATAATTTAAATTTTAATTAATTATATTTTATAATATTATATATTTATTTACTTAATTACTTTTATTTTATTTATATTAAATTAATGAGAATATATTAAATATTTGTTTACATAATTAGAATATAGAATGTCATTTAATTGAAAAAATAGGAATAAATTTGAAAGAAATTTTGAAAAATTATTAATTTGTATGCTAAGTTATAAATTAAATTATTTGTTAAACTAAATACAAGCTTATTTGAATATTCTAAGCAGAATGAGACCCTAAAGTAATTATATAAAACACCTATCGCACAAAGAGACAAAGAACCAATGACTTTTTCATCATTGGATTATTTGGTAGTTCTAGTTTAGCGATTTCATGAGCTGAGAAATTGAGAATAGACATTAATTTAAATTCAAGATATTACAACAATAACAATAATAACAAAATCTTATCCCACTAAGTGAGGTCAGTTACATGGATTGTACGATGTCATTGGATTCTATCAAAAATCAACTTTTCAGTGACATTATTTACCAAAAGATCCTTTTTTATAACTTCATCTAATATCCTTTTTGACCTCTCTTTACATTTTTTTACAGGGCTAAAAATCATGTGATAAATTCTTCTTACTAGTATCTCCAATGGCCTTCTTTGAACATGATCAAACCATTTTAAGCGATTTTTTTCATTTTCTCCTTAATAAGTGTTATGCTAATATGCCCTCATATGCATTCATTTCGAATCTTGTCATTTCTTGTATAATAACACATCCCTCTTAGCATTTTCATTTCTATTACCCCCATTTTTTGCTCTTGTTGTCCCCTTAGAGCCCAACATTCGCTACTATAAAGCATCACTGATTGTATAGTGATCCGATAAAACTTCCCTTTAAGTTTAGTAGGTATTTTACGGTCATAAATAACTCCAAATATCTTTCTACATTTTAACCATCCAATTTATATTTTGTGTGTGACATCTCTATCAATTTTTCCATCACTTTCTAAAATAGATTCCAAGTACTTAAATTTAGATATTTGTGGTATGATATGTTCTTCAATTTTTATCTCAAAATCATTTCTATCTTACTTTTTGTTAAATTTACAATGCATATACTCCATCTTACTTTTACTCAAGTGAAAATCCTTTGATTCCAAAACCTGTCTCCAAAACTCCAATTTATAATTAATCTCTTCTCGTGATTCCTGTCAAGTTTCTCTACACGGATAATGTGTAGAGAGAAGTATGATAGATTAGACATCCTTTTTTTCTTTTTTCTCTCTATTTCTTTCTTTTTTTCTTCTCCTCCTCCTCCTCCTTCTTCTTATATATATATATATATTTGCCGAGTTGGGTAATGTCAACCTGTAACCTAAATGGAGGTACTTCTCTCCCTATGGGTTATTTTAGGCCTTCGACAGCCAATGTAAAACTTTGTCAAAATCTTTTTTATGGATTATACACGATGATTTATTGGTTCTAATTTAAATTTAAGATATTAAAAAAAAGAAAATTTTCAAATATAATAGCAAATAATATTGTATTTTTAAAGTAATTAATCACGCAGTAGATAATTTATTACAATTAAAAAAGCTTAGTCAAGTCGTTAAATTGAAGATATTTGTCTAAAACATGTCATATTGACACTACAACATAAAAGACTTTTAGCGGCGACATTTGTCGTCGCTAAAAAGTATTCGGTCGTCGTTAAAGAAAAAGTCATCGCTAAAAAAGTCGTCGGTATAGGTCCGTCGTTGAAAAGGTCAATTTGTCGTCGCTAAAAGTCTAACCAGTGTCGTCGCTGAAAATAATTTCAAAATTCAAAAAATTTTGAAATTTAATTTTTAGCGGCGACACTTGTCGTCGCTATAGGGAAAGAAGTCGTCGCTGAAGATCTGACTTTCAGCGATGACAAAGTCGTCGCTGAAAGTCTGATCTTTAGCGAAGACATTTTGCCTATAGCGACGACAAGTGTCGCCGCTAAAGATTTTTTGAATTTTTTTTAAAAAATTTAAATTCAAATTATCGTATATTTCAAATAATATATTATCTAAAATATTCTTTATTTTAATTAACTTGAATTATTCAATATTTTTTAAAAATTTAATTTAATATAAATTATACAATTATAATATATCAGTAATATTATTAATAATGTCTAACAATTTGATTTAACATAAAAAATTAATACTCATAAAGCAATGGTAAAAATAATACGGACTTCCTAGTTGTAAATTATATTTACAAATTTTATGCTAAGTTAAATTTAAATAAATAAATTTAAAATTTACAACATATAAAATTAAATAATATGAAATTTCATATTAAATTAAATATACTATCAATTCTATTAATTTATTACAAATTATTTGAGTAAATTAAATATATTATTACACAAAAAAAATATTATAACTTTTTATTCACGTACCTCAATGGTAAAAATTTACTGATCAACTCTGAATACTCTCCACAAACTAAGTTAAGTGCTAATAATAACTAACAAATTAAAAGATACAATATACAAAATTAATACATATCAAGATATATAAAAAATAAATATATTAAAATAAAAAAATTTAAAAGAAAGAGAAAGTTCAGAAACTTACCTCAGATCCAAAAATTTCAAACGCGCAAATGAGGAGGGAGAAGGCGCCGCGAATAAATAGCCAAAACTTTCACCGACGACTAAAAAATTTCGGTCGTCGGTAAAGGCTTCAGCGATGACTGAGGGACTTTCAGCGACGATAATGTCGTCGCTAAAGCCTTGTCTCAGAATTTGGAATTAGGCTTTTAGCAGCGACAAAAGTCGTCGTTAAAAGCCTAAAAAATTTTCGGCAATAAAATTTGGCCTTCAGCGGTGACACTGTCGTCGTTGAAAGCCTAAAAAATTCAAGACTTTCAGCGACACTGTCGTCGCTAAAGGGGGGACCATCAGCGACGACAGTGTCGTCACTGAAAGTCTTGAACTTTCAGCGACGACAATTGTCGTCACTGAAGGCCAAATTTTACCGCCGAAAATTTTTTAGGCTTTTAGCGACGACTTTTGTCGCCGCTAAAAGCCTAATTCCTTCCCTCCCAACTTTCTGATTACCGCCAAAACTTTTTTAGGCTTTTAGCGACGACAATATCGCCGGAAATACCTTTAGCGACGACCGAAATTTTGTCGCCGCTAAAAGTGTCGTCGTTGTTGCTTCTTTTTCTTGTAGTGTGAATGAGAAGAGATATTGCTATTACAAGTCAGGCAAGCAAATGTCATGCATGATCCAGAAGAAATTTAAGCATTTGGTTCCGTAGAACCATTCATCTTCCCTCACTATGCTTTCTTTGAATATTCAAAAATTGACATTTGAAAATGGCATGCTAAAGAGAGGCTGGGTGAGAGAGAGAATAGTTGGCTTATTATGTATAATTCATTCATGTCGCATATGATTTAAGGTCAACATGCAAAATTCACATGAAGCTACATGTGAATGAAAAAAATGATATAAAAAAGAAGTATCTGAACTTATTTAGTAGGATTCTATCTAAGATTTATATACAAATTATTCATAATTTTATTTATTACCATTTGATTTGTTAAAACAAAATTCGAGGATGAATTTTCTTGAAGGAAATTAAGGATTAAAGTAGCCCAAAATTGATTCTAGTTTGAAAATCTAGAGATTGGACTCAAAATTAATATAAATTATTTTAACTTGCCTGAACTAATTTAGTCTAACTTTCTTAGGCCCAAATATAATTTTTTTAAAACTAGAAAATTCAAGCCTAAACAAGGCTTAATCTTATGAAAGAAGTTTATGGCATTTTGGTGAAAAAGTGGAAAACTAGGGGTATTTGATAGCAAGCATTTTTATGCATTTTATTTAGCTGAATTTTAGTCGATATAAGAATAAGATCTTCTAATTTTAAGCCAAAAAAATCATGCCCCATGTGCTAAAATTATCAGTAAAATTTTACAAAAAAATAAAAATAAAAATAGGAAGCTTATGATGGAAACTTTGGAAATTAGGGTTTCATATAAAGCTTTTTGGGCCTTTTTTTGGCACATTTTTTTCTCATTTCTTAGTTCATTTCCCAGCTGAATCATGAGCTCTCCAAGTGTGTTTCATTAGGGTTTTCAATTTTTTAGCTTTTTCAAGAGGTTTCATCAAATTTTAGTAGGATAACCTAGGTTTTTTTCTATTTCCTACAAGTTTTGATGTCAATTTCATCTCTAGAACTTCTAAGGAATTAGTTTATTGTAGTTAGGTTATTCTTTATTGTTCTAAGATGTCTTTAAGAAGTTAGAGACTTAAAAAGTTGAGGTAAGTGGCAACTACCTCTTATTTTATTGAGTTTTTCATGAAAGATGAAGAGATTTGATAACATTTGCCATTGTAGATGTAAACTGAGTTATGATGCTAACTAATTTAATTTTAATATTGTATAAATATTAATATAAGGATATGATATTGGTACTATAGTGTTAACATGAGTACAAGATGATTTATTAAGTTTTTCCTTAAGAAATGATCATAAGAAAATTATAGAAACAAGATTTTATTAAGAAGGTTTTATAATATGTTTCTATTTCACTTTGGAATTTAGGGTTAGAAATTGTTTAACTTTCAATTTTTGGTATAATCATATTACAAATAATGCCAAGATAGGTGTAAAAAAATTTGAAAAAATTTTAAAGTTATGAAAAGTGCAATTGAATGGACTTTAGTTATAATAGTTTAAAATAGAATTATAGATTTTGTATAATGTAATCTTGTGTTATTTGTGCCATAGTTTAATTGAGAAAAATTAAATTAATTGATGTTTTTTCTATTATTAATATGTTAGTAACCTTTCATAGAAATTTGATGGTAATTGAATTTAATTTGGATGCCTAGAAGGCCTCTTTTCTATAACAACTCCAAAACCACTCAAAATTGGCCATTTTAAGCTTTTTATTTTATATGAATGGCCCTAAAATGTTAATTTTGAGAAATAATTGAAGTGTCTCATTAATTAACATGTTAGGGATGTTTTATCAAAATTTAGTGACAATTGGAAGTGATTTGAATATTGAAAAAGGAGCTTTTGTTGTGATTACTCTTATATTATCCTATTTGAATTTCTTCATTTTAGTACTGAGTGAACAGTATCCGAGAATAATTAAATAGTGAGAAAATTGTTATTTGATATGCATTAATTTTTCAAAAGCATTAGATAAAACTTTAGTAAAAATTTAAATGTATTTGGGTACCTAAAAAGACACTAGACCATGCAAATAGTCCATGTTACATAGCAAGTTCAATGCTTGATTATTTTTGTTGAGTGGTGTTGTAAGAAACTGAAGTTTAAGAAATAATTAATGATACTTAAACTATAATTGATAGCTATGCAAAAAAGTTAGTTTTATCATTGTCTTGAATAAAAAAAGTTATTTATTAACCTTTATATGATATCATGTGATGATGAATTATGAATATAAATAAGAATGGCTACATTTTATAGCATAATTGATATTTTGACCATGCCATATGAATTTAAAATAAGTAATTGATGATACAGCTGGCATTATAACATTACTCAACATGAATTTGATTTGTGAAAGGAGTTATTCATCCTTCCTAGATAGGGAGTGGGGGAGAGGAGCGGTAAGGTTTGAAGAGATATGATTGATAGCTTAATGCCTAGGGTGATAAGGAATAAAACTGGACCAAAGATATAAGGAAAACCTATATACTAACTATTATTATTCTTTGGAGTAATCTTTGTAGATATTATATAAAAGATCTTGAGTCACACTGAATTGGGAAGGGCATGGCGGATCAGGCACTTCCACAACACCTTCAAGCATCTGCGTAACCTTTCTCATGGTGGGTCTATTAGCAGGATCTTCTTGGGTACACCAAATTGCAACCATAACCAATTTTTCCAGATTCTTCCTATCACCCAATGCCTCGTTATCATTCTCAACCAACGCATCAAGATTGCCTTCCCTGTAGCAGTCATAAGCCCAATCAGTTAAAATTGCTAACTCTTCATTGTCCGACTCCACATTCACGTTCTTTTTGCAACATATGATCTCAAGCAGCAGCACTCCAAAGCTGTAGACATCAACTTTGGCTGTGATTGGCGTATTTTTGAACCATTCAAGCGCGACGTACCCTTTCGTTCCCCTTATACCTGTGTTGGTTCGGCTTTGATTCATGTTCAAAAGCTTGGCCAATCCGAAGTCTGAGATTCGAGCATTGTAGTAGTCATCAAGGAGTATATTCTGAGGCTTTATGTCACAATGGATGATCTGGGTGCTGCATTCTTCATGTAGATAAAGCAGGCCTCTCGCAATCCCAAATGCAATTCTAAGTCTCACATTCCAACTGGGCTTTGAATTTGTTTCATTGAAAAGAAGGTTCGCCAATGTGCCATTGCTCATATGCTCGTATACCAGTAATCTTTCAGCTCCATCCTCACAAAATCCAAGCAACCGGACGAGATTCTTATGATGAGTCTGGCCAACGATTTTTACTTCATTTCTGAACTCCCTTTCAATATCTTGGAGAAGAAGAGTGTGCAACTTTTTTACTGCAACAAGGCCTTTAGAACCCAGGCCTAGGTCTCCTTTGTAAACAATCCCAAAAGCCCCTCTTCCTAATTCTTCTTTGAACCCATTTGTAGCTTCTTCAAGCTCCTTGTAAGAAAAGCACCGCAGATTTGTTTCCACAGTATTACCATTTCTATTGATTTTCTCGAGCTTCTTATGGTGCTTGTAAATTACGGAAAAGCTTAGACAGATTGCAAGAATCAGCATCAAATTAAGACACCCAGAGCCGCCCAATAGCACAGACAGCACCACAATCAAAGTGTTTTGATTTTTCTTGATGATAATTGGAGGACCAGAACCAGAACCAGGCAGAGAGAAATTACCTTTCCTCACTTTGATGAAAGCCTTTCCACCATTAAGGGAACTATCAACTCTGCCATTTGAAAGTGGTAGCTTCTTCTTCCAGCAACTGTCACCTAATCTGAAAATAGCAACTGCACACAAACAATCTTCCATACAAGACTGTTTGCATTCGTCTTCAGTAAATGGCTTTTGAAGAACAGAGTCTGATAGAGGCCAATCAGTATCTGTTAACTCATCAAACTCATAGGGATCTCTCCCCGGACTTAGCCTATCTTCTTCACAGCCCTGAATGAAATCTGCTTTACAGCTGCCATGTGGATCACTGGGATCAAGAAGAGAATAATCTCTTAGGCACTTACAATTTGGCCTTTTCTCTGCACTCAATGTACAGATGCTATTATAACCACAAACTCCAATCCCTGCACTCACAAGGCTGGCAGTACAGACATTATCTGGCTGAGACCAGACAGCAGTCCAGCCTTCACTTCCAGAGGAACTCTTTGGATGTTTATGGAGAGTGAAAACTCCATCAGAATCCATTGTTGCTCGAAGATAATAATCCGACGAAGACACCCCTCGGCCGGAAGAGATATTGAATATTTCATTGTTCTCTCTCAAAATATATACAGACCCTGACTTGTTGAAGACCAACTGCTGTCCAGGACTTGATGTATTGGATCCAACCGTGTTACTTTCATAATAGTTTTCATTGACATATTCCGAAGGTAAATTTATAGAATGAAAAACCAAATTACCGTCTTGTTTAAGAAGCAGCTCAAATCTTCCCTTGGAGAAGTTTCCCTCAGACAACCGAGAATTTAGCCTTGCTCCTTTCTCCAGAACCTGTGAGGGCAAAATAGTATCTCTAGGATTCTTAAAGGTCTCCCAGATACTACCGGAGTTTGTATCTCGGAGTATAAAGTTGCCTGAATCATTCAAGACTCCATCTGAAACAGTCCCAATCAAAGTCTCTGGCTTCCATAATGTTTCATCATCAGGAGAAGTAAGCAACAGCCCGCTATCAGCAGTGAGCTGTACTTTGGAACCCTTTGGAGCTGGGTTGTCTCTATTAGCGAACCAGACAATGGTTTTGTCTGGAATCTTGGCGTACCAAATGGAAAGATAGAAAACATCACTGACTGCTCGAAATCCGAAGGCGAAATCGCCAGAAGGTGACACAACCCAAGGGGTATTGCTGTCAGAGGCGGAGAAAGAACGGCCCAGTGGTATAGAGAAATTACCTTTCCTCACTTTGATGAAAGCCTTTCCACCATTAAGGGAACTATCAACTCTGCCATTTGAAAGTGGTAGCTTCTTATTCCAGCAACTGTCACCTAATCTGAAAATAGCAACTGCACACAAACAATCTTCCATACAAGACTGTTTGCATTCGTCTTCAGTAAATGGCTTTTGAAGAACAGAGTCTGATAGAGGCCAATCAGTATCTGTTAACTCATCAAACTCATAGAGATCTCTCCCCGGACTTAGCCTATCTTCTTCACAACCCTGTATGAAATCTGCTTTACAGCTGCCATGTGGATCACTGGGATCAAGAAGAGAATAATCTCTTAGGCACTTACAATTTGGCCTTTTCTCTGCACTCAATGTACAGATGCTATTATAACCACAAACTCCAATCCCTGCACTCACAAGGCTGGCAGTACAGATATTATCTGGCTGAGACCAGACAGCAGTCCAGCCTTCACTTCCAGTTTGGATGTTTATATAGAGCGAAAACTCCATCAAAATCCATTGTTGCTCGAAGATAATAATCCGACGAAGACACCCCTCGGCCGGAAGAGATATTGAATATTTCATTGTTCTCTCTCAAAATATATACAGACCCTGACTTGTTGAAGACCAACTGCTGTCCAGGACTTGATGTATTGGATCCAACCGTGTTACTTTCATAATAGTTTTCATTGACATATTCCGAAGGCAAATTTATAGAATGAAACTCCAAATTACCGTCTTGGTCAAGAAGCAGCTCAAATCTTCCCTTGGAGAAGTTTCCCTCAGACAACCGAGAATTTAGCCTTGCTCCTTTCTCCAGAACCTGTGAGGGCAAAATAGTATCTCTAGGATTCTTAAAGGTCTCCCAGACACTACCAGAGTTTGTATCTCGGAGTATAAAGTTGCCTGAATCATTCAAGATTCCATCTGAAACAGTCCCAATCAGAGTCTCTGGCTTCCATAATTCTTCACCATCAGGAGAAGTAAGCAGCAGCCCACTATCAGCAGTGAGCTGTACTTTGGAACCCTTTGGAGTTGGGTTGTCTCTATTAGCGTACCAGACAATGGTTTTGTCTGGAATCTTGGCGTACCAAATGGAAAGATAAAAAACATCACTGACCGCTCGAAATCCGAAGGCGAAATCGCCAGAACGTGACACAACCCAAGGGGTATTGGTGTCAGAGGCGGAGAAAGAACGGCCCAGTGGTATAATATTGGTTGTATTTTGGCCTAAGACTAAGAGGGGTAGCAGAAACAGAAGGCAGAGGAAATTAGGAAGAAGAGAGATAGCCATTAACAGAATCAATTTGGATCATAGGATGAAGATGAAGATAGTGTTTGCGTTAAATTTAAGAAGAGACGGTAATGTACGAGTCAATTCCAAGTCCTCCTCTTAGAAATCAACTCTGCTCTGCGCAGAACAGCACACAACGTCATTCGTTATTAAATTTGCCGTAACTAACTGGGACGTTAGGATTGGGAAGTACGCACTGGTAATAATTATTATATAATTTTTTAAATTTTATAGTTAATATTATTAATTTTTATTTTTATTTTTATTATAATTATTTGTTACTCACTTCATATTTAATATTAAAACAACAGTGAAAAGAAAGAATATAATTAAAAATTAATTATATATTTAATATTATTAAGGTTGGATTTAATACTCATTTTCAATTTTTTCAATTTTTTCAATATTAAAAGTGAATGGAAAGATGAAAAATTAAAATTAAAATAAAATAAAAAATTAATAGTACTATTTACAAAATTTGATGATGTAATAGTTAATATTTTTATAAATAAAAATTGAATGCTTTGTTTACTGTAGGCTTAGGATGCTTAGGATATGTTCATAAAGTAAATTAGCTAATTATTTTATTAAAAAATTGTTAAAATTAATTAAAAATATAGAATAACATAAAAATATATTTTTATATATAAATTAAATTAATTTATATTTATTTTAAGATTAAATTATATTAATATAATTAAACATTTAGAATAAGAATATAATACTTAAAATTTAAGTAATTATAATTATGATATTATTTTTATTTATTATTTAAAATAACAATATAAAAATTTAAAATTTAATTAATTATATTTTATGATATCACATATTTATGTACTTATTTATATTTTACTCATATTGAATTAATGAGAATATATTAAATATTTATTCTCATAATTAAAATATAAATTATTATTTAATTTAAAGAAGAGAAATAAATTTGAAAGAAAATTCAAAAAATTATTAATTTACATGCTATAAGTTATCACATAAAATTAGAAACTTATTTTTTTAAATAAATTAGTGCACTAAATACTTTTACAAATTAATTTATAATTTATTAATTAAATTGATAAGATATAAAATTAAACTATTTGTTAGGCTGAATCCAAGCTTATTTGAATATTCAAAGAATCAAAGCAGAATGGGATCCTCAAGTAATTATATAAAGCAACCGTTGCACAGGGAGACGCAGAACCAACAGTTTTTTCATCGTTGGATCATTTGGTAGTCCTAATTTAATGATTTCATTCGGTGAGAATAGATATTAATTTATTGATACGTCACTCGTTCTGTGACCGAATTAGATCACAAATGTTAGAATATCAAATAATAATAAATAAAATTTTTGAAGTTAATGCACACATGACGTTATTTACATTAAAACTTAATCATATAAAGAAAAAGATTAAAGGCAAAATTTTAAATTCAGACGTACTCTAAGAACAAAATTTGTAACATAAATATTATAATGTTATATGGATTTAAATATAAAAAAACAGACAAACAATTACGATTTCATAATTAAAATATTAACATAATTTTGAAAAATGGGGTAACACTTTATGAAAAAATATTATATATTTTTTATTTGCAATGCATGGAAGCAAATCTCATCTTTGAAGATTTTCGAGGAAATGAATACGTGAATCAACAGTAAACTTTCATCCTCCCCGTGGGAATGCTTACGCAACAATCAGAGTGAAAAATTGCAAACATCTTAATGATACATTATAATTCGATATTATTTTAAAAATTTTATTATTTATTATATTTAAAATTTAAATTTAAAATCTTAGATATGTAATTTAAGTAAATTATTATTTTTATTATATAAAGAAATGGAATGAAAAATTTTTTAATGCACGGAGAGTATTGTAAATTTAAATTCAAGATACTAAAAAACAAAAATTTCAAAAATAATATTGCATTATTAAAGTAATTAATGCCGTAGTAGATAATTTATTACAATTAAAAAAACTTAGTCCACTCGTTTAATTGAAGATATTTGTTAAAAACATGTGATTCAGATCGAATGAGAGGAGACGGTGCTGTTACAAGCCAGGCAAGCAAAAGTCATGCTCATGCATGATCTAGCAGAAATTTGAGCGTTGGGTTCCTTAGACAACTGAAAATTCTAAAACCATGCTTTCTTTGAATATTCTAAAACCGAAGTTTGAAAATGGCATGCTAAAGAGAGGCCAGGTGAAAAAGAGAAAGAGCAGTTGGCTTATACATTTTCTGAAATTTCTTGAGTAATTATGCTATCATTAAAAATGTTTATACTAGCTTCTAAATTTAATCCTACTACATTGTCAAAATATGAAAAATTTATTTAATTATGTTAACTTATTTATTATTAAATGAGCATAAATGTTATATTTGAATGAAATAGTTGTGGAAAGAGCATATCCCCGGTAACAAATATTGTGAATAATCAGTAATATAATTGAGTAAAAGAATATCAAATAGACCTGCTATATGAACACTGTAAATTAGGCAATTCATGAATGGTCATAGGATTTAGAAGCGTGCGGAAAACCCAGAGTTATAACAATTTTTTTATTTACAATAATGATTGATTGGGTTAATATATATAATTTGTACATGCCACTGCCACAAAAATATAAATATATGTTGCCTAGTTAATAAAAATTACGTCAATTTTCAATTAATATTTAATTAAATATCATTATATATTAATTTTAATATTAGTTATGTCGTTGATGCAAAAAAAAATCATAATAACATTGATTCTTATAATCAAAATATTGATGTCGTTTATTAAAAAAAATTATAATATAATAAGATAAAATATTAGTTATTTATTATTATAAGAAAATTTATATTTAGTAATATACTTTTTATAATAGATGTTAGGATTAATGAATCTAAAGGTTCTAAAATTAATTTGATAATGGATTCTAATATTAACACAAGCTTTCCATCGTTTAAGTTCATCGAAAAATTAGCAGTCAACATTTTCTGGAGAATTATAAGACATCTTGGAGTTTGACCTCACTTGTAAACCAAAATCACCTTAGGAACATTTATTCATATTCCCACTCTTTTATTGAAGTTTTATTCTAAACAACAATTTCAAAAACTAAAAAAGTTGGGTGGTAATATATGACGTGTAATTGCTCTATTGTTCAAGGTGATTTTATAGGGAATTATAACACATTGAAGTAGGTTTCAATATCCTCATCCATGGTTCATGTTGCTGAGCATGCTATAATAAATTTGATATGTCTAGCCTAATTTGACAATTTGAGATTTCTAAGTTTATGCATCTAAATGTTAGATTAGCTTTTGATACTAACTTTATCGCATTTCAATTTTGGGAACATAAGCTACCAAGGTTACCATCACACAAGATGGCCTCCTACAAGTTTAAGAATTATTTTTGAAATTCTAACATCATTAAAATAAAGCTTCAAATATAGATTTTATTGTACATCAACAAAAAGAAGATTTAAACTTATGATCTTTAGTATTAGCATACTGTCTAAATCCTTTAATTAACAATGCCGACCATCTAGTGGCTTTTTCTCCAATACATTATGCCAATCTCATACCTATAAATTCAAAAAGCATTTTGTGTATTACAATCTTGTATATAAAAAAATATTCACACAATTGTCGTTAAACTTTCAATAGCTTGTTTTAAGTGAGTATAATTTTTCTATATTATTGGCTAATATCGAAATATTTTAAATTGAGAAATTACAAATTTATCTCCAGACATTAGAAATTTTGTTTGTCCAAATTAACAATTTATTAAAATTTATCTTTCCTGCTTATTCAAACTTGGTCAATGATCAAAGTTGATCATCACCACACAAATTAAATGAAAGGATGAGATCTGGAGTCGCACTAAATTTGGGATGGGCATAGCAGATCAAACACTTCCACAACACCTTCAAGCATTTGAGTAACCTCTCATGGTGGGTCTATTAGCAGGATCTCTTTGTATGCACCAAATAGAAATCTTCACTAACTTCTCCAGATTCTTCGTATCACCCAATACCTCATTATCATCTCCAACCAATGAACTAAGAGTGTTTTCTGTGTAGCAATCATAAGCCCAATCCATTGATATCGCTTTCTCTTCATTTTTTGATTCCGTATTAACACTTTTCCTGCAATATATGATCTCAAGTAGTAGCCTAAACCATTCAAGTGCAACGTATCTCCTGGTTCCTCCTATGGCCCTGCTTGTTCGGCTTTTATTTGAATTCAATTTGCAGATGCTGTTATTTGTGAATTTTTTTTTTAAATATCATTTTCACACATGGAATTTATATTTATAAACATTTTATTTTACTATGTGTCGTACATAGACTAAGTATGGTATATTACTAAATTATATTAATATTGTTTTAAAGGAATCTAGTTAAAATTATAGAAAATATATATATATAAATTCCTTCCGTCAACTTTGAGGTGTGGATTTTACTCAATTCAATTTTGGAAATTTGGAAATCATCCCTTTGACCTTTATAAAATTTAAAATTAACACATATCATCTGCTTAATTAATAATTTTATAAAATTATGTATTTTTCATAGAGTTTTTTAAAAAATTATAATATTATAGTATAAGGAATTTGTTGGCCATTTTTTCACATATAATTTTTATATTATATAATTAACAAAAATTAAATTATATGTAAATAATTTTAATTAAATATTTGTAAATGAAGTGCAAAATTATATGTTAAAAATTATAAAATAATAAAATATTTTATAATACTGTAATTCTTATTTAAAAATTTCATGAAAAAATAACATAATTTAATAAAAATAATTAATTAAGTAGATGATGAATGTCAATTTCAAATTTTGTAAAGTTTAATAGGGTTATATCCAAGTCTCCAAAGTTGAAAGAAGTAAAATCCAACCACCTCAAAGTTGAAAAGGGCAACTTGCATTTTTTCCAATTATAAACTTATCACCATATTAATCTTAATTTAATGACAGCATTAATTATTAAAATAAATTTATATTTTGATTCTTATCATATTTTTGAATTGCACAAATTTAAAATGTGTTTATGTGTAAAAATATTAAAATTGACGTAATTTGGATATAATAATATTTTTATTTTGTGATCATTTAATTTGTTATTTTACATTAAAATTGATCACTTGTTATATGTGTTTAAAGATCATTGTTGTGGACTTTTTTATATTTTGAGTCTTTTTTTAAAAAAGTTGTTAATTGTTATGCATGATTATCAATGTGAGGTTATTTATATTAATTTATAAAGTCTTTGAGTTATAATATATATAATAGATTTTTTATTATTGTATCCAATTATCTATTAAAGAGGATTTTTGCATATTTTAATTAGAGATATTTTATTAAGGATATAAGTTTCTTGAATTATTTTGACTTTAAAAATATACCTACATGAAATGGACATATTTTCAAAGTTAAAGTATTCTCTTGATTGCTTTGTGATTAGAAATATCTTTTATATGGTACATTTTCTATCCAAAGAGAAGATTGTATAGCAATGTGTATTGAAGCCCACAAACTAAGAGTTACATTCTTTCTTTCAATAATTTTTTTTACTTGTATGATAAAAATGTTATCTCTTTGATCAAATATTTTTTAAAATATATCAAAATATGTTATTTTTACTTTTGTTATAAGGATAAATTGGTCTATATGTTCTATTTAATCAAAGGGGATAGTCTCTCAAATATCATATTATCTTTTATGTGACTAAGTTA
Organism: Sindora glabra; assembly: GCA_020226215.1. NCBI lineage: Eukaryota > Viridiplantae > Streptophyta > Magnoliopsida > Fabales > Fabaceae > Sindora > Sindora glabra. The sequence goes on from CM035236.1 coordinate 25,009,079, forward strand.
TTGTATTAAGAGAAAATTTAATACATATTATCTATTTTTTCCAAAGGAAAATTTATAGTTATATATTAGGAACTCTTGTGTAGAGCTTATTAATGTATATATTTTTTTATTTATTATGTATTGTTAGATAATTTATGTAACTAAATTTATCTTTCTTATAATTTAAAGAATTATTATATGAATTAATTTTGAGAACATCATATACTATTTGGTAACTTTATTTATACATTGATGAATTTTATATTATTATATGGCATTATGGCATAATAGTTATTGAATATAATTTTTTTTCTTTCCTTCTCTGGGTGAAATTATATATAATTTTCTTTAAAAAATTATATTTAATAAATAAATCATCAATCATTAATGCATATAAATTTATTATTTGATTATCAAGAATGTTATTAATATTATAATTTTTGAAATATAATTAATTACTTGATAGTTTTTTATCTATATTTTGAAATGGTATGTAGTTTTTAGGAATTACATCAAATCTTCACATCAAAAAGTGTTTGATTTAATATCATGAAATTTTGATTTTGTTGCAAAATGTGATACTTATGTTCAAGAGCTTATTTTGGTTAAAGATCATTTGTTTGTTTTTAAAATTGCTTTACTTTGTAAAAGTGGACTTAAATATCAAAATTTATTTGTATAGTTTAGTTTTGTAGTAAGTTATATATCATTATATTTATATTTATTTTTCAAAAAAGTATGCATAATAAAAAGGTGAAATTTTCATTAAGTCCTTTTTATGTATTAATATTTAGATTTTCAAGTAATTATTTTAATCAAGCATATTTTCTATTAACAATAACACATATAAGCTTTTGTGTTATTATGGGCATAGTATAATGCAACTTATAAAGTTTTCAACATATGTGTTGTGAATCTTTTTTTTTTTAAGATTCTTTTATAAGATGCCTTATTGATTAACTAGTGTATATTGCTACCATAAGAGTTTTTGCAAATTGTTATAAGTTAACCTTAAGACTTTTATTCATACTTTGTTTAAGTAATCTTTAAAAATATATTCTAAAAACTTTCTTGTTAAATTAATTTGGTATCAATTTTAGTATATAGTTTTGATAGTCATGCAAGTTGTTTACTTAAGACACTAAAGTTAATTATATAATTAATTTCTATTAATTATTAATTAGTTTTATTTATATTATACCACTAATTTTAAAGTTGACGATTTGAGAAATCATAATTTTGCACACAACTGAGATATGTATGTAGAATTTAAATATTATTTTTTTCCAATCCAAGTTCTTATATTTATAAAACTAGAAGCTTGTTAAGATATATGTGTTCAATTTTATTTTCTTATAATATACTTAATTAGTCAGAGTTCTATATTATATGTTGCAGAACCTTTCGTTTCAATTAATAATTATAATATATTTATTGATGCACAAGGTACATGTGTCATACATATTATTACACAATTTATTAATCTTTATTTTATTTATCATCATCATATTTGTTCTTAATCATATTGATACATTATTGTAAATTTAAATATATGATTCATGATTTCTATATTGATACATATATTTCTATATTATGAAATGTATTAATTATTATAATTATAAAGACTAAGATTTACTATCAATTGTTAGCTCTTGAGCTTATATATGTAATCTCTTATGGGCACCATATTAGAATAACAAGGTTTTCCTTGATAAAGGTTAGGTATCAGATCCAATATGTTATTTTGTATGATAGCTTATCAAAATTAAGATCTAATATTTATTGTTAGTTCCTTAATATTTATTGTTAATTTTTTATATATGTGTTTGTCTCTTAGTTGACACAAGTTTTAAACTTTGAAATATTTTAATAATAGATTTATCAAGACTAAGATTCAATGTCAATTGTTAGTAACTCTGTTATATATTTGTCTTTTGATTGATATTAGTTTGAAATATAGAGACATTTTGGTAAACAAATTTATGAGGATAAGGATTTAGTGACAATTACTAGCTCCTATGTTTGATGTTTGTCTATTAATTGACACTATTTTGTAATTTTGAGAAAATTAATTCTGTTATTGCTAATAGATTTCTTTATTTTATTATTGAGTTTGTTATGAAGAAATTATTGAAGATTGACTTGAAAATAATGTGTTTTGTTAGATAATGTTTTTACTATTATTTTTCTTGCTACATTTTCATATTAATGACTCATATTTAAATAGTTGATAATATACTTAACCATAAAAGGTCTTGTGTTGATAATGATGCATTTACCACTATAATTGGATATCATTAATTACTTAAGTATAAATTATGCTTTAAGTATTGTCTCTTACATGATGTATTTTCAAAATTATGAATATATGTTCTAAATTTTGTGTTCAATCTCAAAGTCATTTTCATAGTAGATGTTTTAAAGTAAAATCTTTACAATTAATATTGCACAAGTAAGAAAATGTTAAAATTTATATGTGGCCTACCATTAATTGTAGATACTTTGATTTTTGATAAAAGTAGCTGATGATTTAAGAGGTTTTATTTTTTAAAGTCCAATTTATTAAAGTAATTTATTATTTGAATTTATAGATACTTGATTATGGATTGATATGTTTGACAACTAAACTATAGGCCTATATCTTTACTAACTCATAATGGGAGGGCCTAAAAGAGTTTTATTTATATTAGCTTGGTTCCCTCTCCACTTCTAACTAATTGTAGTTATTGGCTTGTTCCATTGAAAGCTGTATAGTCTAAGAGAAGGAAAACAAGATCTATGTCTATAATATTCATTTGAATACTATCATGTTTAAGAGAATTAAATCCATAATAAAAGTACATTTCTGCACTAATTTTATTTTTTAATAACCTAAATTTTATGTAAAATTTAATCTAAATTCTTACAATAAGTTCAAGCCATGAAGAATGGATTGCTGCAAATAAGAAAAAAGGGGTACCATATTTATCTTTGCAATGAAGATCTTATAAAACATAATGAAAGAAATTAGATTAAAGCTGTAAGTGTGCTTGTCATCCTGAGCAACAACAAAATGAATCAAATGCCATTCTAATTCATTTACATAGTGTGTCTCACTTAGCTTGTCCAAAAATGTTACTTTTTCATTTAATGAAGGTATTTTGATTTTGAAATTCAGTGCTTATCAAGCTAAATGGTTAGTTAACATAAGTAATCCCTGCTCAATCAATACATTTCTTGCTATGAGAATGATTTACCATTATGGCTTTTAAAGGAGTTAGACAAGGATAAAAGAAACAAAGAAACTCCTCAAGGTGTGATAGGGAAAATTCAAAACTATCATTATTTGTGCCTATTGATAAATTGATAAAAGAGAAAAAACTATTGAACATTAAAAGAAAGGCCTTTAAAAGTAACTAATGTACCATGAAAAGAGCAAAAAATTGAAAACAGTGATAAGGCAAGTTAGAATAGATGAAGCAAACTAAGTTGAATGCATCGTACAAAGAGTAAGAAAGAGTTGAAAAGATAAAAGGATCCTTAAATCAAGAATGGGATAAGGAAAGAAGAAACTATATCAAAACCTTACCCTATAGCAGATGACTTAAAAGTGCACAACATAGTGTAAAGAGGAAAATCAATAACCTTAATGAAAAGTGAACATAAAAAACAAGAAAAGGCTTAACGCAGAAGAAAATCAAGGCGATACTACAATAATCAATCCATAACCATAACAAAATATAGTAGCAAAATTAACATAACTATTTAAAAGAAAAGTGAACAAAAGAATACATGTCTATATGCAAGTTACAAAGACCTAAAAAGATAGAATAAGAGAAACAGAAGAGAGTCTTATCGAAAAAGCAATAAAAAGTAAAAAGAAACATTCAAATTATCATTATATAGAGAGAAAACACAAATCCACATGAAAGGTCAATCAATGGCCAAAAGAACAACCAAGATTAACTTAGGAAAATAGAGCCATCATGATGCATTAATAAAAACATCAACAAAAAAAGATGACAATAAGGTGCTCCATGCATGAAATAACGTGATGGTAAGTGGAAGAAAGGTAAATGACAAAGATATTCCAAGCATATCCTTATCAAATGATCAAACAAATAGACCCTAAAGTTGTATTAAGACCATCCACATTGGTTGCACAAACACCTCTATATTGTTTGCTTGAAAAAAAAGGCACCATTAGCTACATGGACATGAGAAACTACCTTTCCAACATTATAATTGCTTAAGGACACATGCTTAACCATCATTGGTCTTATATCATATTAGATATTTGTAAAGTCTGGGATACCCCACCAAGGGCCCTAACATCTACATTTTCTTACGTCATAACCAAAATTGCTAATAAGCATTCCATTTTACTCTTATTTTTTAAACAATTTTTATGTGTAAAAGTCTGCCTTCTAGTTAGGACTAGGTTGAGAAAACTTTCTTAGGATTTAAGTGTTAAGGAAAAGATAATGATTGCTGTGCCACTTAATTTGAAGCCACATGAAATAAAGGCAAATTATGTTTGAGGGGTGCAATAGTTGAACACAAGAACATGCTTTTTGATTTTGTGTTGAGCGAAAATGTGAAAATTCTCATTTTGATTAAAACATAATTAGATGGTGATTAAGCACAAAACTTGGCAACTCAATTATCTTTTATAGATGCTAAATTCACAAACACTATAAGATATGCTGGTGGCATTTCTTTTCTTTAAAATTAGTAAGAAGTTAAGCTAGAAGTCCTCAACAAATTTAAGTAGGAAATTTATGCCATTGTTAAGGTAAACTATGTTTCCCCTTATTAGTTATTAAATGGAATTTATGTAAATCCCAAACTATCCAATAGGAAGATTTTATGGAATAATTTAAAAAATATCTTTAACTCACATGATATACCCAGACTAATTTTAAAAGATTTTAATTAAGTATTATCATAAAATGAAAATTTTAGTGGATCCCCTATAAACCGACATAGAATAAATCTTTTTTTTATTGTTTACAATATTATAGCTTGATTGATTGGTATGGGTTATTCTAAACTAATGTTTATCTACACAAATTCTAGCAATCATAGCTAGTTAATAATGGAAAGATTTAATAGAACCTGTTGTAATGCTTCTTGGCAGTCACTTTTCCCTAAAGCACAAGTATTTCACTTAGAATTTGTTTTAGCTATTTCCCTTTTCTCCTCTCTTTGTTCAATAGATTCCAAATTTCATTACCTAAATCTTTCCATTTTGAAAATGCTAACTTTCCCATCTAGATTTTCATAGCATTGTTGTCAATCATTGGAGGAAATCTCCCCCTTTTCAAGGAGCTATTGAAAATTTTACTAATTATCTTTCTAGGTGGAATTCTAATGTTTTTGAAAATACTTTCAAAAAAAAGTGAAGAATAATTGCTAGAATTAGAGAAGTTTAAACAACTTTAGGTAATTATAAATTTGAGGCTTTAATTAGATTAGATAAGGATTTACAAGCAAAATATCTCAACATTTTGAAACAAGAGGAGGAAATATGGGCTATCAAGTCTTGAATGCAATAGATAGCAAATGGTAATAGAAATACCCATACTTATCATATGTCTACCATTGCTAGTAGAAAAATAAATAGGATTTCCTCACTTAGAAATGAAGTTGGTCAATGGTTAATAAATGATACGGATATCCAAATGCATATTTTTGTTAACTTTTAAAAATAGATTTCAAACAAAAATTGAATTTTGCAATAATTATATTTCTAAGCCCGTGAATTGGTCTATCACTTTTGATCCTTAGAAGTATAATAGCCTTATAAATTTACCTTTAAGTAATGAAATTTTTCAAGCCATCAAAAATCAAAAGGCTATAAAGGCCCCTAGGCCGGATAGTCATCATCCAAGTTTTTTTCATCATTTTTGGAATGAGATTAGAGGATTTGTTCAAAATTATATTTTCAAAGTTTTTTAGTTTTATAATGTTCCTGATTGGCTTATTGGTTTATCAGGTTGTGCAATACAATTTTGAAAATCATTTCCAAAATTTTGACTTTTAAACTTGGACCTTTTCTTGAAGACCTAGTTTCTCCATACCAAGTTTCTTTTGTTCCTAATAGAAAACCTACAAATAATGTCATTATCTTAAGAGAATTAATTTATACAATAGATAATTCAAAGGCTAAAAATGGTTTCATGATAATCAAACTTGATATTAAAAAGGTATATGATTCAATTGAATGGTTCTTCTTCCGAAATATGTTAATGCTTTTTGAATTTCCTAGTAATTGGATAACTTTAGTCATAAGTGTGGTTAGTGGAGTTTCTTATGAAATTCTTTTTAATAGTAATAAACTTCATCTTGTTTTTCCTTCTAAAAGTCTTAAATAGGGAGACCTTTTATATCCCTATCTATTTATCCTTTGTTTAGAATATCTGCATTTCATGATTGATGATAGTTGTAAAAAAAAATTCTTTAGACCCTATGAAAACTAGGAAATATGGTTTGAAGTTTTTACACCTTCTCTATGTAGATGATATTGTTCTATATGCTAAGGCTAATCTTAAAAATTGCTAAACTATAAGCTATGTTTTACATGAATTTGCTTAATTGTTTGGTTTATATATGGATAAAGATAAATCCAGAATATATATTTCAAAAAACACTAAGCAAACCATTAAAGATCATATTAGTGTTGTCTTAGGAATTCAATATAGAAACTCCTTGGGAAAATATTTAGGTGTTGAGCTTAAAGTAAATTATAATACTATAGATTTTTATCTTTTGGTTGAAAATATAAGGAATTAGGTTTCTTTTTGGCAAAATAGACATTTACCTCTATTGGAAGGGTGATGTTGATCAATTTTGCTTTGTTAACTTTACTGATATATCATATGGCTTTCTCAAAAATTCCAAGAACTCTTCATTTCCAGATACATAAAGTTATTAGAAATTTTTTTATGGAGATTTCTTTTAAGAAAAGAAAATTTTCTTTGGTCAAATGGGACCTAGTTACTACTTTAAAAGATTTTGGTGATCTTGGAAACAAGAATTTTTCTTTAATGAATTTGTCATTATTAAGCAAACTTGCTTCAGTCATTTATTCAAGATCACTATTACCTTTAGATTCAAATCCTTGGAAGAAATATCTTATTCTAGATTATAGTAATAGAATTATAAAACAATTGAGATTATTCCCATAATTAGAAAGCTTTAGAATCTAGCATTAATATTATTGCTATAGGAATTAGATATGATGTAAGGAATAGTCAAAAAATTAAGTTTTGGTTTGATAAATGGATTGATGTAGGACCTATTAGAGGGATTGTTTAAGGACCCTTTTCCTTTAGAAACTATAAATTTAAAGGTTAGCAACATAATAGATGGAAATAGATGGAATTTAAGTGCTATTCCAATGTGTCTTCTTAATTATGTTACTAATTCAATTTTGGTAACTCCTTTTAGCATGTGTGGGAAGGAGGATTGTCTAGTTTGATGGCTAAATAAAATTGAGAAATGCACCATTAAGAGTATTTATAATTATCTAACTAAGTAAAAAACTCCTCTTTCTAGTAACTCTTTTAAATGGATTTGGAATGTTCCTACTTACCTAAAAATTTAATTTTTTATATGGCTTGCCATATAGAATAGGAATCCCACCAAGGAACTTCTAATAAAAAAAGGTATTGATATTCCTCTTTTTTGCATTTCATGTGATTTAGGTTCAGATACAGTTACACATATCATACACGAATGCCCTATTACTTTTTAATTATGGCAATCCTTGTTTATCTCAAATTCCTACATGGCTTCCTTTCATATAAGCATTGTTGAATGGTTAAAAATAAATTAAATTTCATATGAATCAAGTTGCAACTCCATGGTTCCTTTGTTGACTATCTTTTCTTTTGCTATATGGAATCTCTAGTTAGCTAATAATGAAAAAATCTTTAAATGAAGCAAAGAAAAAATAGATTTAAAGTATGCTACTCATTCAAAATTAAAAGAATTTTAAGCAATTTTAGGAAAGAGTAAGATTCCTACTTCATTGGATCTCTCCTCCTTTGGGGTTTGATAAATTGAACACAAATGGAGTTGCAAGAGATAATCTTGGACCAGCAGCTTCTATAGCTATTATTAGGAATAATAAGGGTCAATGGGTCATTGGATGTGTTAAAGGAATTGGAGTAAGTTCTAATTTTGTTGCGGAGCTGACCACTTTGAGAGATAGTCTCCTTTTTACTCAAAATAGGGACTTACTCCTTCTAATTGTCAAACTTGATGTGTTATCTATTATATAAAATGTAATGTATGATAATTCTAACCTTTGTATGTTTGTTAGTAGCTTGATTGAAGACTATAGAAAGCTATTGGAGGAGAATCACATTTTTAAGCTCAAGCATATATATAGAAAAACAAACAATGTTACTAATTTTATAGTAAAGTCCTCTATAGGACTTAACAATATGCATGTGGTTTTGAATGATCCTCCCCAAAGGGCTTTTATGTACCTCACATTTGACAAAATAGGAATGTCGGTCCCTAAACACTTTTAACTAAGTTATATGAAGATTCCTTTTGACAAAAAAAATTAATTAGAAACAAAATTATATGTATCTAATTTAAATTTTTTAAATTACAAATAATCATTTAAAAAATGAAACTATAGGGATATGCTAATTAATTGAACTTTTTTTCCACATACAAAATTCAAAAGTACTTTATATATAACAACCCCTTTAGAATGTACTCTTCCATTATTTTCTTCACATAAAGACTTTGTTGACAATTCTTTGCATCACAGTAGAATAAGTGCACCATCTTCCCTTCTTGCTTTCAATATCTTTCCTTTAATTTTGGTCATTTGCAAAAAAATGGTAGATTTTTCCTTTTTTTCTTTTAACAAATCCCATATTTTACCTAAAAAGAGAATCTCATGATTGGAAAAAAAAAGTCTTATATCAATGTTTCGTAGAACATAAATCTTGTTGGTTCGTGAAAAATTATATTTAATTATTAATTTTAAAAATAATTTTTAGTTTTTATAATTTTAAAACAAAATTTCTTAGTTAGATAAGTGTTTTTATAATTTATTTCTAAAAATTATAATTTTAAATATGTAATTTTAAAATAAAATTAATTCAAATGCTAAAATATATTTTTTAATTAATATTCATATTATCATATTCGGTCAATAAATAGTGGATGGTAGTCAGTAATAATGAGTAATATTAGGTCATTATTAATGACAGTAGACAACTATAGATGATAGTTAATAATAATAAATAAAGACAAACAATGATTGATAATAAAGGGCGACAATCAATAGTATAGTAAGAACCTAAAAAAGTGGACAAAATAATCATTATATGATTACAACATTTAATATAAAATATAAGATACCTATCTCTCTATAAAATATTTTTAAAAAATATTAAATTAACAATATTTCTAAAAATATCTACATTTTTAAATATATTTTACTTAAGTATAAGGCAAATGGGTGAAGTTAACATTTCTTTAAAACATTAATGAGAGTGTGAAAAAAATTTAGTAAACTAAACACCACCATGAGGATAGTGCATGCGATGTATCTTCTTATAAATGTTTGATTTAATACAAAATAAGTTACAAGACGCAATATTTATGTACCTAATTTAAATTTGATTTATTATTATTGTATAAAATTTAATACTTATGAATAGGAAGATGCCAGCTCATTAAAAAAATAACTCCATATTTTTTTAATTAATAGTAAGAAAATTTTAATGATTTTCAAGTAACATGTCAACACATGAATAGATGATATATAGTATAAAATTAATTCAAATTTAAGTTTATATTATTTCACAAACTTAAATACATTTTTTATCCTTTTAAAATTTAAATTATTTGATTTTAATTTCTTAATTTAAAATAATATATTTTAATTCTTTTAAATATTTAACTTATCTTGATTCTACAGTTAACATTCGATCTACTTCCAAATAGAATTACGGAAGCATTTTTTTCCTTCTCTGTCATCACCAATGACCTATTTTGTTTCTAAACTTGATGTTGAAGATGGATAAAAAATCCAATCAATTCCATTCCATTGTTTGTTTTTTGTTTCTTTGTTTTTTCATTTAAAAATTTTTTAATCAATTTCCAATATTCAAAGTCATACATAAAAGGCTATGACTACATCATACTATATTATGTAAACTTCTGAAAAAGTTTCTCATTTATAATTTTAATAAAAAAAGAGTTCCAAAAGTATACAAATTTTTCATAGAATTCACAAGAAATATATGTAAGAATTTTACTAATTAAGATCTCATGTATGATAATTAGAACATCATAAATATAAAAATTTATATTTATTTACCTGATAGATCTATAGTTATAATTAAATTCAACGGAAGCTAATGAATTCTTCTCCATTAGATCTTCCTCTTCACTCTTCTCCTTAATGATGGTTTTCAATAGGTAGCAACTGTGTATATGAGAAGTAAAGAGTAGATCTAACCATAATCCTTATTTATAAAATCCTAATAATCCTCCTCATAAAAGATTTACTGGGTCTTTAACCTACACAATTAACAAATCACACCAATCTATGTGAATGTGCTAAGCTTATGTCTTTAAGATTATAATTTTAAAATATGTCTTATGTATGTCTCATAATTGAACTAAGCTTTAATCAGTTAGTTTTATTACATTAAAAATTACTAATTAATAATAGCTCACTTTATGAAAAATTCAACATTCTCCCACTTAAGCAATATTCACTACAACAAATTAACACTTGTGCCATGGTTAAAATTGTGACACAAGATTAAAATTTCTGTGGCTATACTATTTAGTTATGGAAATACTAGTTGAATGATCCCGTAACACAAGTGAGCATGGCAAGGAAATTGCCACGAGAAAAAAAGGTCTTATAACATAAATAATTTTTTTTTCCATGAGTTCAATTGTAGTTAATAAATTCTTTTAGCCACAAGTGCAAACGTGGAAAGAAAGTTACATTTGTAGCTAGTAACTCATATTTTCACAAATAAAATCATGGCAATAAAATACAATAAAATAATTATAAAAATTAATATAATTAGCTAAAATAATTTTTATATATTTAAATTAAATTAATTATCTAACTAATTTAATTAGTTGTTATCCTATCATTTTTTCCGTACATATACTAAAATATGTTAATACTTTTAACTCATATCTAGTTAGGATAAATTGTTGAAACTCTATCTATTTAGAAATTATAAATTACATTTACCAGGAATCAAACCTGAATCTCCAAGCTGATGAATACCATGCCTTACCATTACACAAATTTGCTTCTTTAATAGTATAATACAATATATTTTATATAAAGTTTTAATTGACTAATTAACTTCAAAAATAAAATTACACTTATGTGATACTAATTATATAATAATAAAATATTAAATACATACATATAATAAAAATACGCTAATGCTAAAATATTTTATGATTTTATTTTAAAAGTTTTTTATAAACTAAATTCTTATTTATTTTGTTACTAATTTTGCTTATATCAAATTTATCCTTCGTAAATATCTTATATTAAATTTATCTCTCATAAATAATTAATCAGTTAATTTTATCCTTTTATTAATATTTTTTATTAAATATTAATAATTAAGTTATTATAAAATAAAAGTAAAATTTTTATATCTTTGAAGCAATTTTTTTAATTTTCTAAAACTCCTTCAATAAAGGTTAAATTATATGAAATAAATATCCATACAAATTATAACTTTAAACTATTATGTATATTTAAATTTTAATTGCAAATTAAAATTAAAATTATTATAAATTATTGTATTTTAATTTTTATTAATAATACATGTTTTTGTTATTCATAAATATAAGTTAAATCATTCAAAACTTCATAAATTTTTTATATTAACTTCTTCTCTCATATGTTATTTATATTTGATTTTTATTCTTCCATTTATAAAATCATTAACCTATCAATAAAATAATAAATTGATAGATTAAATTAATTAAATTATTATTTAGTAGGAAAGAAATTACTACAAAATATATGTGAGAAATAAAATTAATACAATTGGAATTAATAAATGATGAAAATAAAAATTTAAACTATTTTATATATATCACTCCCTTAAATATAATTTGCTTAAAATTTTTTAATATAATAATTTTATTATTATTAAATTATACATAATTTTACATAACTATTATTTTCAATTTTTTAATGAAAATTTTGTTAATATTACAGTAATGAATGTAAAATTTATTATTATATATTTCTATAATAAAGCTTATTATAACTTATCTCATAAATTATAATATTTATATATAATATAATAATTTTAGTATTTTCATAATATATATTTTTTTGTTAACACATTTTTTAAAAATATTGTGATGTGATAAAAAATAAATTTTATAATTTTATATACCTTGAATATTTTTTTTGTTTAATTGATATTTTAAAAATTAGACTAAATAAGAATTGAAAAAATTGTTATATATGTATGTATTATATATATGTAAATGTAAATCCTATTAATTTTTAATTTTAATATGTATGGAATTTAAATTCATTGAATAATTATTTAACACAATCTTTAATATATTATAATATTTATTTCATTGATGTATATTAATTTTATTACATAAATTTAATTAATGTAAAGTTAAATAATTATTTATTATTTAAGAAAAATAGTTATATTCTAATAAATATTAAATTTGGTACATATATAAATAAAAATGTTTAGGAGCTTAACAATTGAATTTTTTTTTATATATCTTAAGGTTTGGGATTCAACTCCTATTTTAATTATTTTAAGAAAAATAATAAAAGTACATAACTATATAATTTATAGGCAGTTATATCTTTTTACATATATTTTATGAATTAGCTAATTGAAAATATTAAGTTCTATAATTTTTTTATTTTAATTGATAAGGTTAATCAGTTGATCAATTGATGAATTAGTTATTTGCTAAACATCCATAATATATAAATATTTATATTTTTTATTTTCTACCATATTGCAGCATGTTGTGCTTTTTATAAATAATATTTTTTATATGTATAGCTACCAAAAATGATATATTTAATTATGATTTTATTCATAGAATTAATTTATGGTATAAGTAATACTTTGTTATAGATAAATTTTTCTGACTTATATAATAGAATAAATGATATTTTGTCATAAGAAATATATACTTATAACTTAATTTATAGCACAAGTGATACTTTATCATACAAAATATGTTCTCATAACTTAATTTATGGCACAAGTGATATTTTACCACAAGTAAAATTTTTCCATAGCACAAGTAATACTTTACCACGAAGAATGTGTTCCCGTAGCTTAGTATTTTGGCACAAGTGATATTTTGTCACGGATAAAATTTTTTCGTAGCACAAGTAATCTTTCCATAGAGATTGTGTTCCTGTATCTTCATTCGTGGCACAAGTGATATTTTGCTATAGATAAAGTTTTCCCGTAGCATAAATTTTTTAATTTTTTAGACATTTATTTGAATTTTTGTGTTCTAGTGGCAAATGGTAAAATTGCCATGATTTTTGAATTTTCATGGCATAATTTGTGGTACAAGTGTTAATTTATTGTAGTGATTAATTGAGTTTTATAAAAAAAAAATTTAACAAAATATATTTTGAAAATAAAACTCCAGATTGATTGAGTAAAAACTTTTATGTAGCCACAATTAAAAAATAATTTAGCCTTTCAAGACAATATCACAACAATCCTCTTTAATATAGCTAACTAATACTAAATCATAGCGGTCTATATGCCCTTTATTGACATAAGACCAATCCAAGGTTATAAGTGTTAATGACATTATCAATAATGGATTTTAGTGTGACTGGGTAGTAAAAAATAACACCAAATGTGATCAAACGTGCTATTTTCATTATCAGTCTTCCATGATTTCTTTAAACTTGATGAGAAATCCATATACTATATGTATGTTTCATCTATATTCTCGAGAACATTCAATAGCGTCATTCTATGAGACATACTTTCTTGATGTCAAAGTTATATTTAAGACAGACACTAGCCTTAAGAAATAAAATTTTAATATCTATAAGTATATGTACAAGTAAAAGTATATAATAGCATAGAATATTCACTTTATAATGATCATCAATAAAATTAAATATCTCATAAAAAGGAGGGTTTAATATAATAAATTATAACATGAAAACACCAAATACAAGAAGTATGTTCCCATTAATTAAATACATCAAAAGACCCTAAGACACCTATGTTAGTGTATGTGTCCTAGGAGTTAATTATAAGATGATTGTAATAATATATAATACATTACATTTTATTTTAGGCAATACAATTATTTTATTTTATTTTAATATTTGCACAATTTATAACTTTAATATAATAATTGTCCATGAAATAGTTTTGCTATTCATAAAATGTCCATAGTCGAATATTATTACAAAAGGGATAATAATAATATATTGAGACTATTATGTATGGTAATTGATGATTATGAATCATGGATATATGATATTAAGTTAATACATTGGTACATTATTAATGAACATATGTACTAGACTAACCTGCTATAACAATACTGCATAGATTATCATGTGTCATTAGTTATTCTAATGTGACCATAATGCACGTAGTCTTTTAATGTGAAGTTACTACAGTTCCTTACATGAAGGGTCACACACTTTGATATTATGCTATGTCACCTTTAGTCAGGATGATATGTAGGGTATTAATTGGGTGTATCACGAATTATGCAGAAGGATATGAGTAATGTAGATGGAATTTTGTTACTCTTATATAAAAGAGAGATATCCTTAAGCCCTTTGATTGGGTGAGACTTAGAAATGCATGGCTATGCTCAACTAGATCAATATGTGATATTGATCATTTATTTAAGTTAGTCTACTCAGTATCAAGAAATATAAGTTGAACATTAACGAGAATGACATATTCTATGCCTCCAGTTCGATTTGGAAATCATTACAAAAGGGACTATAGTGCAAAGTGTTGATCACACATTCAATGGATGTCGAATAAAAAATATTCTTACTACTTAGGTAGCAGTGATGTATTGTTAGATATTACTTACTATCTATGGTTCAATGATGGGTCATTGTCAATGTAGTAGGAACCTATAGGGTTACATAAAAGGAGTAAGAATAAGACTATAATTAATTAATTTTTAGTTAAACTAAAAACTTATTAATTGGGTTTGTTATTATATATATATATATAATCAAAGTAATAATGTATATATATTATTTAGATAATATATATTTTATATTATATTATATGATATTATTTGATATTAAAGTAATATTAAATAATTATACAATTTGAAATAAGATAATTATATTATGAGATAATATTATTATTTAATAATATTTAGTTATTAATATTAAAATAATATTAGATAACTAATGGATAAGTCACATCTCTCCTTACTCTCACTATATTAGAGATAAGGTATTAGTGGTTAAATGAAATTAAGATTAGTTGCATCTTTCCTAGTAGGGCTAGGAAAGATGCATGCTTTTAGCTTATAAAATGAGCATAGAGGTGCCATTGTTTTTGGATGTAAAAACGTAAATTCACCACCAATAAAATCATACAAAACACCCTTATAAAAATGCATTAAACCTTTTTTATTCAAGTGAGATAAAAATCTTAACAGATTCGTAAAGCTTGAAAAGTCACCATTTGCTCTGCATAGATATTGTAAAAACACCATCACCTAATTGTACTCATAATTTGGATCTACACTCAAAAAGGTAATCTTTGATTCTTAATTTATGTCCTTACGCATTGATCCATGGGAAGGTTTCACATGACATAATTTTGAAAATTTATTTTTCTATTGCATTACATGATGTATGTGAAGCCCAATAACTTATACTCTCAATACGTTTGCTAAAAATTATAGGTCTTAATCCTTTAGTCAAAAGATCAATAATCAAGTTGTTTGTATCAATATGCTCTATAATAATGTCATCATTTTTCATAAAATCTCTAACCTTAAGACACTTTATTTCCAAATGCTTAGACCTACATATAGTTTTATTATTTTTAGAAAATAACATAGTAGATTTGTTATCACAGTAAATTCTTAGTGGATTAGAGATAAAATCAATAATATGAAGACCAAAGATAAGATTCTTCAACCAAATAGCTTGTGTAACTTCTCCATAACATGCACAAAGTTAGCCTGCATAGTAGAAGAAGCTAAGAGTGTTTGGTTCACACTCTTTCAAGATACAGCTCCTCTAACTGACATGAAAATATATCTTGAGGTAGATTTTATATTATCTTAACAACTAATAAATCCAGAATCTGTGTATCCAACAATCTCAAGATTGTTAACTTTTTTTTAAACTAGCATATGATCTTTCATTTTTTGTAAATACCTCAACACTTTCTTGATAGCAATCCAATTATTCATACTAGGGTTAGAATGATACCTATTAAGAACTCTTACTGCAAATGCAATGTCTGACCTAATGCAAACTTGTATATATATAAAACTCCCTATTGCACTAAAATAAGATATATTTTTCATTGATTCTCTTTCTAAATCATTCTTGGTACATTAACTAAGGTTGAGTTTGTCACCTTTTTATAATAGGTGCACCTTCACCCTTATAGTTTTGCATGTTAAATCTAGTAAGTACACAATTAATATAAGACCTTCGTGAAAGTCTTAACAAACCTCTAGATCGATCTCTATGAATCTCTATTCCAAGAATAAAAGAAGCATTTCCAAGATTTTTCAAACAAAAGTCTTAAACAACGATTATTTAGCCTCATGAGCAAACCATTATTATTACTAGCTAATAGAATATCATTCATATGAAGGACAAGAAAAATGTACTTACTCCCATTGATCTTAAAGTATATGCACTAATTAACTTTACTTTTCTCAAAGCCTATGGAAGTGATTACCTCATTAAATTTAAAATACTATTGCCTACAAGCTTGTTTAAGCCTAATAGACTTTTTAAGTTGACATATTAAGTGTTCTTTTCTAGATTCTTGGAAACCTTCTTGTTATACCATATAAACTTTTTCTCTCAAATCCCCATTCAAAAAAGTTATCTTCACATCCATCTGATGAAGCTCTAGGTTATATTATGCTACCAAGGCTATGATAATTCTAAAAGAATCTTTAGATGACACTAGTAAAAAAGTTTTATTATAGTCCACTCTTTTTTTTAAGTAAATCCCTTTGCTACCAATCTAGCTTTAAACCTTTTAACATTTCCTTTAGAATCTTTCTTAGTTTTGTACACCCATTTATATCCAATAGGTTTACATTCTTTTGGAAGCTTAATAAGCTCCCAAACGCTATTGTGAGCTATAGAATTCATTTCATCCTTTATTGCATCTATCCATATATCAGACTATGGACTAGTTATTGCATCTTTGAAAGTTACAAGATCAACAATATGATTAATATCATAATCACTCTCTCCAAGGGAAATTAAGTAATCATTATAGATTGTAGATTTTCTTTGTCTAGTAGATCTTCTCAAAGGCACATTAACTTCACTATCCTGAGCTTGAGTTACATTATCAAGATTAGGAATTAGGTTAGGAGGATGATGAAAAGGAAGAGGATTTGTATTCTATTGCACATTATCTTCTCTTTTAATATTTACTAGTATTATAAAACTTTGTAAATTTGATAAAGGGAAAATGACATGTCTTGCAGGTTTATTTTCATTGACAATTTCTATAATGCTTCTATATGCAATATCCTATTCCAAAAATTTTGCCACTTGTGACTTCACAATTTTAGCTCCATGTTCAAGATGATATAATTTGTACCCTTTGGAATGGTCTAGGTACCTTTTGAAGTAGCAATAAGTAAATTGAGGTTCAATTTTTTTTTAAATGGATTATAAATTATGACTTTTACAGGACATCCCTAAACTCAAAAGTGGTTTAAGCTAGGTTTCCTACTAGTCTACAATTCAAAAGTTATTTTTGGTACAAATTTACTAGGTATTCTATTCAATATATATAATGCACATTTTATGCCTTCACCCTAAAAATATTTAGGGAGATTAGTTTTACTCATCATGCTCCTTATCGTATCTTTAAGAGTGTGATTATGCTTTTTGGCCATACCATTTTGTTCAAGACTACCAAACTTAGTATATTGGGCAATTATCTCATTCTCTTGTAAGTATTTAGCAAATAGTCCCATATGCTGTCTAATTGTACCATGTCTACGATAATACTCACCAATTCAATTAGACCTAACAATTTTGATGACTTTTCCTAATTATTTCTCTGCCTCCATTTTAAAGGTTTTAAAATTTTCAAAAGCATAAGACTTTTACTTAATTAGGTGGAGATAACCATAATGAGAAAAATCATCAATAAAGATAACAAAATATTTATTACCACATATAGTAGAAGTAAATGGTCCACTAATATTAATATGTATAATTTTTAAAAGGTTAGAACTTTGAGTGGCACCTTTGCTTTTAGTCTTAGTTAACTTACACCTTGTATAATCAATACATGTGTCTAAGTTTTCATAATTAAGAAAAGGTAAAGAACCATCTTTTATCAATCTATTAATTCTCTCATTTGAGATGTGACCCAATCTTTTATGCTATAATAAGAAAGACTTTTCACTAACTAAAGTTTTCTTAAACATTGTTTTCAATATTTATACTACTGTATTCATTATTTTGGGCCAAGCATAATCTAGATAAATTATTAACTAGCTTAAATCCACTAATAATTTTAGAATTTAAAGATAAATTAACTTTTCCATTCTTAATAACAAAATGATAACCATGCTTATCCAAAACAAAAATTGAAATCAAATTTCTTCTAAAAGGGGGTATATAGAAAATATCTTCTAAAATAAGTTTAAAATCAAACTCTAAATTTAAACCTATTGTTCCTATAAAACTAATTTCCACTTCAACATTATTTCAAGTCTAAGCTTGGCCTCTTTCTCACTTGGTTTCCATCTATTTTTGAATCCTTACAAAGTAACAACAATATGAATAATTGCACCACTATCAAGCCACCACAAGTTCAATAGGGTACTAAAAAAATAAGATTCAGAACAAACGAAAGCTGGTGGTTTACTTTCTTACATACTCTTTTTCTCTAACCAAGATTTGTATTTCTAGCACTTAAATTTCTTATGATCTTTCATTTTGTAGAAAAAAATTTTACCATATTTCTTAATGATAACTTTCAGATCATTTACCCTTTTTGTCTGATTACTACCTTAGCTTTTATTGCTCTGAAACTTATTAGGAGTTTTTGATCCAAACTTCCTAAACTTGTTGAAATTTTTCTAATGGCTAGGTTTAGAGTTAATGGTGAGTAAGGCACTCTTAATTTTCTCTTTGTTGAGTTTTTCCTCCTCAGAAACACATTTGGATATAAGATTATTAATACTCTAAACTTCATTCATGGTGTTGTAGGTAGTTTTAATTTGAGTGAATTCATAAGGAAGAGAATTGATGGCATAGTGAATAATGAATTTGTCAAGTAGGGTGATTTTATGATAAGCTAATTTGTTTTTGATGTGAACCTTTTTATGATGAAATCCCTAACATTTCTAACAAAATCATATCTTATACTTGTTAGCTCACTCATAAGATTCCAATCTCAGACTTGATGGACTTTTGGTACATTTAACTAATAGCATCATAGAGTTCTTTAGCATTCTTAGTCTCATCCAACCCACTTTGAAGATGCTTAGAGATAGATCTCTTGATGGCATGTAGGCACATACGGTTTGCTTTATCCCATTTGATAAAAAAACTCTTTTTGTTCAGTAGTATTTTGAGGAATGATGGTTACAGGTGGATCGATACATAAAGCTATGTCTATATCACTCATAACTAAAGTAAAGTTCAGGTCTTCATTCCATCTCTTATAATTAGATCCATGTAGGATCTCAATAGTAGCTTGATTACCATTTCTAACAAAAGTCATTATTCAAGATAAAAATGCAACAATTAATCGATTGATAATTTAAAAGAGAATATATAAATAGCAACAACTCCTATTGTGCTATAATAGCTAGAGAGTCAAGGTGCATCATCATATTCTTCTTTTTGGATAGAGAATATGATATGTTAGTAAGTACTCTCCTCATAAGACTAATATGAAAATATTCAATTTTAAAAAATTCATCCAATTTAGGTAGATAAATTTTCTAAACTAATATATTTCTAACCATGATGCCTTATACTCCATACCAAAATTATCTTATATAATAACTTCCTTTGGGCAAATGATTATATAAAGTAATTCTAGGACTATCCTATAATTTCTAAATAAAAAAATATTTCACTAGTCACTATAAGTAAACTACTTTGGTAGTGAAGCACTTATAGTTACTAATGAAAATTTTTCTTAAATTGAAAAAATAAATTATTCAAAATTTTAATTTGCATACTTAACTATATGTATACAGTAGGTCACTCTTGATAAGATACCAAAACTTAATACGTTTCAATGAGTTCTTAAATAATATTGCATAACAAAGTCTTGAACAAAAATTAAAATCAATATAATTATAATATCTAATTATATTTACTCTTCAAAATAAAAGAATTAAAAAAATTAGGAAGAGTGAATATCAACAATGAATTACAAGCATTTCACTATATTTTTTAGAAAATTTCACAATTTTACAAATTTCTTAATTAAATAATGTTGCATAACAAAGTCTTGAATAAAATTTAAAATTAACATAATTATAATATCTAATTATATTCATTCTTCAAAATAAAATAATTAAAAAAAATTAGGAAGAGTAAATATCATCAATGAATTACAAGCATTTCACTATATCTTTTAGAAAAGTTCACAATTTTACAAATTTTGAATTAATTCAAAAACAAAAATAATATATATAATAAGTATTTTTTGTATAAGAAATAATAAAAATAAAAAAAGAAACACAAAAACACAAAAAAATAATAAATAAATAAAATCAAAGGCTGTGTGGCCCTTGGCGACCTATGGCATGAGCCACCTCATGTATCTTGCTTGGTCATGGCGCCACGCCATAACTTTTCATGTGATTTCTCCAAGGCGTGATAGGCATGATTTCACGCCAGCGTGGAAAAGGTTTTACAGTATCTTCAAAATTGGGACAAACAGGCACGTCAAACAAAAAACTGATGAAATTCATATATAGGCAATTCATTTTATATAAATATGTCAGAGGGCCTCCAGGCTTTGCTAATGTATCATTATAAGGTCCATCGAAAATTTTATCTTATGTAAAATTCGCTGATAAGCTAATAAAACAATAATTTGTTCATTAGAATATTGTCTAAGAGGAGCTGCATTCAAATCGAGACCACGTCCTTATATTTCTAGAAGAAATCGCTTTTAACTTGATGTTTAAAGAGTATTCTTGAGTACATACTTAACAAAATTTGTATTTGTATATTGTTGGAATTTTTTATAAAATAAGCTACTAATAATTAATAATTTTTAATTTAATAAAATTGATAAATTAAAGTTTAGTCCAATTATGAAATATGCATAGCACTTATTTTAAAATTATGATCTTAAAAATATTAGTTTAGCACATTTACATAAATTAGTATGTTTAGTGGTTGTGTAGGTTAAAGGTCCAATAAAATTTTTATGACAAGAATTATTAGGATTTTTTAAATAAGAATAATGGTTTGATCCCTCTTTACTTTTTATATACATGATTTTTACCTATTGAAAGTTACTACTAATGAGAAGAATGAAGAGGAAAATTTAATTGATGAAAATTCATTAATTTTTATTAAATTCAATTATGACTACAAATCTATTAAGTAAGTAAATATAAATTTTATATTTTGGATATTCTAATTATCATACATGAGATACTAATAATTAAAATTCTTACATTTGGTATCAGAGTATACATATATGATATTAGAATCCAATATAATTAATTATATTCTATATTATTTTCATTAAGGGTTTATGATGAAATTTAACATGTATTATTCTTAAAATAAAATTATATAATTAATTTATAATATTTATTTTATAATTTTTTAATATATCATCATAAATTTTTTATTGAAGAAATTATGAATTAGTTCTCCATCAGTAAAAATATAAAATTAATATCTGGATTTAATGAAATTATAACATATTTTTTAATAATGTTAGTAATAAATGTTTCTATTTAAATATATTAGGATTATTGAATTAGAAATCTTAATTTATCAATTGTTGCACAAAATTGTGCTAGAAGCCATCATGCAAGGATATAAATTTCCGTTCATATATGTATATCTAAAACGGAGTTCGTGTTTTAACAATTATATTAAATGGATTGTATTCCTAACTCTTGTTCGCCGTGTTGTTTGGTTTCTTTACATATAAATGGCAGCTTTTGTACGGAAATGTTGCCATTGAAAAAAGAAAATACCAAATTCCTGCGTGGCAAATCTTATTTACCAAAATGTTTAAAAAATTTTTTTAAAAAAATTACTGATCAGGGGAAGGGAGAGCCCGTAATCAGTACCACTGGTCACGGATGGGCCCCGTGATCAGTTCTTTTTAATGGTTTGTTTCTATTTTTTTATCTTTTTTTTACTTTATTTCTATTTTTTATCAAGTTTTTTTACTTTATTTCTATTTTTATCATTTTTTATAGTGTGACAATATTTTTTTTCATTTTTTTCTGTTTTTGACTTTATTTGTATTAAATTTGTTTTATTTTAACTTAGATTCAATTTTTTAAAAATTTTGTAATAATTTTTAATCTATGACCCTTTCACTTTTTATTTTTAGTTTTTACTGAATTTTGATTTGATTTAATTTATTAAATTTTAAATATTTATTTAATACTAATTAATTAATATTCTAAATAATACTCAATAATATTATTAATTCTCATAAAACTGTACAATATATATAATGTAATAAAAATAATAAGTATTGTAAGATTGTTGGGATAATTATTATCTCAATAAATATAAATGTATATATGTTCTCTTCTAAACTTATTACTTGAAAGATTTATGTCAGAAAATAAATTTTAATGAAAAAATTAAAAGAATTAATGATACTACTTTAAAAAATAATTCAATTTTTAACCACTAATTATTCATTAACTTTAAGATATATGATTTTTTATCTCACAATAATTCACTTTAGCTCCTAAATTCTATTTTACACTTAGAATAGCCAAATTAAGCCATAAAATACTTAATTATATGCGTAAATAAAAAAAAAGAAGGCATAGCTTCATAATAAAATAGTTTGAATTAAATTCAAGTTTGCTGGAGGGCATGCAAATTTTTTTGTCGACGTAGATAAGCACTTGGACGTTTAGATCATGTGTTTGAAATTACTATTTATTTATATTTAATTTGATATTAAGCTTAATACTTGACATATATTTATACAACTCTAGTGCCTATTTAGTAATTATGTATAGTTATTTTATATATTTAATGGATGTACGCAAATTTTGAAGTAGTTGTAATCATTCTAGTGAATTCAAAGAATAAATTCTAAATAATACATGGCTTACATTATGTCTGTCAATATTTTGTATAATTTTGATTATTATCACTGTAATAATATTTGATTGATTGCCACCTTCAAATTTGAAATACAATTCACCAATCACTTACATCATAAAAAATATTTACCTAAATGCTTAATTTTTTTCAAAATAATGATCACAGAAGGGGCAGTGCCATGATCAAGCAATCATATAAGCTAGCCCTCCCCCCCCCGGGTCCGTGTATATATATATACACATATTCTATGCCAAAATGACATTAATTTTTTTTAGTCTTTTTTATTTATAATATATTTTCGTAATCATTGTTTATTTGTAATTTTCACTTAGATTATATTTAATTTAATTTTATACAATTTGAATGTTACTCTGATAGTAATTGTTTAAGATTTTAGATAATAATTAATAATTGTATTAATTTTTATAATATTGTAATATATAATTAAAATTTTAGTAAATACCAAACTTTTATTTTTTTCTCTTGTGTACATATTAAATGGAAGATTAAAATTTAAAATTTAAAATTTAAACCATATTTTATCATAATGTGATGTGTATATTTGAAAAAATATTTAACTAAACCTAAAGTTAGAATATAACTTGCATCATGAAAATAAATATTTTATTAGTAAACCATGTTAGTCCATAAGTCCATAATGTGATATAATTAAATTTATAAAAAATTAATTGTGCAAAAATAATGTGATGAAGGGAGACCCCGTGATTAACTGGGCACGTGGGCCCCCATGATTAGAATAGGATATTTTTTAATTCATTTAACCTTAACATTTTTTTAATTTATGCATTTTGCACTTTATTTGACTTATTTGGACCAAAAAAATTTTAAAAATATAAACCTATTTTGTATGTGTTACCTTTTTTTTATTTTATATTTGAACTTCATTTAATATATATTTGATTAATTTTTTGAAATTTTGGACTTCTTTATACTAATTATTCAAAGTTTTAAATAATAATCAACTATATTGTTATCTCTCATTATATTGTATAATAATGTAATATAATAAAATTGGTATAAAGGGAACTTTTTTTATTGTGTAGCATAGGAGAAATTTGTTTTCCTAAGGTAAGTGCTATGATAAAAAAGCCAATCTTTATAAATTATAATGTTGCAATTCACATGTAGAAATAAAAAAAACACATCACTTGCCTAAATAATTAATTAATTAGGGTAGTAGAATATTAAGTAATTTGTGGCGTAAAATTCAATGTGTGATCTCAAATTCTTAAAATTAAACGGTGCTAAATTTAATTATATGATTTACCATAGTTATCTCTAAATGAGTAATTGACACCATTTTCCATAATTACATATAAGCATATATTTAAAATTATACTATAATGATCGGTACTTTAGAATGCTCCATTGAATTTCAAATAACAATATAATGAATAGAGTGAGATTAATAATGTGATTTAAGTTAATGAAGAAGATTGAAATATATAATTGTCAAATTATACAACTTACCTCCAAAAGTGGATAATATGGTTAATATAATATGAGAAATTATTAAATCTAAAGTAAAAATGTTATGAATCAATTAAATAAAAAAATTGGATAAAACACTATATTATAATAATGAAATCCTCAATCACCAAAATAATGGCTCTCAATCTCACATCGAGGGCGTTACCTTGCTCATTGCAGACATTGAGCTAAGGGTTAATGTTATTCTTCTCAATCGTTATTCTCATCGTCATCTGCATGAGTCAACCGGGTCTGACTCCTAGAAGGTGGAGAATTTAAATCCTAAGGAAAGGATTGAAATGGTGGAGTAGGGTTTCTCGGTGTGAAAAATCCTTGATGCTATTGCTCAATGGATCTACCGGTATACTCAGTAGTGAATGCAAATAAGTCATCAAATAATGTCATTAGAGAACCAAGGATTTGCTAAGCTGATTATGATGGTGATGGTGTGAAGAACGATGATTGTAGAGCATCGTATAGGTGTTGTGGGGGTAATGTCATGTTGTGAGATGGGCCAGTATCTCCACCTGTGAAGAATTACGATGATGAGGTATAAGTTGATGGTCCCGCAACTCTTATATCAGCATGCATTGATAGAGGGGCGAACGGGTTAGGAACACCTGATTGGGTCGTTGATGGATGAGCATAAGTGACACTTTCATCGTCATCCCTTTCCTTAGGCAAAATGGGATCCCTAAAAGACATAAAGTTATGAGCTCTCCTACCATACCTAGGCTTGGGAATGAGTGGTTTCGGTAATTCATCAGCAAGGTAAGCAAGCTAGGCAGTAGTCATGTCTCGATGCTCCCTTAGTGCGTGTAGCATAAGGCGACATTCCCAATCCATAATCTCCCTAAACTAACTGTATGGTTGTGAAGGGAAATCCTTGACACTAAGCTTGTGGAGTCTCTCAATTATGTCAGTCTACAAAGAAGTACACAAGATACAGTTAATACATATTATATCTTGAAGAAATTATAAAACACAGTGTAAACATCGTTGGTTACCACAAATCCTGGACCACCGCTAGATAGGTGGATCCATCGTCTGGTATATCTCCAATACCATGACATGTAGCCCGAGTCACGGTGAAGAGCATCTCTCAACGAAAGTGTATTGTGTTATGCATTCCAAACACTGATGAATATCAGATGCTCATGTCGCTAGTTTTTTTATATTTTGTCCCGAAGTTACAAGTTATGATAAGAACCGAGGTTAAATGGCTCCTGTAAGATTGGTTGCCTCCTTCCAAACTGTCAAAGCACACAGTTTACATTGTTCCATTCCACAATGTGGAAGTAAATGACAAGGATTGATGTCAGTCATATATCAGGTGACATCAAGCAATACCTTGATATAAGCTGTCATACACTGGGAATGTCATAAGGGTGCTAAATAATATGAAATTATAGAGGAATATAACATAAATAAGCATAACACTAGATTTAGCAATGGCACAATTTGAAATAAAAAAAGCGATGCTTCTAACCTCATCGTCTCTCATTTGATTAAGCAATACTCTATACTGACATAGAGCCGTCGATAGTAGTCAAGGAGGTAGGCTAGTGCTCTTCTACCTACAAAAATACATATTGTGGATTAACTATTTGAGTACTTTAAGTAGTTGTAATAGATGCAGTATGGAATACGTGTATGATCCACACTTAAAGCCTAATTATGGAAGTAAGGAGTAGATGTTTAGCCGAGGATTGGGATATAGAGGCCTCGCCGATGCTAGAGTGGGGAAATGATCCCATGCCTATAAATGTAATAAGTGCAAACATCCACCAACATTAATCTCATCACATTTTATGGTGGTACACAACTCTTTATACAAGCATGCTAGGACCGTTGATCCCCAACTGTATTGACATGCATCTACAAAGTTTTCTAATAATGCTAGATACATCAATAGGACTCTATGACTAGAAGTGTCGGGCATAAGGAAATTGCCAATGAGTCGCAAGATGTAAGCACATGCAAAGCACTGCATTAGTTCATCATCGGCATCATTTGATAAGTGTCCAAAGTTAACTGCTAACCAGGTGATGCTTAGGCGCTGGCCTTGCAAACATTCATCAACCAGTCTCATCCTAAGTAAATATTTGCACACCCTAGCTAATTAAGTCCGGTTCTACCAAATATGGGGACGCCCTCGTAAAGTAAACCTAATTGGATGGAAACATCTTATAACTAAGGCTAAAATGTCACCAGACTAAGCTTAGTTTGGAGCAGTGTGTAGTAATATTCTGAAGGAAAAGCTTTCCATTGCAATTTGTAAGGTTAGGGGTGTCACTTGATACTTCATTGGATGAACAGATAAGTTGTGCGATTATGCCCAATTTGCTGGCATAACCCACACCTGTGTGGTTTTGATGGACTTTCTCTTCAAACCATTTCATTTCTAATACGTGTGGAATGGGGATGACCACCAAGATGTATTTGTGCAGGATTCGATACAAGTATTGGTTCATTCAATGGAGGCCAGTACTCCATAACACTGATTGGTCGAAACTCATGGCTATAGGCCTTCACATTGTCTTCAATCGGAATATAGGATCGACAAACTGTAATGGATCCAACGCAACCTTCGCACATGCTGCAAACATATGTCGGTAGGACCAATGCTCTAATTGGAATTTGCCACAATCACATGTTCTCTCGCCCAGGCTAATCTTGCATATTCTACTAAATTGTTTCCAAGTCGAGTTATACAACTTTTCTACCTCGAAAGCCGACCCTAGGCGGTCAAAACAACGGACATGACAGGCAGATGTTTTCCGAGTGCAATCATGAATTTTTTTCCACACATGTTCGTTGAACACCTCTCCTGCCTGCAACTATATTGCGATGGTCTCAGCTTTCTTAACAAAGTATGCATTTACTTAATACAATGTAACTTTAACCAGTTTGGTGATAGGTAAATGTCTAACCCCTTTAAATACGTATTGATACACTCGGTTAGGTTTGTTGTCATGTGCCCCCATCGTTGACCTCCTTCATCATAAGCACGGCTCCACTAACTTTTTGGGATATTATCGATCCAATCAGCAGCTTTTAATTGCAATTGGCGTAGTTCATCTAACTTACAATCTACAACATGTCACTCATATTAATAACCTATGACAGAAATGCTATCATTGAGTAAACAATAATCATGATA
The DNA here is from genome assembly GCA_020226215.1 of Sindora glabra. NCBI lineage: Eukaryota > Viridiplantae > Streptophyta > Magnoliopsida > Fabales > Fabaceae > Sindora > Sindora glabra. The sequence goes on from CM035236.1 coordinate 25,037,245, forward strand.
GGTAATGACAATTAATGATGCTAGTGTTAGTAATACACACCAATGCTAATGAACATCTTTTTCAACCATGCCATTGTAAAAGTTGAGTTCAGATTGCTGGCAATGTGTTACAGACAGAACACATGATAAGGGGGTTACTACTCTATGTGTAGGTTTGCGATGGTGGCAAGTATTCCAAGATGTCTATCTGATATCAAGCAAATATCCTGTCTGTCTTTAACAACACGCAATCAAACATTTGACAAGAATCAAGCCCATGTCTCACAGGTTTCTCCCTCCACGATAGCAAATGTAAGAGGGATGACTTTTCTATCGCTATCTTGTGATGTCGCTGTTAGTAAAATCCCTTTGTACTTCCCATACAAAAAGGTGCCATCCACTTGGACTATCAATTTTAAATAGGCAAATGACTCGATGCATGGCTTAAAAGTCCAAACCACTCGATGGAACAATGCAACCAACTCATCTTCATAATTGCTTGGCGGGCATTCCCTGGTAACAAGCTCATAGTAAGACCTAGGATTGAAGTAACGTACTGCTGCTAACCATTGAGGTAAAATAAAGTACAATTCCTAAATACAATAGTGATGGCTTGCTATTTGTCCTTTCATGCCTTCCTTTATGATACTGAGTATCCAAAAATATTGTGGATTCGCTCAATGACTTCTTAGATGGACACATTTGAGTTTTTGATTTCCATGGCCACAATGTATGATGAAATGACATCTGCATCTAATTTTGGATGATCTCGAGAAAAAGATGTAGATACACATATATGAGGCCCATTGTATTTTGATATATGCCAGTGATCCTTTCTTAGCTTATAGCATGCTTTAACCCTATAGTTATAATATACACCATAGTGAGGGCACTGATATTTTTCATACTTAGTCGAAGAGTAGTGCACGCAGAATATGTGGTGAGTTCAAACTGAGTATATCTTCATTGCACGGTGAAACACCTTCTGGTTCATATACCGTAAACCCACATAAGGCTCCTAGTTGTCATTTATATTTCTGTCATCTATGGCTTCAGGGTAATCGTGACTAACAATAGCATTTACATTTAGTCGTGAAAAAAAGGCAGTAGCCGATTCCATGTATCGGCTTTCAGGTGTTGTTAGGAGTGTATTGGTGATGTCTTCTTCATTATCATCGTCACCAGAATCATCATCATCACCACCAAACCCTTTAGGAATGTCGTCATGTGCATATTCCTCTTCAAATTCATCCATGATGTCCTCTATTTCCTCCGAGGATGAGAGGGAGTGAGATAAGCTATAGTTCTACTGAGAAAAACATAGCTCTGGAGCGTAATCAACAATAAAGTTGTGAAACTACTGACCATAGTCAATTTGCCTATTCATTGGTTCTATGCTGGCCATGTACGGGTTGTAACATAAGGGCCTTTCATTAGTATTGTTATGTTGGCTAGTGGATGGTAGCATGTATGGAGCACTCGCGCCAACTGGCTAACTTGCTACATTCAAATTAAATCCCACTGTTACGATATGTGCATACACTTCTAGATAAGACAATTGAGTAGGAAACCTCGCATTCACTCCCTACATCCGTTGAATGTCATCATCGTCTTCTAACTCACACGTCTTATACCGTGTTAGATTTAGCAAAGCGAATATCTGTATATCAACTCGGATACGACTTGATTTTCATCAAGTCGTAACTTTCGCCCAACTATGTTTTTTAGCACATCCAGGGTTATGTCTAATTTGATTCTTATTACTTTGACCTGGTGGCACTTAAACATATCACCTTGATTCAATTTATAAATTTCTCCATTCGCATAAATATAAATATTTTCATCTCTGGAACTCATTCTGATTCACACCGTAGTCAGTTTCAAGAGTCATCTCCAATGATAAATTTTGCAATTATTGAAATATGTATTATAATTAAAAAGACAACTACTCTAAACTGTTACTGCGTAATTACTCACAATTATTTAATTATTATTAATTAACAAACTAATTGTTTCACATCTCAATCCTATCTATTTACCTACACATATATTACTTTTGTGTACTTAAATTTTGTAGATTAACATTTGATTAACCTCTTACAATGTTATAGTCAGACACATGTGTGGATTTTTTTTACCTAGAATACCTTTCAATTTCTCCACTTTCATAAGTGTTTTATGCAGTCAAAAAATTAGTTATTTCTAAGTATTTGGAAGAGATAAATTTAAATATACCTGATTATAGATAACTTGAATTTTTTAGTTTATATTTTTCTATTTAATGTTAGTAATAATAATAATGATTTATTTTTTAAAAATATTCATATAAGTGAAAAAGAACACGTTCAAAAATAATAACTTACAATATAGGTGATTACGTCAGAATAAATAACCAATGTCATACCTATCATAATTAACATAATAAATTAATTAATAACTTACCTACTTTAAAAAATTTATTTTAAAAATCAAATATTTCACCATTATAATGAATTAATAAATATTCATAATAGAATTCTAACTATTGTTCCTATAAAAGATAATAGGCAAATAATTTAAACAAAATTTAATAATAATAGTGCAAAATTATATGCAATTACATTTTATTATTAAATTAATAATGTTAGTAAATATGTAGTGTTTAACAAATCAAAAAAACTTAATTATATTAGTAGAAATATTTATCAAAAATATTATTATTGTACAATCAATAAGATAGAAAATATAATTAGTAATAATTAGCTCAGAAATTATATCACTTTTAGTGAAAATTATTATATAGTTAAATAATATTTAAATGCTAAAAGAATTTTATTTATATCTCAATAATACTATTAATATTAACCTATTAGATGGATAATACCTCTGAATATTATTTGATATTAAATATATAACAAATACTACAAAAAATTTATTATATTAATAACTTTATATTTATTTTTATATTTATTATGTTTAATTTTATAATATTTTTAATTCATTAATGTTTAGTAATATTAATAATTTATTATCGATTATATTACTATCTTTATTAAATTATTTTTACTTTTTTTATTGTGTGACAATTTTTTTCTAATTAATAATACACACATATATTTCGATAATAAAAATAATTTAAGTAAAATACTCAATATCCATTCTCGATTAAGTTAAGATTTATGGTTTGTAATAAAATTTTAAAGAACTCAAAGTATAATATTCTACCATCAGCTAATATTTTTTAATAATAATTTATTATTAATGAATCTTACAGAAGGTATATAACATTGATAAATATGTTTATTAATTTGTACTTATTTTGGCACATAGCATTAAAATATTAATATTAAGTAAATATTACTATAAATTAAATAAATCATTTTAATTTAAACATCAATGACACAATAGTGATTACTATTAAACAATTATAAAAATTATGCCATTGCTAGATAAAATAAAATTACTAAGATGAGCAATATAATAACTACTATAATAACAATTATAAGTTAAGTTTTATCTGTACTATTTTTATTTACTCCGATATAAAATTTAGTTTTATTATAAATAAAATTAGTAATGTGCTCATACATCATAATAATAAAAATTTTTAAATAATATAAGCATATTAAAACAAAGACTACTGCAGCATTTGGGATGTTATAATATTATTTGAAAGGTCAATAGGTTAAGGATAATATTGTGTTCTTTCAATAATTTCTTCCTTACTTTTAAGCCATCAATCAACATTATTTTGATTATTTCAAAATTATCTTAACTTATTTGTGTAGTATTTATCTTAATTATACAATTATTTGTTCTTAATCAAAATAAAATTACATATATTTTAATATCTATTCTTGGTTAAATTAAAATTTATGGTGTGCAAAAATATTTTAAAAATCTCAAAGTATAACAAAGTTTAACTAATATTTCTTAATAATAATTTATTATTAGGGAATCTTACTATTTCTTTCAAACATTTGTAACTATTTAGGTTTCTTATTTTCTATTTTAATAATGCCTAACCCACAAGCCTAATAATTAAAATCATAATAATTTGTATAACATGCACAATCTAATCAGATTAGAAATATGATAATATATTCAGATATCAAAATACGAGAAGAAAATTAAATAATATTAACACATGAAAATAATACACACAAACCTAATAATAAAAGTAAATTAAAGCAGTATAAATACCATAACAAACAAATCAAATTAATTAATTAATACAAAAATAGAAGTAAAATACATAATTAAATAAAATAATAACAACATTGCTACAATGCCTACTAATAACGTTAATTGTAACGAGGGAATACTTGTAAAAGAAATTATACTAGACATATATTATATTTTCATATGACTTGAAAATAATATATATTGCTTAAACTAATAGATTCAATTTTCTTAAATAATCTTACTTACATAACACTCCTTGAATAATGTGATCGTTGTTGAAGATCGGATTTTGGATTGTTGATGGAAAGGATATTTGCTAGGGAAGAAGGGTTTTTTAGAAAATGGCTGCTGGCATGCTGGGGAGTAGGGTTGCTGCGTGAGTGTGTGAGGAGGTACTGGAGAGAAGGGGTTTTTGTAGGGCGTGCGTGTGTTACGGGAGCATAGGGACATGACATGTGGCAGCAAGGGGAAAGGCTTACAGGAAACGGGTCACCAGCATTTGACACGTGTCCACTTTGGGACACATGGTGCGCATGCAGGCGTTGGTCAGTAGCTATCATGGGTCAGACTTGCTCGTGATTAGTTTTAGGCCTGAGCACAAGGACATGACACGTGGTAGCAGGAGGAAGGGTTTGTAGGCAACGAGTCACCTGCATTCGACATGTGTACGCTCCGGGACACGTGGCGTGCATGGAGACATTGGTCAATAGCTATCACGGGCTAGACCTACCTTGTGATCAGTTCTGGCCTGATCACATGGCCTGACTCACCGTGATCAAGCTGATCACGTTAGGTTAGACCACGTGATTGACGTGATCAGTCCCATTGATCATAGGCCTGACCTGGCCGTGATCTGTTTTTTTTTTTTTTTTAAATAAGCATGCCGGAAAAAACTTTCTACGACGCAGGTTTATGGTAAATTCTTTTCTAAATTCAAGGCAAACGGTGAAAAAGTCAAGCTTGGATGTCTATCCCTCAAATGCACCTGGGATGGAAACCCTGAACACGTGGCCAATTGGCACCCTTTGCCTTTTGACAAGTACCATGGTCTTATATCAGAGTTTTACCTTCCCCAGTTATTGCATTAGTCGTCGATGCATAACATAGGCGTATGCCACATCTAGTCAAATTGTTACTTATGGTCAAAGACTTGACTTTTTGAAATTTTACTTACATCCACGACTTTCCTCATAATTAATTTTATTTAAACAAAGATAGCAAAAAAAAATATCATTTCTTGATTAAATTGTTACATTAAAAAAATTGTATAAGTATATAGAGCTATGCAGAGAAGTTATCATAAGGAATGTCATATTAACAAAAATAAGTAAATATTTATTTATCTATCTATACTGTCTAATGTAATTAGTTTAATTGTATTTTTGATTAAGTAATAATATTTTTGATAAATAAAAATTAAGTTTTAAAATTTATAAAAAATATTTTATTTAATTAACAAGTTATGTTTTCATGATTGTTTAAAGTATGTAAATGTTGCGCCAAAAATAATAAAAATATGAGATGCAAAAGGAATATGGACGTTTTAGTTTTAACTTTAAGTCTATTTTTTTGTCCTATTTATTTGCATTCTCATTTATATTCCTTATTTTAAATTTAATTTAATTTTCGTTTTATATTGCATCAGTAAATGTTGCTTTGTTTTTGTTTTATCATATTTAAATGTAATTGAGATTAAATCACAAGAAAGCAATCCATAGGTAGATTATAGGGCAATTGAGAAAAGCCAAAGTCTTTCCTTTACTGTAAGGCTTTATTTAGTACAAGAAGTTAATAGTTATTTTATAGTTGGTAAATTAGTTAGTGAGTGATAAATTAATCCATAATTAATAATTTAATTGATTATATTAAAATTATTTGATAAAATTAATTATTAAATTAATTAAAAAAATATAAAATTACATAAAATTACATAATCATATATGAACTAAATTTAATTAATATTATTTTGTGACCAAATTATGTTAATACGATAAAGATATTCAAAATAAAAATATTATTACATAAACTTTAATTAATTATATGTTATGAGACTACATATTTATATATTTATTTAGTTATTAATTTAAGATAATAATTTTTTTAATTTAATTAATTATATTTTATGATATTATATTTTCATTTATTTATTTTTTACCTATTTTTCATTTATATAATATTAATGAATATGGCTTAAAAATCTATTTTATTATTAGAATATAAGTTGTCATTTAATTAAAATAAGAGAGGATAAATTTAAATTTTTCTAAAAAAATTAGTTATAAGTCATAAGTCATTACGTAAAATTTATCAAATGAATTTTTTTAAAAATAATTTACTAAGCTGAACACATCTAAAGACTATTTTGCAATTTGTTGTCTAAGTTAATAAACTATAACTTATTTTCTTTATTTTAGTATATATCTAGTGTAATAAATAAGTCAACTGATATCTTATTGATTTGAGCACCATTATGCGCAACTAGCTTCTAGTTAATAAATTAATTGATAACTGATATAAAAGAAATATTTCATATAATTAATTGTTAAATTAACTAAAAATATAAAATGATATAAAAGAAATCTGAGAGTTATTTGATTTTGTTGGATATTCTAAAACCTAACTCTAGAATCCATAAGTTTTGATATGATTAGGTTGAAAGATCTTCAAATTAGCTTTCTAGCATTCTTTTTCATAGAAGGTGAATGGATAATTTTGCTAAATTTATGAATTTTATTGCCATGGGATGGTATTGGTGGAATATTAGTTATTTTGTAATTTTTCTTGAATCTGGTTTATTTTAATGTAGTGAAAATAATAAATGATGGAAAAAGATGATATGATGTGTTAGATAAGTGTATTAATGATTATATCAAGATTTGATATGCAATATATGTGTTTAGAGGGTATTTAGGATAGGATGAATAGTAAAATCTTTACAAAAAGAAACTCTAGTTTTCATGTTTGAATCAAGTAGTTAATCAATTCTAATGGTTTAGAGGCAAATCCAAACTTGAAAATCGAGTTACCAATTGATTCTAAAAGTCTAAAGATAATTTCAAGATGGGTGAATCGATTGATCAATTAACTCATTAAGCCAAGAATTTTATACCAATTTTAAAAAGACTTAGGACTTGTTTGATAAACAGCCATTGGAGTTGCTTTTAACTATTTGATAAAAAAGTAGCTGATTGACTACATAAATTAATCAAATCAGTTGTTTGGTGAATGGCTGTTTCAAACAGCTTTTTATTTTTAATTAGTTGCGGTGTTTTCCTTTAGCTTTTTCGTTACTATTATGTGAAGGACGTAAATACCCCAAGCTGCTTTTATTGCGTCTTCCTTCTGCTTGCGTAACGTCTTCCTTCTTTTCCTTTTCGGTACTGTTGTCTTCCTTCTTTTATTTTGCGTAGCATTTTCCTTCTATTTTTTTGGATAAAATACTGCATCTTCCTTCTTTTCTTTTTAGCTAATACTATGTCTTCCTTTTTCCATTTTTTTGCATGGCATTTTCCTTCTTTATTTTTTCTAAGTAAAATAGTAACCCCTCCCCCACAACCTTTTAATAATATAAATAAATTTATTTACTATAAAAATTATATTAATATAATTCAAAAAATATTTAATTTATAATAAATTATAATAATATATTATTTATAAAAAAATAATTTAATAAATAATATATAAAATCTTGTATATTATAATAAAAAATATTTAAATAATTTATAAAATATACCCATATCTTTATTTGTCATTTTACATATAAACAACTAATTATAAATAGTTAATTTTACCAAACACTCATATTCAAACAACTAATTTAACTAGCTGATCAAATCAGCTAATCCAACCAGCTATCAGCTAATAGCTAATTAAATTAGTTAATTGCCAAACAAGGCCATAACTCCTTTATCTTACATCTATTTTAAATGAATTACTTATTATTTTAAATGTAATTAAGTCTAGTTCTAAATGGATTAGTTTAAAATCAATAGCTTATATATACTTTGAAATATCACTAAAATAGCATACAGAGGTAAAAAACTTAGGATTTTAAAAAATAAATTTTTTATGTTTATCTTCAAAAAGGCATAACCCTTTCAAATTTTAATTGATTTACCCAAATAATCTCTTTATAAAAAGCTAATTAAGTCTATTTTTATATAAAATAAGTTTTATAAATAATATCTTCATAATTTTTAGTTATTCATAAAGTATCACTCAAAAGTCTCAACCATGATGACCATATAGTAACCCATAATCAATTTGTTTTATATTTTTATGATTTATAATGGTCTAACATGGGATATTTGGTCTCTAAGCATTAAAATAGATTAATTTATGATGATTATAAAATAAGTGTAAGACTTGGGTATTGATATAAGGTGTGTTATGATAAACTTGTTGCATTGCTCATATAATGAAATGTGTTGAAAATGTTTTATGAATTGATTACTATGATATGTGTGATTGCTTATATCCATACAAGAAGGCATAATAATACTAATATGTATTGAGATGTATATTGAAATTAAATTGTGACTACATTGGACAAAGCTTGAGCTTTAGTGTTTAAAATTGCATTATGAAACATGCCACAAGTGGCAATAAAGATGAGAAATATGATAGGGGTGATGTTATGAATATTGAATGAAAACTTCTTAATGATATGCTTATAGAGGGTATAAGGAAGACCTTAAAGAGATAAAGATAGAGTTTATGAAGGGTATAAGGTTGACGTGAGAGAAAAAATGTGGATAAATGTATTTTATCTATTACTTATTTTTCTAGACAAAATGTGATCTTAAGTACAATTAATCATAACTGTTCTTGTGTGATACATTGAAAATGAAATGATTATATATTAATTGTATTTTTATTAACTCTTGATTATTAATATGCTTAAATGTGATATGAAATATTAAAGGACGATAGTCCAATGGGCAAATTATTATGAATTATTATTTTTCTTATAGATTATTCACTTATTGAGCCCAGATTCACTTTTGTATGATTTATTTTACAAATTTCCAAGTTGAAGTCGAGTCTCCACATCCATCCCCCCAAAGTTAGATTTCATGGAAGCTCACTGTATAAAGGCACAGATTCTCGTATATAGTATATTTTAGGTCTCATTTTGTCATGGATTTAGGCAAAGGAAATATTTGAACTAATTCCTTATAAGTTAGTTAGACTTGCTTATCCTTGTTTTAAGAGGGCTATAATTATACCTAACTTCCTTATCATTTATGGAAACCTTAATGACCTCTAATCATGTAATGCTAGAAAACTTGATCTTACTTGATATGAGTAACTATGATGTAATATTAAGGATGGATTGTTATCTAAGTATCATGCATGTGTAAATTATTTTGATAAATTTATGACATTCTCCATGGAGGACTCCACACCTATTGAATTCTAGGGAGATAGGTTAATAAATTTTATTGTTATTATCTCGAGCATTAAAGCTCAAAAAGTCATTTAGAAAGAAGGTACAACATACTTGGCACTTGTGCGAGATTTGAATCAACCCATTCTCAATGTTAATACTTCTCCAATAATGAAAAAGTTTCTTGATATGTTCTTAGAAAAAATTACCTAGATTGCCTCCAAATCATAAAATCAAATTCTATATTGACTTACTAGCAAGTATTGAACCTATTTCAATTCCTCTATATAGAATAACCCTAATAGAGTTGTAAAAATTGAGAAGGCAATTACAAGATTTTATAGATAAAGGTTTAATTTGTTTAATACTCCATTTTGGGAAGCTCTAGTATTTTTTTTTAGAAGAAAAAGGATAGATTTATACAACTATATATTGATTATCGTTAATTCAACAAAGTCATCACTAAAAACAAATATTCTTTTCCTTGTATTGATAACCTTTTTTATTAATTTCAAATAGTAAAGTACTTTACCAAGATTAGCCTGTGCATGAGTTATCACCAATTGAAAATTCATAAAGAAGATATTCCTAAAACTACATTCAAAACCTAATATTTCTATTTCAAATTCCTAGTAATGTCCTTTGGATTGACCAATGCCTCTGTTGTTTTCATAGATTTGATAAATCACCTATTTAAGTCATATTTAGATAAATTTATCATTATATTTATAGATGATATCTTAATGTACTCAAGAAGTAAAGAGGAGCATACTTGACATCTTTGAATGGTCTTGCAAGCCTTATGAAAGCATCAATTATATGCAATATTTTCTAAGTGTGAGTTTTGGATGACCAGTGTTACCTTCTTAAAGCACATTATGACATAAAGAGGTTGAATGTATCCTCAAAAAGTTGAAGCAATAAAGAATTGGCCAAGGCTATTATTAATTATAGAAATTCATAGTTTCCTTAGGCTAGTAGGTTGTTATTAGAGGTTTGTTAAAGATTTCTCTAAAATGTTTGCACCATTAATTAAATTAATGTAAAAAGGAGTTAAATTCAAGTGAATAAATGCATATGAAAATAGCTTTCAAAAATTAAAGTCATGCTTAACATTAGCATTGATATTAACACTTCTCTTAGGCATTAGAGGATATGTAATGTATCACAATGCATCAAGAGTTGGGCTGAACAGGGTAAGGTGATAGCTTATGCTTCTCAGTAATTAAAGAAACATGAACAGAACTATCCTATGCATGATTTAGAGATGGCAACAGTAATCTTTGCCTTAAAAAAATGGAGATGTTACCTATATAGAGAAACCATAGAAATCTATATAAATCATAAAAGCTTAAAGTATATTTTCGAGCAAAAAGATCTCAATTTAAGATAGAAAAGGTGAATGAAGTTAGTCAAGGATTATTATTATTCTATTTTTTATCATCTTGACAAGGCCAATATGGTAGTAAATGCACTTAGCAAGAAATTTGCATGTAAATTGATATAAGTGCCAATTGAAGATTCAAGTATGGTGTTAGCTTATATGCCTATTTAATTTGTTCTTATAGAAAAAATTAAGGATGCATAAAAGAGCAATCCGAACTATACAACCTTAGTGAAAGAGGCAATTGAAAAGTTGAAATTTGATCTAATTATTAATAAAAAAAGAAGTAATTTGCCATCGAGTAAGGATTTAGGTTCCAACAAGTGAGAAAAATGGATTAATGCATCAAGCTCATAATTTAGCTAATATTATGCGCCTAAGAACAACAAAAGTGTACCATGACTTAAATGAAATCTTCTAATGGAAGGGAATAAAAAGGGATGTATTGGATTATGTAGTGAAATGTCTCACTTGTTAACAAGTGAAGGTAGAATATCAACATCAAGCTGAAATACATTAGCCGCTCCCAATACTAGGACGGAAATAGGAAAGTATTATAATGGACTTCTTAATCAGATTGCCTCAAACACAAAAAGAATACAATTCTATTTGAGTCATTATTAATAGATTAACAAAGTCGACATATTTTCTTCCTACTAGGACTACCTTCACTGCAACTCAACATGCTGAGGTATACCTTGACAAGATTGTGCTATTACATAGAGTCCTAATTACTATCATGTCAAATTATGGTACTTAGTTCACATCTTACTTCTAGTAATCATTCTAGCAAGCATTGGGAACCTCGTTGCAATTTAGCACTACTTTTCATCTATAAACTGATGGACAATCTAAAAAGACCATTCAAATACTGGAAGATATGCTTAAACCTTGTACATTGGAATCTAAAGGAGCTTAGGAAAAATATTTATCACTAATAGAGTTTACTTACAATAACAACCATTAATCCAACATCTTGATGGCACCACGTGAAGTGCTCTACAACCAAAAATGTCAATCACCTATAGAATGGTCCAAAGTTGGGGAAGCAAAACTCTTGGGATCAAATTTAGTAGGTGATGTTTTGGAAAAAGTTCAAATCATAAGAAAATGATTAAAGATAGCTTAAGATCGATAAATGTCATATATAAACAAAAGAAGGAAAGCATTAGAGTTTCAAGTAAGAGATATAGTTTTTCTAAAAATTTCACCTATAAAAAGTGTTATGAGATTTAAGAAAAAAGGTAAATTAGCACTGCATTTCATTAAGCCCTTTCCAACTCTCAAGCATGTCAGAGTGGTAGCCTATGAATTGAAATTGCTAAATAGCTTACAAGCCATTCATCCTATATTCCATATATATATGCTTATAAAATACCTGTCACATAAGTATCATGTGATTTAATATAGATCGCTACAACTTGATCCCAAACTATCTTATAAGGAGCAGCTAATAGAAATTTTAGATTGGCAAGTTCAAAAGCTAAAATCTAAAGAGTTTCTTTCTATAAAGGTTTGTTAGGAATGTTATAGAGTAGAAAAGGCCATATGAGAGTTAAAGTTTGAAATGTAATAATAATATCCTCATTTATTTAGTGAGTAGTGAGTTTAATATAGTCTCATGTTAGCTTTAGAATGTCACATGTATTAAGAATTCGAGGATGAATTCTCTTGTAAGGGGAAGTATTATTACACCCTCTTAAATTATCAGTAAATTAGAAATTATTTTATGAGAAAAAATAGCTAAAATAACTGATAAATTAGATTAAGTTAAAAATCTTATATGTGGAATATGAAATAAAATAAGGTTAATTAAATTAAAATAAGGTTAAGAAATTATTTTATGAAATCTAAAGTGGTTCTTTCTATGAAGATTCATTAGGAATGTTACAAAGTAGAAGAGGCCATATGGGAATTAAAGTTTGAAATGCAATAATAATATCCTCCTTTATTTAATGAGTAGTAAGTTTAATATAATCATATTTTCATGTTAGCTTTAGAATGTCACATGTATTAAGAATTTAAGGATGAATTCTCTTGTAAGGGGAAGTATTATTATACCCTTTTAAATTATCAGTAAATTAAAAATTATTTTATGAGAAAGAATAGTTAAGGAAATTAGTAAAATTGATTAAGTTAAAAATCTTATATGTGGAATATGGAATAAAATAAGGTTAATTAAATTAAAAATATAAGAATATGAATTTGGCAAAAAATTGTTAGGAAAAACTTATTAGAATCATAAAGTATAAAATTTTATATTGAGATAAATAAGTATGCGGATATGAAAAAGGTTTAGGAGTAATTTTTTAAAAATGCCCCTAGAGTCCTATTTCTCTCATTTCAACCCCCAAACTCTAATTTCCCTAATTTTGCTTTGCCTCTTTAGTTCTTCCACCTTTCTTTAAGAATTTCTTCCACTACTTTATAAATCTAGGAAGAAGGGCTTTCATTTTTCTTGATTTCTTCATCTAATTAAGGTAAGAACATTGATTTTATCAAGAATTTATCCTATTTCCTTTTAGTTAAGGAAGATATTTGAGAATTATTTAATTTTGTTAGGTATTCTAAACCCTAACTCTAGAACATATAAATTTTGATGTGATTAGGGTAGAAATATCTTCAAATTAGCTTTCTAGTACCATCTTTTATACAAGTTGATTAGATAATATAGCTAAATTTATAAATTTTATGGCCATGTGATAGTATTAGTGGAATATTAGTTATTTTATGATTTTGTTTAAATTTAGTTTATTTTGATGTGGTAGAAGTAATAAATGATAGAAAAAGGTGATATGATATGTTAAATAAGTATATTAATGATTATATTAAAGTTTAAAGTGCAATATATGTGTTTAGAGGATATTTAGGATTAAATAAATAATAAAATTTTCACAAAAAACATTGATTTTTATGTATAAATTGAGTGGTTAATTGATTTTGAGGGTCCAGAGGTAAATTTAGACTTCAAAATTGAGTAAACAATTAATTCTAAGGATCCAGAGGCAATTTTAGGATAGGTAAATCAATTAATCAATTGAATCATTAGGCCTATAATTTTATGTCAATTTTGAAAAGACATAACTCTTTCATCTTATATTCATTTTAAATGAATTACCTATTATTTTAAAGATAATTGAGTCTAGTTTTAAGTAAGATTAGTTTAAAATCAATATCTTATATATAGTTTAAGATATAACCAAAAAAGTGGGCATAGATAAAAAAACTCAAGATTTCAAAAGTTGAACTTTTTATATCTATCTTCAAATTTAAAAAGGCATAACATTTTCAAATCTTAATTGATTTAGAAAAATGATTTGTTTATTAAAAGTTAATTAAGTTCACTTCCATTGAAATAAGTTTCATGAATAATGTCTTCATAATTTTCAGGTCATTCATAAAATATCACCCAAAAGTCTCAACCATAATGACCATATAGTAACCTATAACTAATCTATTTTATATTTTCATGATTTATAATAATCCAACATGGGATGTTTGGTCTCTAAGCATTAAAATAGATTGATTTATAATGATTATAAAATAAGTGCATGACTTAGGTATTAATATAAGGTGTGTTATGATAAATTTGTTGCATTACTCATATAATGAAATGTGTTAAGAAATGTTTTGTGAATTAATTACTATGATATATGTGATTGCTTATAGTCATACAAGAAGGCATAATGATACTAATATGTATTGTGATGTACATTGAAATTGAATTATGGTTGCATTGAATAAAGCTTGAGCTATAATGTTTAAAATTGCATTGTGAATTGATTACTATGATATATGTGATTGCTTATAACCATACAAGAAGGCATAAAGACACTAATATGTATTGTGATGTACATTGAAATTGAATTATGACCACATTGGAGAAAGCTTGAGTTCTAGTATTTAAAATTGCATTGTGAAATATGCCATGAGTGGTAAGAAAGATGAGAAATATGATGAGGGTGATGTTGTAGATATTAGATAAAAAATTTCTGATGATATACTTGTGAAGAGTATAAGGCAAAACTTGGAGGAATAAGGATAAAAAACTTATGAAAGATATAAAGTTGACTCAAAGGATAAAAAGTAAATGAATGTATTATGTCTATTGTTTATTTTTCCCAATAAGATATGATATTGAGAACAATTAATCATGAGTATTCTTATGTGATACATTAAGAATGAAATGATTATTTATTGACTGTATTGTTATTAACTTTTAATTACTAATATGCTTAAATGTGATATGAAATGTTAAAAGAGGATAGTCCGATAGATAAATTTTTATGAATTATTATTTTTCTTATAGATTATTCACTTACTGAATTTTGGACTCACTTCATTGTGGTTTATTTTATAAATTCTTAAGTCGAGCCTCTGCTTCCACCTTCTTAAAGTTAGATTTCATTGAAACTCACTGTATAATAGCATAAATTTTTATATATGGTGTATTTTGAGCCTCATTTTACCACAAATTTGGATAAAGGAAATATTTAAGTTGATTTTTCATAAATTAGTTAAGCTTGCTTATCATCCTTAATTTAGGAGTACTGTAAGCATATTTAACTACTTCATTTTTTGTAAAAACCTTAATGATCTCTAATGATTATTCTCTTTCTAAAATGTCATCTTCTCTTATATATGTAGTGTACTTGTTGAATTTAGAACAAGCTAAATAATTAAAAATAGATTAATAGAAACTTGAAAAAAAATAGGTTCCACACTAATTATAATCGAATTAAGGTCATAACACATTCTCTAAAAATATTTGACACATTAACTTATTTGAAAAAGATAAATTCTAATTTAATTACGTTTTATAAAATAACTTATAATTTATAATTTTTAAATTTTTTCAAATTTATGTCTTCTTTTAATTAAATAATAATTTATATTTTAATTATATGTAAATAAACATATACTTAATTTTCTTTTAAATTTTTATGTTAATCTCTTTTCAAATGTAATTTTTCTACTATTTATATTCAATAAGAAATCATTAATATTTAAAAATGCATTTTTCTAAAAAAATATAGACTAAACTTAACTGTGGAATATTAAATAAAAAAATTCAATATATTGATTGTGGATACTAGAGTAAATAACTCTATGATACCCTAGTATAATAATAATTAACAAAAGACTATGACTATTAATTGACCTCCTAGTTGTATTCAGGGGATGGAAGTGTTGCCCATTAGTGAATCCAAAGATTGGAATATTGTCTAAATTGGATGAAATCTAACAATTTTACACTAATGATATATGGCTTTTTTACTAAGATGCTATAGGTGGAAATTTAATGTACTGAGATACTGTGCCGTTTTTCTTAATTACCGGAATGCTTAAATTTTTTTTAAAAAAAGAAGAAATGCCAATCACGGGAAGGGGGAGTTCGTGAATAGTAACCGATCACGGGTACTCCCCCACCGTTATCAATTTTTATTTTTTTTCCTTTCGATTTTTTATTTTGTTTCTTCCAGTTAATTTTTTTTTATTTTGTTTCTTCCGATTAAAATTTTTTTGCCTATTTTTAAATTTATATGCATTAAATTTGTTTTATTTCAAATTGAATTTAATTTTTTAAAAATTTTGTAATAATTTTTAATATGTGATCCTTTTATTTTTTTATTTATAATTTTAAGTTAACTTTAATTTGATATAGTTTATTAAAATTTAAATAATTATTTTATATTAATTAATTAATATTCTAAATAATAATTAATAATATTTTTAATTCTCATAAAATTATACAATATATACAATGTAATAAAATAGTAAGTGTAGTAAGATTGGTAGGATAATTATTATCTCAATAAATACAAATATTTATATTTTATCTTGTAAACTTATTACTTGAAAGATGTAACTCAAAAAATAATTTTTTTTAAAAAGATTATTAGAATAAATAATAATGTAACTTTAAAAATTAATTCTATTTTTAATTACTTATTATTCATTAACTTCAAAATATATAATTTATTTTCTCACAACAATTCACCTTAACCCCTAAATTCTATTTTATACTTAGAGTAATCAAATTATGTTACAAAACATTTGAAAATCGGCATGAATAAAGAGAAACTCAAGGCATAGCTCCGCAATAAAATAATTTAAATTAAAATCAAATTTAGTGGAGGGCATGCAAATTTTAATGATATATATATACATATTCTACACAAAAAGGAAACTTTTTTTTTAACTTTTCTTATTAATAATATATTTTCCTAATTATTGTTTATTTGTAATTTTGACTTAAATTATATTTAATTTAATATTATACAATTTGAACGTTGCTTTGATAGTAATCATTCAAAATTTTAGAGATTAATTAATAATTGTATTAATTTTCATAATATTGTAATATATATATTTAAAATTTTAATAAATACCAATCTTGTTTTTTCTATTGTAAACATACTAGATGAAAGATTGAAATTATAAATTTAAATTTCAAACCATATTTTACCATATTTTACAATTTTAATTTTTTTATATGTATTTTTTTCATTTTTTTTTTTTACAATTAGCCCTTATCCTTTAATTTTTTTATCTTTTTTTTTACTTTTATTTTTTTAACAATCAACCCTTAATTTTTTTGATATTTTTTTTACTTTTTGATCTATTTTTTTACTTTGATCAACCCTGTTGATTTTTATTTTTTTATTTTATTTCGATGTTTTTATTAATGTATTTTATTATTTTCTTACTTTATCTCATGTGAGTAGTTTTATTTAATTTTTCTTTTTTATCATTTTCCTTTAACTTTATTTATATGTTTTTATCAATTTTTTGCTTACTTTATTTCTTTTTTCATCAATTTTTTTAGTTATCTCTATTTTTTTATTAGTTTTTTTACTTTAATATTTTTTTAGGGCGACAATTTTTTTCTAATTAGCTTTTTTCTATTTTTGACCTTAATTGCATTATATTTTAAATTTATGATTACGGGATGGAGGCTCTCGTGATCAGTTCTGGTCACGTGTGGGCCCCCTGTGATCAGTTATATTTTTAATTTTTTTAATTTATTTCTATTTTATTTACGATCAATCATATTTTCTTTAATTTTTTTCATTTATTTTTACTTTAATTTAGTTTATAGTGTATTCATTTTTTTAATTATTTTTTTTCTATTTTTGATCTTATTAACATTAAATTTGTTTAATTTCAACTTGGATTCATTATTTTTAAAATTATGTAATAATTTTTAATTTGTGTCCCTTTAATTTTTTTTATTTTTAGGGTTAACCTAAATTTGATTTGTTTTAGTTTATTAAATATTAAATATTTATTTGGTACTAATTAATTAATGTTCTAAATAATAATCAATAATAATATTAATTCTCATAAAATTGTACAACACACATAATGTAATAAAAATAGTAAGTATCATAAGATTGTTAGGATAATATTTGAATTTTTTTAAAAAAATAATTTTAGCTTTGTTAAACAAACTTTTTATTAAAAAAATTAATTTTAGATTATCAGTTATTTTGAAAAAAATTCCAATTTTTTTTTTAGAAAATTAATTTTAGCTTATCAAGCCTTTGTTTAAAAAAAATTAAATTTAGCTTATCAGCTATTTTCATAAAGAAAATATATTTTGAACTTAAATTTAGTTATTTTAGTTTGAACCCTTGGTAATATTTTTAATTTTTTAATTTTAATTATAATTTATTTTGTACTTGTCTTGAGTTGTATACGTGGATAAAGGAAAAGATGACATAACTCCGTTATAAAATACGTTGAATTGAATTCAACTTTCTTAGTGGTCATGTAAAATTTTTTATCAACAAAGATAAACATTTGATTACCTGGCCATATTTCTACTTAATTTTAATAATATTGAACTATATTTTTCATGAGTGCTAATTTTAATAAAATTACTAGAAAAAATTAAAATTTTAATGTAACTTTAAATCTGGCAAGAATATTAGAAAAAATCTAGTATTAAGTTAAATCTTAACTAAGCTAATTATCTTCAAATAGTTACTAATCTAATTGTATTATACATATGCTACAATATTACGAGAGTTAACACAACTATTGGTTATTGTTTTAAACTAGAGTAATTAGTATGAAGTCAACATTCAAAATGTAAAAAAATGTGAATGAAATATTAGTCAAGTAAACAAATATATTAGGGTTTATGTGATTTTCCATAGTTACGTGTAATCATAACTTTAAAATAACCTTATAATAAGTGATATCTTAGAATACTCCATTAAGTTTTGAAGAATATTATAATGAATAGAGATAATCCAATAGTGTGGTTTGAATGAATAAGTAAGAGTGAAATATAAGAATTTAAACTTGTACAAATTATATAGAAAATTGGATAATGCAATAAATGAAATGGGAAATAGTACATAAATGAGAAGGAAAAAAGGTTATGAATCATTTAAATAAATAAACTGAATAAAATGCACTATTACAGTTTCAATCACCAAAGTAATGGCTCCCAATCCCACACTGAGGGCGCCGTCTTATTCGCAGCGGTCGTTGAGCAAGGGAATGACGTTGTTTGTCGTCGTTATCATCATCATCATCATTGTGTGCGTGAGTGAGGTGGGTTTGAGCCCTAGAAGGTAGAGAATTCAAGTCCCACTGGGAGGACTGATATGATGGTATAGGGTTATCGGGGGTGAAAAACCCTTGTTGCTATTGGTTTAGAGATTCACTAGTGTACTCAGTATTGAATGTAAATGGGTCAGTTAAAAATTGTATCAACGAACCAGGAACTTATTGGGATAAATGTGAAGGCGAGGATGTGAAGAACAAGGGCTGTGGAGCATAATGAAGGTGCTGCGGGTGTGGTGTCATATTATATGATGGTCCAACATCATCGCCTGCAAAGAAATGTGGTGAGGCTACATAACTTGATGGACCTGCACCTCCTGTATCAATCTGAGTGAACTGAGGGATGTGGAAGGAAGGGACACCTACTGGTGTCATCGAAGCACGTCCATGCGAAATACTTTCATCATCACCCCTCTCTTCGGGCAAAATGGGGTCCCTAAAAGACATGAAACCATGGCTTCTCCTACCTCACCTTGGCTTAGGAATGGGAGGTCTAGGTAATTCAGTAGCCTCATAAGCAGGTTGGGTAGCTATCATGTCTCGATGCTCTCCCAAAGCACGAAGCATGAGGCCTATATTCTCAATCCACTATTTCTCTAAATTGGTTGTACGTCTGAGAGGATGAATTCTCGACATTGAGCCGTTGTAGTCTGTCAGCTACATCAATCTACAAGGAAGTTCCATTGTTGCAATTTAGTGCTAGCAAATTTGAAGATGATAGCATAAAAGTTTATGGGAAATGAAAGGTTACCACAAATCCTGGACCACCGTTGGCTAGATGAATCCACTATCTAGTGTGCCTCTAGTACCACTTCATGTACCCTAAGTCATGGCCAAGGACATCTATTAATAGTTCAGTCAATGAGAGAGTGGTGGGCCATGCATTCCAAGCAGCAATGTAAACGACATGTTCTATGCGCTAATCCTTGGACGTTTTCCCTTAAAGCTGCAAAGTATGATAAGAATCGAGATTGAATGGCTCTTGTGGGATTGGCTACAGCTTTCTAAACTGTCGTAGCACACAGTTTGCGTGGTGCCATTTCATGATGTGGAAGCAAATAACAGGGACTGATGCTAACCATATATTAGGTGAGAGTAAGCAATATCTTGGTATAAGTTGCTGCACATCGGATATGTCATAAGGTCACCATATAATCTGCATTGCACAATAGTAATATGAATTAGCATATCACTTAATTCGAGGTTGGCTTCATCTAAGATAATAAATTATAATTTCTAACCTCATCAGCTCTCATTTGATTAAGTAGTACCCTATATTGGTATAGGGCCGTTACCGGCAGTCGAGGAGGCAATCTAGTGTTCTTCCACCTGAGAGTAACACAAGTTATGCATTATTTTTCATATTATTTTTAAATGTTGTTAGAAATTGAATGTGAATATCTTGTTTGATGCATACCTGAAGCCCAATGGTGGAAGTATAGGGTAGACATCTAGCTGAGGGTCTAGATATGGTGGTCTCATTGGTGCTAAGGTAGGAAATCGATCCCACTTCCATAAATGTAATAAGTGTAAGCAACCCCTGATATTAATTTCATCATTTTTTGTAGCAGTGCATAACTTTCTGTACAAGCATGCCAGAACTGCCGATACCCAATTGTATTGGCCAGCATCAGCAAAATTTGCTAGCAATGGAAGATACATCAATAATACCCTGTGGCCTGAGGTGTCTGGCATGAGGTAGCTGCCTATGAGCCTCAAAATGTATGCTCGTGTAAAGCATCGTATTTGTTCTTCTTCTGCATCATCTGGCAAGTGTGCGAAGGTAGCCGCTAACTAAGTGATACTCAGACACTAGCCCTGTAAACATTCGTCGGACAGTTTGACCCCGAGTAAATCTTCATATATCCCCGACCAATCAAGTCCGGTGTAACCAAATACGATTACACCCTCACATGGTAAACCCAACTGGATGGAGACATCCTACAAGGTAACAGTGCACTCCCCCGCAGTGGTATGGAAAGTGTGTGTCTCCGGGTGCCATCGTTTAACTAGGGCAGATACCATTGAAATCGAAGCGCCCAAGTCGACTAGCACCGTAGAATCCTGCTTGTTGGAGATACGACACAATTGCCACTGGTGGATCGAAAAGCCAATTCTGATGCATAACACGTCTTAACTTTAGGATTTGATCCCTCTGTTCATGTCAACCAAAGAAATAGTTAGCCCTTTCATAAATAGGCAATGACCGGTTAGGGAATAAAATTACTTAGCCTAACCACACGGCTTGTGAAATATGTTTAGACTGCAGGTATAGCAAATACTCATCATCGGGCCCAGGTGTCACAATACGGTGCTAGCTAGTCATTTCAGTTAGAAGCTATGGACTACGTCGGTGTGGATATGTGCTGTCATTTTCACAATAATCAAACCATGCAAGAAGTCCATAATGACTTAATAAATAAAAAAAGAGCAACATAAGTGAGACAAGCATACTGAACTATTTAGATACAACTAAGTGATTTAGTTCATTTCAACATACATATATATTTCGTATTGTTCGGACATAATTGCAATAATAAAAAATAATTTATACATTATCGCAGTCAAGGTCACAATCTTCGAAATATTGAGGGAAGCATAGTCCATTGGCGTTCTTAGGGGACTTAAGTGTTATGGCACATTCCGTTAATTGGATGGACAAGTTATGCGGTTGTGACCAGATTGACGGCACAACCCACACCTAGGAGGTTCTAATGGACCCTCTATCCAGTCCATTTCGTTCCTTATACGTGAGGAATAGGGGTGACCACCGGGACGCATCTACGCAGGTTCTGGCACAAGTGTTGGTCCATTAAAGGTTGGCCAATGCTTCATACCGCCTATAGGATGAAACTTATAGCTATAAGCTTGTGCCATTGTCTCCAGTTGGAACACAGGATCGACAAACTGCAAAGGATCCAATGCAACCTTCGTGCATGCTGCGAACACATGTTGGCAGGGCCAATGCTTTACCTGGAATTCGCCACAGTCGCATGTTCTCTGGCCCAAACTAACCTTGCATGTTCGACCAAACTGTTTCTATGTCGAATCATACAGCTCTTCCACCTTGAAAGCTGAACTGAGTTAATCAAAATGCTAGACATGATAGGCAAATGCCTTCTGGGTGCACTATTGAATCTTTTTTCGCACGTCTTCACTGAACACCTTCTTTTTCCTGTAACTGTGCCGTGATGATTTCTGCTCGGTTCATGAAGTATGCATTTATTCGATACAATGTAGCTTTGACTAGCTCGATGATCGATAAATGTCTGACCTTTTTAAAAATATTATTAATACACTTGACCAAGTTTGTTGTCATGTGACCCCACTATTGGCCTCCATCATCGTAAGCATGACTCCATTGAGACTTCAGGATATTATCAATCCACTTTGCAGCTCTTGGTTGCAATTGGTGCAGTTCTTCGAGTTTGCTATCTACAACATGCCGTTCATATTGATAACCTGCACTCGAAAATACTATTAATCAATGAGCAATAGTCGTAACACACAATGTCTGATGAGAATGCTATTATCGATCAATACGCACCAATGCTCGTAAACATCTTCTTCAACCATGCCAGTTTTGAAAGTTAAGTTCAGGTTGCTAATGATATGTTGAAGATAGAATACATGATAACTATAAGGGGCTTGCCATCTTATGTGTAGGTTTGCAACGACAGCTAATATTCCAAGATGCCTGTCTGAGATTGGGCAAATATGCTGTCTGTCTTTAACAATACGATGTCGAACATGCGATAAATCAAGCTTATGAATCATAAGATTCTCTCTCCACCACAACAAATGTAAGTGGGAAGACCTTTCTATCACCGTCCTATGACATTCGCTGTTAACAAAACTCCTTTGTACCTTCCATACAAAAAAGTGCCATCCACTTTAGACTATCAGCTTCAAATAGGAAAACGACTCGATGCATGGCCTAAAAGTCCAGAATACTCGATAGAACAATGCAACCGACTCATTTGCAGAACTGCTTGATGGGCATTCCTAGGAAACAAGTTCAAAGTAAGACCCAGGATTAAAGAGATACACTGCTGCTAGTCATCTAGGTAGTATAGAGTATGACTTTTTCCAATTCCTAAAAGTAAGAGCAATAGCTCACTGTTTTTCCTTCCACGCCTTCTTATATGACACATAGTACCCAAATATACCATGGATTCGTTTTATGACCTCTCGGATGGACGCACTTGGGTTTTCAGTCACTATAGCCACAATATACGATGAAATAACATCTGTGTCTAGTTTTGGATGATCTTGGAAAAAAGATGCAGACACACATGTGTGGGGGCCATTGTATTTTGATATTTGCCAGTTATCCTCCCTTAGCTTATGGCATGCTTTGACCCTCTAATTACAATGATCATTGTAGTGAAGATACTGATATTCTTCATACTTAGTCGATGAGTAGTGCAGCAAAATGTGTGGTGAGTTCGCATTAAGTATATCTTCATTGCGCAGTGAAATACCTTCTGGTTCATATATCGTAAACCCACATATAGCGCCTGATTGTCATTTATATTTATGTCGTGATCGAATTTGGGGTAATCGTGGCCAGTAGTAGCATCTACATTTAGTCGTGAGAAAAAAGCAGTAGCCGATTCCATGAGTTAGCCTTTAGGTGTTATTAGGCAATGCACTGGTGACATCTTCTCTAGTCATCATCGTCACCATAATTATCACCATCACCACCAAACCCTTCAGGAATGGGGTTATAGGCACCTTCCTCTTTGAAGTTGTCCATTATGTCCTCTATTTCCTCTGAGGATGAGGAGGAGTGAGAAAAGCTAAAGTTTTGTTAAGAGAAATATGGCTGTGGAGTGTAATCATCAACAGGGCTATGAAACTGCTGACCATAGTCAATTTGTCTATTCATTGGAGCTACGCTGGCCATGTACGGGTCGTAACATGAGGGTTCTCTAGTAGCATCATTACGTTGACTTTGTGGATGGTAGCAGATATGGAACACTTGAATTAACTAGCTGACTTGCTACGTTCAAATCAAATCCCACTGGTCCAATATGTGCACACACTTCTGGATATGACAATTGAATAGGGAACAACGCATTCACTTCCCACATCTGCTGAATGTCCTCATCGTCTTCCAACTCACATGCCTTATACTGTGTTGGATTTAGCGAGAGCAGATGTTTGTATATCAACTCGGTTACAGCTTGGTTTTCATTGAGATGCAGCTTTCGCCCAACTATATTCTTTAGAGCATCAAGGGTTATGTCTGAGTTGATTGAAATTACTTTGACCCTGGAGCACCTAAAGGTATCGCCTTCATCCGATTCATAAATTTCTCCATTCTTGTAAATACATATATTTTGACTCTTGGAACTCATTCTAATTCGTACCATGGTCCAGTTCAAGGGTCATCCCTGGAGAAAATTTTAATAATGATTAAAATATGTATCATAATTATGAAGATAATTTTATAATATTATTACTACATAATTACTCGTAACTTTATAATTACTGTCAATTTGATTAGCCTCCTGCAATCCTACATTCAAACACATATGTAAATTTCTTTACCTAGAAGACCTTTGAATCTATTTACTTTCGTAAGTTTTTATGTAGTAGAAATATTATTTTTTCTTTCACTTTACAAAGAGATAAAAATAAAAAAAAAGTCCTATATATATAATTATGTTTGTTTGGTTTGGGGGGTTGTTAATTTGTACGATCAAACTATTAAATGTTTGTGTCTTCTTAAACCTTATGTTCACTTCATTTTCTGTGTTTTTTATAATATGATTTGTAGGGTTGTGATTGTTATAATATTAGTTGATTCCCCCTTAACAATACTATTAACACTTACTCAATAATATATCTGAGTAAGAAAAATTTTGTTAAAAAATAAAATTTTATAAATTAAATATTCTAACTTTTAAATTTATAAGAAAGGAGGAAAAATTTTCTATTTATTGAAACTATATTTTTATTCTAAAGATTTTATGATATTTACTAATTTTTATAACACTAATTATTGTTTAAGCAATATTAAATATGTAAAAAAATTAAATCAAATACAAATTAAATTAAATTAATTTTTAAAATTAAATTACATAAAAAAGTGGTAACTAAACCCTAAACTATAATGGCTAAATTTAAGTACAAACTAACTACAATTTTTGTGGTTTAAAGAAATGATAAGTAAATATTTATATTTTTTAAAATAAAGGGCTTGATAAGCTAAATTTAAATTTTTTTAAAAAATTTATTTTTTTAAATATACTAATAAGCTAAAATTAATTTTTTCCACAATTGTTTGATGAGTTAAAATCATTTTTTTTCAAAAGTAATTTTTTTTAAAAAAAATTTCTTAAAAAAAAAGGTTGAAAGGCTAAAATTAAATTTCTTACCAAAAAAACTATTATTTTTTAACATATTGATAACCTAAAGTATACTTTTTTCAAAATCATCTCATGAGTTAAAATTATTTTTCCAAAGAAATATATATTTTTAAAATAGTATTTCTTTAATAAAAAGGGTTACTAAGCTAAAATTAAATTTTTTTAAAAAATTTATTATTTTTAAACATACTGATAAGTTAAGATTAATTTTTTTCTAAAGAGTTTGATGAGTTAAAATTATTTTTTTAAAAAAATAAATTTTTAAAAAATATTTTTTCAAACAAATGTTGATAAGGTTAATTTAATTTTTCCTTAAAAAAATATATTTTTTAAACATACTGATAAGTTAAAATATCTTTTTTTTTCAAAAAAGTTTGATGAATTAAAGTTATTTTTCTAAAAAATGATTTTTTTTAAAAAATATTTTTTTAAATAAAATCTTGATAAGGTCAAATTAAAATTTTTAAATACATCAATTTTTTAAACATAATTTTATAAGATAAAGGGGGTGTTTGGCAAATAGCTTTTTCATTAGCTGTTAGCTGGTTTGACCAAAGTCAGCTGGTTGACTTGGCAATAAGCTGATTTTGGTGTTTGATAATCAGCTTATTGAATCAGCTGATTGGCCCTAAAAAGCTAAAAATGAAAAAGCTAAAAGGAGTAGCTTTTTCAATTAGCTTATCTGAAAAATGACCAAATTACCCTAAATAAATTTTCATATTTTTCATTTTGTCCTTTCTAAAAATTCTTAAAAAATTTAATAATTATAAAAAGTAGATTAATTTAATTTTAAAAAATATTTAATATATAATAATATATTATTTATAATATATCTAATAAATTAATAATAAATTATAATAATTTTAAAAGTTATTTAATAGAATAAATATATAATATTACTTATAAAAACTATTTAATTTTAAAAATATCCAATAATTTAATAATAAATTATAATAATTTTGAAAATTATTTAATAGAATAAATATATAATATTATTTATAAAAATTATTTAATTTAAAAAATATTTAATAATAAATTATAATAATATATTATTTATAAAAAAATTTAATATATTGACTAATATATAAAATTTAAAAATATTAAAATAAAAAATACTAAAATAATTCATAAAATATACTCATACCCTTATATGTCATTTTACATAAAAATAGCTAATATAAACAGCTAATTTTACTAAACACTTTTATTCAAATAGCTAATATAATCAATTAGTCAAATCAGTTAATACAATCAGCTATCAGCTAACAGCTAATCAAACCAGCTAACCAGCTACAGCTATCAGCTATTTCCCAAACAAGGCCAAAGTATAATTTTTTCAAAAAAGTTTGGTTAGTAAAAATCTATTTTTCTAAAAACTATATATTTTAGTGTTTTAATCAAAACAAAATTACACATATTTCAATATCTATTATTGATTAAATTAAGATTTATGGTGTGCAAAAATTCTTTCAAGATTCTCAAACTGTAAGAACCTTTAACTAATATTTCTTAACAATATTTCTCAAAGTATAAAAATCTATTATAGTAAACAATTTAAATTTAAATTGTTTGATGAGTTAAAATCATTTTTCTACAAAAGTAAATTTTTTTAAAAAAAATTTCTTAAAAAAAAAGGTTGAAAGGCTACAATTAAATTTCTTACCAAAAAAACTATTATTTTTTAATACATTGATAACCTAAAGTATACTTTTTTTCAAAATCATCTCATGAGTTAAAATTATTTTTCCAAAGAAATAGATTTTTTAAAAATAGTATTTCTTTAATAAAAAGGGTTGCTAAGCTAAAATTAAATTTTTTTAAAAAATTTATTATTTTTAAACATACTGATAAGCTAAGATTAATTTTTTTCCAAAGAGTTTGATGAGTTGAAATCATTTTTATAAAAAAATATATTTTTTAAAAAATATTTTTTCAAACAAACGTTGATAAGCTTAATTTAATTTTTCCTTAAAAAAATCTATTTTTTAAATATACTGATAAGCTAAAATATCTTTTTTTTTTGAAAAAGTCTGATGAGTTAAAGTTATTTTTCCAAAAAATGGATCTTTTTAAAAGAATATTTTTTTAAATAAAAAGTTGATAAAGTCAAATTAATTTTTTAAAAATACATCAATTTTTTAAACATAATTTCATAAGATAAAGTATATTTTTTTCACAAAAGTCTGGTGAGTAAGAATCTATTTTTCTAAAAATCATATATTTTAGTGTTTTAATCAAAACAAAATTACACATATTTTAATATCTATTATTGATTAAATTAAGGCTTATGGTGTGCAAAAATTCTTTCAAGATCTCAAACTGTAAGAACTTTTAACTAATATTTCTTAATAATATTTCTCAAAGTATAAAAATCTATTATGGTAAACAATTCTTATTATTTCTTTTAAACATTAACACTTATTTGGATTTCTAATTTTCTATTTTAATAATGCCCAACCTACAAGCCTAATAGTTAAAATCGTAATAATTTGCACAATAGACACAATCTACTTAGATTAGAAACATGATAATATATTCACATATCAGAATAATACAAAAAAATTAAATAATAATAGCATGTGAAAATAATACACACAAATACAATAATAAAAGTAAATTAAAACAGCATAAATACCATAACAAATAAATCAAATTAATTAATTAGTACAAACATAGAAACTAATTAAATTAATAGATTCAATTTTTTGAAAAAATCTTACTTGTATAACATTTCTTGAACAATGTAACTGCCGCTGAAGATCGAAGTTTGAATTGTTAAAGGAAATGATATTTGCTGGGAAAGAAGATTTTTTCCATAAAATTGCTATTGGGGAGTAGAAAAGTTTTTTAGAAAATAGCTGTAGGGTGTAGGAAAATAAATTTGTTGCATGAGTGTGTGAAGAGAGGAGCTAGGAGGGAGGGGGTTTTTGTAAGAGCGTGGCTGCTCACGGGGGAACAGGAGTGCGTGACATGTGGCAGCATAGGAAGCTCTGGCCAGTCACAGGGAAATGCGCGACTGACACGTGGCGGCTCGGGGGACGTTCAGAACGCACGGAGGACGCATGGCAGCAAGCAGGAGCGCGCGTCCTGACCGATCATGGGTTAGGCCATACCATGATCAGACTGATCACGAGCCCTGACGCACCGTGACGGGCCCTGACGCATGGGCAGTCAGATCGCGTGATCAGGTCTTTGATCACGGCTTGCTGCAGCGTGTGATTGGCCTTTATATTAAAAAGAAAAAAAGTTAAGCATTTGGATAAATATTTTCTGCGGCACAGCATCTCGGTACATTAAATTAAATTTCCACCTATAGCATCTCGATAAAAAAGCCAATGATATATGATGAAAAAGTATATCTTAACCTACACCTTTTACACATTCATACAAGAGGGAGCAATTATAGGAAAGCAAAATAGTGCTACTAACAACCAACCTTGCAAATGATTAAAATTGATCATTGCCACTCACATTAATTGAAAGAAAAAGATCTTGAGTCACACTGAATTGGGAAGGGCATGGCGGATCAGGCACTTCCACAACACCTTCAAGCATCTGCATAACCTTTCTGATGGTAGGTCTATTAACAAGATCTTGTGTACACCAAATTGCAACCATAACCAATTTCTCCAGATTCTTCCTATCACTCAATGCCTCGCTATCGTTCTCAACCAACGCGCTAAGATTGCCTTCTTTGTAACAATCATAAGCCCAATCAGTTAAAATTGCTAACTCTTCATTGTCTGACTCCACATTCACGTTCTTTTTGCAACATAAGATCTCAAGCAGCAGCACTCCAAAGCTGTAGACATCAACTTTGGCTGTGATTGGCGTATTTTTGAACCATTCAAGCGCGACGTACCTTTTCGTTCCCCTTATACCTGTGTTGGTTCGGCTTTGATTCATGTTCAAAAGCTTGGCCAATCCAAAGTCTGAGATTCGAGCATTGTAATAGTCATCAAGGAGTATATTCTGAGGCTTTATGTCACAGTGGATGATTTGGGTGCTGCATTCTTCATGTAGATAAAGAAGGCCTCTCGCAATCCCAAATGCAATTCGAAGTCTCACATTCCAACTGGGCTTTGAATTTGTTTCATTCTAAAGAAGGTTCGCCAATGTGCCATTGCTCATGTATTCGTACACCAGCAATCTTTCAGCTCCATCTTCACAAAATCCAAGCAACCGAACCAGATTCTTATGATGAGTCTGGCCAATGATTTTTACTTCATTTCTGAATTCCCTTTCAATACCTTGGAGAAGAAAAGAGTGCAATTTTTTTATTGCAACAAGGCATTTAGAGCCCAGGCCTAAGTCTCCTTTGTAAACAATCCCAAAAGCCCCTCTTCCTAATTCTTCTTTGAACCCATTTGTAGCTTCTTCAAGCTCCTTGTAAGAAAAGCACCGCAGATTTGATTCCACAGTATGACTATTTCTATTGATTTTCTCGAGCTTCTTACGGCGCTTGTAAATTAGGGAAAAGCTCAGACAGATTGCAAGAATCAGTATCAAATTAAGACACCCAAAGCCACCCAATAGCACAGACAGCACCAAAATCAATGTGTTTTGATGATAATTGGAGGACCAGAACGAGAACCAGAATCAGGACCAGAACCAGAACCAGACAGAGAGAAATTACCTTTCCTGACTTTGATGAAAGCCTTTGCACCATTAAGAGAACTATCAACCCTGCCATTTGAAAGTGGTAGCTGCTTCTTCCAGCAACTGTCACCTAATCTGAAAATAGCAACTGCACACAAACAATCTTCCATACAAGACTGTTTACACTTGTCTTCAGTGAATTGCTTTTGAAGAACAGAATCTGATAGAGGCCAATCAGTATCTGTTAACTCCACAAAGTCGTAGAGATCTTTCCCCGGACTTAGACCGTCTTCTTCACAACCCTGTATGAAATCCGCTTTACATCTACCATGTGGATCGCTGGGATCAAGAGGAGAATAATCTCTGAGGCACTGACAATCTGGCCTTTTATCAGCATTCAATGTACAGATATTATTATAACCACAAACTCCAATCCCTGCACTCACAAGGCTGGCAGTACAGATATTATCTGGCTTAGACCAGACGGCAGTCCAGCCTTCACTTTCAGAAGAGCTCTTTGGATGTTCATAGAGAGTGAAAACTTCATCAGAATCCATTGTAGCTCGAAGATAATTATCCGAAGAAGAAACCTCTTTGCCGGAATAGATAATGAATATTTCATTCTTCTCACTCAAAATATACACAGATCCTGACTTGTTGAAATCCAACTGATGTCCAGGACTAGAGGTGTACCGGATAACTCGTCCGACCCGAAAAAATAGAGTATTTGAATTTTTTTTTTTATCCGATGAGCTGGATGGAACTCTATTCTTTGGCCCGATTAATAATTGGGCCGAGCTTGAGACAAAGCAAAAAAGTCTGATAGACCCGGCCTGATTATAATAATTTATTTTTAATAATATAATTATATATTAAAAAATATAATTATATCTAATTTTTAATATAAAAAATATTAATTTAACATAATTAAATATTTTATATATTTAAATATCATATTATTTTTTTAAATATATATATTTTAAAAATTTTATTTTTTATTAAAAAATAAAAAAAATTATGTTTTCAGATTTTTGGATTGATTTTCGAATTTTTTAATTTAAAATTTGAGCCAGTCAAATTTTTTTAAAACATAAACGAATTAGGCTGAATTTGAACTTTTAATTTTAATTTTATATGATTTGATTTGAATGATCCGATCTGAAACCCACCTGACTCAGTGCGGCCTGACCTGCCCATGTACACTTTTATCCGGGACTTAATGTATCCGTGTTACTTTCATAATAGTTTTCATTGGCATATCCCGAGGGTAAATTTATAGAATGAAACACCAGATTACCATCTTGTTGAAGAAGCAGCTCAAATCTTCCCTTGGAGAAGTTTCCTTCAGACAACCGAGAATTAAGCCTTTCTCCTAGATCCAGAACCTGTGAGGGCAAAATTGTATCTCTAGGATTCTTAAAGGTCGCCCAGAGACTACCAGAGTTTCTATTTCGGAGTATAAAATTGCCTTCATCATTCAAGATTCCATCTGAAACAGTTCCAATCAGAGTCTCTGGCTTCCACAATTCTTCACCATCGGAAGTAGTAAGTAACAGCCCGTTATCAGAAGCGAGCTGTACTTTGGAACCCTTTGGAGCTGGGTTCTCTCTATTAGCGTACCAGACAATGGTTTTGTCTGGAATATTGGCATACCAAATGGAAAGATAGAAAACATCGCCGACTGCTTGAAATCCGAAGGCGAAATCGCCAGAAGGTGAAACAACCCAGGGGGTATTGGTGTCAGAGGCAGAGAAAGAACGGCCCGGAGATATAATATTGGCTGTGTTTTGGGCTAAGACTAATAAGGGTAGCAGAGGAAATTAGAAGAGAGAAAGCCATTGGCAGAATGAATTTGGGTCATAGGATGAAGATGAAGATAGTATTTGAGTTAAATTTAAGAAGACATGCTAGTGTACGAGTCCACTCCAAGTCTTCTCTGCATAAAAATCAACTGTCCTGCGCAGTACAAGACACGTCGTCTTCTCCAGTTTTTCTCTGCGTTAAAATCACTCTGTCCTCCGCAGAACAATACATTGAAATTTTGAATTTGAATATTCTAAGCACAGCGGAGCCAAAGGTAAACCCCTGCGGACGCAGAACCGGCTGTTTTTTCGTTGTTAGTTCATTGACTAAGATTCGGACATTAGTCTAACACAACCTCATGAGCAGATACTCCCTCGCTAGCAACCAAATTTGCGATGAGGTCCTTTAAAATTTATAATTTAATTTTATTAACTTTATTTTGTCATCATCCAGGAGAATCAATAGGAGTATCTAGCCTTTTTTTTTTCTTTTTTATCCAGAACAGAAATAACTAAATCACTAACAATAAAAACAAAAGATCAAATTGTAAATGTTAAAGAAGATATGATTTTTTTTTAAAAAATATCAAATATTACTTAAACTAAAAATTCTTAATAAAAATATTTAATGTTTGTTAAAATTAATTTTTAACTCATATTATATACATATTTTATTATTGTTATTATATAAATGTAATCAATTAACGTGATATATGTGAAATAAATATTAATTGATCATAATGGCAATCATTCTTTGCATTCAATTTATAAATTTTATGAAGGCCTTCCATTGAAGGCTAAAATCCAGCATTCTATTTAGATTAAACATATGTAACATATATTGGAGCATAATACACAGCGGATATGCACATTTTTTTTTTTAAATTTCTGAATTTTACAAATAAGTTGTCCTTTTTATTAAATCTTGCTGGGTATAATGCTTGAAATCAAATGTCTGGACACTTCTAATTGCTAGATTTATACATATCTTTTTGTTGGAACTTGGAAATGTTCATCGATCTTAATCTTAATTATCACTAAAGGAAAAACAAAGAAGGACTTCATAAGATAATGAGTTTATACTGTAATCTTTTGCAAGTTGCAACCTACAGATTCACAATATTGAAGCCATGCTGACAAAAACAATTCAGGTGACTAAGACAAACTAAGAACAAAATTCGGAGGAATCTCACAAGATGTCCGTGATATGCACTTTGAACCTTAATGGCAGCCGAAGTTTGGTCTCCTATAGAAAGATAATCATAAGAGCTGGAAGCACCCGTGAGGCAGACAACTTCAGCCACCCAATGACGCTGCTGCTGTTGCAATAGCCACTTCTCTGCTCTTCTTTTGCTTCGATTAGCGTGTAGTTTGGTGCTGTTTGGGATGATGTCTCAGCTTAAACCTTCCAATACTCTAACCCTGTTTCTTTGGCTTTTGTCATTATTAAAGAAAATATTAGCCATAAGCACTTTCCACTATATAAATGTGGACCCCCTTAACCTTTTCTTTTGTTTCACCCATCCAAATCAGCAATTCTACTCTGCCATGAGGATTCATGACGGCATCTTACAAACCAATTTCTTAACACCATACTCTCTTGCTCAACGCACAGCCTCTATGCTTAATCTTTAGAAAAGAGAGGAAAAGAAAGGCCAGAAGTAAAATTTAAAAACTTTGTTACAACGTGTATGGAGGGCACTGCAGCAGCGTGAATAATGGCTATTTTATTAAAACAAAATAGAAATTATCACTAATTATTTAAAGAAAAATTAGAAACAAAAAATAAGGATAAGGCATGTCTTTTTATCAAAAAAAAAAAAGCTTCGAAAGTCTAATTATATATAGAGAAGATTTAAGGCACTTCATAACATCTATTCAATGAATAGTCACCATGAAATTAATTCTTAAACATATTATGACAAAAAATAATTTATTAATCCCTCAAAATCATAATAATAATTGCAAAATAAATTAAAAAAATGATTTTAAATGTTTCAATGGCATTCACTTGTTGCTCTGTTAGAAATACATAGAAAAGTAGACTCATTAAATGGATGGAGCCATTATTATAGGACATATGTCACAACCCCTGGCCATGATTGGCGTGGAATTCATTTCTTGATTTCCACTAGCTAAAATGACCTAATTTTGGTTTTAACTCTTGATTATTGACAAATAAATTAATTTAATAATTAATTTCAAAAGCAAACATACATTGGAGTTTAAATTATTCCTGACTATTATTACTACTACAAAACCTAAGTCATCTTTATATACAATCTATTTGAGACTATGACCGCTCAATACATATATTCAAGAATCTTTCATTTAGAATGACCAATGGAAATTTGTAAAACAACTTTAAAATAAAATAATAAGTCATAGACCCAGTGAGTAGATAACCTACTTAATAAATCATACAACCAAAATTATACAATATATCCATATACATAATTAACATCTTCTTATCATTACCAAGTTTCAAAATCATCTATCGTATAGTATGTCAATTGATTTCAACAACAAATTATATAGATTAGTGTGAATAAGCAATTTTAATTGTTTACTTCAAACATTATTTGCATCCATAGAAGGCATGTAAACAATATAATTAAAATGAACAAATTCTAATGTCAGAGATTACTACAATCCTACCTATTTGGCCATCTTGCTTACCATTCTCCTTACCTCTTCCCCATGAGCGCTTGGGTGGGATATGATGTATGACATGACACAAGTGCTTAGTCATGAGAGATAGGGGATAACCTTTTATAGTTACTAGAACCTTTCTATGTCTCACAAGATGAAGCTCTTAGACAAGGAGTCATTCTTCAATATTGTTTACACATAAAGCTCCCAAGGCTTAATTTTTGATATTCATACAAAGAAAATCTAGATTTTGGCACCACACATATATATCATAAATAGTGTTCCTCCTTGTGTCTCTTTTCTCAATAATAGTCCTTCTATTTCCATAATGCCTAAATAATCTACCATGTAACTTTTGTATCTCACCTTATCCTCTCATAAATGTTTTCTTAGATTCAATACATATTCATAATAATAAATCATCCTCATCTCAACTTATCAATAACTTAATTCTATCATTGTGTATGTGTGTATATATGTATGTATATATATCAATCCCATTGTACCTAACAAATAGTTATTACTATACCAAAATTATATATTGATGTAATCGCTTTAGATCAATATTAGAGTCATACAAGGTTTAAAACAATAATACTCAACTATAATAGTTGAATATAAAGTTTTACAAAGCCTTTATTCAACTGCAATAATTGAGTAGCCTTGGGCAAAAATCACACTTGCCATCGTATTTGACCAGGGTACTTGGTTATGGGCACCTAGTAGGGCCCTAATCAAGTATTATACTTAGTTAGTTGCATTTAAAGGTGAATTCTAATTGCAATATTTAAATGCAATGGTTAAATATGACCTTTAAAAAATGAATCCTAGGCCTATATTTAGCTATTGTATTTGAATACAAGTTTTGGGACTTCCAAATTTTTGCAAACTCACTGAATCAATAAGTTCTAACTACTAAATGATTGATGCAACACCTCTAACTCAATAAATCATCTTAGTGCCAAATCTATATCATTTTCTAGCTCACAACACTTTGATAAACAATTTATCAACATAACTACACAATCAAACACAAACTTTCAGGAATTTTTTTTTCATAAATACCTAATAATCATCCTAAATAAATTATCTATTTACTTATCTTTGGAGGAGATGAGAAAAAGAAGGAGATAAGCTAAACTTCCTTTAATTTGATCTTAGAATTTGAGATGATGATTTGTGACTAAAACTTGATTTTTTATTTTTTATTTTTAAGAGAGAATTGGAGATGAAGATGAATTAAGAAAAAAGAAGGAGATAGATAATAGAAGTTATGGAAAAATAAGGGCATTGTATCTTTGAAGTAGAATAAAGGCATTTTGATAATTATAATGATTAAATAAAGGAAAAAGTAGAAACTGCATCCTAAATCTCTTTCATATGTCCTATTTTAAATCTAAT
This sequence comes from Sindora glabra, assembly GCA_020226215.1. Taxonomy (NCBI): domain Eukaryota; kingdom Viridiplantae; phylum Streptophyta; class Magnoliopsida; order Fabales; family Fabaceae; genus Sindora; species Sindora glabra. The sequence continues at coordinate 25,073,572 of CM035236.1, forward strand.
TATACCTTAAGTTATATTAAACTTTGTTCTTACATTTTTTTAATTTAATATCTCATTTTCTCGTATTAATTTCTTATCTTAAATACATATATAACATTTTAATTACTAATACATATCCATAAAAATAAATAAAGTATATTCTAATTTACTAAGGTTATGCATCATGAGAGAATGAATTGAAGAAATTACCAAAGTAAAGGAAAAAAAGAAAATTGAAAATTTAAATTGATAAAAAGAAAAAATATATATTTACAAAGGATGGACTTGACCTACACAAGTAAGATTTACATTTTTTTTAAGAGAAGGATCAAAGATTAGGTAGTTCATAAAATTTTATTTTAACATTTTTCATAAAAAAAATTTTTAAAGATGAAATTGATTTGTTTAAAAAAATAGAGATAATAAACAAATATAGTCTTTAAGTTAAAATTGAAAAATATAAAAGATTCAAAATGTAATGTAACATAATAATGAAGCATTTCTATTTTTATTATATGTAAATTAAAAAGAAAAATTAAAAGCAATAAAAAGGAAATTTTCTCTAAAATTCTCACTTGCTTTAAAATAATATTAACATACATTCATAAATACAAAACATGTATATCATAAATAATAAGTTAAGTACAAATGGAATTCTAAAATATCCTAAGATTTTTTCATCCAGAAATCACCAAGCAATCCTTTTGGAGGCATTATTTTTATCTAGAGAGACTATTTGACAGGCACCGAGTTTCTCATTATGTTATTGTCTCATCATTGAATAAGAGAGCCTAAAACAACTAACAAATAATTGTTTCTATAAATATGAAAGAATTTGATAGATATGTAAATAAAAGAAAATTCAAAAATAAAAGAAGATTTCTACCAAAGCATATCTCACATAAGCAAGTCTTTCACATTTTACAATAAATCCAAATGAGTCATTTAAATAATGCATGCATCATCATGTTTTGTTAAAATGAATTATGAAAAAAATGAAATATAGATAAAGCCACAAAACATTATACTTAACCTTTTTAAATCCAAGATATATTTGGCTAGCAAATAAGTACTTATAATTGTAGGGAGAAAGAGAATATCCTAAATTTTCTTTAATATCACATTGATATCGACAATTACTAAAGAAGTTATTAGGAAGAGAGAGTATATTTATTATAAAGATACATACATACATACATACATACATACATACATACACATATATATATAATACCACTCTTACAATATTTATAAACACCTAACCTATATATACTACTTGAAACAACCTTTAAACTTCAACTCATTAATTGTAATATCTTTGGGAGAATATTTAAAGTTTTTTATTTTAAACAACTTGGAATATTTATTTTTATTGGAGAGTGTGATTTAAATTATATTTATTTATGCTAAGGTGAGATAGGAATATTTAAATCTTGATTAAACAAATAATATTATGATTCTATTCAATGGAAGTGTTATCTAGATTTTAGGACTTTTAGAAATTAAGGGTAAGGAGTTTTAATAATAATAATAATAATAATAATAATAATAATAATAATAATAATAATAATAATAATAATAATAAATATATAAGAGTTAATTTTTGGTGGGTAACTCTCATGAGTAAAGTTGCAATTTATGAGAATATTTAATTTGTTTATGTGTGGAATTATGATAAGTACATAAATAAAAGTGTGCAACTTTAAAATGGAAATGAAAAGGGCTAGAATTTTATGCAAATAAATAAATAGATAGGATTTAACCATATATAAGTTTATAGTGCACTGCAATACATTATAGCACATAGCATTTCTATTTTCTTCTTTTCTCTTTCCTTTCCCCCACTTTTTCTTGATTTTCCTTATCTTTTTCTTTCTCATTTCAGCTACAACTCCCTTTCTTTCTTCATTCCCTTTCACCTCTTTTCTTTCTAAGGCATTGCTGTCATTGCTTTAGGTGGAGCTACAACCACTACAGTGAATGGTTTCTTGAAATATTGATGAACATTTCCAATAAAGAGAGCAATGCAAAGCCACTATGACGCGTGAAGGAAGTTGCTACCTCTTTTATCTCTAGCACAAGGGTATCACTTTGAGTCACCGCTATAGTGTTTCTCTTGCCACAAAGCAGTATTTGGTGATTTCAACTTGATGGTATGAAGGAACTAGGATTTGCAACTAAATCCAAATAGTCATGGTGAGAGGTTCTCAATCATCCTTGTTGTTGGTAATCTGGCAAGTGTTCACTATCGGCAAGTTGTCAGCAACTCTTTTAGGATGCTGTGAGTATTTTTATATCATAAAGTTTTAATATTTATGCTATTTTATTGGTTAATTCAAGAAAGACTCATTTAGGTATGTTGACAAATACAATGATATAGTTGAAGAATATAATCTTTATGTTATAAAATGGTAAAATGAGATAATTAGAATATATATAAAGTCTTATATGCTATCATTTTGAAAAAGTCATGTTTATTTTGAATAAAACCCATTTATGGGTATCTGAAAATATGATAATGGTCAGAGGAAATAGAAGTTTTATGATATAGATTGCTAGAATAAATAGATAGAGTAAATATAGAGTGTTAAATCATAATATTTTGTAAAATTCTAACTCAATCTAAGTAGAACTTATTTTTCATATAATATGGATTTTTAATAAACTCTTGAAAAAAGGGGAGCTCTATGCTGTAAGATGATTAAGTAACATAATAAAGGTCATATATGCTATCAACTCTAATATTCTTGAGTGATTTCAAGTTGAATTAAAAGAGGCACATATATATGTATATGTATATATATATTCTACAAAGAGCTTGACAATAATTTGAAAATATCATATTATAGGTCATCAAGTCCTATTATTATATTTGAATCGCACGGATCTAAAAAATTGTCCCTTTGGGCATATCTTTACTTTTAAGGGTGAGTAATTAAAAATTAAGAAAAGCTAATTATCATGAATACTTAAATGAGACAAAAGGGATTAATGAGAGTTTTAAGTTATAATTCTATCTATATGGCTTTAACTTGAAAGCACCTAAATCACAACATGGTTAACTTTAAAACTAGTAACATAGGTTATTAGTATCTTATGACATAAGACTAAGATTGAGATGATGGAAAAGAGAATAAAGAATGCTTTTTATTTACAACTTTTTCTTGTGAATGACAAATAGGAAGATTAGAAAATGTTGAACACAGATGCTTTAGAGTAAAAAAATAGATGGACCTTACAAGTGAGTATATATCTCATCTTAATTTAATATTTTAATATTAATATACTTAGATGCCATAAATTATAGTCCTTCTTATAAATAATATGGGTCATATATTGGTTCATATGTGAATCCTACATAGTGTAATTGTGAATCATGATATATAATATGAAATCAATTATGGGGTTACATGTGAGAAAATTTAGAAATGATACTTGTGATGAGTTGGTAATTATCTATTTAGGAAGTTATTGTTTGGTTAGCCTTGAGAAACATGGTGATGATTACCACTAATCATTAATTAATCATGATTGAAATGTAATGGTAAATGATATTCATAATGTGATTGGAATTGTATCGTTACTTGTAACCATATTTTGATGTGAATGAATATTGTGGCCATGCAAGAAGGCATGGTGCTATTACATATATGTTGTGTTATGTATCTTATGTGCTCGTGATGATGAATGACTAAATTGTATTAAAATTATGATTTATAGAGTTGAGCTCTATTATGTATGTTATGATGCAAACTATGCCATAAATGACATTTGAATGAGAAATGTGACAAGAGTGATAATGTGAAAATCAGATAGGAAATTCCTGGTAAAAGGCAGGTAAGGTATAAGGTTAACTCAGGAGGGATAAGCAGGAAAAGACGGGTAAGGTATAAGGCTAGACCAAGAGATAAAAGGTAGATGCATATATTATCATTATGATTGATATACATTTGTCATGTGACATGAAAATTTCTTTGTAATTGAATATCTTTGATTAATGTGATTGAGATGATTTAATGTGATTGAATCTTATTGCCTATTATGAGTATAATAGTCACCTGGAATGGGTGCACGTGATATGATGCTATTGTGTAACAAATGAATGGTTGAGAATACTATGACTTGAGAAATATATAATCTAAGGTATGTGTAGGTAGACAGTCTACTCGAGGATTGGTTTTGTGTACTTCAAAAATCCTAAGGAAATCGAATTGTATTTATTCTCTATTAAATACATAAATAGCATATGATCTTTCACAATAATTAAATCAAGATAAATAGTGACAGATATATGCTTACTGGGTTCTTGTAGCTCATTCCATTTGTTTGTTAACATTTTTAAGTTAAGATAAGATTGGTTAAGCTTTATTGCATCCATGGAAAATTAAAGACGGCCTAGCTGGAAAGTTATGATAGTTAGATTAGAATTAGAATTGGAATAGGATTGGGATATGAATATAAAGTATTCAACACTTAATGTGTTGAATCATTTATTTATGTATGTGTATATATATAGTGAGGTTGTGTAGTATTGTACATGATAATAATGCTATCATATTTAAGATTGTATAGATTTTATGATTTAAGGCGAGTGGCCCTCGGAAAGATCCGAAAAACAAGGAAAACTCTATTTATTTTTTGTAATAATTTATAGTATAATTTGAGTCCCTATGGAAATAGGTAGATTTCCATTGGGTAGAACTAGTAGAATGAGTGGTAAGATTAGTGGATACCGGGTATCAAGATCTACGTTAATCACAATCGAGTTTGGGTCGTGACATTAATACTTAATATAACTTACTAAGCATATTTAATCTTATGATATTCATGTATTCTATAATACATGAATCACATATATCTAGACATATTAACTATAAATCATATTATCCCAATACTGAGTATCGAGATTTACGCCAATCACAATCAAGTTTGGATCATGACATTAATACTTAATATAACTTATTAAGCATATTTAATCTTATCATATTCATATATTCTATGATACATGAATCACACATATCTAGATATATTAACTATGAATCACACTTTTCTAATACATGAATCACATTTTTACATCTATTTAAATTCACTATTTCTAACATCTCCCCTTAAATTTAAATATTTTCTTTTTTTAATCATTGTTAATGACTTGAACCACAATTAAGAGGAAAATCTCGAATTGCAAAAACTTATCTTTTCAAAATTAATAGTACATTTTCATTATTTTCAAAATTTTCAAACTCGATTTCTTCCATTTTGGACTTCAATTCCTTTGGCTCATCAATGGCTTCATCAAAATTTTTCCTTAATTCCTCACTAGTATCTTTCAAATATTCCAAATCATTTTTCACTTCATCTAATTCCCTCTCATTCACATCTTTAATAAGAATATTATAAAAATATTTCAGATACCTTATCAAATGCAAAGCAACTTCATTTTTAGCTTTTTTCTTTATGTATGCCCTGACTCCATATTGTTCATGTCTTCCAAATTTGTCTTTAAATATAACTTTTGCTAGAAAACTTGGTTAATGATCTATACCAAACTTATCATATGCATACTTTGCTAGTGGCAAATTTAACTTTTTAAGTAACTCCTTGAGTAATACTTTAAATTGAACAGTCACAATAAGAGGCTTTTCATTATCCATTCTTCATTTTTTTTTTGCTATTGCCAATATTTTAAAGGTTTTCTTCTCAACCTCATTATCCCTTGAAGACTTCTCTCGTCTTCTTTTCCTTATGGAGTCTAGCTCATGACTCATATCCATTCAATAGGTTCTCTTTTCTTCAAACCTGGAGGTATTCACTACATGCAACCCTCTTAAATATGTTTTGCCTTTTTTTATACTAGAAGTAACTTGGAAGTTGATACCAATTAACCAAGCTTAGATACTACTTTGTTAGAGGAAAAGGATATCATGAATTTCCTTAATATCACATTGGTATCAACAAGTACTCAAGAAGATATTAGGAAGAGTGGGTGTATTTATTATAAACATATATATATATATATATATATATATATATATATATATATATATATATATATATATATATATATATATATATATATATATATATATATATCAAGCTTCACTTTTACAATATTCATAAACACTTAGGCTATATATATTACTTTAAATAACTCTTAAACTTCAACTTATTAATACCTAACATAGCTTACTAAGAATCTTTAATCTTATCATATTTATGTATTATATAATATATGAATCATACATATCTGGATATATTAACTATGAATCACACTTCTCTAATACATAAATCACACTTTTACATCTATTTAAATTTATTATTTCAAAAATTTGTTTCTAACTTTTTTTTATTCTCTTTCTAATTTTCTTCTCCAATTTTATGATATTCTTTTTCCCTTTGATTTTTTTCTCTTTCTTAAGAATTCTTCAACTCTTCAATTAATGACATGATTTTTTTATTTTTCAAGAATTTTCTCTTTTTCATATTTTTCATTTTTTATATGTAATTCGGACAAAATATAATACTTACAAGCTTCAACACAGCTAAATTCATAATCCTAAGAGGTGATTAAGATAATGATGATATGATTTGGGAGCAAGATGAAATGCCATACCAATAAGAAATGACAATGACAAACTTCTGTATTCAATAACTATCTTTTATCTCTTTCAACAAGATAGGAAAATAAAATAATTAAGCCATCTATATTTTAGTTGTTCATATAGTTTAAATATAACCTGGTATTAAAGCAAACGCATAAAATGCAGGCAAAAAAAGGTATGTTTTAATTGTAATGATGTCAAAGACAACAAAGTTAGGCCACTTCAAGAAACTAAAATAGCTTCTATCAAAGCAAGTGAAACTAATAATCTATCTTTCAATACAATACTTGTAAAACCCGAAACTTGAAATCAACCAAAGAGATCTTAAACCATAGAGAGGAGTGTAATCCAATGCCTTTAGACCAAGCAAAGCTTTAAGCTTGTACAATATGGAGTGCTTGAAATTATCCAATATTGGCAATGTGTTATGGCTCTCATAGTTACTGCACCAACATAATCCAAAGGACCTTAAAATTTTTACATAGAGAAGACCAACAAGATTTAACCTTACAGATTAAGACATTGATAATTTAGAATGGATACCAATAGGATAAGGTTGAAAGTTAAAGTTTAAGTCCAAGGTTATTAATTTTGGAGTTGTCTAGCTCAAACACTAATGTCTATATACTTCTTAGAGAGGGTCAACGAGTAATGAGTAGAGGTAATGGATAGATGATTGGAAAAAAATGAATGACAAATAACCGATAACTGCTTAAAAATAAAAGAGGAAAGATATGGTTCATAATGAAGATCTATTGTGTAAGAGATTGCCACCGATAGTGAAAAGATAAACGAATAGCAAGAGTGAGGAAATTGGTGCTATTTATAACATCTAATGACAAAGATGTTAATTGCCCACTAATATTGTTTTAATTATTAGAGTGTCCCAAATTTGAAGTGAGGACCCTTTTTAATATATTCCAATAGTTTAGTTTAGCCGGGTTAGTTACATTTTATCCCATTAATTATTTAAGACATATAATTTCAATTTATCAAGGCAATAAGAAAAGTAATTAAGTAAAACTATTCTGACATGATAGCAACACACATTCAACTCATATAATTGCATCTCAATCGCAACATCATTGTGGATGAAACGGCGCAAATCTAATTTTATTTTATTTAACTTCCTTAGCTTAAACATACAAAATAAAAATTACTAGCCTTTTAAGCTTGCTCAACTGATAGTTAAGATAACTAATCTTTTACCGCTCATGTTTTATATTCAAATTCCACTTGTAGATATCACGATATATAAACATTTGAAAAGGCTGAACTATGTTTTGGCTCTTGAAGTAGACCACTGAGGGCTTTGGCTCCCATGGTAGATGTTCTGCCCTCATAGTTTGGCACCAGCCAATGTGAGTTTGACACCTACCCCATTTCCAACTCCTTCCAATAGAACCGATTTGGACAACGACCAAGACAAAGACGAGGTTGTCTATTATCACGTGGTGGAAGAACTGTGTTCGAAGAATTAAAAACCTCCCACCCAATCAAAACGCAACTCAGACAAGCTTCAAAGCTCTGACCTTTGTTTTCTACCTTTCCAATCGGAAAAGAGGAGGGGGAAAGATGGTTGTACTACCATCTGTAGGGCTGGTGATGGCAGAGTGTGCTCAAGTTGGCTTAATTATACTCAGCAAACAAGCAAGCTCATCTTTATCTTCTACTCCAATACACTCGCTGCCCTCATTCTTCTTCCTTTCTTCTTTGCAGGTACCTTCAACACGTAGACCTACAAAATGGATAATATTGTATTGGTAATTTTAGAATTGAACCTCAATTAAACAATCAATTTTGGCTTCGAATTCTTGACACATCAGAACGCCCTCCAATCACCTTTTCTATCCTTTCCGGATTCTTCTTTCTTGGATTACTCGGCTAGTAAATTGATTCCATATATATTGCATATGCATATGAAAATTCAGTTTGGCTGACAATTTTAGTTATTTTTATTTCTGGATCTTGTGAATTTGCGGACTTTGGTACAGCATTGGAATTTTCTTTTTTTTTTTTTTGTGATATTTGATTCGTAAAATCTTACATTCCCAAATTTAATTCATGTAAAATTCTTGCCAAAATTAATAAATAAGTAATGGACAATTTTATAAACGGATTGGATTCTTTTTTTTTTTTTTTTGGGTTCCAGAGGAGAGGTTTGTACTTGTGATGGTTTTTTATTGTGGTCTTCAATATTAATCTTGTTGTTTTACTTTGTAGTTTGATTGGAGCTACTGTGATCGTTGTTGGATTTTACTATGTGATGTGGGGAAAAGCCAAGGACATTGAGGATGGCGGTGTAAGAGGAAGCTTGGAATCAAGCAGCCAAAACGCTCCTCTTCTGAAGAAAAACAGCACAGATGGGATATAGCGGTTTGGGGAAATCTACTTTCACATTCCAAAGGAGAGTATACTATTCACTCCTTCTCACAATGCCATGGGGTGGAGCAAATGGAGGAAATCCAAGAACTTCTTCCATTTAATTGCCTCCATGTTGTACAAAAATTCTGTCTCATATTTGTAATTAGTGACTATTTACAAAAGAAATAAGAGATGAACACAAGCAATGAAATCAGTAGCTGTGTGGATTTATTTTATCCCATGAAATGATAGTGTTAATGAGTCATGATTTAATTGATTCAACAAATTAACGTCACGAGATGAGGTATAAGAGTTATACTTATAAATTCATTAGCAGTTAACTCACAATATTTTCTGGGTAAATCATCAAATGAGATGGATAATCCTTTTGGGAATTAGAGTATTAATGGATATCTTCTCTTTTAGTAAATATTATTTTTGAGATTCAAACTCTTGCCTATTGATAGATAAAGTTTTGTGAATATAAAATCCTTGAATCACAAAATAATCGTAAATTTAACAAAATAAAATTCAGTTGTATAACCCACATGCATATAAACAGAAATTTATGATCATTTCCTGGTCATTTTTATATCTTAGCCCAGTTGATTTTTTTTCCTGAATTAACCCCAGAAAACATAACATGCAAATACAATTCAATAGAAAAAAAATAATCCTTATCGATTTATCTAGTTTTATCAATTTTTCTTGTGCACATCGGCTTTAAATATTTAATTTTGATCACAAAAATCAAAACCATTCAATTCAATTAACGCTTTAAATATTGAACTGAATTAATCGGCTTATCTGGTCAAATCTTAAATTAATTTTAGTTTTGATTCAATTAAGCCAAATGATTTTATAAATTTAATCAACTTTTAGTTCGTTTGAACTAATTGAATTATAATTCAATAACATTTTTATTTATTCAAATGAATTAATTTTATTTATTGTATGATTCGATTTCAAAAATATTGATTCAAATGGTTAATCTTCTTTGGGCAAAAAGTTCCCTCTGTTGGCAGAGGGAATGCAAGTTTAGACAAGGCTTCAGATGGCCACGAATCCACGATGGGGAATTTCCTGTTTTGCAAAACTTCCTTTATTCTCTATAGTAAATGGAATAAGGCTATTTGATTTCAAACTGGGTAAGTAGTTCAAGCGCATCTTTCACGCTATTTTAACATATTATCATTGTACGCAATATATATGCATCATGGGCTTTGTATACATTGATCTCCATTTAAAAGAATAATTATAAAACGGCTCTCTCTAGTTATTTACATAAATTACTTGGCATCTACGATGTACGTTAGTGCAGCTCCTAATTAACAAGAATATTGATAATCGATTAATAGATGTTATTATATGAATTAAGGTAAAATTTAATTTATCTTGCAGGTATATGCAAAACATTCTCTCATTTCAAATTAGACATCTGAATACTATTCTTATATTGATTGTTAATAAACTCCTTTATCAATAGCTGTTGTCCAAATCGATAACAATTTGGTGGCGACGAGGTTGAAGGTTAAGGCCAAAGTTCAAAATTGTTAAAAAAAACCAAAAGAAACATAGAGAAAACAATGCCAGAAATGTAAAAAAGCAAATAGTAGTAGAAAAATTCACATATAAAACATCGTAACACTATATTTTTTACCAAGTGGTGTTGCACTTAGAGAGTTTTCTCTCTTCTGTGGGAGATCTATTTACAAAATAGCTGAAGGATGTCTTTTCATAAACATTAAATATTAACTATACCTTAAAATATTATATCTCATATCTCACAAGTTAACTAAGCATAATACACATTTCTTTTCTTTTATAATGTACCTTCACCACCTATTTCTTTTCTTTGAAAGAAAGTATATGACATTTTTCTAAATTTTTTTCTTAGATTAGTTATTTTTAACTCTTCGCCTCAATCTTAAAAAAAAAAACACATAAAATAAAGCTTTGATTTTTTTAATATATTATAGAACTTGTTTAACTTAGAAACAAATCCATGGACTGCCTTCTACCAACTGCAAGCAAGAAGTGCTTTTTTCATGATCTCTATTTTGTGCACGTATTTGTCCTGTTCCTTATGGCTTTTACTGCTTAGACTCATTAGAGTTTCAGCTAGAATATTATCATTATCATCATCTTTTATAGATCCTTTATGTTGAAAGATTTCTTCTCTACATTTTTCTTTTGATTTTACAACATCGCATCTTTCTTTTCCTTTTTCTTGTGGTGCTGCTACTGTTTCTTCTTCATCTTCATATGCTATCTCTTCCAATTTCAACTACTTTTTACATGTCATAAGTCTCTAAATAGGCTTTCATCTTAATTGTCATATAAGAAAGTTAATTCCAATAGAATAGGAGGGACTAGAGTAGAAAAGCTGCTTGAAGCCATAAGCAAATACTTTGTTTTTTAAGGTTTTTATGGAAAGAAAACCTTCCTAGTTTTCCTCCTTTTCTCACAACCCATTAAAATTATTTAGGCTTTGATATATTGTTAAAAAAAAAAGAAGAAACATAGGGAAAATAGAGTTAGAAATGCAGAGAAGAAAATAGTAGCAGAAAGATTCACACATAAATATCATAACACAACATTTTTATCAATTGTTACTGCACTTGAGAAGTTTTCTCTCTTCTGTGAGAGATCCATTTACAAATGGTTGAAGGATATCTATTTATAGACATCCAATAGTAACTACAACTTAAAATATTATATCTCATATTTTACAAGTTAGTCAAACCTAACACACATTTCTTTTTTTTTTACAACACACCTTCACTAACTAATTTTTTTCTTTAATAGAAAGTGTATGACATTTTTTTAAATATTTTTTCTTGTATTAGTTATTTTTAAAACTCTTCCTTAATCTAAAAAAAATACACATAACCTAAAGCTTTGATTTTTTTTAAATATATCAGAGAAGTTGTTTAACTTAAAATGAAATCTTTAGACTATCTCCTTGATATCATTCACAATTTTCCTATCAACTGCAAGTAGAAAGTGCTTTCTTCGTGATCTTTATTTTGGGGGCTATTTGTCTTGTTCCTCATGCCTTTTGCTACTTGGACTCTTTTGAGTTTTGACTGGAATATTATTATTATCATCATCATTATCTTCTGTAAATCCTTTATGCTGAAATATTTCTTTTTTGCATTTTTCTTCTAGTTTTACAATATCACATCTTTCTTTTTCCTTTTTCTTGTGGTGTTGCTATTGTTTCTTCTCACATATCACAAGCCTCTAAGTAAGCTTTCATCTTAACTACCACATAAGGAAGTTAACTCTAATGGAAGTAAGAGGGACTAAATCAAAAAAGTTGCTTGAAGCCATAATCAAACATTATGTTTTTCAAGGTATTTTTATGGAGAGGAAGGCTTGCTAGTTTTCCCTTTTTTCCCACAGCCCACTAAGATCATTTAGGCTTTGATTCATGTTAAAAAATCAAAAGAAACATAAGGAAAACAAAGATAGAAATGTGAAAAAGCAAATAACAGCAAAAATGTTCACACATAAAACATAACACTACATTTTTTTACCAAGTGTTGCCACACTCAGGGAGTTTCCTCTCTTTCGTGAAAAATCCATTTACAAACGACTGAAGGATGTCTATTTACAAATATCCAATACTAACTATAACTTAAAATATTACATCTCATATCTTATAAGTAAACCAAACTTGATACACATTTTTTTTCTTTTACAACACACTTTTACCAACTATTTCTTTTCTTTAACAAAAAGTGTATGACATTTTTCTAAATATATATATTTTTATCTTAGGTTGGCTATTTCCAACAAAAATTACTAATTTCAAAATTGTGTAGCTCAAACACTAATGCTTGTTGGCATCTTAAAGAGGAGCAATAGATAAAGGATCAGTGACCACAGAAAATGAATTATCAATCACTTATAGTGGCACAAGAATGGAAGATGAAACATACAGCCAATGGTGAGAATTGATTGGATGAGAGATTGGTGTTGGTAGTCAAAAGAGGAGCCAAAAGGTAAGAGAAATGAAAGGGATGCTATTGTTATCAATTTGGATGACATCTAATGAGAAAGGAGTTAATTTCTTCTAACATTAGTTCAAATATTAAATTACCTTTAGTTTAAAATGAGGACCTTTTTGCATATAGGTGATGTTTGTTTTACAAAATCTAATATTTTCAGGAAAATGCATATTTCTAAGAGTGTGATTTCAAGAAATGCAACATTTTCATGTTTAATTCATTATAAATATACTTAGAAACATTTTGTCAGATTATCAAATATGTTATATTTTCATGTTTGATTCCAATCCAGTATTACCATGAATCTTGAAATTTTTTCAAAAACATCTTTATCTATTTTCGGGATTTGAATACAACCCATTAGCAATATATTAGTATCAAAGTGACATCTTTCTGTCTTTTTTGTCATCATATTAAATGATTTCCTCCCATAAGAACGAAAGAATCAAGTAATGATCTTGATAAAAATCTTCCTTTCTTGATGCTTACTGAGCTTGATTCCATCCTCAGAGAGGCATTCCATCAACTTCTTTTCTTGTAATTTTGATATCGCAAAAACAAACTCATAACATTTGAATTACAGTTCTAGTGGATATCTGTATAAAGAAGGATTCAATATAGTCCAGAAGATATCTATATAATTCCAGCAGATTTTACTGCAGGTAAAGGACCCGAATTATACTATACAAAGGTGATATCAAGAAAAACTTGCATTCATATGTGAGGAGACATTATTCTAAGAAGCTTCCAGAACTAAAGTAATGAGGTGGAAGATTTTCCTTTTATCTTTGTCGGGTCTTGCAACTTTCATATTAAAACAAGTTTTTCACAATTCACATAAAATATCAACCTTCATCATAGAAAATATGAAAGATTTCTAAAACAAATATATACGGACACATTCTAAAACACACACACACACATATTGGTAGGTTGCACAGCTCCAACGACAGAATTGTGAAAAGGTTGAAGGAACTGGTTTTGTTTTAGAAATAGGTCAGAATTGAAACAATTATAGGCGGGGTTATCTTGACGCTTAGTCAGAGAACAAATTTAGTTATATATAAGGACTTCTACAAATTCTTTTAAGTAAAATAGTATTTAGATTTCTACTGTATAACTCTTTTAGTTTTTCACTTTTCCCCCATTTCAAAAGATAATGAAAAAAATTAATTGACTGCAGAAGTAGCTTTCTATCAACTGAGGTCTGACAAGTTGAGAAATTGAAAGTTAGAAATGGTGGGACATTGGCTCAGAGAATCATTCAGAGGGAAAAACTGTATACTGAGAACAACACAACCCAAAAGTTATATATTTTTTTTTAAGTTTTGTTTATTTTGGAGGAAAATATATTTGTAAAAATATAGTTATAAATTATTAAAATGGTGAAAAATAATTAAAATATTAAATATTAAATGTAATAAGTTTCGTGAAAAATAATTTCCTTTTTTCAAATAAGTTGATTTCCACTGCCCATTATCATGACCTTAAATATACTTCTTTTAATCATAAGGCAGGGATTTTAAGTCTGTGACTGCAATGTTATATGCAATACTACAGTTGCGAATTGTACTGCATATGTGATTTTTCATAATTCTGCACTGCAATGACCATATTTTCTCTCAATTTTTTTAATTGCAACAAAATTACAACCATGTTTATTACTGCAATTTAGAACCCTGTCACAAGGTATAGAAACACATTTCATTAAAAATAAATAAATAATAAAGTATAAAAATATATGGCACTTCTTCACGCATATAAAAAAGTAATATTTTTCTATGAAATTTATCTTTCGAAAAAATAAAGGAAGCTGTCATGAAATTTCTTTCTTTGATTTAGAAGGAGAAGGAGGAACTGAGGTAGCTTCTGATACAAACCACCCATTCAACGCTCTGTTTTCCTCCTATCTTTGATAGCAGGATGCATTTAGAGTGAAAAAATTTTAATTTAGGTTCAATCTCTTCATATTTCCTTCTCTTGATAATTTTTTACTTGTGTTTAAACAAATCGGAAAAAGCCCTTATTTTCAGACAGATGAACTTGCCTACTTCTTTGTAAACTTATGTCTACTGAATTTAATGAACTTGATCAGTGAACTTGCAAGGATCTGATTTAGCTGGCAAGTCAACTCTACTGGGGCCTAAAAACTCGTACATATGTGCCAGCTTGACAACAGTAACCACACTATATTGTTACTAGAAAAGAGAAAATAACCAAGGCATCACACAGCTGGAGTTTGATTGTATCCCACTAACAACAAAGATTTCTACATAAATTCTAGGCTGATTATAATTTTAGAAGGGCATCACATATTTTGGTTTATATAATTCATCCAATGATTGGAATCATAATTTTTAAAACTGAACTCGTCATTGAATTAAGGAAAGTATTGACTTGTCAGTTTAACTATTGATTTATTGATTGAACCAATTTGAATATACACTAGGAATATATATTTAAAATAATAAATACAAATAATATAATAATAATTTATGTTAAAAATAGTTAAAAATAATACTAATTCAATTGATATAAAATTGTAAAAGTATTACACCTCAATTGTTATAAAATTATAATTTAAAAAATTTAAAAAAATTAGTTTAATCCATTAATTTTAATCAGTTCAAACTAGTTTTAATCAATTTGCATCAATGCTAATTGATTCCCACGCATTTTCAGTTGAAAAACTTTAATTGGAGTAACTTACCAATTCGGCCCAATTTTTAAAATAATGGATGGGTACAAAACTCTAATCCTATAAAAAATTATAAACTAGTTTATTCATTGGTTATCATGTCTACAATATTGTAAAGAACTCTGCTAGTTTGCCCAATAAAATTAACATATGCGAAGGAAAATGCTCATAGAAATCTAGTACCTTTGTTATGTCAAATCCATTTTTTCTATAGCAACAATGGTTATACTCAAGTTAATGGAATTTTATTAATTTAACTGACATTTTACATTTATAATGTAATTTATCGTATTAATTGTATAAGACAAACAATTTGAATTAATCAAAGCCAGCGGGAAAGTAATGTGGTGGAGCCCTTTTATTTTTATTTTCTTTTTTTTTTTTTTTGGGGGGGGGGGGGGAGGAATGTAGTGGAACTATTTTAACCTAATAACAGAGCGTTCAGGTCATATAGTTCCATCCCAATCCCAACCGCTTTTGTAGATGAAATGATACAAATCTAATTTTATTTTATATGGCTTGCTTAACTTAGGGATACAAAATAAGAATTATTAGCCTTTTAAGGTTGCTCAGCTGATAACTAAAGTGTCTAATCTTTCACTAGCCATGTTTTATATTCAAATTTCACTTGTGGGTAACACTACATACATACCTTTGAAAAGGCTGTACTTTTGTTCTTGAAGTAGACCACTGATGGCTTTGGCTCCCATCGTAGAGGTTCCGCCCTCCTAACAGCTAGCACCAACCAAACCATCTTCCACGCCACTCGCCCTCTCTCCAACTGCTTCCAATGGGAAAAAGGGGAAAATCTTGACTAACGTAAGAGAAAAAGGGAACAAATATTGTCTTGGGAAATGACGGCTATGGACTATAATAAAAGAAAGTTGCGTAGAATCACATCATTAAATCAATGGATATAATTTAATTAATTTCAAAATAGTAATTGGCCTCGCTTAAAGTTGATTATATCATGACCATCAATTAAATGATGTAAATTTACACCACTAAAAATAATGCATAATAATCACTCATTCGAAAAGAGTAAGTCATCAATTTATTAAAACATTGGAGCATCTTGAGGTCAGTTTATTTTCTATATTTAAAAGTAATATTTTATTTTTTAAAAAATAGAAAAACTTGTTTGGTAATATATTTTTAAAATCTATTTTTAAAAATTATTTTTCAAATGTGTAACTAAAAAGTAGAAAATCAAAAATAATTTTTAGTTATTTTCTGAATTTATTTTCTTATTTTGAATATTAATTTTGTAATTAAATAAAATATTTTTTTTATTTACAACATTAATTATTCTCTAATCTTGATTTTCCTTCGATTCAAATATAATTTTTAAGAAAAAGAAAATAATTTTTAAAAATAATTATTGATAATAGTTTTTAAAAACATAAAAAAACACAAACATATCCAAATATACTCTTGATTATTAGATAATTTGTTTTTTTAATTTCAAAATAAATTATTCAAATGAAAAACATTAATCTCGTAGGAAAATTAGTAATTCAAAGGCAAGTAACCTTTGATCGATCACTCTGCCTCCAAGATCCAGCTGGAAGTTCCTACGGGCTTCAGTTCCTTGCTTTGATGTAGATTTTCTTCCCTTGTGCTCTCATCTTCCGAATTGCTATGTAAATCCTCAACGTCCCAAGTTCTTTTGTCCCTACCTCCCAACTGATTCTGCGACTCCGAGACATACATAGGACAAACCCCCCACTCTCTTATCTTGCCAACAAACTCTGCTTCTTCAACCTCTAGGAAGAAATCAAACGAAACCTTCATGCATTTATCAGTGTTCAAAGCTCTTCTTCTTTCAATCCCTTTCATTATTTCCAGACTCAAATGTCCATCATACCACATATAAACATGACCCCCAATCATATCTGTTGCCTCGTACGGAGTTCGACACAAACTTTCATACTCCAATCTTTCGCCATTACTGTCTCCTTCCAAGTAGAATCTGCATGACACGCTTTCAAAGAAATCATCTTGCTCCTCTTTCTGCATCTGAAGATAAACAATGCAGAAAACAAAGCCCATCAACTTTGAATCCGAAGGTAGTTCAAGAGTAACAGAAATCAAATCTTGTCTTGTACTTCCATAGCTAAAGCAGTCTGGAATCTTGCTTCCTGGGAAACAAACACAATTCAAATAATCCCAGGAAGAAGCTGATATGTGTTCATATGCTCTTTGCCATATTCGGAGATTCAAATTTTCTGCCACAATAGCCTCAATTGCATGTTCGTCCAGTTTCTCACAATTTTGAAGTATTAAATAGAATTTATGTTCTGAATCAACAGGTTGACCAGCAGCATCATTCGTTGAATTCGAAGTGAGATCTGTCTTTAAGGATGTGCAATTACTGACATCTAACTGTGAAATAAATGGTGGAAGTTCTGGTAGAGATCGAAGCATCTTGCAATCACGTAAATAAACACATGTCAACTTGGAAAGATGCTTGATGCTCGCAGGCAACGTCTCAACATTGGTTTCATTTAGCGACAAAAGGGTCAAAGATGACAAGAGACTAATGTTGTCCGGGATTTCAGTTAAGGTATGACAATTCTCGAGACGTACGTCATCCAGACAACGTAGTCCGTTGAACAAGACACGTAGATTCCATGTCTCAAGTTGTCTGCAATGCCGAACATTGAGGCATTTAAGGGATCTCAGTTCGGATGCCTCGAGCGGAAGGGACTTGAGATATTGACAGTCATATAAAAGCAATTCTTCAAGCTTGTTGAGATTTCCAATTGATGAGTGCAATTCTTCGATGGCCATGTCAGCTAAGGTTAAAGATGTTATTTGCTCTGATATCACTAAGAAATCCTTCAGGCTTGAGCAGCCGTGAAAATAGAGATGTTTGAGAGACCTTGAATTTTCAGCTCGAAGAGTCTTGAGCTCTTTGCAGTAAGAGAGATTTAATCTGATGAGCTTATCGTTTGATAAATGAAGATGCTGCAAACTAGAGCATGAGGAGAGATCTATGCCCTCAAGATTTTCGGCCTTGGATAGATCTGGGAGTTCCATCAAGTTTGGGGATCTACTGAGGTCAATCACCTTTAAACTCATCAAGTCCTGTAAAGATAAATCAGATCAGCACCACTACACGGACAAAGATATTGATCAAAGAACAAAAAATGTCAATGAATAATGATTCAATTCAATCAACTGGCTAAATAAGAAGTTATACTCAAAGTAGCATGTTCAATCAAATTATATGCAAACATGAAAAAAATAAATAAATAAACATGTAGAAGAGAGGTAAAATAAATGAGTCCATAAATGTTACGTGACACAAAATACCTGGATTCCATCCCAGAGTTTTTCCACACAGCTATTGGGCATGTAAAGTTCAACAAGATTCTCGACACAAAATGCTAATGGAAATGAGTTTAAGGGATAATACTCCCAATGAAAGGATCTTAGTTCATCAGATAATGATTCTAAGTGTTCTTCAGGGAGATGCACGTTATGTGTAATTTTAGAATTCTCCTTTGTAGAATATGTAAATTCCAAAAATTTTAGATTGATCATCCCAGAAAAGGCTTTGGGTTTTAAATAAAGCTCTTTGATTCTTGACATGTCCAACTTTATGCTCTCAATAGAATCAGTACCCTGCCATTGACAAGAGAAAACATTAAAAAGATGAGCAAGTCAAAGAACATTTTCATGCACAATAGTAAATATTCTATTTTTTTTAATTACTTTGTACTCTTACCATGTTATATTTTAATACCCGATAAATATCATTAGGATCCCACAAGTGACTCCTGTTTACTAGGATCTTTAGGGAATTTCTCACGAACAATTGCACGGCACATCTCTTGAATTAAGTCATGCATTGATACACAGTCCAGTTTAGAAACAGTTATAAGAGCTCTTTCTTGAAGAACTCCTAACCCAATAATTGTTGAGTAATGACAAGCATTGAGTAAAACTATGATCCTTTCTTTTGAACATCCTCTGAAGAAACATGCAAGATACAAGAGAATATCTTTCTCTTCCTCATCCAATCCGTCATAACTCCATCTCAATACATTTTGAATTTTTAAGCAAGGCATCTTTCCAAGTTTTTCCAATTCACTCTCCCATTCTTCTTTACTTCTGCCACGAAGGAAGGAGCCTAGGATTTTTATTGCTAATGGAATGCCTTTAGCATAGTCAACCACCCTCTTTGAGAGTTCACTCCATCCCCTTTCAAGATTGCCTCCGTTGAAAGCATTCACAGTGAATAGTTGAAGGGCTTCATCAAAATCCAATGCCTTGACCTCATATATCTCATCTGAATCTTGGCTAAGTACATGTTTATCTCTACTTGTCATAATAATTTTGCTACCTAACCCAAACCAATCACGTCCTCCAGTTAAGGTTTGTAATTGTCCCGAGTCACTAACATCATCTAGAACAACTAAAACCTTCTTATGAGAAAGCCTTCTTTTAACATTAGTCGGTATACCACTATGCATGTTAATGCGTTGATCTTCATCTAAAAGATCAGAAAGCAAATTATTCTTCAACTGAGTTATTCCATATTTATCGCATTCTTCCCTTACATTTTCTAAAAAGTGGCAACCTTCATAGTCATTGCACAATTTGTTAAATATAATATTGGCTATAGTTGTTTTACCGATACCACCCATGCCCCAAATTCCAATAATACGAACATCTTGGGAACACGTGCACAATAATGACTCTACATGTGCAATTTGTTGATGAATTCCAACAATGCCTTCTAAACCACATGGATTCGTAATTTTTTCTAACCTTATCAACACACGTTCAGTAACTTTTTCAATAAGCTCGGCCTCGGTCCTATATCACAGAACAGAGAAATTGTGAGGAATTCACGAAAAACACTATCGAAAGGCTTTGTTGGTTAAGAAGGTGATGGCTAATGATAAAATGGTTGTTCTAGCCAGATCTTTGACAACTAAGCAATGAGATCATTGATTTACCAGTAACAAACATTGTTGGATGTATCTATAACGAGGCAGCATGCAATGCAAATTTTTTAAATTATTAATATATACTTTGTTGACATCACTTAGAACACAATAGTAAAAAAATTTTGGTAGTAAGAAAATGAATGTCGGTATAACAATTATGTGAACGTCACAGTTTTAGCATATGAAAATTTTTATCTAACAATGAAAGAGTTTCAAAAGTACAACAACATATAAATGAATGCTAATGTGTAAACTCATTTACACTATTAGTGAATCAAAATTAAACTAGACACATAATTCCATTCGATGCATTTTCTATTCAGCTTAGAGATAAAACTGAGAACTTAAGGTGAAAGAAACCTAGACACTTAATTTTTTAAGAGAAAATTTGAAATCTATGGTGAAGCAGCATACCGTGATTTTGTTGTTGGATATCTTATTGAAATTGAGTTTGCAGTATTCTTTGAGAAGAAATTATAAATTCTGAGCGATGGAAAACAATTTAAAAAATAGAGTTTAAAATCAACTCTTGTAATAAGAAAATAAATAGATAGTTATGCTTGTGTTAACTATATTAAAAGAAAATTAAGTACACACAAAGAAATTATTAAATGTATGTGAGAAAAAAAAAAAATACTTACTGAAAATTTAAGAAATGAAATCCAGATAAATTTGCAGCTTTTGTCAAAGCATCTTTCCAACTCTGCAACTTGATGGTATCATAATTTTTCTTTTCATGTTCAAGAAATGCATCTCCATAGCTCCCCTTTTGATTGCGAACACTTGATGGGTCTATGTCGTAGAAAATAGGCACTACAATTTGTCCATTTTTTTCTTTGCATTCTATTATTTTCACAAGTTCTTCCAAACACCACTTTGATGAAGCATAATCTTTTGAAAATATGATCAAGGAAATATATGAGTCTTCAATTTCTGTGAGAAGTGCCGGTGATATTTCATTTCCTTCTCTAAGCTTGTAATCTATGAAAGTTTCAATTTTTTTCTCACATAAGCTCTTATACAAATGGCTAAGAAAACCACGACGAGTGTCTGTGCCTCTAAAACTGAGGAACACATCATTTTTTCTTGGAGAAATGAGGGAAGAAGACATGATCAACAACTAAACCCAGAAGTACGGTTCTTCTAAATGGATCTGTGACCACAAAAATTGATGTGATTAGCTGTTTTTTGATTAGCTATGTCTAAAATAATGAAATATCAATACATACTTACTGCTTTGGCAAATTAGAGATCTGATCAAACACTTGCTCAGAGAAGGAAGAATTTAACCAAGGCAAAACCACAAGACGAATTGAGCTTTGAAGTTTCTGATGTAGTTAACATAGATATTTTTCAACTTACTGGCTGCAAAGGAAAGTGAACCAACCTGCCGTTCAAAAGGAGAAAGGACTTTGAGAAAGAAAGACTTCACAAAAGCAAAGAAAAGGGAGGCCAGCTGCAAAGGAAAGTTAACCAACCTGCCATTCAAAAGGAGAAAAGACGTCGAGAAAAAAGACTTCATGAAAGCAAAGAAGGGCATGCTAGGCGGTTTGTCCTGTAGTATCAAATCAGAGGTGGTCAAATCAAATCAAATATCAATATTCAAATGTGCGTTACCGCATCAACAGTTTGTGTCCAAATATTCTATTGCTTCAATTACGCTGAGTATAGTATATGATGCTCTTTGGTTACGACTGCCAATAGTTCAAGTTCAACTGTCTCTGTTTTTAAAAATACCCACTTCACTATTTATTTGTTGTAGAGTAGGTGAGCGGAGAAAACATAAGAATAAAAAAGTGCAAGTGTGTATGTAAAGTCCTATGCCAGCTAAATATGAGAATTAATTATTATATAAGGCATCATGTTTTGAATACACAAGCAATTTTGACTATTCTTTTAGGCTTTCGTTACGGAAGAAAATAGGGGAGAAAAAAATTGTTTTTTTTAGGTGAGTTTAGTCTTAGGAAAAAAATAAGGAAGAAAAAAATAAAAAAAAAATTGATTATGTTTGGTAGTGAGAGAAAATAGAAAAAAAAGAAAATAAGGAATAAATTTTTTTAGTATCATTTGAATGTAAATCTAATTGATAGGAAATAAAATAATTATAGCAACAAATCAATATGTTTTCAATAAGATATATTAGAAAAATAATTTTAAAAAATAATTAGCAATAATTCACATTTATGAATATTTTATTTTTATATAATAAATTTAAAAAATATATTAATTATTTTGATAATATTTTTTACAATATTTGATATTAAATTAAATAAAATATTAAAAAAATAATTATTGAAAAGTGTTAGCTTCTTAATATTAATCAAGTAATTATAAAAATTTCATAGGAAGTTTACAAAAAAAAAAATTTTAAAAATTTAATCTCTAGTGCAAATTTTACTTTTTATATAAATTAAACAAGTTCCGGTAATAGTAACAGTAAGAATAGCACTAACAATAATAGCAATAAAAGTAACAATAGCAGTAGTAGCAATAGTAGAAGGAGGAATAGCAATCATAGTAATAGTATTAATGGTAATAGTAATAATAATAATAATAATAATAATAATAATAATAATAATGAAATATAGAATAAAACTTGCTTTATTTAATCTTATATTCACATAAAAGAGGGCAATGAAAAAGAATCACGTCAAAAGATAACCCCACGAAAAATAGGGGGGGGGGTTCAATTGACCCTGTTTCTCCAAAACTTTCCGAAATAAGGAGCATTTTTTTTTATTAAATAGCAAAATAGGTAGATATCGATCTTACTAATTTAAAAATAAAGCTAAGTCTTTGAGAAATAAAAATAAATAAATTTATACTACAAAAACAAGGAAGGATACAAATTTTGATGTGTGATTTCAAATATATATTTATCACTTTTGTTGTATATTATAAAATATTTTTAACAATTTTGGCTTTTGACGTGATTTGTTTTCATCACTCTCTTTTATCTATACATAAAAATAAATAAAGTATCTTTTAATGTATATTACATTTATTTTATAAGTTTTAAATATATATTTCTATTTTATTTTTAATACAAAATTGAAAATAATTAGCCACTCATTAATACCAATTATTATAAAGACTATAGTAAGAGAGATAATAAATTGACTAAACTAATTAATTATTATTGATAGTAGAACACATAATAAATTAATTATTAAAATTCTCTCCTAAACATAGAGATCTTGAAAAAATATATGAATATAAAATCTAATCTTTTAAACACCTCATATCATTTGAATAGATTTTTTTTCAATAAAATTTGCAATTTTACCAACTAACCATTTTATTCTTCCTTTTCATCCCTGGTAGCTTCTTAATATCATGGTTTAAAGATGACAAACACGTAATAAACACTAGAAAGATAGAACATGATATATTGAATGATGCTAAACATAAGCAAGAATAGATTTGTTAGCAGCAGCAGTAAGTCTTAATCAAATCGGCGGAAGTCACTGACCGGAGACAGGACGGCCACACAGAAGCTGAATACTGGCGA
This sequence comes from Sindora glabra, assembly GCA_020226215.1. Taxonomy (NCBI): domain Eukaryota; kingdom Viridiplantae; phylum Streptophyta; class Magnoliopsida; order Fabales; family Fabaceae; genus Sindora; species Sindora glabra. Next base: position 25,097,700 of record CM035236.1, read on the forward strand.
TAAAGTGTCCCTCCAGTGGTGGACTGTGGCAAATTTGTAAGGAGAGGCAGTGACAGCAACAATGGGCACCAGCAAGGGAAGCAAGTAGAAACCAACAAAGTAGAATTCAGAGGAGGAAGACAAATGTGCTACTTGCTTGGATTCAGATTCTTTAAGTAGAGCAGATGGGGCGGCAACTGGGGTTCTGGCCAAGAAGAGGAACACCATATAAGTACTGTAGTGATTTCTCTTCATACATGATGGGAAGGTTAAAATACCGAATTACGCATATTTTCTAAACAATTTACCGTTTTACGGCAGTTTGAAAACATTTTATCAAAATATGCAGGGTGCCATTCAAATTGGCGCCCGTGAGGGTTGGAGGCGCCATTCAAAATGGCACCCTCCCCCTTGGAGGTGCCGTTTCAAGTGGTGCCCTCCATGCGGGAGGCGCCATTTTGAATGGCGTCCTCCGTATGGAAGGCGCCACCTCAAAAGGCGCCTCTGGGCGCCTGATTTCAATTTCAAACTTCAAATTTGAATTTCAAACTGGGAGGCGCCATTTCATCAGGCGCCTCCCCCCTATATATTCCCTACTCGTTCCTCCTCCCTCAAACCCTCACTCACAATTGCGCAGCCACCTCCTCTCTCAAACCCTCTCATTCAGAAACCATTTCGTAGCTCTACTTCTCTTTTTTGTTCGTAAAACTTGTAGTCACAGTTCGTTCATCAATCATTATCCGTTCTTATTTTTGTACATTGCATTCGGAAGTATTTTTTGCTTTAGAGCAAATCTGATCCCAGTCAACTCTTATTTGGTTAGTGTATTTGTAATTTTTATTACTATGTTATATTTTTTTTAAATTAATTATTATGATTTATGATATGAAGTGATGATTAAGGAGTTAGAAAGAAATTTCTGTTATAATTTAGAAATTTTTACTGATTTAAGTTTTAATATTTTTTGTATTTATATTATAATATTTATTTTATGTTAATATTATGATTTATGATATGAAATGGTGATCTTGGATTTAGAGAAGATTTATACAAATTTATATGATATGTGATAGTTTATATTTTTTACTGATTAGTATTTTTATATAATTTCTGTATGTATATTATAATTTATATTTCATGTTGATTATTATGATTTACGATGGGAAATGATGATCTACAATTTAGGGAAAAATCATATAAATATATGTGATCTGTGATAATTTGTAATTTTTATATAAATATATGTGATCTGTGATAATTTCTGTTATAATTTATAAATTTTATTTGCTTAAATTTTGATAATTTTTATATTTACATTATAATATTTATTTTATGTTAATATTATGATTTATGATGTGAAATGGTGATCTTGAATTTAGAAAAGATTTATACAAATTTATATGATATGTGATAGTTTATATTTTTTACTGATTAGTATTTTTATATAATTTCTGTATGTATATTATAATTTATATTTCATGTTGATTATTATGATTTATCATAGGAAATGATGATCTAGGATTTAGAAAAAAAATTTATAAATATATATGATCTGTGATAATTTGTGATTTTTATTGGTTAGTGTTTGTAGATTTTTTACATTTATATTATAATTTTTAATTTATTTTGATTATTATGGCTTATAATATGAAGTGATGATCTAGGATTTAGAAAAAATTGAAACTTTAACATATTATATTTGTTAGAAAACTAACATACTATTGACAATATTTTTTTTTACAATCATTAATTATATTTTTTAATTTATGACTATATATTTTAGTTTTAATGAGATGAGTTAGGAATAAAAATTAATTATTTTTTAAAATTCATTAATATTTTCTTGATATAAAAATTTGAACAATATATTTTAAGTTGAATATACATCAATAAAATTTTATATATATTATTATTTTTATTCCTTTAATATATTATCTTACAAAATATATTTAATTTAGCGTGATTGTTACATAATTTTATAATTGATACAATAACATCTAATAACTTTTACTTAGAGATTGAAATTATTAAATTATCTAACAATTTTTTCTTTCATGCATAGGCTTTTTTCTGTTTGCTTCTCCGAATACTTACCGGTTAGTATTTTTATGAATTTTATGCTTATACTATAATTTTTATATAGTCATAGTGAAAATATTTTTTATATCGGTAGAGAAATTTATTTAAAATATTATGATATTAATAATATAGAATTATTTATTTTATATTGAATGTTATGATTTATGATGTGAAATTATGATTTAAGATGTGAAGTTATGATTTATGAAAATGTCGTAGGACTTTATATGTAATGTGATAGGTTGTGCTATTAAAATAATAACAAACGAGATAAAGAAGGATGTCCTAATATAGGTCTTACGACCTAGGTGAAAGTCATATTTAGATAACTTTATCATGTGAGATCTTAATGTATCATAAGAGAGGTACTAAAAAAGATCCTGGGAAATGTGAATGTAACCAAAAGCCTTGAAAAAGTAGGATACTGTTATTACAAATTTGGACTTTTTTGCATTTAAATAGTAGATATTGTAGATGGAAGAGTAGTAAACATACCTGAAAAAAATATAGGTATCCTTGGTTTATTTAGGGAGAATTAAGATATATATAGAGGTATTGGCAATAATAATGTGTACATACTTTTGGTTGCTATTTGGTAGTAGGTGTGAACGGAGAAAAAAAGTCGTAAAAATAAGAAAGATAGTGTATTTGATTGGCTAACTAATTTAATTAGTATAATTTGTGCAAAATCACTAAGAAAAATGATAATTGAAAGAGATAAACAAAACCATAGGTAAAATTATATAGTCAAATTTTATATTAGTTTTGGAAAAGAAATAACCTTAGATTGGTCGAAAAAAATAATCCTGTTATTTCGTAAAATTAACAGAATACCTTGCAAAATAGTAATACATCGCATTCATTTTTAATTATAGTATTAAATACTAGTATTCTCATTTATGAGAACAAAATTTGTATATGAGACTACTTCTCCATGTGGGGGTGCAGCGAGTATTGTGCAGCTAAAAGTAAGAAGATGAAGAAAAGTTTAATTGCGTTTATATATTCAAATGGTACAATTGTTGAGGGATCAGAGGGGATAATGTACGATGGACCTCCCCCAAAGGCATTGAAATTAAGAGGATGCAGCAGTATGGGTGTTTTGCGGGAGAGAATTCATGCCCGACTGAAGCTTCACGAAGATCAAGCTGTGGGGAAGATTGTTTATAGGTTTCCACAGCATCAAACAGAGGCTCAGTACATGGCATACAAATTGGACGACGATGAAGACTTAGCATGCGCGATAGCAAGCTACGAACAACATCCGACGATGACAGCCATGGAATTGTACGTGGACGTGATCACATCCGAATTGCGCGCTGCCAACCTTGGGTTTGATGAAAGAGTTCCAAGAACTGCACCACCCGTGGATCCAGCGGTTTATGTTAACACTGGTTGTTCGATGGTGCGGGAAGGCCCTCCTTACACAGGTGGATTTGAGTTCCACATTTCTGATAGTCATACTCCTGCGTTGGACTCATCTGTTGCAGGTGTTTTCCCGGTAAATGCACCACAAACCTTGGTAGGTTCATCAAGTGCCTTTCCGGTCGTAGAAGAAGAATTTATCGATCCCGTATTAATGGATGCCCACCTAGAGTCTGGTTTTGAAGACGATGAGTTGTCCTGCAGTAGTGGTGACGATCGTGACACAGATGACGAAGAACGTGTGGCTACACATGCAGACAGTGTACCAACGCGGTGTGTGAGGAGTGGTAATGCTGCACAAACATCATATGGTGTCCCCCAAGCTGCTGTCTTCTCTGACATTGATTGGGATGCGATACGGAATCCAAATGAATTTTCGGAAATAATGAAGCCAACCTATGATTATGACATGGAGGACTTGCAGGTTAGGCAAGAGTTCGATTGCAAGGAGGCTTTAATTGCTGCAACCAAGCATTACCACATCAGAAGGCACCACAGTTATTACGTGGAGGAATCGGATACCAGAATATTAAGCATGAAGTGTGATAAATTTGGGGACCAATGCAATTTCCACCTCAGAGCGACGAAACTGAAGAATTGTAACACTTGGACCATAACTAGATTTCCAAGGCCCCACACATGTGTTAATGCTAGTTTGACACAGGACCACAAGTCTCTGGATTCCGAGTATATCAGTTCCCTGATCCTGGAGATGATTAAAATGAAGCAAGATGTTCCAATCTCGCTTATACAAGAAAGGGTGGAAGGCATGTACGGGTACAAGATCTCGTACAGGAAAGCATGGAAGGTGAAACAAAAGGCAATTGTCAAGGTACACGGTGATTGGGATAAATCGTATGAAGTGCTCCCCAAATGGTTGGACATTTTAGGCTACTGTGACCAGGCGTTGTTCAAGTTGGAGTCCCAAGAATTTGTCACAACTGATAATCGTGTCGATTCGCAGAAACATGTTTTCAACCGAGTTTTCTGGGCTTTCAAGCCATGCATTGCCGCATTTCCTTACTGCAAGCAATTCATACAAGTTGATGGTACGCATCTGTATGGCAAGTTCAGGGGCGTGCTACTGATTGCTGCGACCCAGGACGGTAACAAATGCCCCGTTCCTCTTGCCTTTGCCATTGTTGACAGGGAGAACTATGAAAACTGGAGTTGATTTTTGGCATTACTGCGGGTAAATGTCACGACCAAGCAAGGAATATGCTTGATATCAAATCGGCACCGAGCTATTAAAGATGCTGTAGCCACCGAAGGCCTGGGATGGCAACCTCCTTATGCTTATCACCGGTATTGTATCAGACACATTGCCAGTAATGTTCGCAAGAAGTGCAAGGATGACAATGTGAGGAAAGCTGTCCTTAAGATTGGTATGTGTTATAGCATAATTTCTTTATTGAACCTTTCATTTACTAATTTGTGCACCTGGTAGTTCATTTTAGTTAACCTATTTGTCTCCTTCTATTCAGCGTACGAGCCTAGTTGGGGAAAGGCCATGGAGAGATTGAACAATCTTAGCAAAGTCAATGAGGAGATCCATAAGAAGTTGACTGCTATTCCGAACGAGAAGTGGATGCTTGCTTATGACAAAGGCAGGAGATATGGTCATATGACGACTAACATTGTAGAGTGCATCAATGGCCTCTTCAAAGGACTAAGGAAGCTGCCAATCACAGGCCTTGTCCAACAAACATACTATAGATGCGTCAAGTACTTTGTGGAAAGGGCAAAAGAAGCGCACGCAGACCTACAACAAGGACACAGATACGCAAGCAGATTCAGATAGGAGCTTGCGACTATCCAGTCACGTGCTTCTTCTTACCACGTTCGTGCTTACAATAGAGAAGGGACTAGGTTTGAGGTGGTGGAAGGCCCTGATATGGCCAGGGGGTCATGTGGAAAGGTCGTCTAGGTGTTATTAGACAAAGGGCAATGTGAATGTGGACAATTCCAAGCATATAGGTATCCCTGCGCTCATATTATTGCTGCTTGTGCCTCAATCAACATATCGTGGGAACCATATGTCGATGCTGTATACAGGCTTGACACGCTGCTCAATTGCTACAAATCTGAGTGGTGGCCTATTGGGGATTGGTCGCAATGGAATAACCTACCACCATTCCCTGTCCTAGTTCCAAATTATGGAAGATTACGTGTAAGGGGACGACCAAAGTCGACCAGAATCAGAAATGAGATGGATTGGCCTCAGGAGAGCGGTGTAAAGCAAAAATGCAGTCATTGTAAGATGGAATGACTTAATCGTAGGCGTTGCCCACTGCTTCATGGGGATGAAGGCCCTTCTACACCTTGATTTTTACTATTTACTTTCACATGTATGCTTCAAAGTATGTTAACCAATATCATAAGTGTAACGGTCGCACACTGTATTTTATTTTTTACGGTTGTAAATTTGTACATCATTATGTATATAAGGGTTACCCCATTACTAGTAATGTGAAATTTTTTATTATTTGACACTATGATATTATTTATATATATTGCACCTTAAATTTAAAACAGTTTATGATATTATTTATGATATTAGTTATACCTTAAGGTTGTACTTAAATTGGACAACATCTTTAAGTTTGTGTGTGTTTAAATTTCATTCTAATGCAATGCTTGTCGTGGCAGATGGCATCCACATCCCGACGCATTGATCCTGGACCACGCGATCCTTCTCTGTTGACCGCTCAGGCCTCACACATATCCCAGTCAATTTGGGCAGGCCATGTATGGAAATAACTATACCTTAATTAATCCGAGTATTAACTGTTTCTGAATTGTCAGACATTATAGTTGGTGTTATTTTTTCTTTTGCAGCCTGACTGTGTGCTTAGGATTCGACGAGCTCATCACTACCATCACCAGCAGCCGCCGGAGTTGATTGTCCCCTTTTTGCGAGAGGAAGGCTTTTACAGCTTGGCGATGTGTGAGTTTGTGCCGATCGACCATCAGTTGATCAGTGCTCTTGTGGAGAGGTGGAGGCCGGAGACGCACACCTTTCACATGCCGCAGGGAGAGACGACTATTACCCTGCAGGATGTTGCTTTTCAGCTCGGCCTACCCATTGACGGTCGAGTAGTGACGGGGCCCACTGTGTGGGGATGGGGAGGCCTGATAGAGGAGTACTTGGGACTCCAGTTACCGGTGGATGAGAATGTCATCCGAGGGGGGCGACTGAGGATGAGTTGGTTGGACAGACATTTCACTCATCTTCCAGATGATGCGGATGAGGTGACAGTGCAGAGATTCGTCCGAGCTTACATTTTACGACTCATTGGTGGGACGCTATTTCCAGACCATTCCGGCACATACGTCCACCTCATGCACTTACCCTTGATCGCACACTTACATGAGGCTGGGACGTACAGTTGGGGGTCTGCTTGCCTGGCCTACCTGTATAGAGAGCTCTGCAAGGCCACCGCACCGGATTATAGAGAGATAGGAGGTTGTTGCCTACTACTGCAACTCTGGGCTTGGGATAGATTTCCCATTATCGCCCCCACGATAGCTATTTTAGACATACCAGAGGGGGATGCAGGAATTGGCCCCTTAGTGCACAAGTTAGAAAATATTTCAACTTTCACTTATAATTAAGTTTGCTACGAAGTTGCCTAACTTTGTTATTGAACCTGGCAGGTAGCACTATCAGAAGACGTTCCAGGATAATTCGGCACACAGCCTACCCCATTACAGATACGTGCTGGACCGTCTTTGACTTGACCAGGTACGTAAGGAGTTATTACAATCATTAATTTCAAGGCTTTGTCCATTCCATTATCGTATTTAAATGACAACCTAAATTTGCAACTTCAGATCGCCTGGATCCCGTACATTGAGGAGGTCATCGCATCACTGCCTCAGTACTGCTTTGACGGGAGTGACACGTGGACAGCAGTGGTGCCGCTCATCCACTTTCAGATTGTCGAGTGGCACCAGCCTGATAGGGTTTTGCGCCAGTTTGGACTACGCCAGGCTATTTTAGAGCCGCCGAAGCAGGTGGCGGAGGTCCACTGCCTTCACTTGTCCGGTCGGCATGACGAGGAGTGGCACATCCGCCATCAGCCGTATATTGCACTCTAGGATATTCAGCGAGACTTGTGCGTTACCGCCGAGCCGACGACACGCCTAGTTCTGGGACCACGTTCCGATTACATGACATGGTACAGACGGGTTACCAGGCGATGTATTACACCTGTCGAGGGAGCGCTAGACCTTGTGGTAATATTGCGTGCTAGTTTTTTGTATCTGATTTTCTTTAAATGCATTAGTATTATAACTAACTTTAATGTCAAAAACTTGTACAGGTAGATGAGGTTTCCTCACTACAGGACTTCACTACCCCTGAGGAGCAGGCTATGTTCACCTTCGATGTGCTTAGGTCAGCGACGGAGTCCATCCTTCATGCGATTCAGCAGGTTGATCATGTTATTATTGACTCACATGCGGAGCCAGCTCCCCAGACCCATCACATCCCAGACCCTGCGGAGGGTGACCACGATCAGCCTCACGCTCGACGATGACGTCGCACTGCTCCACGGCATACGTCGCAGGCTGATGTTCCGTCCGCTTCGACAGTGCAGCAGATTCCACCTTCGACTGCCCAGGAGACCACGATGACGATGCCTGATATTACTGCTTCATCTCATATGTACCTTACTGCACCTCATGATCCTTCATCCTCCCTCATGTTCCCGGCTGTACTATATGGTCCGCCACCATCCCAGGTGTACCCGTTCACTTCTGGTGTTCCATCCTCATTCCAGGCATTTCCACACATACCAAGAGTTTCATCTTCATTCTGTGCCTTTCCTTCCGGTGATGTTAGTCCATCACAGCCGTATCGTCCTGCACTTGATTTTCAAACTCAGGATCAGGGATTAGCACTTCCTAGCATGATGGCAGATGACTCAGAGCTTGTAGATAGAGGTGGAGGTGGAGCCAGGGGCAGAGGCAGAGGCAGAGCGGGAGCCAGGGGCAGAGGCAGAGCGGGAGCTAGAGGTAGAGGAGACACACACACCGGGGATGTGACTCCCGAGCCTGCGCAGAGGGTCAGTAGATATGGCCGCCACATTACCGATCCTGGATGTGGGACTGGACATCACTTACGTAGACATTAGCTTTCTTTTCCATGTTTATTATACATTTATGTACATCTATCTTACTACTTTATTGTCAAACATCAACATTTAGGATGCTTTTAATTATTACGACATTTTTATTTGCTTGCGTAGGTACTTATATCTTTAATAATAAACTTTAAAATCATTACAATATTTATTTTTTTTAAATGATGATGATGACATCTCCGAAATATAATAACTAACATTATTAATTTTTTACTTTCACAACTCTTATAATTATCTATTCTTTTATTTATTTACTGTGTTAAAATAAATAAACCCCATCAAAATAAATTATACAATTTTTTCTTCATAATATAAAATATATATTTTTTAAATTAAATTTTTCTCTCATTTTTTATTTTAATATCATTAGTGAAGAAAGGAATAAATAGTTATAATAAATATTAAAAAAATAATAATATTAATTATAATATTTGAAGGATAAATAATCATCATTCTTGTAAATGACACTAAATGCTATGTTTAAGAATAAAAATACATAGTACCATTATCAATGTAGATGGGGATGCTGACCATATACAATACCAAAATTCAAGTCTTTTGGATTCACAACAGACACGGTCAGCGGCTAATTAACTTAGAAATGAGGAGCGAGCTGCCGTAGGCCAAAGGTGCTATATCGCCTGGCGTATCACCCCTTGCACGCCAACGACGCCATTCCAACTGGCATCCCTTCCCTTGAGCGCGACGCCATTTCGTCTGGCGTCCGTTCCCTTGAGCGCCAACGACGCAATTTCATCTTGCCTCTCTCCACCGTTGTCCGTAACTTCTGTGCGTATTTTGAAAAAATGATTCGAACGAACGATAAAACGAGTAAAAGTTTCTTAACAGATAGTTAATCGATATTTCTGCCTCTCATTGTTAAAATATTTTACCATTGTCACAAAATAAAAAAAAATTAATTTATGTTACAATTTTAGTTTCATTACGAAATTAAAAGATTATTGCAACTAAATAACCACATTTTTTTTAATTTTCAACTATCTTCAACCTCTTCACTTCATATTTACTTTGTTACAAAATAAAAATAATTTTATTGAAATAAATACAAAGCAGCAAGAATATTATGGGAATAAATATAAAATAAAAAAATATATTTATTTCATTATATTTCTTTTCATTTTTAACATTCTTCAACTTCGTATATAAAGAATATTATTGAATAATTTAATAAATTTGCTTATGTGTAATAACGTATTAAATAATTACTTGTAATAATATAATTTTGAACATTGGAAGTTTATAATTCTAGAAATTGATAAATATTAAGTGTCATTGGATTAAATTTTGAGAGACATTCACACTATTTAAGTAATTATTCTTTATTGATACTATATTTTTTTAATAAATTTTAATTATTTACTAAATATTTATTATTTTAATTATTTATATTATTATCATTAACTACTTTCTTATTTAATTCTTATAGTAAATTTATGTATTAAATATTAAAGTGGAGTTAACATATCTTTTTATGACATCAAATATAACTATGAAATAAGTAATTTATTTTTAGTCACAATCATATATTATTTATTTATAAAAATTCTTTTTGAATTGGTATCAAAATTAATTATTTTTAAGAAAAAACAAGAAAAAAAAAAGGAATAAGCAAAGAGGAATTATTTTTTAAGGAAAAACAAGAAAAAAAAAGGAATAAGCAAAGAGGAATTATTTTTTAAGGAAAAAAAAAGGAATACAGAGGGTGAGGGCGCCATTCAAAGTGGCGCCCTCAAAGCCACTAAAGGCGCCATCCTGGGTGGCGCCTCCCACCCCGACAGCGCCATCCCACTTGGCGCCTTGCGTATTTTGGTAATATGTTTCCAAATTACGATAAAACGGAAATAAGTTTACGAAAAAAATGATAAAACGGTACTTTACCCGTTAGAAGTTTATAATTTCAAAAATTGATAAAAATTAACTGTCATTACATAAAATTTTGAGAGATATTAATGTAAATTATGTAATTATTCTTTATTGATCCTATATTTTTTAAATAATATTTAATTATTTACTAAATATTTATTATTTTTATTCATTATATTATTATCATTAACTATTTTCTTATTTAATTCCTATAATAAATTTATGTATTAGATATCAAAGTGGAGTTAACATATTTTTATATGACATCAAATATAATTATAAAATAAGTAATTTATTTTCAAAAATTTATTTTCAGTTACAATCATATATTATTTATTTTTATAATTTTTATTTTCAAATAATATCAACATTAATTAATTTTAAAAGGGAAAAAATGAAAAAAATGGACCGAGGGCGCCACCTTGAATGGCGCCCTCGGAGCACCCCAAAGGCGCCATCTTAGATGGCGCCTCCGCCCATGAGGCGCCTCCCGCCATCGTGCGTATTTCGATAATATGTTTCAAAAAAATAGTAAAACGGTAATAAGTTTCGTAAAAAGCATTAATTTGGTATTTTAGCCTGATGGGAAAAAAAACTTGTGGGATCCACCGTACCAATTCCTTACTTTTTTCTCTTTCCCTCTATTTTCTACCATTTACAAGCAAGAGATTTTTCATTTTTTTTTACTTTTCTATTCTCATTTTTCTCTCGAACCAAGAAGGGTGTTACGTCATGTGATTCAAGCTTAATTATTACGGTTTGGTACCTTTCTAAATGAAATTGTACGACGTGTACTTGCTATTCTTAGTGAATATGCTGGTCTTCTCATTAAAATTTTCTTGTAGCGCATTTAATAAAGATAGCAAGACATTGAAAAATTATTTTCTAGACAATAAAATCTCATGTACAACATATCTGTAAACTACAATCAAATATCACTAAAACATCCACACATACCAAGCTATAACATTGCCCCGTACATAGAGCCTTAAGGCAAAGCAAATTGAAAGGGATAAATTAAATAGGGAAAATGATACTTCATTCGCTTAGTATATACCTTATCTTATAGTTTTGAATATATAGAAGGTGGTTGCACAACAAAACATTCGAGCCTCTAGATCAATGTCAAAGCAATTTGCCAACCTTTTTAACATTCCACCTTCTTAAAAGATATTTTGAATAAAAACTCGCTTAACATAAATAAACATACTTTTTTCAAGTTATCATAAGTCATTTTCACAATGATTCGAGTGTCTAATTCACATCAAAACATATGAAAAATATTACATAAGTCATATTGATTCAAATTTTTAACCATAGAACCTCTATAATATACTTGATTTTTTCACTAAATCTTATCCTAAATACAGTAAATTTGCCTATCGAACTCTTACAATTGCCAATTTATGACACTAACATATGTCTTAGACAAGTTAAGGCTTGAAACTTGACACAAGTCATTTTGTGTGATAAAGTGGACTGAGTGTGAAATTGTGGTGTGGGTTTAGCAACTTACTAAGTTTCGTATTCTAGCCTAATGACCAATTTATTTGAAGTGTGCCTGTTATCCATGTTCATTTAAAAAAAAAATTATCAAATACTTGATTCTAACTTAACCTATCATGAGGGGAAAAAAAGATTAGTGAGAGTCGTAATTATATATTCTAGGTTAAAGATATTAGTAGTGATCATACTGTATCATAAGCATTCCTCAACACATAAAAGTCATAGACTCACTCACTTGAAAGTTAATGATATGTGATCCAAAACTTTTTCTAATAATATCGTTAAATGGAAAACAAGTACTTCTAGTTTTCATTTAATGCCTTAAAAATGAGAAAAAGAAAATCTTACAAGGTAAAATAGAAGGTAGGATGCCATTGAAGATGTCAAAGTTCAGTTGTGTCCACAGTCATCATTACTAGAAATCTTTAGGTGTCTCATTTCATAATTATATATAAATGTAGTATGTCTTCGCTTGCTGTCTAGGATTATGTATGTGTGATTATAAGCTCCTAAAAATATGGAAGAGGACTGTAAATCCCATGTCGACTAGAGTGAAAAATTGGTTGTGATATATAAACACCAAATCTTGTAATTTGCATTACTTTTTAGGTTACATGATTACGCCTATCAATTGTTCTGCCAAGTCCAAATATAAAGTTACTTGACAATTGAATACATTGCTGCGCTTCCTTCAACGGAGGACAATTTTTATAAAAATATAATTATAAAATAAAAAGATGATAAAAAATATTTTCTTTATTTAATATTAAATATGAAGAATGTGATAAAAAATAACATCTATTTCAAAGAGAAAATTATTTTTTACTACTACTATATCATTAAGTATTATAATTTTTTTAATCAAATTATACGAGTGATATTCTACTTCTTTATTTTATACAAGCAAATAAGATTTTTTTGATAAAAAATGTCTTAGATAAAATAAAAGAGGCTTAGTACCTTCGGAAAAATCCCATATCTTACTACACGTGTGAATCCCTGCAGAGCCTCTAATATGGATAATCTTTTAGTTCAGAATCTTGCGGAAGTATCTTTGAATATATGGATGTGAACTGATCAATTCAAGCAAACTAAACAGACCACATTGTGAAGGAAGATGTTAGAGACCATCAAAAAGAGGGGTTCCTTTACCAAATCGAAACTGCTAACATTTGTTAAGTAGAAGCTAAGTTTAACATTAATTAAATTAATAGAAAAGAAGCAACATAGTTTAATGAGTCATTGTATTTGGTCTAATCCTTGTTGATTTACCGAATGCATCAGTTTGACAACATGAATACAGTATTCAAAACTGAAAAAGTTGCAACAAAAAGTTACCAAAGAATTAACAGAGAGACTACGTAATTAGAGGGATGCGCTGAACCCTCCAAAAATCTTCCCCATCTGTCATTTCTATCTTCTGAAAGAAACTTGAAGACATACCCCACAACTGCAAACATGTTAAATTCTTTAGATGCTCAATGCCAAACGGCACCGACTCTAATTCCCAACATGCTGTGAAGTCCAGCTCCCTCAGCTCAGGCATAGCTCCATTTTCCACTTTCATGACTTTCAATTTTTTTCAGCAGATGCATCCCGAGCTTCTTCAGCTTCAGGTATGCATTAGCACCACATTGTAGTTCTTCTCCATCATAAGCCCGCCTCAGTTCTCGCACAACCAAGCTACGAAGTGCCTGCAATGCTTCTAGTGGATCTTCCTTTAGTTCAGAATTTTGCAGGAAGAGCTTTGCTAGACATTGAAGTGAACTAATCCACTTTGTAAATAAGGTAGACCACATTTGAGATATAGACGCTGAAGGAACTCCGGAGGACGTATCTCATGGTCAAGCTGCAAAGCTTCACTGGGATTTATGGAGACCATGTATAGTGAAGTAAGATGTTTCAGCCTTTCAAAAGTGTAGCAAAGATCATTCATAAGTTCATCCCTAAGATTCAAAATTCCTAACCTTTTAGGTTGTGTTAACTTTCCCATCTCTCTCACCAATGCTCCATTAGTATCTGCTTCAACACTAGTCATTTTCTGTAGGGTAGTTAGCTTCCCAATTATTGCTGGAACTGTTGCTCCAAGTGTGTCTGCAAAGAATACTGAAGACTTAAAAGCGTAGTGTTAGCAGCTAAGCTGTTGGAGACGCTCTAACTCAACGATCCAATAAGGCAGAGATGACACGAGACTAAATTTCAAATCTAGTACTTCTAAGTTCTTGTGTTTCCTGATGGAGTTCGGAATCTCCTTAATTTTTGTCTTTCTTAGACTTAAATGTCTCAATAGAACCAGATTGACTAAACTTGGAGGGAATTGAACCAGAGGGACATTTTCTAGCCTCAATACTCTTAACAATCTAAATCTTTGACATGAAGAGAAGGAACTTGAGGGTGAAGAACCAATTGATGTGAATGCCAATACAGACCAAAGTTTTGTGACACTTTTGTCTGTTCGTAACTTGTGAAAATTGTCATGGATGATAATTCTGCGTACATTCTCATTCCTTGACATGTCGCTGCTGTGGTTTAAGTCCACTAATAGTGATTCTTCCCAAGATTTTACCTGCAAAATTTCTCGCAGAATATCATGCAGCCGACAAGTCTTGAACCTATCAAAGTAATTCATTTTCAAGACTTGAATCAAGCTCCTATTGACCAATTCATTTAGGCAACTTTCTGCAACCTCATCCATGGTGAACCCTTGCTTCTCTTCCACAAGCCTTTCAGCGGCTCAAAGTCTGATAAGGCTCATTCTTTTGATTTCATAGTCCTCCGGGAAAGCACTGATGTATAAGTAACAAGATTTAGGGTGGTGTGGTAGATCGCTATTACTCAGTAGAAGTATTCTCTCAATGTTATTTAACTTACCATCACTTCTGATTTCTGCAGCAAGGCTATCAAGGACTCTTCCACTCCAAGGCAACCTTGTTCTTCTTTGATAGCAAGCCTCCTATTGCAACAATTCCAAGGGGAAGCCCTCCACACTTCTTCAAGATGCTACGGGAAAACACCTCTAATTCCTTGGGACAACCCCCCCTGTTCGCCTTGAAAAGCTTCCAAGCAAAAGAGGGACCAAGCCTCCTTCTCCTGTAAAGGCTCGCGTTGGTACACATGACCTTGTATTTAAAAAGATGCGGCTACCTCAACCATCCGAGTGGTGAACATAATTGGCTACCGCAATTCGAATCAGGAAGCACAAATCTGACTAATTCCTATGGATTTATTATAAAATAAATTTTGTGCACTAACACATTTTAATATGTATTTGAATTAAATATAAATTTAATGTCATTAATATAATAATAATAATGCCTAGACTTTGTGTTATATTAAAACTCTAAAGTGTGTGCATATACCCTATTCTAGGTTAATTGTGATGGGCCTAATTAATCCTAGTTGGGTTTTAATTAGGGTTAAGATCCCTACCTACCTCCTTATAAGGTGAGCTACAGTCTCCTATCACATTGCAGTCTATTATTCACAATTCTTTCTGAGACTCACCTGAGAAAGAGTGAGCAGTGATTCAACCAATCTTACAATCAGACATTATGAATGCAGCAGGAAGGTCAGGTAATTCGAAAACTCTTTATTTTATTTGTGCAATTATTGTACTCATTTTTATGGATTTATGATTGTATAAATATTAAATTATTTTGTGAATCCTAAAATTTCTTACAATTGGTATCAGAGTTAAGAATCCGTATTGATGAGTCAGATTGTACAAATCATATTTTGAAATTTTATTCTACCTTGAATGAGTTCTTTATATGTTTTAGTCATAATAAATCAAAAAAATAATTATGGAAATATTATTTTAAATTTACTATTTCTTATCTAATTTAAATCAGAATGTTGTTTATTAGAATTGAGATTAGATTTGACAACAATTTTGAATTTGTTTCGTAGATATGGAAACTTGATAAACTTCGGAAACTTGATAAACTTCTTAATCTTGATAAACTTGATATGAATTTTCTATTTTTTTTAATTCAACATTTTATACATAAAACGAGCCGATGTTCACTTTATATAAATATATATATAGTTTTGGTTTGTGATTCTTTGACTTTTCTTCTTGCTTATATTCTTTGAGTATTAATTTAATTGAATTTTGATCTGAAATTTTTACTATGTAATCTTTGTATAATTATAAACTATTTAAAATTTTTTTCTAGATAATTTATATACTATAGGCATATTTTCTTAATTTTGTCATTAATATGTAATTAATTTTTAATTTATATAAAGATTATAATTGCTTATGTTATGCCTTTAAATTTTATGTAATCAAACTCACCTATTGTAGGTTAATTGCATAAAATTCTTGTAATGTTTTATTTAATGTATATACTGTGTTGATTAAATTACTATTATGATAATTAAATTTTGAAATAATAAAAAAAATTAGGAGAGTACTATACTAATGAAAATTATACCCTATCGGTGTAATTCTATTAATGTAGTTTGTAGGTGATAACATAAGTATTAGAATTATATGTTAATTTTCTAAAATTTTTAAATACCCTATCGATGTTAGGTTTTAGGAATTTAGCATGTGATTCTTGTATTGTGTTATAATACTTATACCCCATTGGTACTAAGTATCATAACATTATACTGCAAATAGTTGCATAACTATGAGAAAATTTTAAGCATGATTATTGTTTAAACATGCTATATTTTTAATTTATGATTAATTTCATAAATTTTAATAATTTTCCTTAGCTTTTATTCATATGCAATTGATCTCTGTGAAAACTTTAAATGGGACCAATCATAAGGATTGGGTGGAATCCTTGAGACTGTATTTGGCAGTCTCTAATTTTGATCTGACTTTGCGTGAGGAGGAATCGAAAATTAATAAGGAGTGAACTCCTACTTAAAGAGCATAATATGAAAAATGGACTCATTCCAATAGAATCTGTCTAATGGTGATAAAGTACACTATGGATAAGACTATTAGGCAGAGTATTCCTAATAGTCAAAAGGCGAAAGTGTTCTTGGATTCAGTGGCTAAAAAAATATGTTAAGTTCGATCAAGCTGAAAATGAATATTTTCTGTCTTTATTGGAGAAGACTGTGTATGATGGAATAAGTGGTGTTAGGGAGCATATAATGAAATTGGTGCATTATTACAGCTGATTGAAAAGTATAAATGTCGATCTAGGAGATAGTTACTTAATTTGACGAGCTCTAGAGTCACTTCCTCCTCAATTTGATGTGCTGAAAACATCTTACAATACTCAAAAAGGAGAATGGACCATTAATGAGATGATCTCTATAGTGACTCAAGCAGAAGAGGATATAAAGAAGATAAAGATGTGAGTGGCGAATTTCGTCTCTCATGGTTCAAGTTCTGGACAAGCAAATACCCTTTTCAAAAGGATAATAAGGGGAAATCTAATCATGAAAGGAAGAAGAATAATATGAGGGAGTAGCAACATAAGCCTAAGAAAGCCATGTTTAAAGGATATTGTAAATTCTGTAAGAAGTATAGGCAAAAAAGGGCATATTGCTTCAAATTTAAGAAATAGCTTGAAAAGAAGAAAAAAGGTAACCCTCTAACTCTAGTTTATTTTAAATCCAATAGTATTGAAGTTCCTTCTAACACTTGGTGGCTGGATGGTGGTGCTACTATCCATGTCACTAATTGCTTGCAAATGCTGAGAAATCTGAGGAGACCAAGTGAAGGTGAAACAGCTTTGAAACTAGGGAATGGAAACAAAGTACAAGTTAAACACATAGGATTCATTTCTTTACATTTGTCCATTGATCATGTTTTAGAATTGAAAAACATCATTTTTGTACTTTCTATGAGAAGGAATTTGATTTCTATTACTTGTTTAGACCAAGATGGATATTCATGTTTATTTGAAAATAATAATTTTAAGTTATATTATGACTCCTGTGTGGTTGGAACTAGTACTTTGAATAGTGATTTATATAAAATTGATTTGAACAATACTTTTGAAAATTCCATTAACACAGTTGTTGGAAATAAGAGACCAAGATTAAATGAAACATCTTCAATGCTTTGGCATAGAAGATTAAGCCACATCTCCAAAGAAAGAATGAAACGATTAATAAAAGAAGGAGTTTTACCCAAACTTGACTTCTCATATTTCAGCGTTTGTATGGATTGCATTAAAGGAAAACTAACAACTAAAGCTAAAAAAAGGAAGAGGACCATGAAAGAAGGTATTCTGAAGTTAATCCATACTAATGTGTGTGGGCTTATCTTACCCAATGCCATAAGAGGCTTTAAATATTTTATCACCTTCATTGACAATTATTCGAGATTTGGATGGGTGGAACTTCTTTCTAAAAAGTCTGGAGCATTAGAAGCCTTCAAAAGACAACAATTGAACTAAAGCTGGGCAAGAAAATCCAATATGTACATTTAGATAGAAGTGGTGAATTTTATAGCAGATATGATGAAACTTGAAGAAATCCTAGTCTCTTTTGCAAAATATTTGCTAAAGTGTGGAATAGAAGCTAGTTACAATATGCTTGGTACACTGGAGCAAAATAGAATTGCAGAGCGGAGGAATAAAACACTCATGGAGATGATACAATATATGATGACTCATTCGACTTTACCAGAAATCTTATGGGGTGATGCTTTGAGAACCGTTGCATATGTATTGAATCAAGTTCCAAGTAAATCTGTACCAAAGACCCCATATAAACTAACGTATGGTAAGAAACCTAGCCTAAAACATTTTCATGTTTAGGGATGCAAAGCTGAAATTAGACCTTATAACTCACATACTAAGAAGCTTGAAGCAAGAACAATTAGTAGGTGTTTCATTGGCTATTGCATTAGTTCAAGAAGAAGTAGGTTTTATTACCAATTTTATTCATTGAAAGTTGTTGAATCCGATCGTGTTGTTTACTTTAAGGATTAGTTAGACAGTGGGAGAAAATCACTTCAGATCTCTCTAGTAGAAGAACAGAGCAATGTCTCCCAAACACCTAATAAACACAATGTCATTCCTCTGATAGTGCCTTCTGAAGAACCATCTCACATAGAACCACAAATTGATCCAATCTAACTCGTAATTGAACCAATTTAACTGGTGAATGAACTAAATGAATAAATTGAGGAAGTTCCCCTGAGAAGATCACAAAGAACTTGTCGTCAGGCAATTTCAAATGATTATGTTGTTTATTTGCAAGAACATGATTTTAATATGAATGATGTTTCTGATCCCATTAGCTTCTCAGAAGCTATTTCGAGTCCTAATTCCTCAAAATGGATTCATGCCATGGAGGATGAAATAAATTCAATGTACAAGAATATTATATATGGAATTTGGTAGAACTACCTGAAGGATGTAAACCAGTTAAGTGCAAGTGGATTTTCAAAACTAAACAGACTGCCAAAGGTGAAATTAAAAGATACAAAGCCAGATTAGTAGCTAAAGGTTACACACAGAAGGAAGGAATTAATTATAAGGAGACCTTCTCACCAATCTCGACCAAAGACTCATTTCAAGTTATAATGGCTTTGGTAGCTCATCTTGATCTCGAGCTATATCAAATGGATGTGAAGACAGCCTTCCTTAATGGTGACCTGTCGAAGACAATTTATATGAAACAACCAGATGGTTTCCAAGAGAATGGAAAAGAGCACTTAGTGTGTAAGTTGAATAAGTCAATATATGGCCTAAAACAAGCATCCAGGCAATGGTATCTCAAATTTCATGATATTATGTCCTCTCTTGGATTTAAGGAGAATGCAGTGGATCAATGCATCTATTATATGATGAGTGCGGGCAATTTTATGATCCTTGTGTTGTATGTTGACGACATTCTCCTTGCGAGTAATGATATAAATCTTTTGAATGAGATAAAATTAGCACTGTTACAGAATTTTGATATGAAGGATCTTAGAAATGCATCTTTTATACTTGGCATAGAGATCCATTGTGACAGATCCTAAGGTTTGCTTGGTTTGTCTTAAAAGGCATATATAGATAAAGTGCTTAAAAAATTTAACATAGCTTCATGCTCGCATAGTATTACGCCCATTCAAAAAGGTGAAGTATTTTTCAAAGCGTAGTGTCCTTAAAATGATAATGAGAAATCTAAAATGAGTATGGTCTCATATGCTTCCGCTGTTGGTAGCTTGATGTATGCCCAGGTGTGTACACGCCCAAATATTGCTTTTACAATTAGTGTGCTTGCGAGGTACCTAAGTAATCCTGGTCAAAGACACTGGATAGCAACAAAGAAAGTCATGAGGTACCTACAAGGTACAAAGAATTATATGTTGACTTATAGAAGATCTAGTGATTTGATTTGTACAGGCTATTTAGACTCTGACTTTGCTGGTTGTCCAAATGATAAGAAATCAACATTTGGATATATCTTTATGCTTGCAGGAGGAGCTATATCGTGGAAAAGTGTCAAACAATCTTTAACAGCAACCTCCACTATGGAAGCAGAGTTTGTCGCTTGCTATGAAGTCACTCGAGAGGCTATATGGTTAAGCAATTTTCTCTCTGAATTTTGCTTAGTTGAAAGCATTTCAAAATCCTTAACCATTTATTGCGATAATACTACTGCCATTAGCTTCTCTCAAAACAATAAAAGTTCTACTTGTACAAAGCACTTTGATGTGAAATATCAATTTATGAAAGAGAAGACACGCAAGCATCTTACTCATATTGAGCATATTTTGACATATTTTATGCTTGCAGACCCATTAACCAAAGGCCTAGCTGTAGGAATATTTAAAAGACATGTATTGGATATGGGCCTTATTGAATCTTTTGATGTTTTGGGTTAGTAGGAGTATTTATGTATTTTGAAACTGAAATTATGTTGATCTCGAGATTTTATAATATTTCCATTTTATTATGTTATAAAGTACACTTATTTGAATTATAGCAGTATAAAGAGACATTAAGACCCTGTCTTAAACTATTATAAAGCATCTTAGGCAGATGCATGGATCATTTTATATATTTTGATTATGCACACATTTTATATTATTTGGTCTTTTGGAATGGATATTTCATATATGTATATCTTTTCAACCCTATCGAATGATTAGGTTTGCATTTAGTGAAATCTCATATTTGATTAATGGTTGTAATGGTATGAATTATATTAATGATATTATTTAATTGTAACCACATATTGTAATTCAAAATTATGTATTAAAATATGATTGTCCAAGTGGGATATTGTAAAATAAATTTTGTGGACTAACACATTTTAATATGTATTTGAATTAAATATAAATTCAATGTCATTAATATAATAATAATAATGCCTAAACTTTGTGTTATATTAAAACTCTAAAGTGTGTGCATATACCCTATTCTAGATTAATTGTGCTGGGCCAATTAATCCTAATTAGGTTTTAATTAAGGTTAAGATCCCTACCCACCTCCTTATAAGATGAGCTGCAGTCTCCCATCACATTGCTATCTATTATTCACAATTCTCTCTGAGACTTACATGAGGAAGAGTGGGCAATGATCCAACCAATCCTACAATCAGACATTATGAATACATCAGGAGAGTTAGGTAATTTGAAAACTCTTTATTTTATTTGTACAATTATTGTACTCCTTTTTATAGATTTATGGTTGTATGAATATTAAATTATTTTATGAATCCTAAAATTTCTTACATTTATGCTCCACAAGGATTTAATTTGCAGTTGCAATTATGATACAGTCGTGTGGTTTTCTTGCAGTTATGATTAATGCATTCTTCAAAATGCAGATTGCACCATTAGCAACATGAATTTTTGTAAACTTTGCACATTTCATTTAAAAAAAGTCCATATTATTATATCAAACTTGATTTGTTAATATTATACTTTCTAAATGAATAAACTAGAATTAATAGCTATATTTTATAGGTAAGAAATTTTAAATTTAACAAAATTAATTTAAAATAGTAAAATTAAATAATATACTATGTAAAATATTACATAAAACATATATATATATATATATATATATAAACACATAAATATCTCAACAATATATGTTTTCACAAGAAAAATAAATAAATAAGATTGATAAATAATTTAAAAAATAATAGGACATATAACCAATTGATAAACAAAATAATTTATAACTAATAAAATGAAAATGATTATATAAAATATTAGTACTATTATTGTGACATTTATTCCTTCACTTTCAAATCTTTTCTCAATTTGACACTTATCCTTTCACTTTTAAATCTTTTATCAAATTTTCAAATACAAAAAATTTATAATCAATTAATGTATAGGAATCAAATCAAATGGCATTATTTTAGATTAAAGTTGTGAGAATCATTATCATATCTTAAATTATAACAAATAAAATCAAATCAAAAAATTAATTAAAAATTATTCTAGTTTTTCCTAATATCTCCCTACTACTTTGTTTACTCTCTTTGTGCCTCTCTATTCTCTATTTATTGTATAAAACTTCGTTTTTCACTAGGAAGATCTATGTCTCTCTCACCCTTTCACAAGACTTTTCCTGACAATGCATCTATTTTCACTTTCATTATACTTTTGACTTGAAGGATTTAATTATATTTTTATTTTATTTTTCAAAAATGAAAGGAAGATTTATCTATTTTCTTGGATTGAAGATGAAAATCCATAATTTTCAAGTTGGAGTGTTGAATCAAGTTTGGATGAGTATGGATTTGCACTTGATTTCAAGAATTTTGCATCTAGTTTTCTTTTGGAGCTTTCATTCTTCGTTGTTCACTATCTAACTTTTGTTTTATTTTATAAATGTAAATTGAAAATGCTCATCTAAACCTTATTTCATTTTTTTGTTTATGCCTATTGAATTGTAAAGAATAGTTTCTACTACAATTTTTTATTTTTTCCACAAAAATTGTCTATTTTGTGCATTCTCCTGTGTACTATTTAAACATGGAATTTTTTTCTTTTTTAACTTCCTCATCTTCCTCTTCTGTGCAACCTGAATTGAGACATATAGATTGCGTTGAAATGCTCTTGATGCAGTCCATTATAACAACATTTTCTTGTGCACTTCAGCACTAATTTTTAATCACGCTGCAAAACTGGTGAAATGTTGTAATGGTCCCCTTCGCAACCGCAATTTCACAGCCGCAATTTACATTGTGGACCGTTTTTTAAATCCTGAATTGCTCCATATATCATAAAAAACAATGATATACCTTTTTCGTTGCAGATAGTTCCTTAATGCATCAATCAATCGGGATTCCCTCATTTATTCTATTTCCTTGTAAGCCGGATCTTTCGTTTGCCGCACAAATCCTCTGAGCATAGCCTGCAACAGCTCCAGCAAAGGAAGGATTTGGAGACTGTGATCCAGGAATGACAATCAAACCATTTTCTAACAACTTGACTGTCATGGACTTTCTTCACAAGAGTTGTTTTCCCCCAAACCACCCATCCCCATAACTGAGACCGAGGTGAGTTGCTTCTTGCTCTCTACCAACCACTCAAGTAGTGTGCTTCTAGGATTCTCAATTCCTACAACATCCGTTTCGTCTATGTAAAGTGAAGCTAGCCGGGGATCACACCATTCTTCCATGGTAGATGAGGAACTGTCTTCTTGTTGAGATGGCTTTGATCCTTAGATTAATTGTACCTATCCGAACCTCGAGCTTGTGCTGTGCAGTCAGCTGCCTGATGTATAGGAAAATCTGCTAGACCATGAACGCCGGGAAGTGACAGCCTTAACAAGAATTCTTCAACAAAATCTTCAGCATCATAAGCCACATCCCGCACTTGTTTAACCCAGTTTTGATTCCATGATTATATTCACTATGGTTCTCAGCATCACGGAGGAAAGACCTCATGCTGTCCAGATCATCACATAACTCGTCAACTAACTGACGAACGCCACCAAGTAACCGGATTTCTTCCGCTAGCAGAGAAGCCGTTGTCTCTAAAACAATAGTCACTACTATTGTTGCTATGATTATTCACTCAACTGGAAAGCCAAATTTCTTCTCTTATTATTTTCTATCACCTCTCTTCGACCATTTGCTCTTTGGATTGGCAAAGAATACAAGAAATGTCAAAGTCAACGAATTTCCTCCAGCCAGAATAGTAGGGGAGGTAACTACTCGAGCATTTTCACAAACAAGTAACATGCCTTAAAAGACAAATACAAGGGGGAAATTTCCTAGTAGTTATAGAAGGCAGATATCGACTGAGACTTCACCTAAGATAGAAATCCGGAACACTTTTCTGTACCAAGATCCTGCAGCCCTCAGGTACCAAAACAAATGTAGCTAAGGACGGACACTCGCATTATTACCGGCCAGCCATGTGAACTAAGGCATCAGAAGCAAAGGGTACGCATGCCAAGTTGTTTCTTCTTGCCCACATATTATAAGTTCAATGACCTAATGATCAATTTGAATGTTGAATGTTGTCAGGGATTTAGGATTTCATAGTGCCTCATGCTATGATGCAGTGTTTTTTTTTTTAAAAAAAAAAAACTGAAATAGCTTAACTTAAGCACATGGGGATGTATGCTCATGTACTATTTGTATAAAGATCTATAATAGGTAATTTTTTAATAAAGAAACTTAGGATCATCTATTAATATATGTTTATGACATATATAAATGGAGATGTCAAATGGGTCATAATCCACAAATCAATTCGTATTAGTTGCAAGTTTTGATGGGTCTAAATTCTTAAAATTGAGCCTATTTTTGGATTATGGTAATACAAGTCAATCCATTGCAAACCTAATTCATCATAGGTTGATTCTATATTTGTAAAATCCTTGGACTTACATTGAAAATTTGCAAGTCAATCTAGATCATCACAAGCTTAGAACTCTTAAAATTAGACCTAATCTAGGTATGAGTAATATGAACCGATCCGTATTCGTATAAACTGACCCATTTGACAAGCCTATACATAGATCACTATCTAAGAAGAAAAAGATCATTAATGAAATTTATTTAAGTTTAATCTTCCAAATAACATAATTCAATCTTATCAATTAAGTTAACTTTATTAATAAGGAAAAATCACTCTTTACTCATTCATGGTTTTACCTATTTTTACTTAGTTCATCTATAATTTTAAGTATTACAATTTGCCTACCTATTTTTTTTAATTATTAACATTTTATCTACTTAAACTATTTTCCATCTAAAATTTAATAGAAAACTCACATGCACTACATATGATTTTTATGTCTCCAAATTTTAACTCAATTTAACATTCACTCACAATTAAATTACCCAAAAAAATTCCTAATTTTATTAGAAATTTATCTTCTACAATGTAGACCACAATTACTTGATAAAGGATGTTGAATAAGGTTTTTTTAGAGTAAATTAATTTTATGTGTACATCAAATTAAGTTGAAATTTAGAGCAAAAAAAATTATATGCAATGCACTTAAGTTTTTGGATAAATTTTGGATGAAAAATAATTTAGATAGGCAAAGTATCAACAATTGAAAATATAGGTGGTAAATGGCAATATTTAAAACTACATATGTGTTAAGTGAAAAAAAAATGATGAAACCATGAATGGATAAAGTATAATTTTTCATATTAATAAAGATTATCAATAAAATTTAAACTTAGTCTTTCTAATAACATAGATCAATCTTTTTTTTTTTTTGTCTAGGACTCTTGATATCCGACAATCACATTGGGCCTTAATTGATCTAGAGTCAAGTTGAGTTGAATTCCAATGCGGGAAGAAAGCTTGCACAATGCCTATTTTCTCCATTCATAAAATTCAAACCTAAAACATTATTTAAGAAACACCAAGCTTCAACCACTCGAACTACTATACTAATTCAATCAATTTGCTCGATTATCTTAAGTTTTTGTTGATATAATTTAGGTTCAATTATAATTTGGGGAAAAATGAAAAATATCTCCTTAACTTTGAAATAGTTGGATTTTGTTTTCTTTTATTTTGAAAACTTAAAAATCATCCCTTAAACTTCACAAAATTTGGAATTAACATGCATTATTAAATTAATTAATTATTTTATCAAATTACATATTTTTTATGAATTTTTTTAAACAAGAATCATAATATTATAGTGATGAATGCATAAAAATAAGTTTTAAATTAGTTTTATTGATGTCATTATTTTGGATTTATGAGGAATAAATGAAACATTATTATGTAATTATTTCATAAATACTCTTATTAGTTTTTTTCTATTTTTAGGTTGTAAAAGTTGATTCAACTATAAATTAACAACGAATCTACTCAAGCTATTATCCTGATATATTTTAGAAAGTTTACTCAATCATGTGTTAGTCATAAATATAAAGAAGCTAGATTACCTATACGTCAATAGTGAACTAAGTCAATGTAATACCTTAAAATAATAATTAAATTTTATTAATTTAAATGTCTTAAAGTATTTATTTTAACTGAAGAGTATAAATAAATCTTGTCTATTCGGCTAATATTCAATTTTAAAAATTTCATCTAAGTAATTATTATGGTGATTCTTTTTTGAAGTTGAGAATATTTAATATTAATAAGGACGAAAATTTGTGAAATGCATAAGTGTGATTTTATAAAATGATCTTTCCAAAATTTATAAAATTCTTTAAATTCTTTATTCTCGAGTTCCTAAATTGAGTAAGCTATTATATATATTAGAGAAAATGGAAAATATGTAAGTCATGATTTAAGAAAAAGAAGTAAATAGGAGTTTTATGAAAATGGATCTTTTTTGAATAAAGGGCTAAGATTTACAAAAGTAAAAAATGGAAGGGTGAGACCTAAAAGAAGAATTGAGTTTACAATGCATATGAAGTGTTGGATCAGAGCCATGGCTCCTTTTTTCCCCTTTTTCTTTTCCTTACTTGATAATTCCTTTCTCTCTCTCTCTCTTTCTCTCTAATTTTTTGGATAGCCTCTCTTTTTCTCTATTATAGATTTCTTCTACCTATCCCTTCTATCATTGCATTTCGTAACTGTTAAGTGAAACCCCTTTGCTAGCAATGTCCTCATGGCATAAAAGGAGGAGTTCCATGGGCAATCCAATAGCAAGCTCGATATGGAGTTTTCCAACTAGCCACCATCCAACCTCTTTCTTTGATACATCTAACTTGTAGTTACTAGGTGATATTCATGTTGTGAAAGAGAGCCTTCCAGTGTGACTAAAGTAACAATGCAAGGTTGTTAAACCTTTCTCATTTGCTAACATTTTGGTGAATCCTTGCCATTAGCAAAGCTTTGGCAAAGTTACCTTGAAAAAGTGAGCTAATATACATCATAAAACTCCAATATTTTTATTGTTGCAAGCTTGAATTAGAAGACCTATTTTCTTAAAAGCATTCTAATTACATGATGATACTTATGAAAAATATGATTTTTATGTTGTAAAATGTTGGAATGATATGTTTAAAGTGTATAAGAATTATTACATTATAATATTATTAATGATTCATGCATGATTCAAAGAACTATAAATAGGTGAAATATGATTTTGTGATTGTGTTGAAATAAAGCTAAAAACATTAAATATTAAATGTATAATTTTATAAAATGATATGAATATAGCATTCTTATAGCATAAAGTTTTAATATTTTAATTGTCTCATGCTTAGTTCAGGAAATCCAATTTCTTTTATCATTTTATTTGGATACTTGATATAACGTTGATAAAATAATAACTTAAAGCTCTAAAATGCTAGATTAGTATACTTATAGCACATCTATATCATAAAATCTAATATTTTTTATGTTTAAAGATTGATATGAAAAATCACTAGTACATATGATTTTCCCAATTCCTCTAAGAGTTAGAAATAAAAGAGAAAAAAGAGTATGGTTAGCTAAAGCAATGTGATTAGAACTACTTTAGATCATCAAACTCATATGGATCCAAGAAATCATTATATAATAACATATGTCTAATTTTATGAGTTAATAATGGGAAATAAATGAAGCTGTTGATCTAGAGTATCAAAATATTATGATTTGGATGTAGAATTATAGTTTTTTAGAATAAGATAAGTAATGCCATTATGTTTATAATTTATTATTATAAATTGTGAAATAGGAAGATAAAAGAAAGTTAAACTTGCATACTTCGAAGTGGAAGAAGTAGACAGAACCTAATAGGTGAGTATATATCTTACCATAAAACTTATGTGTTACTTGCATTGGTTGAATGTATATGTTATAATTTCCTTATCAACTATATAGATTGCAAATATGTTCATATATGGAATTAAGTCTAGTTGTGATTAGCAGCTTTAATCTCAATAATTACAATTGTCTACTTGATTGATATGTTACTAAAATAATTCGTACATTATTGCACATACAATCATATGGTTATTTCATAAGATAAAGCTATTTCGTATATTGAGACCTTAAAACCTTAAGATGAAAATACCATTATTACTTAGTTTTACTTAATGGTATTCATGTTCAATATAATAATAGACTATGAATGTATATGTATTGAATGAATGTTGATTAACCATGCTTGGAAAGCATGGTGGTGCTATTACTAACTATTGATTGATTGTGATTGAGTTTACATAGTTACTTGTATGTTAGAAAATGTAATATAAACTATATTAGGATGCAAATGAATATTGTGGTCATGTAAGAAAGCATGATGGTGTTATTACATATATTGATAAGTTTTGATATTGCCCCATAATGATAAACTAGTTGTTTCATGTTAACATTGCATTATAATTGTGATATATAGAGCTTGAACTCTTTTGTATAAATTATATTAGAAATTTTACCATGAGTAGCATTGAAATGAAAGATGTAATGAAGGTGATATTGTAAATACTAGATGAGAAATTCTCAGTAAAAAGCTTATGAAAAGCATAAGATATGCCCTAAAAGGACAAAGATGAAAAACTTGTAAAAGATGTAAGGTTGACCCAAGAGTCAAAGAGTGGATACTTGTATATTTGTTATGAATTGTAAATTATGTTTTGACATTGAGATCTACTTGTCTTGAATACTTATGTGTGATAGGATTTTGATGACTTGATTATCATTAATGATTATTAGTTATTTAGAAATTTGATGACTACTCAGAATGGATTAAATATGACATGATAATGATATTGAGTAAAATGAATGGTTAAGACTATTATAATTGGTGGTGTGAAATAGAAAAGTTAAGTTATATGCAGGTAAATACATCAACCCAAGAATTAGTGTCACAAGCTACAAAATTTAGGAGTTAGTTTACAATTGATTTCCATTTTAAGACTTATTTAGCATTTTAAGGGTTTTATATAATTGATTTTAAGTATATTTGTGGTAGATACATACTCATTAAGTTCTTTTAACTCATTGCATTTTATTATTAATGTTATTAGATTGAAATGAGTACATTTGAGCCTTGTTGCATCTATAAAAGATTAAAGACCACCTAGTTTAGAAATTTTGACAATTAGATTAGGAGAATTATTTATCTATGTAAATAAATTTGATAGGGTGGTGTATTTTATATGTATTCTGTGTTATTGTTACATTTGTGAAAATGATAGGTTATATGATTTAAGGCATATGACCCTTAAGAAATGTTTAAAAGCAAAGGAGACTTTATCCATTTTCTGTAAATTTATAATAAAAATGAGTTACTATAAAAATAAGGATTTTTTATAGATAGAATTAGTGTGAATGGTGTTGAGACTAGTGGAAATAAGATATTCGGATTCATGCTAATCATGGTTGAATTTGAGTCATGACAATCAAGTTATTATTTCAATACAATTAAGGAAAGTTGACTCATCCATGAGTCAATTATGAATTTAAGAAAACTAATTCAACCATAAGTTAGTAATGAATATAGCTAAGCAATTGTCTAAATACATCTAAAGGAATCAAGGTTAATCATGGAAACTTATAAGCTTCCATTCATTATAAATTGAGGCCTTAGCCAGTAATTTAACATACACTACTCCCCATTCAAGTCTTGCATCTTTCTCATACTTTCTCTCTAAAATTTATCAAAATGGTTTACAAGTTAAATTAGAATTTTTACGAAACTTGAGATGATCCTTTATGTTTAATATTTTATTTTTCTACTTTGATTCTTTTTCAAGATTTGTAATGTTTATAAATTAGTTTATGTTAAAAACTATTCATTTCAATTTCATATAAACTCAATCATGCTTTTTTTTAATGGCATTGTTTAAATATAATTGTTACTAGTAGAATGATTTTTTATGTTGATCCTTTGCTACAATATTGTCAATTTGATACATTATCAATTTTGAATAATGTAAAGGACAATTTTTTATATGTGTTAAACTTAAGAAGAATTTTTTTCATATACCTAGTACAATCAAAGTTTCTAATGAACTTCAAATACATATTTTTCAATTGCTTGTTTGGTATTTGAAATAACAATTGATATTTAATTAAATCAAAATACGGAATGAATATATGAAACATAATGATGACTTTTAATAACTTATTCTATCATTATTAAATTTCTCATAATATTTAAAATTTTATACAAATTAATTTTTTGATAAATCACATTACTAAATATTAATATTATTTTTTTTCTTTACTAACTTGATTTGTTAAGCTCTTTTTCATACGATCAACACATTAACCTATATTGTAATAATCATAATATATTTTGAGCATAATCATATAGTATATTAGTTATGTTAGTTTATTCCATCATTCTTTTCACATATCATTTTGCAATTCATATTTTATTATGTAATTAAAATTATATATATTTAATTTATTTTTTATTAATTATATAATATTAAAATTATTTATGAAAATATAACAAAGTAAACTAACATATTATAATATTGTAATTTTTATTTTAAAAAATTATGCAATTTGATAAAGTGGTAAATTAAGTTAATAGTGGGTGTTAATTTCAAATTTTATATAGCTTAAGAGGATTATTTTCAATTTTCCAAAGTTGAGAAAAGTAAAATCCTACCTCACCTTATAATTTTAGTCTATGTATTTTAAAGTAATTGCCAACTTATGCCTTATGTTTTTAATTATTGCTATTAAGTCTCAATTTTGTAAAGTATAGCAAGCAAGTCTCTTTACAAATATATGTCAAGAAGTCATAGTAAGTTCATTGTTGCAAGGTTGATGACATGAACCTAAGAAAAATTATGTTTTTATCTCTTAGTAATGATAGAAAATTATCCAAAAAAAAATGGGGAGAATCTGGATCCCATATTATACGTGTGTTATCTTATACTTTAATATACGAGAGCTAACATGCCTTTTTGGTAACAACAGATGTATCATGTCAGGTAATCTTATGCTATGTCAATTAGTGAGATCAAATTTATTATAACTTGAAAATTGGAACACTTAACTATAACAAATCAAAATTTTCACAATTCACATAAGAAATCAACCTTCATCATAGAAAATATGGAAGATTTCTAAAACAAATATATATAGATAAATTGTAAAACACACACACACACACATATTAGTAGGTTGCACAACTTTAATTACAGGATTGTGAAAAGCTTGAAGAAGCTAGTTTGTTTTAGAAATAGGTTAGAATTGAAACAATTATAGGTGGGCTTATCTTGATGCTCAGTTAAAAAACAAACTTTGGTTATATATCAGGACTTCTACAAATTCTTTTAAGTATAATAGTATTAAATTTTTACTGTATAACTTTTGTAGTTTTCACTTTTTCCTCATTTCAAAAGATAATTAAAAAAATTAATTGACTACAAAAGTAGCTTTCCATCATTTACGGTCTGACAAGTTAAGAAATTGCAAGTTAGAAATGGAAAGAAACTGGATCAGAGAATCATTTAGAGTGAGGGAAAAATTATATATTGAGAACAATGCAACCCAAAAATTATAGTTTTTTTAAGGTTTTATTTATTTTGGAGGAAAATATATTTTATAGAAAATATGGTTATAAATCATTAAAATGGTAAAAAATAGTTAAAGTGTTAAATATTAAATGTAATGAGTTTGGTGAAAAATAATTTCTTCTTTTGAATGAGGAAGTTATTTTCCCTTACTCATTATCATGATCCTAAATATGCTTATTTTAATCACAAGGTAGGGATTTAAATTGCAGTCTGTGACTACAATGTTGTATGTAATATTATGATTCCAGATTGTACAACATATATATTTTTCATAATTTTATGCTAAAATAATCATACTTTTTAGCAATTTTTTAATTACAACAAAGTTGCAACCATGTCTATAACTGCAATTTAGAACCCTATCATAAGGTATAGAAACACATTTCATAAAAAAAATTAAATAATAAAGTATAAGAATATATGGTACTTCTTCACTCATATATAAGAAACTGATATTTTTTTATAAAAATTATCTTTTGAAAAATAAAGGAAGTTGTGATTTCTTTGCTTTGATTTAGATGGAGAAAGAGGAAGTGAGGTAGCTTTTGATACAAACCACCCATTCAACGCTCCATTTTCCTCCTATCTTTGATAATAGGATGCATTTAGAATGAAATTTTTTTAATTTAACTTCAATCTCTTCATATTTCCTTTTCTTGATATTTTTTTTATCTATGTTTAAACAAATCAGAAAAAGCCTTTATTTTCAGACAGATGAACTTGCTTACTTCTTTATGAACTTATGTCTGTTGAATTTAATGAACTTGATTAGTAAGCTTGCAATGATCCAAGTTTACTAGCAAGTTAACTCTGTTAAGGCCTAAAAACTCGTAAACATATGCCAATTTGACAATAATAATCACATTATATTGTTACTAGAAAGGAGAAAATAACCAAGGCATCACACCTAGAGTTTTAATTGTACCCTAATATAAACTCTAAGCTAATTATAATTCTAAAAAAGCATTACATATTTTAGTTCATATAATTCATCCTATAATGGTTGGGAGCATTTTTTTTAAAATCAAAATGATCATTGAATCAAAGAAAGTGTTGATTTATTGGTTTAACTATTGATTTATTGATTGAACTAGTTTGAACTTTAAAAATATATATTATATTGTTTACACTAATAATATATATTTAAAATAATGAAATATAAATAATATAATAAAATTTTATGTTATAGATAATTAAAAATAATATAAATTTAATTGATATAAAATTATAAAGGTGTTATATCTTAACTATTATAAAATTATAATTTTTTGAAAAAAAATAAGAAAAGTATTTCAATCCATTAGTTTTAATCGGTTCAGACTAGTTTTGATCAATTTGTATTAATTCTAATTGATTCCCATGCATTTCCAATCCAAAGTCTTTAATTAGACTAACTCATAAGTCGAGCCCAATTTTTAAAATTTTATATTGGTATAGAACTCTAATCATATAAAAAAATTTGTAAACTAGTCTATTCATTGATTATCACATCTATAATATTGCAAAGAACTCTGCTAGTTTGCTCAATAAAATTAACATATATAAAGGAAAATGCTTATAGAAGTCTATTACCTTTGTTATGTCAAATCCATTTTTTCTATTGCAATAATTGTTATACTCAAGTTAATGGAATTTTATTAATTTAACTAACATTTCACGTTTATAATGTAATTTATCATGTTAATTGTATAAGACAAACAATTTCAATTAATCAAAGGTAACAAGGAAGTAATATGGTGAAGCTTTTTTTTCTTTTCTTTTGCTTTTTTTTTTTTGGAGGGAAAGTGTAGTAGAACTATTTTAACCTAATAACAAAGCATTCAAGACATATAGTTCCATCTTAATCTTAATCACTTTGGTAAATGACATGATACAGATATAATTTTATTTTATATGGCTTCCCTAACTTAGAGATACAAAATTAGATTTAATAGCCTTTTAAGCTTGCTTAGCTAATAACTAAAATGTCTAAACTTTTTTTAGCCTTAAATATTCAACAAATAACAGAGAAACAATAAGCATGAAAAGGAAACAACAAATAGACATTACAAAACAAACACAAAAGGCAAAATGAACCCAACAAGCAGACATAGAAAAGATAATCATACTAAGGAGGAATAGCTTCCTAATTATGAGCTAAGATTGTTTTTAAGGGGAAGGGGAATTATGAACCTAGTCTATGGGACATTTTCCCTTAAGAAAGCTTTTAGCTAACCAATGGGTAGCTTTGTTAGTATTTCTAGAGATGTATCTAAAGGAAAGAGAAGCAACTCTAGGGAGCTAGCTTAGGATGTCACCAATGGCCTGTTGGAAATCCTAAGCTAGAGATACTAATGGAGAGGTGAGAGAATTGACAACATGCGAAGCATTAAATTCCATAACAATAGGCCCATTATGAATGGAAATAGCTAGTTTGACACCAAGAAAGATAGCTCTAGCTTCTGTTGCTCCTGGTAAAAGAGAAGGAGTTAGATTAAGAAGTCAGATTATTAAGGCTAAACTGAATACCAAATGAATCCGTTGTAATGGCAGCCATGGTTGAACTTCTTGATTCAAGAACGCAGGATGCATCAACATTAACCTTCAGGCATCCAATATGAGGAAGATACCATTGATGGGAATAGGAGGATTAGGTAGGAATAGAAACATTAGAGTTGCATTGATATGAGCTTTTCCATTCCTTGAAAGCAATCATAATATTTGAAGAAATAAAGTGTGCATTAATCTCCTTCATTTGAAAAATGAACTCACTACGAACCTTTTATATAAGCTAAGTAGTGAAGGCTATGAGGGACATGGTCTCCACCTTATCTATATAACTATGGCCAAATTCATTCAAAAAGTAAAGCAACTAAACACTTAAGCAAAACTGGACCTAGTTTAGCCTTAAGTATAAAGGGAGACTAAACCACACCCTAGTTGTCCATAGATAACCAAATAAAAGATGATTTATATCTTCTACTTCTTGAAAGTAAATAGGATAAATAAGGCAATAGGTATCAACTCTTCTATGAATGTTTGCAGTTATTAGTAAGATATTAGTAAGCACTCTCTATGAAAAATAACTCATTGTTGGAGGAACTTTGAGTCTCTAAATTAAAGACTAAAGTAAGGAAGGAAAGTGAGATGAATTAGTTAAACTTGACCCTAAAGGAAAGGAAGAATTGTTCGATAATATGGAATAACCAAATTTGACTGTGTAGATTCCATTGGAGTTACCATGCCATACCAAAAAGTCCTCTTAATCACTAATGGAATATACAATTTCTCAATAACTTGTTTTTTTAGAGGAGAGAGCCATTAATCTATAGGAGCAAGATTCTACTTCTTATGAACATGATCAATAAGATATAATACCAGATTCATTGAGTTATTAAATGAGGGAAGACGGGTAAGGAGTGAAAAACTATGTAGATCTGAAATCTATTTCTCTTGCCAAATGTTAATAGAATTACCATTTCTAATTTTCCAAAAAGATCCTTGTTTGATGACATTTACCCCTTCAAGAAGACTAAACCACCCCCAAGATAGTTTATTTCCTTTCCTTGCTAATAAAGTAGAAGAATTAGAAAAGTATCATAATTTAAGGATTTTAACCCAAAGAGCATCAGGATTATGAATAATTTTCTAAACTTACATGGTCAGAAGAGCGAGATTAAATAATTTCAAATTCTTGAAACCTAATCCATCATTTCTTTTGCTCTTAGTCATGGTATCCTATGAATTTCAGTGAATCTTTCTCTCTTGATTGTTCTAAACCTAATATATAGGAGCAAGATTCCACTTCTTATGAACATGATCAATAAGATTTAATACCAGATTCATTGAGTTATCAAATGAGGGAAGAGGGGTAAGGAGTGAAAAACTATGTAGATTTGAAATCCATTTCTCTTACCAAATGTTAATAGAATTACCATTTCTAATTTTTCAGAAAAATCCTTGTTTGATGACATTTACCCCTTCAAGAAGACTAAACCACCCCCAAGATGGTTTATTTCCTTTCCTTGCTAATAAAATAGAAGAATTAGGAAAGTATCATGATTTAAGGATTTTAACCTAAAGAGTATCAGGATTATGAATAATTTCTAAACTTACATGGTCAGAAGAGCTAGATTAAATAATTTCAAATTCTTGAAACCTAAGCCACCATTTCTTTTGCTCTTAGTCATGGTATCTTATGAATTCCAGTGAATCTTTCTCTCTTGATTGTTCTATCCCCACCAGAATTTAGATATTTGTATTTTAATTTAACTGCCCAAAGATTTAGGAAATTTATACATGTCATTAGATATGTACAAATGGCTAAAACCACTGACTTGATGAGCACCTCCTTTCCGGTTTGAGATAACAGCTTGTATTTCCACCTTTGAAGCTTCAATGCAATCATATCTTTAACAAATGCTAAAGCTTGCTATTTAGATCATCCCTAAACTAAAGGAATTCCCAAGTAGGACCTTGGATTTTAGACCTTTTAGATGTTGAGAATAGAAGTTATTTTAATGATAGATTGTAAGTTAGCATTGGCATTTATAAAAATTGATGACTTTTTAAAATTGATACATTGACCAAAAGCATGATTGTAAAGTTCAAGAATTTTGACCAAATATGAAAGTGATTGGGAAAATGCCTCAAGAAAAAATAGAGAATTATCAGCAAGAAGGATGTGTAAGAAAGATAGGCAAGCTCTTGAATACCTCAAATGTTACCTTCCTCTTCTGATTTTTGAAGTAACTTAGAAGGACTTCAATGACTAGTATAAAAAGATAAAGTGACATAGGACCACCTTGATGGAGACCTCTTAAAGGATAGAAAGACACTCTAGGATCACTGCCTAAGATGATATTGTATTTTACCTTCTGGACACATTCCATGATTCTATAAACCTAATTAGAGCAAAAACCCAATTTTAATATCACCTTTTCCAAAAAGTCCATTCCACACGATCACAAGCTTTGTTCATATCTTTCTTTATGGCCACATCCACCCTTTTGCTCCACTTTTTGTATTTGATATAATAGAAATATTCATTAGTAATCAAAAGATTATCTTGAATCTGTCTACTAGGAATAAAAGCCCGTTGAAAAAGATAGATATAAGAAAGAAGGGGTTTTCTTATTCTATTAGCCATAATCTTGGAAATAACTTTAAAATAGAAGTTACACACACTAATCAATATGAAATGATTGACTTCTTCAAGGATTTCAATCTTAGGAATAAGAACTAGATTAGTATTACTAAAAGAGGGGTGAAAAATTCCATAAGTAAAAAAATCTTGAACTACTATGCAGACTATATCTCCCATTATATTCTGCTATTTTTGATAGAAAATACTTGAAAATCCATCAGGCCTTAGTGCTTTAAGAGCAACTAAACTGAAGGTAGCATTTTTAATTTCTGTACTAGAAACTAAAGCCATTAGATTATGGTTAACTTCAGGGGATACAACCTCTGGCAGAACATCCAAGATATCTTCATTCCAATCAATATCTTTAGTTATGAAAAAGATTTTTGAAAAAAATGGTAATATCATCTAAAATAGATTTATCATCTTGCAACCAGGAGACATCTTGTCCTTTTAATCTAAGAATCTTATTCCGTTGGCACCGCTAGATAGTAATGCTATGAAAAAAATAAGTGTTTTTTTCTTCTTCTTGCAACCATTTAATTCTTGAGCATTATAACCAATAAATTTCCTTTTGAAGCCACAGTTTGTCTAATTAATATATGAGGGATTGTTTTACAAAAATGACATTAAAAGATTAAGGTGAACAATTAAGCTCTTGAAGCTGGGAGAGTATAGAGTCAATTACTTTACTCAAGTTAGAAAAATGGTCTTTACTCCATTTAACGAGAGATTTTCCACATGCTTTCAAATTTTAAGGGAGAGAGGCATAAGGAGAGGAGACATTATCATTCCAACTATTTTGAATGACCTGGTTATAAGAATCCTTAATAGTTCATTTCAATTCAAAATGAAATGGTTTAAAAGCCTTCCTTTCATTAGGATTTAAGTTTAGCAAAATAAAAGCATAATTAGAACTAACATGAGGGAGGATGAATACTTAGGATTTTGGAAACAATAGTCTCTAATTAAAATTACATAGAGCTTAATCCAATCTTTGCTTAAAATTAGCTAAGCCAACTTTATTATTAGTCCAAGTGAAAATTTCTCCTTTAGCTTCCAAGTCAATCATGCGATAATAATTCAATAACTTCTAAAAACTTTTAACTTTTAAGCCTACCTTTAGAGCACCACCTTTCTTTTTTGTGAAAGTCAAAACTTCATTAAAATCCCCTAAACATTCCTAAGGGTTATTGCAGAATTAACTTTGATCTCTCAGGAAATCCCATAAATTTTATCTTAAGCTATAAATGGATAGGGCTAAATAAAAGTTATTCTAAATTTGCACCCCATATGACTAATAGGAATCTTAGCATTAATGAAATGATTGTTGGAAGAAAGAACAACTATACTAACTTAATCATTCCACCATAAAGTAAGACGTCCGCTTTTGCCGCTAGGATTAATATAGAAGACATTCTTAAATCTGAGCTTGCTTCAAAGCTTTTCAATTTTACTCTCAAGTCTTGTTTTATTTCCATAAGAAAGGTTACCATGGGACTAAACTTATTAGTGAGCCTTTTAAAAGCTCTAACTATTAAAGCAAAGCCAAAGCCTTGATAATTGCAAGCTAAAAGACTTATAGCTCTTGTGTGGTTTTTAAAGGCCAACTTCCACCTCTTATTGCATTGGAGTACGGAATGGATATAGAGTCAACTGCCACAATGGGTGCTTCATGAAGAGCAGGTAGAAATATAGGCACAGATGAATTTTTAGGTTTTGGATGACATTTCTTGAAATAACTCCTCCCTTTACGGGAGGGATGTTGGTCCTCATTAGCAGAACTTACTTTAGCTTTCATACTAGATTGAAGAAGAATAGAGTAATTAGCTTTCCATTTAATCTGAAGTTATGTGAAGTTAGCTAAGATTTCATTTTCTTTTACTAGAGAGATTATTGTCGAAAGAGCAGCAATTTCAATAGGGAAACCCCCTAGTGATTCTTCTTTAGGAAATTCAACAATGTACAGGCTAGATTGGGAAAGTGAAATCCATTGCTTGCATTTATTGATGAAAGATGGACTAAGAGATAAGTCTAAATGCAAGTTTCAAGGGTCTAAACCATTAATTAGAATATTAATATTGGTGACTTGTATTTTTGGGCTCAGGATATCAACAATAACCTTTAGATGGCCTAAATCAATATATTCCTTTTCAATATCCAAAAAATCAATGGAAGCAGACCTAAGACTCGAATCCCATTTACTCTCTCCCAATGAAATCATACCAAGGTTTAAATTATTAGAGTTTTATCATGGATTAAGCCCGTAAGACTAATGACCTAAAATGGATATTACATTATTTACTTCCGGTCTAATGTTGCGATCTAGCTTTAGTGAACTTGGGTTGGGTAAGTTGGAACCAAAATCATGTTCCCCTCTTGTATCTTGACCCTTAATTCTTTGCATAGAAGAAAAAACTAAAAGAGTACACTGATGAGTGGAAGGACTAGGCACTTATTGGTTACTCTACGATGCGATTTACTCTCCACTGCTTGCACCAAATTTATCCTTGTTTGTTAAAAAGTACTAAAGATAGTGTGTTGTAGAAGAACGTAGTGTCCAACGGTGATCCTCATAGGAGTGAGAAATAAATCCCTTGGGTTTGTTTAAACATTTACGCTCTTCTAATTCACACGCCACCATTGTCAACCCAAGCTTAGTTAATGATTACGCTTGAAAATCTTCCAATGTCACCAAAGTATGACTTTTGCAGAGTGTAACTCATAAATTCTAGGAATATCTAGC
Source organism: Sindora glabra (assembly GCA_020226215.1). Classification (NCBI taxonomy): domain Eukaryota; kingdom Viridiplantae; phylum Streptophyta; class Magnoliopsida; order Fabales; family Fabaceae; genus Sindora; species Sindora glabra. Next base: position 25,137,427 of record CM035236.1, read on the forward strand.
TTAAGTTAGATCCAATACAAACATGGTTTTTTCCTTACTACAAAGTTTTTTATCATGACCGATAATGCTATAGTTGAAGCAAAAATCTTGAAGTTTTTTATATTTCAATATAAACTAGGATTGATTGTTATTTCCCTTTGGAATCCAAAAAAATGTAGGAAGAGGTTTAGAAATATCTACTAAGACTTTGATGCACAAAAAATCCTCAATTATGATTATTATTATTCAAGGGATCTTTTATTTCAAGGACCTGACCAATGTAAGCTCCAATGAGTATGGCATTTTTCTAGTTAATAAACTCCAAAGGAAGTTCATAAACTTGAATCCAAAATGAACTTGTAGAGAAATCCAATTCTCTAATTGCCATTTAAGGGCGCTAAGGTTGAAGACACATTAATGCACCCATGACATGCCATGGGGCATCTTGAAGAATCTTCTAGGGTAAATCTAGATTAGGAAAGTTAAAGAAAAAAACATAGGTACCTAGTTATCCGATAGTTAACCCCTGAGGATTTCCCCATCCTTTTTTTATCATAGTCATAGCTGTGAATCTATTGAAATGCTTTGTTGTTAGGATTCACCCTACAAAGGTAGCTTTGGAGAATATACTTGCTTAGGGAAAGTCTACTATAAGTGGAATAACTTTATCATCCAAAGGAGGAGGAGAAGCATACTAATGGTGTTGATGTAGAGATCATGGTAATGTCATGTGTTGGTCTTGCTAAACCAGGCTCTTTTTTAAAGGACTAAAGTAAACCAGGGAAAGGAAATGGTATCAATCTTGGAAGATAGGGGAGGTTAACGAGAAAAAAAATATGAAAGTGAAAGAAATAAGCTAAGAAGAAAGACAAGAGGTGGTAGCAATGAGGAAAAAACTAAGAAGCTGAAATAGGTCCAAAGGAAGGTTTTTTAGAAATGAGAGAGAGCTCCCATTAGGAGGAGAGGGTTCCTACAACCATTACCCATTTTAAAATGTCTAAACTTTCACTAGTCATGTTTTATATTCAAATTTCACTTGTAGATATCACTATATACAAACTTTTGAAAAAGTTGTACTTTTATGCTTGAAGTAAATCGCTAATGGCTTTTGCTTCCATGGTAGATGTTCTACCTTCCTAGCAACTAGCACTAACCAATCTATGTTCCATGCCACTCACCTCATCTCCACCTACTTCCAATAGGAAAAAAAGGAAAATCTTGACTAATGTAAAAGAAAAAAGGAGTAAATATTGTCTTGGGAAATGACTACTATGGACTATAATGAAAAAAAGTTATGTAGAATCACATCATTAAATTAATGGATATAATTTAATTAATTTCAAACCTCACTTTAAGTTGATTATATCATGACCATTAATTTAATGATGTGAATTTACACCACTAAAAAGTAGTACATAATAATCACTTTCATCCGAAAAAGAGTAAGTCATCAATTTATTAAAATAATTAAGTGTCTTGATTATTAGATAATTTGTTTTCTAATTTCAAAATAAATTATTCAAATGAAAAACATGAATCTCATAGAAAAATTAGTAATTCAAAAAACACTTAAACTTTAATTTATCACTCTGCCTCCAAAAGCCAACCAGAAGTTCCTACTAGCTTCAGTTCCTTGCATTGATATAAATCTTCTTGCCTCATGCTCTCATTTTTTGAATTGCTATGTAAATTCTTAACATCCCAAGTTCTTTTATCCTTATTTCTTAATTGATTCTGCAACTCCGAAACATACATAGGATAAACCTCTCATTCTCTTATCTTGCCAACAAACTCTACTTCTTTAACCTTAAGGAAGAAATCAAATGAAACCTTCATGCATTTATCAGTGTTCAAAGCTTTTCTTCTTTCAATCCCTTTCATTATTTCCAGACTCAAATGTCTATCATACCATATATAAACATAACTCATAACCATATCTATTGCCTTATATGGAGTTTAACACAAACTTTCATACTTTAATCTTTTACCATTACTATCTCCTTCCAAGTAGAATCTACATGACAAGCTTTCAAAGAAGTCATCTTACTCCTCTTTCTACACCTAAGGATAAACAATATAGAAAACAAAGCCCATTAACTTTGAATCTGAAGGTAGTTTAAGAGTAATCGAAATCAAATCTTGTCTTGTACTTCCATAGCTAAAGCAGTCTAGAATTTTACTTCCTAGGAAATAAACACAATCCAAATAAACACAAAAAGAAGTTGATATATGTTCATATGCTCTTTGTCATATTTGAAGATTCAAATTTTCTACCATAATAGCCTCAAGTGCATGTTCGTTAAGTTTCTTACAATTTTAAAGTACAAAATAAAATTTATGTTCTAAATCAATAGGTTGACCAATAGCATTATTCATTGAATCCAAAGTAAGATCTGTCTTTAAGGATATGCTATTAAAATGTGATTAAAAGTTATGAATGTGGAAGATTTTGTAAAACCCACATCACTGACTTTGTCTATTAGTTATTTTTTAGTTCCTTAAGTTTTTGATTTGATTGATCAATAAGTTATCTAGTTGTTGTAGATAAATTTGCATTCTATGGAGATTTTTTTTTCTTTTATGTTTACGTAAGATTGTAAGACTATAAATAGGCATTTCTTCCAATTATTAATATCAGATAATGCAGTATATTTTCCTCTATAATTTTTTTTATTTTCCTCTACTACATTAAAAGAGTCTTGCATATATCATACTCTTATCCCCCCTTATACGAACTCATTCCTAATATTTTCTAGTATCAAAGCTTAGTTCAACCAAGGAAAGGTGTGTAAAGACCATGTTAAATAACAACACGAGTGTGTGAAAGCTGTGTTTGATCACAGAAAGGGTGTGTAACCTATGGCAACTAATGACAACATAGTGAGTGTCTCTTAACCCTCCATACCTATCTTCAAAGGAGATTGTTATGAATTTTAGAGTATCAAAATAAAAATTTTGTTTAAGTCTTAGGAATTATGTCTCTCAACCCTCCATACCTATCTTCAAAGGAGATTAAGAATTATGGGACTTAGTGGAAAATGGATATGCTAATCCAGATGAGAAGAGTAGGCTAAGAGAAAATAGAAGGAGAGATTCCAAGGCACTTTTTTTTTATCTAACAAATAGTGCACAAGATTATTTTTTCAAGGATTACAGTCGCCACCACATCTAAGCAGGCATGGACTATCCTTAAAATTGAGTTTCAAGGCTTTTCCAAGGTGATTGCAATAAAACTTCAAACTTAAAGGCATGAGTTTGAAACCTTGCACATGAAAGGTAATGAATCTATGCAGGATTTTTTATCAAAGGTAATGGTAATCATAAATCAAATAAGGACATATGGAGATCAAATTACTAATTAAATTGTTATTGCAAAGATGTTAAGGAGTTTAACTCATAAGTTTGATCATGTAGTGGTCATAATTGAAGAATCAAAAGACTTATCAAGCTTTACACTTGATGAGTTAATAAGGTCCTTGCAAGCTTACAAAGGAAGGATCAATAAATTAATAGATAAAAATGAAGAGAATGCATTTCAAATGAAGGGGGAGACATCTCAAGCAAAGGAAATAGATAAAAGGATTGGTAGAGGACGAGACAGATGTGGATTTAAAAGAAAAAGTCATTGTAGAGGCAGAGGGAGAAGTTTATATTAGAGGCATTTTTCTAATGAACAAAGAGGTTATACAGGCAACATTCAGTGTTACAATTGCAAAAAGTATGGGTACGTGAAGCCAAATTACTGGGCCAAAGAAAAGTAAGAAAATTTTACAGAAGAAAGTAAATAAATGAGTAACTTTTTAATGGCTCATTACAATACTAATGATGTTGCAAGTGGCATGTCTTTTGTAAATAATGGTTACTCCAACCATATGACAGGCCACAAGACAAAGTTCAAGGAGTTGGATGAGACTCAAAAAATGAAAGTTAAACTTGGTGATAACAAAGAAATCTAGGTTCAAAGTAAGGGCACCATGATAATTAAAACTAGCCAAGGTAAGGTAAAACTCTTATATAATGTGCAATTTGTTCTTAACTTTGCTTATAATCTATTAAAAGTTAGTCAATTAATGGCTAGTGGTTTTTCAGTTCTATTTAATGATGAAGCATGTGTTATTAAAGATAAAAAGATAGGGTAGCAAATAGTTAGTGTTCAAATAACCAAGAACAAAATATTTCCGCTTGAAGCATCAAACATGGAAATTTTAGTCTAGTTGTTAATGGATAAGATAGCTTTAAGTTGTGGCATTTGTAGTATAGACACCTTAACATTAAAAGGCTAAGGTTGCTAAGTCAAAAGGAGATGGTTCAAGGACTACTAAAGATTGATCAACTGGATTTATATAAAGGATGCATATATAGAAAGCAAATTAGAAAGTCTTTCTTTATTTAGAAAGCTTGAAGGGTATCTACTTGTCTTGAATTAGTTCACGTAGATTTGTGTGGCCTGTGCACACTGAATCATTAAGGGGAAGTTGTTATTTCTTACTTCTCATTGATGATTTCAATTGCATGAGTTAGGTTTACTTTCTCAAGTTTAAGTCACACATTTTTAATTGCTTCAAAAAATTTAAGGCCTTAGTTGAGAAACAAAATGGCTATTACATTAAGACCTTAAGGATTGACAAAGATGGAGAATTTTTGTCTAATGAATTTAGTAATTTTTATGAAGAACATCGCATTCATAGAGAGCTTATAACACCTTACACACCTATGAAAAATGGTGTGGCAAGAAGGAAGAACGACACAACTGTTGAAATGGCAAGAAGCTTGTTGAAAAGGAAAGACCTTCCTAATAAATTCTGAGCAGAAATAATAGTAACTGTATAGCTTATGCTTTCATCACTTTTTAAAATCTTCAAAAGTTAGAATGAGAAGTCTAAAAAATGCATTTTCATTGATTATTACATTGAATCCAAAGCATGTAAATTGTATAACCCTTCTAGTAACAAGGTGATTGTTAGTAGGAATGTTATATTTAATGAAGATGCTAGTTGGAATTGGAGTAGCAATGAAGAATAACAAGTTAAGGTCCTAATGAAGCAGTAGCAGACCCAACACCAATAAACCTAATTCCTACAATGTTTAGCAAAAGCATTCCAATAAGCTCACCAATCATAAAACCAAGAAGTAGTAGCTTATCTTCTGTGAATAAGTCATTAGATGAATCACCTCTAAGGAAGTTCAGGTCCTTAATAGGAATTTATGAATCTTGTGCCTTTACTGTTATGGTTGCAAAACCAATAACATACAAAGAAGTTGTAGAAGTTAAAGAATGGTAGAATGCAATAAAGGAAGAAATCTTGGCAATTCAGAGGAACGAAACATGAGAACTAACAAACTTACTAGAAGGCAAGAACACAATTGGCCTGAAATGGATCTTTAAAACAAAATATAATGCTAATAATAGTATTCAAAAGCATAAGGCTTGTCTGGTTGCAAAAGGGTATTCACAGCTTCAAGGAGTTAATTTTGAAGAGACATTTTCCCCAGTTGCAAGGTTTAAGACTATGAGAACAGTCCTTGCATTGGCTGCACAATTAAAGTGGCCAATTTATTAATTTGATGTGAAGTTTATGTTTTTAAATAAGGAATTGGAAAAGGAGGTTTATGTTGAACAATCTAAAGGATTTATAGTCCAAGGTAGTGAAGATAAAGTTTAAAGGTTGAAAAAAGCCTTATATGGATTAAGGCAAGCTCCTCAAGCTTGGTACAGTAAGATTGATCATTACTTTTAATAGAATTATTTTGAAAGAAGTACTTGAAATTATTGGAATGAATGGATTGAGAAAATTATCTCAGCCTTGGTTCTTTATATAATAATATTACAATCAATACATTTTAATACTAGAGAATAAAATCCCTAGAATTATGCCTAAACATTTCCTCATTTATTTTGATTACTAAATAATTACAGCATAGTCAACTAATACATATCAATCATATTTATTACTATTTAACACTTCCCCTTAAGCTGGAGCATATATATTATATGCACTAAGCTTGTCACATATGTAGCTTATTCTTGGGCCTCTTATGGACTTTGTGAGCATATCAGCCAATTGGTTATTGGAGTTCACAAAAACTATGATAATTTCATTTGCAACAACTTTCTTTCTTATGAAGTGGTAATTAATTTCAATATGTTTGGTTCTTTCATGAAAAATAGGATTAGAAGCAATATGCAATGCTGCTTGATTGTCACATACAAGCTCTATAGGACTAGGTGTATAAAGTTTTAACTCCTGTAACAATTATTTTAACCATATGAGTTCACAAGTAGCTAATGTCATAGCTTGATACTCTGCTTCTACACTTGATACTACACTTTTCTTCTTGTTTTCCCAAGAAATAAAATTTCCTCCAAAAAGAACACAATAGCTTAAAGTAGAGCGACGATCATCTAGAGAACCTAGCCAATCAGCATCTGAGTAACCAATAATTCGTGTGTGCCCTTTATTCTCATACAACAAACCTTTGCCTAGATTTCCTTTTACGTAGCGAAGAATTCAAACAAATACATCCCAATGAATATCACATGGTGAGTTAAGAAATTGACTCACCACACTCACTACAAATGAAATATTGGTTGAGTGATTGTGAGGTAGTTCAATTTTCCAACAAGACTGCGACATCTTCCCGGATCAAAGAGGAGTTTATCTTGATTGGGTAATAATCTAATATTTGGATCCATAGAAGTGTCTATAGGTTTAGAGTTTATCAATCATGTCTCATCTAAAACATCAAGAGCATATTTACGTTGAGAAATAGAAATGCCACAACAAGATTGAGCCACTTCAATACCAAGAAAATACCGAAGTTTTCCTAAGTCTTTTGTTTGAAAATGATGGAAAATATGTTACTTGAGTTTATCTATACCAATCTGATCACTTCCTATAATAACTATATCATTAACATAAACTATAAGATATATAGATTGAGAGGTAGATGAATGGTGATAAAAAAATAGAATAATCTGCTTCACTTTAACACATGCTAAAATCTTGAATAACTTTAATAAACCTCCCAAACTAAGCTCGAGGGGACTGTATAATACCTTATAAAGATTTCTTCAAATGACAAACAAGACCAGGCTCCCCCTGAGCAACAAACCCTAGAAATTGCTCCATATAAACTTTTTCTTCGAGGTTTCCATGTAAAAATGCATTTTTGATATCCAATTGATGTAGAGACCAATGATTAATGGCTACAAGAGATAAAAATAAGCGAACAAATGTAATTTTCGCAATAGGAGAAAATGTATCACCATAGTCTAAGCCAAAAATTTGAGTATATCCTTTAATAACTAATCTAGCTTTCAATCGGTCTATTTTTCCATCCGGGCCAACCTTGGCAGTATACACCCAATGACATCCAATAGAATATTTGCATGATGGTAAAGGAATCAGATCCCATATGCCACTAACTTCTAATGCTACCATCTCATCAAGCATCGCTTAGCACCATCCTGGGTGAAAGAGAGCTTCTTGTATAGTTTTAGGAATAGAAACCGAGGACAAGGCAAAAACAAAGGCAAAATAGAAGGCAGATAAACAATGATAACTCAAAAAATTATAAATAGGATAAGGGTTATGAATGGAACAAGTACCTTTACAAAGGACAATAGGAAGATCGTCAGGTGGATATGAGGTAGGAGATTCCACAAAACTAGATAGTGAGTCAATAGGTGGGTTATCATCATCAATTTGGATGAGGACGTCATTGATAAGTGATAAGAGGCCGATCTTGTGGTGAATTTGAAAGGATTGAATTAAGGACTGATAGTGGTAAAACCTCAGATATGGAAATAGATTCTCCAGAAAAAAAAGAAAAAAGAAGTTTCAAAAAAAGTAAGATCAACGAATATAAAATATTTCTTTAAATTTGGAGAATAACACATGTACCCTTTTGTAGTCTTGAGTAGCCCACAAAAATATATTTTATCAAACGAGCTAATAATTTATATTTTCCTAGAGTAAGATCATGAACAAAATAAGTGGACCGAAAAATACGAGGAGAAAGCTTATACAAATATTCATTAGGGTACACTAAAGAATAAGGAATTATATTTTCTAAAATAGATGAAGGCATGCGATTAATTAAATAACAAGCTATTAAGATAGCATCACCCTAAAAATGAAATGGAATATTAGCATGTAATAATAGAGTTCATGCAGTTTCAACTAAGTGACGATTTTTTCTTTCAGTAACTCCATTTTGTTATGGGGTGTGAGGACATGTTGATTGATGAATAATGCCTTGTGATAACATAAAAGAAGTAAAAGATGCAGAAAAATATTCATAAGCATTATCACTACGAAGTATTTGTATAGGTATTCCATATTAGGTACGAATCTCAAAAACAAAGGATTTAAAAATTAAAAATAATTCAAAACAATCTTTCATCAAATATAACCAAGTACATCGAGAATAATTGTCAATAAAGATTACAAAATAACAAAAACCTAAAGTAGTACTAACACAACCAGGACTCCATACATCAGAATGAATTAAAGAAAACAAAGACTTAGCTTGACTAGTAATTTTAATAGAGAAAGAACTACAGACATTTTTATCGAATTGGCATGACTTACAATCTAAAAACTTCAATTTTGAAAGACTTAGAACCATTTTCTATAATTTTGAAAGACTCGGATGACCCAAATAACAGTGAATTAATTCTGGAGAATCTGCAATAATACAAGTAATTGATGATGTTGGTTGAAAGTAGTATAGGCCTCTTAACTCACATTTGGTCCTAATCGTCTTCCCCATACCCCAATCCTGTATCAAAAAGGAATCAGAAAAGAATGTTACAAAACAATTAAGAGTTCGGGTAAGTTAACTGATAGAAATTAAGTTGAAGAGAGAATTGGGAATGCAAAGAACAGATTGTAAATTTAGTGAAAAGAGAAGTTTAGCTTGACCAATACCATGAGCGGATGTTTTAGAACCATTAACTAATATAATTGAAGGAAGCGATTTAGCAGTGCAATCAAGATGGGTAAAAGGAAATTAATTACCAGATATGTGATTAGAAGCTCTTGAATCAAGAATCCAATGATTATGAGATGCAGAATGAGATAAGCAAGTAATAGAATTACCCGTGTCTACAAGGGATGCATAATGCGTCTGTTCTTATTTGGATGCCTTGTATTGAAGAAATTGTTCTTTCAAGAATTCTTGATATTCTGGATCAGAAAAGAGAGAAGATTGATCAATTGATTCAAAACCAGATTGAACTACATTGGTAGAACCAGATTGAACCACATTGGCGAATCAAGAAGGTCGACCATGTAAAGCAAAGCATCTATTTCGAGTATGTCCTAACTTATGATAATAAGTGCATTGAGGTCGATTGCCCTGACCACTACCATTACGTCCTCCTCTATTGTTGCATCCACCACCTCATTCCTTTCAATGATCACGAGCATGTGTCACCAATATTATTAGGAATGGTCGAAGTGGTCAAAGTAGGCAATTGTAACAAACGGTTGATTAACACTTATGTTGTGGGAACCTCTACATTGCCCAATGTCTGTTAACGGAAGGTGTCAAAGTCAAAGTTTAAACTAGCAAGAATAAAAATCATAAGAAACTTATCTTTTTATTTCTCTTACTCTTTAATATCAATAATGACAGGAAAAAGTTTCTTGTATTGTGCTATTGTTGTTTTGGCAATGGTAATATGAGAAAATAAATTTAACTCTTATTTTAAATCCTTCAATCTGCTCACAATTTCATACAATTGTTAAATATCATTGGAGTAGAGATTCTTGACTTGCTCCCAAAAAGTGTAACAAGTATCATATGGTTGAAAAATAGGCAGCAAGTTAGGATCAACATATTACCACAGTATCGCACATAATTGTGCATCAATCATACTTCATTTACACTGTTTATCAGCTGGAACATCTTCAATTTTTGTAGTCAAGTATTTAGAATATCCTTACCCTTTAAACCATAATAAAATAGAAGCACTCCATAAGGAATAGTTAGAGCTATTCAATTTTGCAGAAGTAATTGTTGGAGTACTAAAGAATGCAGAGGAAAAGATACTACCAGAATTATTCAATTTAGAAGTAGACATGATAGAGGGTAAAAGAGAAAAAAAAGCCACTGATTAACAAGGGTAGAAAGAGAGGTAAGAAAAAGGTGCTGTTTGGTTTGGTGTTGTTTTGTTCTGCTGATTAAGAAAGGTAGAAGGGGAGGTAGAGAAAGAGTGTTGCCTAGTCTTGTTCTATTATGATCCTTCATTATTTTTTTTAACAATTGATACTTGACAAAGAAAGAGGAATATGGTGATTGGGTTGGTAAAAGAAGAACACGGATGGAGTTAGGAAGAGGCGGCGATTAGCTTATGGGGGCGCGTGTAATGCACACGCGTCTAGGACAGTGGCGTGTGTAAGCCACACACGTCTTGAAGTGGGGCGTTAATGACACGGGCTAGCTATAGTGGCCGAAAATTCACTAACAACATTGATTCTGCTAATGGTTTTGAAAAAATTGAAGTGTTACTCCGTGAATCGAAGTAATCAGATATGGGCACTGTGGTGATTTTGTTTGCATTAGAAAATGTTTCTGTGCAAGAAAAATTTTGGTGGTCTTGAGGATGGGTCTGTGTTAAAAAGGAGGGAAAAATATTCTGTTGGTTTGAAAGTACTAGGAATATGTTTATAACCAGTGACTCAATATAGGAGAAAAAGAATTAGAATGCAAAAATAGAGTCCCTCAATGTGAGGGCTCTAATACCAACTTGAAATTGTTAGAATGAATGGCTTGAGAAAATTATCTCAACCTTAGTTCTTTATATAGTAAAATTACAATTAATACATTTTAATGTTAGAGAATAAAATTCCTAGAATTATGCCTAAATATTTTCTCATTTATTCTGATTATTAAGTAATTACAGCATAATCAACTAATACATATCAATCACATTTATTACTATGTAACAGAAGTGAATGTAAGCCACTATTGTATTTGAAGAGGCAAGGTAATTCTAACCTATTGCTAGTTTGTCTTTATGTTAATGACATAATTTATATGAGTTCATCTCATTCATTAATTGATGAATTCAAGAAGGGCATGATGAATACATTTGAGATGACTGGCTTAAGTTTATTGTATTATTTCCTTGGTTCAAAAGATAAACAAGGAGAAGATGAAGTGTTTGTTTCACAAGGGAAATATGTAGAAAACCTACTTAAACATTTCAATATGTTAAATTGCAAAAAGGTAATTACTCCCATGGATTTGAATGAGAAATTGCAACTAGAAGATGGCACTGAGAAGGCAGATGGAAGCAGGTTTCAAAGTCTGGTGGTGGGCTAATTTATTTAGCTCGCACTAGACCTAACATTACATTCTCAATTAGTGTTATTTGAAAATTTATGAATAATGCCTTAAAGCAACATTATGGAGCTACAAAAAGAATTTTGTGTTATGTTGCTAGAACTCTGATTTCAAGATTTATGAATAATCCCTTAAAGCAATATTATGGAGCTACAAAAAGAATTCTACGTTATGTTGCTGGAACTCTGGATTATGGCATTTGGTTTTCTCATGTCACTAATTTCAGTGATTAGGCAAGCTCATTGGATAATAGGCAAAACACCTTAGGCAATGTTTTTAGTTTCAGTTCAAGGAATCACAGCACTGTTCACCATAGAAGTAGAATATGTGGTTGTTGCATTTACTACTTGTCAAGCTATTTGGTTGAGGAGATTGCTAGTTGATACGAGGGAAGAACAAATAAAAGCTACACAATATTTTTGTGATAATAGATCAACCATTGCAATAGCCAAAAATCCCACTCAGCATAGGAGAACTAAGCATATCAATATCCAATTCATTTCATAAGAGAATTGGTAGTTGATGATTTAATCACCTTAAAGCAATCCAGCTGTAAAGAACAAGTGGTTGATATATTCACAAAATCACTTTCTAATCAGAAGCATATTTATCTCATATCACAATTAGGAGTATGCGACTTTGAATCAAAGGGGAGCATTGAGATGTGATTAGATGTTGGGAGCATTGAGATGTGATTAAAAGTTCCCAACATCGAAGACTTTGTAAAACCCATCTTGTTGACTTGGTCTATTAATTGTTTTTTAGTTCCTTAAGTTTTTAATTTGTTTGATCAATAAGTTATTTGGTTGTTGCAAATAAATTTATATTTTGTTGAGAATTTTTTTTTTTTATGTTCACATTAGATTGTAAGCCTATAAATAGGCATCTCTTCCGATTGTTAATATCAAATAACGCAATATATTTTCTTTTGCAATTTATTTTTCTCTACTATGTTAAAAGAGACTTATATATATCAAACGAGCCTTGCTACAGCACTTCGAAGGATTTCAAACCCGGGGTGACATGGCACAATATAAGCCATCAGATGAGATTTGGATAAGATTTTGTAATCTCATCCAACGGCCTAAAATGTGCCATGTCACCCCAGGTTTGAGTTTAGAACCCCCCGGGGTACCGTAGAATTTTCCATATCAAACTCTTATCCCCCCCCCCTTATATAGACTTAGGGACCATAAAAAAGAGGGTGTCCTCTACCAAATTAAAACTGCTAACATTTGTTAAGTAGAAGCTAAGTTTATAATTAAATCAATAGAAAAGAAGCAACATAGTTTAATAAGTCATTGCAATTGGTCTAATCCTCGCTGATTTACCAAATGCATCAGTTTGACAACATGAATACAATATCCAAAACAGAAAAAGTTGCAACAGAAAGTCATCAAAGAATTAACAGAGAGACTATGTAATTAGAGGGATATGCTGAACCCTCCAAAAATCTTCCCCATCTATCATTTCTATCTTCTGAAAGAAACTTGAAGACATACCCCACAACTGCAAACATGTTAAATTCTTTAGATGCTCAATGCCAAATGGCACTGACTCTAATTCCCAACATGCTGTGATGTCCAGCTCCCTTAAGCTCAGGCATAGCTCCTTTTTCCACTTTCATGACTTTCAATTTTTTCAGCAGATGTATCCCGAGCTTCTTCAGCTTCGGATATGCATTAGCACTGCACTGTAGTTCCTCTCCATCATAAGCCCGCCTCAGTTCTAGCACAACCAAGCTAGGAAGTGCCTGCAATGCTTGTAGTGGATCTTCCTTTAGTTCACAATTTTGCAGGAAGAGCTTTGCTAGATATTGAAGTGAACCAATCCACTTTGATAAAGAAGGTAGACCACATTTGAGATATAGATGCTGAAGGAACTCCGGAAGACATGTCATGGTTAAGCTGCAAAGCTTCACTGGGATTTATGGAGACCATGTACAGTGAAGTAAGACGTTTCAGCCTTTCAAGAGCGTAGCTAAGATCATTCACATGTTCATCTCTAAGTTTCAAAATTCCTAACCTTTTAAGTTGTGTCAACTTTCCGAGCTCTCTCACCAATGCTCCATTAGTATCTGCTTCAATACTATTCAATTTCTGTAAAGTAGTTAGCTTGCCAATTGTTGTTGGAACTGTTGTTCCAAGCGTGTCTGCAAAGAATACAGAAGACTTAAAAGCGTAGTGGTAGCAGCTAAGCTGTTGAAGACGCTCTAACTCAACGATCCCATAAGGCAGAGATGACACGAGACTAAATTTCAAATCAAGTACTTCTAAGTTCTTGAGCTTCCTGATGGAGTCCGGAATCTCCTTAATTCTTGTGTTTCTTAGACTCAAATATCTCAATAGAACCAGATTGACCAAACTTGGAGGGAATTGAACCAGTGGGACATTTTCTAGCCTTAAGACTCTTAACAATCTAAATCTTTGACATGAAGAGAAGGAACTTGAGGGTGAAGAACCAATTGATGTGAATGCCAAAACAGACCGAAGTTTTGTAACCCTTTTGTCTGTTGGTAACTTGTCAAAATTGTCATGGATGGTAATTCTGCGTACATTCTCATTTCTTGACACGTCGCTGCTGTGGTTAAAGCCCACTATGAGCGATTCTTCCCTAGATTTTACTTGCAAAATTTCTCGCAGAAGATCATGCAGCCGACAAGTCTTGACCCTATGAAAGTAATTCATTTTCAAGACTTGAATCAAGCTCCTATTGACCAATTCATTTAGGTAACTTTCTGCAACCTCATCCATGGTGAACCCTTGCTTCTCTTCCACAAGCCTTTCAGCAGTCCAAAGTCTGATAAGGCTCATTCTTTTGATTTCATAGTCCTCCGGGAAAGCACTCATGTATAAGTAACAAGATTTAAGGTGGTGTGGTAGATCCCTATAACTCAGTAAAAGTATTCTCTCAAGGTTATTTAACTTGCCATCATTTCTGATTTCCGCACCAAGGCTATCAAGGACGCTCTTCCACTCCAAGGCAACCTTGTTCTTCTTCGATAGCAAGCCTCCTATTGCAACAATTCCAAGGGGAAGCCCTCCACACTTCTTCAAGATGCTACGGGAAAAGACCTCTAATTCCTTGGGACAAACTCCCCCCCGTTCCCCTTGAAAAGCTTTCATGCAGAAGAGGGACCAAGCCTCTTTCTCCTGTAAAGGCTCGAGTTGGTACACATGACCTGGTATTTCAAAAGATGCAGCAACCTCAACCAGCCGAGTGGTGAACATAATTCGGCTACCACAATTTGAATCAGGAAGTGCAAATCTGGCTGCTTCCCATGGATTTATGCTCCATATATCATCAAAAACAATGATATACCTTTTTTGTTGCAGATATTTCCTTAATGCATCAATCAATTGGGATTCCCTCATTTGTTCTATTTCCTTGTAAGCCGGATCTTTTGTTTGCCCTACAAACCCTCTGAGCATAGCCCGCAACAGTTCCACCAAAGTGAAGGATTTGGAGACTGTGACCCAGGAATGACAATCATACCATTTTCTAACAACTTGACTGTCATAGACTTTCTTCACAAGAGTTGTTTTCCCCAAACCACCCATCCCCACAACTGAGACCGAGGTAAGCTGTTTCTTGCCCTCTACCAGCCACTCAAGTAGCGTGCTTCTAGGATTTTCAATTCCCACAACATCCGATTCGTTAATGTAAAGTGAAGCTAGCCGGGGATCCCACCATTCTTCCATGGTAGATAAGGAACTGCTTGTCTCACCTAGCTTATTGATAGAAAAAGCCTCTCTTCTTGTTGAGATGGCTTTAATCCTTAGCTTAATTGTACCAATCTGAACAGCCAGCTTGTGTTGTGCCTTCAGCTGCCTGATGTATAAGGCAATTTCCAAGAAAATGTGCAAGACCTTGACCGCCGGGAAGTGACAACCTTAACGAGAATTCTTCAACAACATCTTCAGCATCATAAGCCACATCCCGCACTTGTTTAACCCACGTTTTGATTCCCTGATTACATTCACATTGGTTCTCAGCATCATGGAGGAAAGACCTCATGCTGTCCAGATCATCACATAACTCGTCAACTAACTGACGAACGCCACCAAGCAGCCGGATTTCTTCCGCTAGCAGAGAAGCCATTATTCACTCAACTGGAAAGCCCAAATTTCTTCTCTCGTTATTTTCTATCACCTCTCTTCAACCATTTGCTGTTGGATTGGCAAAGAACACAAGAAATGTCAAAGTCAACGAATTTCCTCGAGCTAGAATACCAGGGGATGGAGGAAATTACTCTGGCATTTCCACAAACAAGTAATATGCCTTGAAAGTCAAATACAAAAGGGAAATTTCTTAGTAGTTATAGAAGGCAGATATCGACTGAGACCTCACCTAAGAAATCCAGAACACTTTTGGGTACCGAGATCCTGCAGTCCTCAGGTACCAAAACAAATATAGTTACGGACGAACACTTGCATTATCGCTGGCCAGTCATGGGAACTAAAGCATCAGAAACAAAGGGTAAAAATGCCGGGTTATCTCTTCTTGCCCACATATTATAAGTTCAATGACCTAATGGTCAACTTGAAAGTTGAAATGTAGTCAGGGGTTTAGGTTTTCATAGTAGCTCACGCTATGATGCAGTGTTTTATTTATTAAAAACTAAAATAGCCTAGCTTAACTTTAAGCACAAGGAGATGTACTAATACATGTTTACAATATACATAAACAAAGGTGCCAATCGAATTATAACCTACAGGTCGATCCGCATGTATTGCGAAATTCTACAAGTTTAAACTTTTAAAATTGGATTCTTTTTTAGATTTGCATAATTTTAGATTTGCATAATACAAGTCAATTTGTTGCAAACTTAATCTATCATGGGTTGACTTTGTATTTGCAAAGTCCACAAATTTATAATGAAAACTCACAGGTTAATTCAATTTATTATAAATTTTGATAGGTTTGAACTTCCTAAAATTAAATCTATTATGAATATAGATAATACCGACTAGTTTATCATAAACTTGTCTCATGATAAACTAATTCATATTTGTATGAACTAGTTTATCTCACAAGCCTATACATAGATAACTATCTAATAAGAAAAAGATCATTAATAAAATTTGTTTAAGTTTAACACAATTCAATTTTATCTATTAAGTTAACTTTATCAATAAGAGAAAATTACTATTTACTCATGTGTGATTTCACTTTTTTTCATTTAATTTATATGTAATTTTAGGTATTACAATTTACCAACTTATATTTTGAATTATTAATACTTCATCCACTTAAACTATTTTCCATCCAAAATTTAATAGAAAACTCACATGCATTGTATATAATTTTTCCTTCTTTAAATTTAACTCAATTTGATATTTATTCAAAACTAAATTACCTAAAAAAATCCTAATTCTATTAGAGATTTATATTTACAATTTAGTTCATGATTATTGAATAAAGTTTTTTTTAATGTAAATTAATTTTAGATAGATATCAAATTAAGTTAAAATTTAGAGAAACAAAGATCACATGTAATGCACTTGAGTTTTATGATAAATTTTGGATAGTAAATATTTTAGATGGATAAAATGTTGACAATTGAAAGTACATGTGATAAATTGCAATTCTTAAAACTACATGTAAATTAAGTGAAAAAGGACAAAATCATGGATGGATAAAGTGTAGTTTTTCCTATAAATAAAGATTATCAGTAAAATTTAATCTTAGCCTTTTTAATAACATAGTTTAATCCTTTTTTTTTTGTATTTGAAACTTTTGATATCCAATAGCTATATTGGATCTTGATTAATCTGAAGTCAAGCTAGGTTTAACTCCAATGCGAGAGGAAAGTTCTCTCAATACTTGTTTTTTCCATTTACAAAGTTTAAATCTAAAACTTTATTTAAAAAAGCACCAAACTCCAACCACTCAAATTACTAGGCATTGGTAATGTAGTTCAATCTTACTAATTCTATCAATATGCTTAATTATCTTAAGTTTTTGTTAATATAATTTAGGTTCAATTATAATTTGGAAAAAATAAAAAATATCTCTTTAACTTTAAGATAATTGGATTTTGTTCGCTTTTACTTTGAAAATTTGAAAATCACTTCTTAAATTTTACAAAAATTTGAAATTAACACCCATATCAACTTAATTAATAATTTTGTCAAACTACATATTTTTTATGAACTTTTTAAACAAAAATCACAATATTATGATAATGAGTGTAATAAAAATAAGTTTCAAATTAGTTTTATTGGTGACAATATTTTGGATTTATGAGAAACAGATATGATATTATCATGTAATTATTTCATAAATGCTATTATTAATCTTTTTCTATTTTTAAATCATAAAAGTTGATTCAAGTTCAAGTTAATAATGAATTTGGTCAAGCTGCTATCCTAATATATTTTAGAAAGCTAACTCAATCATGTATCAACTATAAATATAAAGAAGTTGACTTAGTTATGTGTCAACAGTGAACTTAGTCAAGTTGTCATCTTAATACAACTAGGAAAAGTTAACTTAACCATGAGTTAGTTATGAATTTAAGCAAACTAATTTAGCTATAAGTCAACAATGAAAATGGTCAAGCAATTGTCTCAATTTATCTAAAGAATAAAGGTTAATTCAAAAGGGCTTCCATCCATTATGAATTGAGGCCTTAGCTAGCTATTCAACACATTTCTCCCTATTAAAGTCTTGTATCTTTCTCATACTTTCTTTCTAGAATTTGTGAAAATATTCTATAAGTTAGGTTAAAATTTTTACAAGACTTGAGATGATCATTTATATTTAATGTTTTATTATTTTATCATTGATTTTTTTTCAAGATTTGTAATGTTTATAAATTAGTCTATGTTTAAAACTCTTTGTTATCTTCAATTTTTTTTATAATCTAGAGATTATATTTTTCAATTTCATGTAAATTCACTCATGCTTTTTTTATGTAATATTGTTTAAATATAATTATCACTAGTAGAATGGTTTTATATGTTAATCTTTTATTATAGTATTGTCAATTTGCTATATTGTCAATTTTGGATAACATAGAAGATAAGTCTTATATGTTTTAAACTTAGGAAGAATTTGTTCATAAATCTAATATAGTCAAAGTTTCTAACGGACTTCAAATACATATCTTCTAATTGCTTGTTTGGGATATGGGATATGAAACAATAATTGAAATTTAATTGAATTAAAGTAGGAAATGAATATATGAAACATAATAGTAACTCTCAATGACTTATTCTATCATTATTAAAATTTTTATAATATTTAAAATTTATGCAAATCAACTTTTTCAATAAATCACATTACTAAATTTTAATAGTTTTTTTTCTTTACAAACTTGGTTTGTTAATAAATCACATTACTAAATTTTAATACTGTTTCTTTTCTTCATTGACTTGGTTTGTTAAGCTCTTTCTCATGCACTCAACACCTTAATCTATATTATAATAACTAAGATATGGTATGTTAATTTTTTTCATCATTTTTTAACATATCATTTTTAACTCATTTTTTATTATTTAATTAAAATTATGTATATCTAATTTAAAAATCTTTATTAATTATATAACATTGAAATTATTTATGAAAAGATAATAAGATGAACTATCATATTATAATATTATAATTCTTGTTTAAAAAAATTATGCAGTTTGAAAAAATGTAAAATTAATTTAATAGTGGGTATTAATTTTAAATTTTGTTTAATTTAAGAGAGTTATTTTTAAGTTTTCAAAACTGAAAAAAGTAAAACCCAACACTCCAAAGTTGTTATTTTGCATTTTTCCCTTATAATTTCCGGTCTATATATTATATTTTAAAGTAATCGCAAACTTAGGCCTTATGTTGTTAATTATTGCTATTAAGTCTCAATTTTGTAGATCATGGCAGCCAAGTCACCTCATAAATATGTGTCAAGAATTCAGAGTGAGGTCGTTGTCACAAGGTTGATGACATGAATCTAAAAATAAATAAATTTTTATTTCTCTAAAATTGATTTAAAAAAAACTAATAGAAAAAATGGAGAGAATCCGAAACCGATGTTATAATTTGTGTTACGTTATACTTTGATATGCAAAAGCCAACATGCTTTTCTGGTAACAACTGATGTATCATGTCATATAATCTTATGCTATGTGAATTAATGAGATCAAATTTGCTATAACTTGAAAATTGGAACACTTAACTGTAACACAATTCTAAAATTTTAACTTCAAAATATATAAAAAATTAAAAGTACAATTAAATTAAACATGCACCGAGAAAACTATAAATATGATGATAAAACACACGTGCGCACGTGCAATACGCACGTGTATATATGCCCGCACGCGTCTGTAACTTTTGAAATAAAATATTGTAATCAAAATTTTCAAAACCAGTATAAACAAAATCAACAACAAAATTAGAACATTCAGTTTATTTAGCCAGAAAGAGCAGACAAGCAACAACAGGGCCAATGTTCGGCATATCAAATACAAAATGGTGGTAAACACCAAATTATTTAATATAATAATCCATGCACTAGTTATAGCCCTTCAACAGCAGCAGCAGCATCTTAAACTCTCTATGCATTAAGAGTATAAGCATCAACCTCCTTGAAGTTCTTGACAGCAAAATCCTTGATGACATGTGGATCAGGAACCTCATGGCTGGCCTTCTCAAAATCACAGGACCATTTCACAAGTGCCCCATCTCCTTTGGGTTCTACAACCATGTGCCCTTGAAACTTCTTGAAGTACTTGATAAGGTCTCCACCTATTACACTGTATGTTATTGCCTTCTTGGCATCATCTATTGCATCTATCTTCTCTTTTGATACCTTCACAATTGGAGATCCTGCAACGTATACGCACCATTTGGGGAGCACTTAATAAAGCTATTCTTGGAATCAATGTGTTTGGTATGGCGTTGAAGCTTCTTCAACTAAAATACCTAGATTAATACATGACAACCCCAATCTAAAAAATTGTGATTTTTTTTTATACTTCTTAATAGATAAAATTATCAATTTCAACCTGAAATTGTAAAACACTAATAAAATGGTCTTTCAATTATATTAAATAACTATTTTCATTTTAAAATAATTATCCATACAAATAATTTTATTCCTCCATATAAATATTCAAAGATAAAATTGTCCATATAAATTTATATAGAAATGTAAAATTATTTACACAAACTATTATTAAAAGATAAAATTAACTGTTTAATATAATTTAAGAATCATTTTATCAATACCTTATAATTTCAAATATAAAATTGGTAATTTTATTCTTCTTGATATGTTCATGTTTGTATTTAGTTTAAACGGTTCTTGTTAAGTAAAATTTCTAGCGCTACTATCATACTAAATTAAAATATGATATATACTAAAAGTGAGATCCGAATATTATATATCCATTGGATTAAACTTTATGCATTTGTTCCATCATTTTGTATTCAATTATTAAGTCTAAATTTGCATTTGAATACTATTTTCAATGTATATAATATTGTTGTATAGTGAAGTAGTTAATAATTGAAAGAAAAAGGGAGAAAAAACGGTGTATATTTTTGGTCCGAGAGAACTGATATTTTATTCATTCTAAGGTACATTTATAGTGATACAAAAACTGTTAGGACAACTGTAGAACCAAAAATACAACAGCTTTAAATTAACTAATCTAATCTACGGTGGTCGTCAAATTGAGATTAACACAAACTCTTGCCTAGGAAGCAAAGTTAAATAAATGCCTGTAATATTTCTTTTTGTTACTTTATAGCAGTTTTAGACAACTAAAGAATCACTAGCTGTTGCTTTTTATTTTATTTTTTTAACAAATAAAATTTCTATCTCCTAGATTTTAACTCCCCACTCGCTAAAAGCCAACCAAAGGCATAGTATAATATATTATGTAAGAAAAAGATATATACTTGCCTTCCAACATATGAAATGAGAAATATGCATCTTGAAATAAAGGAAAGAGAAATGCCTCTGCAGCCATTTGGACAAAACTCAAGTGAAAAGAAAGATGCAAAGTAGTTTATTTTATCGAAAATATTTTTTTTTAAGAAACATAATTATAAAATATCAATATAATAGAAAATAATTTATATATTTAATATTAGATGTAAAGAGTTTTGTAAAAAATCACTTTCTTTTTTCTAAGAAAGAGTTATTTCTTTTTACTATTATAATTCTAAGTATTACTTTTTTAATTATAAAGTGTAGAGATATATGATACTCTTTTATTTATATATAAAGAAATAAAATTTTCTTATAAAAAAAATCTTTCAAAAAATAAATGAATTATATATGTAGAATATTCCTCCCATAATACAGAATAGGAAAATGCATACCTTCACCATACAAAATTTCACGGACAGAGCCAACAGTCTTGCCATCACCCTCAAGGATCTGAATGCTCTTGTAGTCGTTTGGGAATGCCTTTGGAAAAACAGTTGCAGAGTCTTTGATTGTTCCATAGAACTTGTCTGCATTTGACTTCACCTCAACTTCTACCTCAAGCTTCCCAGCAGCAGCCATTCTCTTCACTCAAAAAGCAACTCAAAATCTGAAATATATTTGATTAAAATATGCCATATTAGATTGAAAAAAAATGAATTTATAGAGATCAAAGTTTGAATTCGGACAAGAGCCATAAATTCATTAGGAAAGAACTCAACTACCCCTTTATTGTGCAGCAGATATAATTTCACGGGCTTGCAACCATTTCACCTGCCTCCGACGCAATCCGGGGCCCAATCAGTAATGCTTTGGACAAACAGTGATCAGAGTAGTGTTGAATTTAAGGCTGTTTCAGAGAAAGTGGGCCAATGTTGCAACTACGAGCTTCCTCAAATAAGGATAGAGGGAACCAGGTGCCGTCCTCTCGGTATGCTTAGTAATTGATTAGCACAAGAGAGGGGATTAGAATATCCTCTCTACCATTCCCCTCTTTTCATTTAGGCACTTTCAATCAATAATGATGGATATCTTAAGGGAATGATCCTTAAAGATTGATTCATGTCTAGTTTATGCTTGTATAATTACGGGGCCAACTTCCTGAATAAAAAACGGATTTAGATCATCTCTATTTCTTTTTGTTAATTTTCTATTAGTTTTAAAAAGATTAATTGATAAAGATACTGTTTTTATTCTGAGTTTTATTAATCTTTTTTTACTTAACTCATAATTTCAAACAAAAAAAATTATATTTATTTCTTTCCGAAATTTATTCAGTTGGATCCAAATCCATTATAAACACAAAAATGTTCTGAAGTTAGGTATAGTGATTGTGTGAAACCATTGGTTTTGCGAAAGCGCAAGAATTAATGTTGAGTTGAGTAGCTATAACAGCATTGTCGGTGATTTCAATGTAACCGTTTAATTTGTTGATTTTTGAGAAAGACGACTGGTGCTGTCGCTATTAGAACCCGTTCCCTTACTTTCCAATTCCAGACGGATTATACTGTAGAAAATAAGAAAGATCAGTTTGGGGCTGCTTGTATCATCATATAAGTAGGAGAATTAGGACTTTTTTTTCATCTTAGTCATGTTGGATTATCTTAACGAAACACAGAAATTATATTTTGATGTATGGTGAATTGTGAAATTTAAAATTCTATTTCAAGATGAATTTAGATTTTCCTTTTTACATTGATGGCTGAAAATTAAATCATAAGATATTTAATAAATCACATTTAGTTGCTTCTATCTTCTCCTTTACCTTCAGGCATTTTAGCATTGCTTTGGAATAGGAAAAAGTTTTGTTTTATATAAATAACTGATAATTTAATTAGTAATCGATAATTTTCACTCTCTCATTTGAATGAAAAAATCATGTTATTAATTTAATAATAATAAAATGATAAAAGGTTATAATCTATTTGTCACTATCACCAATTATATTACTTAATGAGTGCGTTATTTATGATGATAGAGAAAATGAGTGGAATTAACTTAAATATTTTAAATTAATATCTTTCAATTAAAATTATTTAAATGCTTTTTATTATTTTATAATAAATAAATTAGCAATATAATTTTGTTTGTCCAAATGAAAAAATAGAGGTTCCTAACCTCCACATTCTCATGTGGAGGTTACACACACACACATATCTATATGTTTATATAAAGAATTGCTAACCTCTACAAATGTTTAGTATTAATTTTATTTATCACGTATATATCTTTTATTTTTGTCCTTTTGTTAATATAGTCATTAATCATTAATAAAAATACTAATTGAAAGATCAAATTAGCTAATTTATTATTTATAAGAAAAGAAAATGGTATGAAACATTCATTAAGGGAAAAATTAATATAAGTGAAATTGATGAAATATCAAAACAAAATTTTAATAAGAAAGATATCAATGTAATGAAGAGTGGCTCAATTGGTAAAATAGAATTGTGTTTTAAAAAATTGAATTCAATTGTTATTTGTGGTTCCTTGTTGGTGGTAGACATCCATTAATAGCGACCACTCATAGATATATATATATATATATATATATATAGTGTTTTCATAATCAATTAATTAATTATCTTTTACCTAATTTGTGAGTGTTCAATTGATTAACCAAATCAAATAATTATTTTTAATATTTAATAAATAATTTATTTGATTAGTTCATAATTTTTAAAACTGGACTGGTGATTGAACTGGAAAAGTCAGTGGTTCACTGGTTCATTGGTCCAACCAGTGGTTCACTAGTTGAACTGGTTTTGAATTAAAAATATAAATTATATATATTATATATAAATTACATTAATATTATATATATTTATAATAATAAATTATGCTAAAACTAAAAAAAATATAATATAAGTTAATAATATAAACACATAAGTAATAAAATATAATAGATACGCCAATAATTTATACTAAAAATATTTTTATAAAAAATATAAATTTAATTGATATAAAATTGTAATAGTATTATATTTTAATTAATTATTATGAAATTATAATTTTTTTTACAAAAAAATGTATAAATTTATGAAAAATCTGTTCACTCACCAGTTTTATTCGATTCTGGCCGGTTCATCCTGGTCCATATACATTTTCGATCCAATGAAGATAACCAGATCAGCTCACCAACCGGTTCACCGGTCCGATCCGATTTTAAAAATATTGGATTAGTTAATTAAGCTAATTTAACAAAGTTAGGAAACTCGACATTTTCAATTAGTTAATATATAAAAAAAAATATGTAAAAAGATAAAATTATTTGAAAATGTATAGTTATATACTAAAAACATCTTAAAGAAGGGTTGAAACCCCCAAACCTTAGAATGTGTTAGTTAAATCTTATCAAAAGTGTGATAGTTTGGTTGAGCATGAGGGAAATCATCTATAAGAGTTGCTCATCACCTATAATAAAGCCAAATAATGAGTGGTGGTCCATTTTTAAGCCTTCAATGATTAAGTTAGTACAAGTAAGAGCACTTAGTGTAGAGTGAAGAGTAGAATAAGTTTAGAATGTGTATTTGGTTTACATAACCAATATTCATAGGAGAGATAAGGATAGGCCTATCATTTCATAGTAAAAGAATGATCTCAGAAAGGTAATTAGGTTCTTGGACCAAGGTAAATTATTCTTAAAGTGATAACCATTTTCAATTGTCATAACCGTCTCCAACTGTCATAACATGTCACAACCCAAATTTTTATTTTTAGATTGGAAATTATGACCGGTGTGAATATATCATAATGCTATGATATATCCACAAGCCTTTTCAAATTTTATCTCATTACTAAGTAGACACAATTATTTTAATAAACTAATATATATATATATATATATATATATATATATATATATATATATGAAGATAAGTCATAATTACAAATCAAAACAAAAGCATTATCCCATAATTCATAAAAATATCAGGGAGTACTCTATTACTAAAATACTATACTTTAAATATCTAATAATTCAAAATACATGGTATATCAATGATTATATATGATCTGAGGATCCACCTATAAAGAAAAATTAAAATAACAATAGAATGAGTATTTTAAATACTCAGCGAGCCTATTTACATTCTAATTTCTAAAATAATTCTATAAAGAATTTATCATTTTTCTCATAAATATCTAACTAATAATAATTTTCTATCAACATAATCTAGCTTTATCAATTTAATTGAATTCAAATCTAACATACAAATAATGTATAATACGCGAGTGAGAATGGTGAGGAGGTATAAGTATAAGTTCCACCTTGTGCCTCCCATTTCAACCTTATCCCTCACGCCCCAACCTTATCCATCCATTATAGGCTTATCCCTCTTTTCAATATAATATCCCCTCACACAAATAAAATCTGCCTTTTTTATAAGGGTCCACCCCTTAAGAGGTTAGGGTATGGTTAATATACTTCTCACCAAAAATTTTCATATAACTCAAATATAATAATATTCTATAATTTTGAAGAAATTCACAGTTTTCTATGCATAAGCATAAAATAATCATATACGCAATTTCAATCACAAATAATTTATTTATCACATTCAACATTTAAATTTATAATTATATTACTAATTCTTTTATTTACAACACTACTAACAATATTAAATTGAAATTCTAAAACTACTATCCTCAATTCATAATTTCTCAAATTTTTCAAAATAAAATCTAGGCCTAATGGGAAATATTTAAATTAAACATAATTATTATATAATATTATATAAAAATTAAATTAAATTAATTAAATTAAATTAAAAATAAAGTAAATAGAACTCACTTTAATTTTTCCAAGAATATCCTTTTTTTCTCTCTCTCTCTTCTTTCTTCTTCTTTCTCTATCTTCTTGCGTCCTTCTTCTTCTTGCCGTAAGGCATCCCCCCTCCTCCTATTTATAAAATATGGATGGTGATGCTATCACCACCATCCAATAAAATATTATTTTATTACTTTTTAATTTTTTTATTTTTTTATTTTTTTAAACTCATTTTTTAAAATTTTGCCCCTTATCTTTTTATAAATTTACATTCTTATCCTCATAAATTAGTTTTCAATTTTGTCCTTCTACTTTATAAAATTTTACATTTTTTACCAATATAATTACTTTCTATTTTACCCTTTCTCCTTTTATTAAAATTCCAAATGTGTCCAAATATTTTCTAAAAAATTATTTATTTATTTTCTTTTAAAAATTTACATTACAACACATTTGTAATATTTTATATTTTTATCTAATAATTTTATTTATTTAATAAATTAAAATATTTGGCTATTACATAACGATATCATTCAATTAGCATAACTCTATTATCTAGTTAGCATTATTGGACACGACTGGTCATATTAATTAAATAAGTCGATTTGTTATTTATTGGGCCTAGATCATGTTAGGCCTAAAAGTTGATCAAGCTTGATTAGAATGTTAGTATTCATCATTTAACTCCTTTAAAATAATACAATGAGGATAGACCAAGCAATAAGATGGTTGAAAAGATTTTATTTTGTTTATTAATTGATTATTTTAGGTTAGTTATGGGTGAAATATTCCAGAGATATCTAAAAATGACACATTAGGAAGCCACGATCACATTTAAAGTACATATACCTAGATTATAGCAATAGAATATTATTTTATTATTTTTTTTCGTTTTTTTATTTTTTTGAACTCATTTTTTCAATTTTGCCCCTTATCTTTTTATAAATTTACATTCTTGTCCTTATAAATAGTTTTAATTTTGTCCTTCCACTTTATAAAAATTTACATTTTTGCCAATGTAATTACTTTCAATTTTACCCTTCTCCTTTTATTAAAAATCCAAATGTGTCTAAATATTTTCTAAAAAATTATTTATTTATTTTCTTTTAAAAATTTACATTACAACACATTTGTAATATTTTATAGTTTTATCTAATAATTTTATTTATTTAATAAATTAAAATATTTAGCTATTACATAACAATATCATTCAATTAGCATAACTCCATTATCTAGTTAGCATTATTAGACATGACTGGTAACATTAATTAAATAAGTCGATTTGTTATTTGTTAGGCTTAGATCATGTTAGGCCTAAAAGTTGATCAAGCTTGATTAAAATGTTAGTATTCATCATTTAACTCCTTTAAAATAATACAATGAGGATAGACCAAGCAATAAGATGGTTAAGAAGATTTTGTTTTGTTTATTAATTGATTATTTTGGGTTAGTTATGGGTGAAAATATTCCAGAGATATCTAAAAATGACACATTAGGAAACCACGATCACATATAAAGTACATATACCTAGATTATAGCAATTGCAATGATTTTTCTAAAGATTTGCATCTATAATGATGAGACTCCCCATTTGACATGTTCATTATTTTAAACTATTAGATTTCTTTTGAAAAACATTGTGCATCTCGTCGATTGGATTAAACAATGATCCCAATGATTACTCCTTAAAGCCATTGGATTTAGATGAGGATCTATGTAATAATAATCTTTGATCAATGCATGTGAATTAATAGATGTAAATCATAACCATTTATAAGGCTATATATATGTAATCCTTCTTCAAATCACTACTTTTTAGCAACCATTTGAACTTTCTAAAGTAAACAAGTATCCTATTTCTCTCTTTTTACTTTAATCTTCTCTAAACCAACGTTGATCATCTTTGTCAAAGAAAAAGACCACCAATGCCCTCATATGCTAAGTAAGGTAAAACTATTAACCTTAATAACTTCCATTTAAAGTATTGTTATTGTGAATGAAAGACTTTCTAGCATTCAAAAATTTGAATATTGAAATCATTTGAGTCCAACAATTTCCTTGTTATTTTAGAATTAAGTTGCTATTATTGTTTATGTTATTTCTATTTTCCAAATAACCCAATTTTATTATCTTTTTCACTAATAAAATTTGAATCCTATTATCTCTTGTTTCTTGCATTACTTTCACAAAAATGTTGAAGTTTTCCTATGATAATCTTGATATTTCCATGATAATGTTAATAATATTGTGAGAAATTTTTAAGTTCCCCATTCTTAAATGCTTTCTGCATCTCCATACCTAGTAATTTTAAAGTTAGATTACTTATATATTTATCCACTTTTTTTTAGTATAGGTATGTTCCATTTTGAATTATTCCTTGTTTTTAGTAGCTTTAGATTTTGTTATAAACATTAGTATGCCTAAGGTATCCTTAAATGAATCAAGGAAAAAATTAATATGACCAAAGATATAACTAACCAAACAATCATTATGAATTCTAGCATTGGCCAAGGAATAGTCACTCTAGCCAATCAATAAGGCATTATGTGACCAATAGAATAATAAATATTAGCAAACACATTTTTTAGAAAAGACTAACTAACTCTACCAATCTTACTAGCACTTCCTTTATTAAATTAAAAGATCATTTAGTAAATTTACTAAAGAAATTATAAAATGCAATACCCTTATCCTTTTCATCCTTATTAATTTGGAGATGACTAATCAATTAATAGAACCTGCCAATAAAAGGAAAGGTTGCATTAGGAGTGATAAACGAGTATTGTAGACTGAACCAAGCTTAAAACTAACATAGGTTGGACCCGTTTAAGCTTGACTCATTAAGGCTTATATTTTAAGTGGGCCTGTTTTGGCTAATCTAGTCTACATAAAAGCTCATAGGTTATACGAGTTTTGCCTTATTAATAGGCTTGCCCTATAGGCCAAGCCCAATTATGCTCACTTTTTATAAACCTATTTTTGGCAAGCTCAATTCATAGACTTTACAAATGGCCTACCAAACCTATAGTTCTTAAGCCCGTTAAGCATCTACATGAATTTATGCATTATGATGTAAAATTATAAAACTCCTCAATTAGATGGTTAAAGGCAAGGATAAAAGTCAAACTTTACAAATGTGGTTCTTCTTTACATACTAAATCATCCAACTTTTATTATGAACTAGTTGAAAAGGATGAATAAGTCTATAGTTTTAATATTAGATTCTTTTTTTATATTCTATGGAACAATTATTGAAAAAATTGGCGTTAGGGCTCCATTCATGGCATTTTAGCAAGCTATCCTTTAAAAGATAAATATGACTCCTACATAAATAGTATTCAATAGATGGTTATTGTTAGAATGTTATGAATTAATGGTTAACTTATAATTAAGGCTAAAAATGAATAATTTCTTCAATTTTTTGTAATACATGTAAATCAATTAAATTATGGATGTATATTAGTTAAAGAGAAGACAAGCATAAATTTTACTATTTAAACTCCAGTATTTATGGATGGAAAGAATACATGAAACCAATCTACTATATCAGTAAATCCTCCTTAAACTCATCAATCTATGCAATAAGTATCTTATTTGAGAAGCAAAGAAAGAAAAATAAAGCTTCCTAGCAAAAAGGGTCAATTAAAAAACAAAAAAAAGTAAAGCTAGCTATTAAAGCTTTTGTAAAGGCCATTCATAACTAATTATTACTGCTTAAAACACTAATCTTCTACCTATTTAACTTTTACACTTGAAAACATCTTTTAGATCTTCATCCTTTACTTTAGCCCTCAGTTACCTCATAAGGGCTATAAAACAAAGTATATTCTTAAGAAGGTGGTGCTAACTAGCCTAGAGCAACCTTCATATCTTAGTTACCCTCTAAAAAGCTTATACTAGAGGGGCCTAAACTATATACCATTCAAGGTTAACTAACTCTTATTTTTAAATAATTCTAAAAAATTAGAAAAAAGGTTGATAAGAGAGGATTAAGCTATTTTTTCACCCAATGTTACAATTAAAAGCTACAATCTACCATAAGTGATCTTATTATTTATAAAATGATCAAAGAGATGGAAAATATTTATAGAGCTTATTAAAGGAAAGAATTTTTCCAAATTAGATAGCTTACAAAGTAAAGTTGAAAAGATTAAAGAGATATATGAGAGAGTTATGAAGATAACCCATAAGCTCCAAAGTTCAATTGAATAGAAAATGAAACTACTTGTTGAAAGGAACAATATTATTAACAACTTGAGAGGCAAACTAAAGAAAATGGAAGACTTAATGGTGGCTATAAAAAAATAAGTTAAGCAAAGATAGAAAAAAATAGATTTAGTAACTAGCTAAAAAAATAAGATAAAGAAAGAACTTAATTTTTTAGAGAAAAAGAGAAATGACATTAATGCTCATCAAGAGAAGTGGAAGAAGTTAATTAATGAAGCCTACATTGAAAATGACAATCTAAAATCTAAATTTAATTGTTTCATAAAATAATATGAAAAAATAGCAAAGCTTGTTATAAAAGGTAATTTGAAAGCCTTTGCACTTGTTAAAGACTAGGCCAAGACCTTATACATCAATCTTGATTTTGAGAAGATAGATATCCAAAAAGAGGCAAACTTGTTGAAGGAATATAATGAGAAAAAGATAATTGAGAATAATGGCAAGGAAAAGGAAAAAATGAGTGATCATCCTAACATCAAGCAACCACTAGATAATATTATTACAAATAATTAACCTTAACTAACAAATCAAGTAGAAAATGTTAGTATTATGGAAAGCCATGTTGTTGATATTGGTCGGTCCAATGCCAATGCTCAAACTTAAAGTACCACTAAAACTACCTAAGCAGAGAGAGAAAATGCAAGAGTAAATACAGATAGGATAGTAATGATTGAATATATAGTGAAAGTAGGATGTACTTTTAGTCTTAAATTTATTTTTATCAAGATCTTATAATGATAACCTATAATTTAATTAAAAATTTTGAACATGCTAATGAAAAGTTATACTTTTGTTAATAAGAATTCATCCTTAGTTATTTTTGTTGCCTACTTTATTATTGGACTTTGATAGAATTTTCCTTAGAAATGCATTCCAAGATTTAAACCATTGTAGTTAACCTCACTTGACACCTTTGCTAATAACAACCATTTTAGTTATGTTTATGTCCTAATGTTATATTTTTACTGAGCTTATGGCTTTAAACAACTTATACCAATAAATTGCTAGAGTTTTGGCTAAGTGTTGAAAATGACCATTCAATGAGACTTGAAAATAACAAGTCCAACAATATATGATAATAATTTAGCCAATTGTAATATTCTTAGGAGACCTTTCCTAAAAAAAACTCTAGTTATTATACAAAAGTTGATCGAGTAAGTAAAAAAAAAAAAGGTAAACTGGATTGTTTGCGATAAGTTCAAAAAAATTTCAACCTTTTGAAACACTAATAGACATAAAAATTTAATTAAAATATTTTTCAAAATATGCAAAAAAATTAATTAAAATTAGAGGAATTTTAATAGAGTCAACTCAATTTAAGGGGTCTAATAAGTCGAAATTCAGTAAAATGGGCTGAAATTGTAATAATTTAGTCTAGTTCTTCAAAATCCTTTTAGGCCAACTAAAACTCATTTACTAAGGCCCAATGTGTTTCTAACAAGCCCAATTTGAACCCAAGGACTGAATTGAAAATTGGCCAAAGAATTTTGGGTAAAAATAGAATTTTGAAAAGTTTTGGGGTCAAATTGTAATTTTTCCTAAAACTTGAGTTTGGCCCATTCTTTTTTTATTTGGTCTGGGGATAGCCTAAAATATGCTGGATTTGCTGCTGCAAAAGATTAAAAAAATTAATGGATATTTTAGGTTAAATTGTAAAAAAGGCCCAATTGCTAGAATTTTGTAAAAAAGCTTAGAAACCTTGAGAGAACTCCATTCAACCTTTTTCTCCACACCTTGCACGAAATTCCCAGCTGCCATAGGAGGTTTTTGAAGCTACTAACACAACCAAATACCAAGAACAAGACAAATCAACCACAAGATTTCAAATTTCTCCACTTGCTTGCTTGAATTCATAAAGAGAAATCATTAAATCTTGGAGGTATCATCTTCTTCCTCTTCAAATCAGAAACCCTCTCCTTTAGGAGGTAACTTGAAGCCTTGAAATATACAAGTTAGAGATGAGTAGCAACTCACTTGAATTCCTATTGAATTTTGATTCAAGAATTGTAAGATTTTGAAGTCTAGATTGGTTAGTTTGTTAGTTTGATGTGTGGCCATGCAATTAAAGGCATGGTGCTGTTCTGAATCTTTAAACATATATTTGGAATGTTATTAGCATGAGGAATGCATGAGAATACTAATTTTGATGTTTGAAAGGAGTGTTGAATTCAAGTCATGAAGAACAATGCTTGCTGGAAATTTCTGGAAAAACTTAGATTAATGATTTTAAGTGCACGAATTTTCTGGGATTCATAGAGTTGCTTAAAAATTAAAAAATAAACTTTTTATAGTCTCTTATGATGTTAGTATACATATAGAATTTATTGGGAATTTTTACAAATTTTTAGAAACTTGAACAAGGGACATCTCTACACAAAGGTGCAGCTTGCCCAGAAACAGAACGTGAATAATTTCACTTCTTTTTTTGAATTATTTGGGGTACTATATGATTAGTAAAAATTCCATAAAAATTACTGGATACCCTTCCATGTGTTATTTAAAACATAGTAAATTTTCGTGATAATTGAAGCTCATTTTCCTAGTGAATAAACTGCTACAATTTCAGAGCTCTAGTGCTGCCAATTCTGGAATCAATTTGGAAGGGTCAAGTTCCACGAATTTCTGGGAAAAATAAGTGGGTTTTTCATGGAAAATTAAAACTCATATTGGTCATTTAGGATGTTATTAGTAATACATATTTTATTGAGAATTTTTGAAAGTAATTTAATTGCCCAAAAAGGCCAGAACATTTCAGCACACCTAGTCTGCCCTGTTCTGAAATTCCTACGTGAATAGTAATTCCAAAGGGTTATTTCAAAAAGGATGGACGATGCTTCTTGCCTAATAACATCTTATATTAAATGTGACATGATATTAAGAATATGTGAGAGTTTATGGAAAATTTTTGAATGCCATATGATGCTATCAAATGTGACAATATTATGAGATAGATGAAGATGATGTATTGTGAACTCATTTCTTATTTGTTGTAATAGGTATGGAATGATATATGATTAGCATATTGAATGTATAAATGAATATCTTTGATGAAAATTGATGATCAAAATTTGATAAAACACTTATGGCTAGTTGGTATTAATCTTACCAAATGGATTACATGATATGTGACAAATGGCATCATTTCTCCACATAAGCCTTCCATGGCTCATATGTTATTGAGAATGTAATATGTGGGAGGAAGATTTTAGCCAAATGGCTTGCAGTATCCTTCTAATAGAAGGAGAGGGGTGGTTAGAAGTGGAGGGAAAAGGTTGGAGGCGAGTGGGATAAGGATGGCCTGAAGAAATAAGGAAAAAACCTGCATACCATATTAGCCATATCTATTTGTGTACTACTAATACATAATACATAAGATAGATAGTAGTTGTTAAATGTGAATAAAGATAAGTATATTGAAATTCATTTAGTCTTCCTAAATTTTATACTAAAGAGAATTTGTAATGGAAGACCATAGGAAATAAAGATTGAGTAGCTACTCACTGAGTATTTTATATACTCACTCCTTTTAAATGCTATTTTGTTTTACAGATAGAGAATAAAGAGCTTGAGCGGCGAATTGATATATTGCATACAACTTTCTGATCTCCATGGGCTTAGTGTAACAAAAGATTACTGTATCTGAGTCATCTTTTGTATAGTTGGAGTTTATGTATATTAGTAAATGATTTTGTTATACTATTATATATTAATATCATACATTAACTTTTTCATTGTACGTGCAATGCAATTTACTTACCTATTTTAATTGATGTTATCATATATTCTCCTTATTTAATCAAATAGTTAGATATAAGTTCTTACAAGCTTGTAAAGATGTCTGATTGGATGGATACTAATTGGATGTCTTTACGCTGGTCATGACTCCTAAAATTGGGTCATGATACCAATGCATATTAGGTTAAAGTTATAAAGTGACCGATGCATACCAAGTTAATGATAATGTGGTGGTTGGTGTATATTAGGCTGATGTTATATGGCAATTAGTGCATAATGAACTTCCATAACATGGTGACTAATGCATATTAGGCTAATGTAATGAAGCAACTAGTATATGCTAGGCCAATGTTATATGATGACCAATGCATACTAGGCTAAGATAATATGGCAATCGATGCATATTAGGCTAATGTAACAAGGTGACCAAGCCAATGTTTTGTGGCAACTAGTTCAAATTAAGCTAATTTACTTTTCTGATACTTTTATCTTTAAAATGTTGGATTACAGATATTAACTTCGAACATAACTTTTGATATAACTTAGAAACTTAACACTAATATATGATCAAAATTCTTTATTTATTATTCCCTCTTCTTAGGGCAATTATAAAATTTCAAGATTATTAAAAAGATCATTCTGTTAGAATAATGAAATATTACTTTAAATAAGATACATTCCAAGTGTTTGGTAATAACTTGCCTTTTATTATAGTCGAGTTATAAAAGTCATTCCCTAAATTCTATACCACCCTAAAAAGTCCTTTTTCATTGGATACTATTTTGCCTTTTTTTAAGTATCTTAGTTTTTCCTTAGACTATTAACTTTTCTTAAAACTAAAGTCATAAAACTCTTTTGGCCTTATTCTCTTATTATGATTTCAAATTGCTCTCTATTTATAGGCAAATGAACATACAAAAGTCATATTCTAGACTTTATAAATGGGTCTAAGGTTTTTTTTTTATCATATCATTATTTTCATTTTCCAAGAAGCAATGGGCTTTTTCATTAAGTTCTCCTATTTCCACAAGAATAAAGGCCTTTGTGTCCATAAATAAGATAAAATCATGTCTTATTTGTTAATTTTTAAGATACCATCCTATAAGACCATAAAACACATAATAATTCTTTAATCCACTTATTTTTTGATCATTTTCTTACAAACCATCTAGTATAACACAATTGACTAATCCATCTTGACCATTGCTCTAGGAAGTTTCATTAAGGTAAACCTTTAGACAATATAAAGATCTCAATAGAATTTTTAAAGGATTCATTCATAAATTGGGTGCCATTGTCACTAATTATCACCTTTTGGTATGCTAAATTTTCAAACAGCACTTATCCATAATCCATTTAGTAAAATAGTTTATAACTACTATTAAGAATTTAAGTTATCCAATGGTCATGGGTAATGGTTCTAAAAAATTAACCCCCTATTGAGCAAAAGGCCATATTAAGACTACTATCTTTTAAATAATTATTAGCATCTTAGAAATGTTTGCATTTAATTGATACCATTCACATTTTCTAACTAACTCTAAAGCATTTTTTTTTCACAAGGGCCAAAATATCCTAATTACATAACCTTTTATGCAAAGAAAATGTTGTAATATGACTAGGTAGATACCTTCATATATTTCTCTCAAAACATAATTAGCTTCATTTGAATGCAAGCATCATAATATTGGTAATGTGAACCCTATTTTATCTAACTATCCATTCTTAATGAAAAATACCACTACTTTTTTTCTCAATTATTTGACCTCAAGGTGATCTTATGGTAACCTTTATTTTCCAATGAAAGCTTTGATAGGATCCATGCATAAAACCCTTATTTTCTAATGAAAGCTTTAATAGGATCCATCCATAAAGTCAATCGATTTGCATTTATCACCTTATCTTTCTTTATTGCTAACTAAGCTATAATTTCTTTTAGAATCATTTCGTTATTAACCATTGCTCTTGCAATAGTCAATTTTCAAAAAGCATCCACCTAGTTATTCTTATCCTATAAGATTTATTGCAACCTAAACTTTTCAAATTTTGATATCAATGTTTTCACCTTTTCAATGTATTGTATTAAATAAGCAACCTTTATTTTGTAAGTACTATTTATCTATCCCACCATTAATTAAGAATCAATTTTTGCTAAAACTACTCTTACACCCTTTTTCTTTGGCCAATTTCAATCCTACAATCAAAGCTATATACTCTACTTTAGTTATTGGTTGTCTTAAAGTTAAATTTTAATGTATATTCAATAGTAACTTCATCTGGTCATTCTAGGATAACTTGTGCTCCAATACCATTCTTATATGATAATCTATATGTATAAAATTCAAAACAAATGGTCAATCTTTTATTTCTACAATTGTTCGAGCTTGGTCATTTCAATTATAAAATCTACTAAAACTTAAGATTTAATGGCCTTCCTTAATTCAAAGATCATACCATATTTCATTAACTTTATAAACCATGCAACTAATTATCTTGCTATATCAAGCTTGTGCAATATTTATTTTATGGATTGTTTAGTTCTAATAATGACTTAATGTTACTAAAAAAAGTTTTAGTCTTTTGGATGTTATTATTAAAGCAAAGGCTAACTTTTCTTTTTTTTTTTTAATATCAAAGCTTTGCTCTTGTAGATTATTTGACTTATAAAATAGAATAGTCATTTTCATGTATTAACTTGTTTGATTAAAGCCACATTAATAGTCTCATCCATGGTAGCTAAATATAAGTATAATTACTCCTTTTTATCAAGTTTAAATAGTACATGTAGAGAATTTAGGAAATTCTTTAGATTTAGGAATGCATCTTTATATGCTTTATCTTATTTTAATTGTTTTAATCCTTTTAGGATCTTATAGAATGGTAAAGACTTGTTAGTTGACCTTATCAATGGTTAGTCTTTTTATTAAATAAGATAATTTAAGACACAAATATTAATAGATATAATTTAAAGAATGCATTAATTGTTTACCATGGTAGGAATCTTATTAGGGCAGTAATGTGACTACTAAGTTTTTATGATTCCTTCAAATTAGTTAAGCTTTTTATCTCTAAAATTGCTTAACATTTTATGAAGGTTAACTTTTATCCTTCTCTTTATTAGCATAAAGCCTAGAAAGTTACCATTAGTAACATTAAAAGCATATTTGATCAATTTAACCTTCACATTGTATTTTTTTCGTTAATGCTAAATGCCTTTTTTAAATTTTCCAAGTGACTATCCAAATTATAGGATTTAATTAGGATGTCATTTATGTATACTTTAAGGTTACAATCAATCTAGTCCTTGAACACTTTATTTATCATTCTTTGACATTTTACCTTTGCGTTCTTGAGACTAAAAGGCTTTTTTATGATAATAAATCCCATATCTATCATAAAATTTATCTTATCTTGATCTTATAACCACATCAATATTTTATTATAGTTAGAAAAAGCACCACCAAAGCTTAGGATGACAAACCCAAAGGCTTTCTTAACTAAATGATTTATGTTTAGTAAAAGGTATGAATCTTTTAGACAAACTTTGTTGAGATCAATGAAATATACAGATATTCTCTAAGACCTATTTGCCTTTTCTACCATTACCATATTAGAGAGCTAAGTGGTATGATGCATTTCTCTAATAAATCCTATTTTTAATAACTTGCTAACTATCACTTTAATTGCTT
Source organism: Sindora glabra (assembly GCA_020226215.1). Classification (NCBI taxonomy): domain Eukaryota; kingdom Viridiplantae; phylum Streptophyta; class Magnoliopsida; order Fabales; family Fabaceae; genus Sindora; species Sindora glabra. The sequence continues at coordinate 25,175,108 of CM035236.1, forward strand.
CGGTTCTATTAAGATTATGTCTTTTTTTCCTTTGTTGAACTAGCTTAACTAATAAGTTGATCAGTGAGCTAATGATAAAAAAATGAGGCATAATCTTGATAGAATCAATTGGTCAAGCTATTTAGCATTATCATGGTGCGGTGGTAGGTCAAATTTAGCATATTATCTCAAGTAATCATTCCTTGTTAGTTTCTCAATTTCATTCTTAAGGGTTACACAATCTTCAATGTGATAAGTTTAAGATTGGTGATATTTATTGGTCTAAGATTAGAAGTGGAAGCTTTCTTGGTGGTGTAGGGTTAGGCTTATTATCCATTAATTTCAATATTCTTACATCATCTAAAATATTTTTCAATAAAGTATTAAGAAATGTGTACTCATTGTATTTTACCTCAGGTAATAAGCATTTATCACCATTCTTAAGTTCACCCTTGCTATGGTATTTATCCCTATTTTTAGCTTACTTCTTATTCATTTATAGTTCTTCCATATTGATAAACTTTATAAATCTGAAAAACAAATCTGTGAGGTTTACAAATGGCTTCTTAGCTAAAGATTTTGAGAAGTTCCCTAAGCATAAACTGATTATGATGGAGTAGATGGTAACTTCCTCCTTTAGATCTTTGAATTTCAAAGTAGCTTAGTTAAATAGGCCAAGGAAATCTTTTAAGGACTCATTTATTCCTTATGCTAAGCATGTTAAATAAACACTTATCTTCTTATGAACTCAAAATATTGCAAAGTGTGCCAAAAATTGCTCCGATAAATCTTTAAAGTTAGTCTTTAAGTTTAGCTTCAGCGCTCATAAACCACCTTAGGCTAACTTTTTTTAGAGTTATAAAGAAAGCTTTTCACATGATTACATCTAGGGCTCTAAAGAATAACATGGTCAATTGAAATGCCTTTAAGTGCTTTTATGGTTTGATTAACCTATTATAAGCCTCGAGATTAGCTAGAATTTTAAAATTCTATGGAACAAGTCCTTGCATGATTATTGGAATAAATTAGTAGGATTCACCATTATTAAAGTTAACCTTCTCTTAATGATGAAGAAATACTCGATTACTAGTTAATTAGTTATAAAATTATTAGTCATTCTAATTTATTATTCCTCTATCTCCTTAGGCTTTTTAGTGCTAAGAATTGACTTGATTTGTCTAGGAGTTTACAACATTTTCTTATTATTCCAATCTGTGGATGAACTAAGCATAATCATTAATACAAACTTCATGCTCTAAACATTCAATGCTACATTTGTTCGCACTATTGGCACTCAATTTCTACTTATTCCCTCTTTTCTTGTACTATTTTTTATTATATAAAAAGATAATGCTAGGACTTGATGTTTCATTAAGGCCCTTCTCTTATAGAATCCAATTGTTTTCTTAATTGCTAGTTTTTACTAGCTAAAAGGTTACACTTTATGTTACGATTGATGTTTTGAATCATCACCATAGTGGTTAAAAAATTATGAGAAGGAAGCTTATTAACTTATTGTCGATTATTGCTATCTAGTAATTAAACAAGAAGTGATTTTAAGAATGACTTGTGTGACATCTACTCATACTTACAACTATAGATTAGAAGGAAACTATTATTAAAACAAAGAAACTGTTCAAAATAAGCTATCAATGATGAGTTAAAAAAATAAGAAAATGTATCTGCTAACCAACTAAGTCGATAAATATATCTTACCATGGAAATTTTCCAAGAAAATCAATAAATAATTAAATTTCTTTGGAACTTTCACTAAGATAGCTAGATTAAGGGATTTTTTTATGAAAATTCATTTTACATTTATAATTTGGTCAAAATAGATAACATTTCATTTTTTTTATTAAAGAGAATCACTAAAATTGAAACATGCTCACTAATAAATTGCATCACAAAATGTGTGATTAGGATCAAAGAAAATTTATAAGAATCATAATAGATTCAAGAAACATGATCACAACAAATTGCATCATAAAATATGTATTTAAGATTAAAGAAAATTTATAAGAATCACAATAAAGTAGATCATTTTATAGCACAATCATCAATTTATAATTTAAATTTTAAAAAATTGATGAAGATAAATAATAAATAAGATTACTTCATAATGACAATCATAATATTGTAATATTAACAATAAACTCAAATGTTATGTATTATAATCACATATTTTCATTTTCCTTCAAAAATTATTCAAGAAAATGAAAGTAATTATATGAAAATAATTAACAAAATCATATTCTTCGATGATTTTATAGGAAAATAAAAATTAATTGATTAATCTATCTAATTAAACAAATTATTTCTCTTAACTACTTAACTAGTCGATTTTGAAGAATTTAATTAGTGAATCTGGAATTCAACAATTCAATTCATGAAAATTAATCAGTAGCTTAAATGGAGAGATAATTCAAAGCCAAAATAAGTATGAATCGATTGTATTTTGATTGGAGAAATTGATCTTCTTTGATACAATTCATAAAAAATTGATCAATTCTACCATGTACATAATGATTAAAGAAAAAAATTAAACCAAAAGAAACAAGGCATGATGTTTGTAAACAAATAGCACCAAATATTAGTTAGATTTTGCCTAGAAATGTGATTGTTTAACTAAGCATAGCAAAGATCACCTATAGGAGCTTTTCATCACCTACAATGAAATCAAACAATGAGTGATGATTCACTTTTAACCCTCTAATGACTAAGTATAAGCAAGAGCATTTAGTATAAAGTAAAGTAAAATAGGTCAATAAAGTGTACTTAGTTCACATAGTTAGGTAGTTATGGAAGAGATAATACTAGAGGTAAATTGGCCATTTCATAATGATGGAAGATTTCAAAAAGGTAATTGAGCCCTTTAAATAAAGTAAATTATTCCAAAAGTGATAATTATTTCTAAGTATCACAACAACACCATCTTATTAATATAACAACATTGTCAATTAGCATTATTGAACACAACTAGTCACACTAATGAAATGGGCCAATCTACTATTTGTTAGGCTAGGACTATGTTAGGCCTAAAAACTTATCAATCCTAACCTAAATGTTAGTATCCATTGGAGTGTACAAGCAAATAGTAAACCTTTAAGCCACTAAATATTTTTTATTATATATATAGCAATTTAATATATATTAGATTATAACAGTTCTTCATAAATAATAAATAATCATTTAACTTTTTACCAATTAAATTTATATGATAAAATTTATATACATCAATAAAATAAAATATATAATATGTTAAATTTGATGTTATTTATATGATTATTTAATGAATTTAAATTTTTATTACAGTAAAAGTAAAAATGGAAAAAAATAAATTTATGCTTATATATAATATATACATACATAATAATTTTTCTAGTTTATCATTGAATCCAATTTGTAAGCATTGTTTACACAAAAAGGGATCATTTAAAGTATAAAACATTATAAAAATACTTACTTTTAATCAAGTTATGTTTTCTTAAAAAATGTGATGATAAAGAAATTATATATAATATGAAAATTGTATAAGCATCATAATATATAATAACATATTGAAAACTTGATATAAAATAGTATAAAAGTGGTGAAGAATACCTAAATATATTTATTTCTTAAAAAATTAAATAATTATAATAAATTATTACTTATTAAAGAAAATTTTAAAGTATAATAATTTTTTTTAAATAATAATTTAATAAATAATAAATTACAATAATATACTTTTAGAGAAAAATTCATTTAATAAATAATATAATAAATTTACAATATTTTTTAGGTTAAAAAATATAGTCAAATAAATTTTAAAGTATATTTATATTCTTATATATTATTCTATATATAAATAATTAATTTTATCAAATATTTTTATTCCAATAGCTCATTTTATCAATTAATTAATTTAACTATCAACTAATAGCTAAATTAATTAGTTAACTATTAATTTGATTAATTGATTAGTTGATTGTCAAAATAGGGTTATGTTTGTATGTGTGTGGTAATGGTGTAGTGGTCATGCTTAAGTTTCTTTATTGGAAAGAGTTCAATATAAGAAGTCATGGTAAAAAGTTTCATAAAAAGTGTAACTTTTCCAAAAGTAAGAAAATATAAGAGTTATTTAGTTGATTACTAATTGGCAAAATGAAGAAAATGGGCTTTTAGGAAGTTTTATTTCCCACAAACCAAAAGAAACTACATTTTTCTAATGCTTCATGTGTCATTTATGCATAATATACGAAACTACCTATATTCAATCTAAGTAATGATCACCCTACCATCTTATCCTTAAATATTCCTATTAAATATTCTTTTCTTTAATAGTTCATTTGTATTATTTTAATATTTATAGTTATTATCATATTATTCAATTGAATATTGAAATTTTATTATTTTTATACTTTTTATTCAATATCAATATAAATATTTTATTAGAAATATTTTATTTAATTTATATGCATGCAAAATTTATGTAAGCTTGCTTAATTAAGAGGAAAGTCATCTTAGTTTTTATACATAAGTTTTTTAAATCCTTCTTTGGAAACAAAATCCTTAATTATCTAAAATTCAAAAAGAAGAAAGAAATGGAAGGAAAGCCTTAGAAGGATTAATGAATAGAATACGCTACCTTGCATAAATTAATTAAAGGATAAGAAGTTAAAAGGATGAATTTAGTTCTCCTATTGCAAATGAGAAGGAGAGAAATTTGCTTTTAGGAGGAAATGGGGGATTTAGCTGATTTAGGGAATAAAAAAGGAAATGCTTTTATGGGCAGAATGGGAAATGTGTTCCTGAAATCTCTTACTCACTCATAAACTCACCCTTAATCATATTTAATTTTAAAATAATTTTCATTAAAATTATTTTACATCATTTCTTCATAAACTTTCTTTTACTCCCCTTGGAATTATTTATTTTCATTTATAAAACATTCCAATCCTAGTGGATGTAATATTACTGCATGTTGTTTTTTATTCAACTATTTTTTTATTTTGCTATTTTTGAATATGTTGTTTCTAAATTTTTTTGGTCACATGGTACAAATTGAATTTTTTAGTGAAAAAATAATGTTTTTCGAATAGTTATTTTATTTATCATTCTAATCTAATTGAATTCATAATACAAGATAATTTTAAGTTAACAAGAAAAAATAATTTGAGGATAGCACTTAAAGGAATTTTGCTAAATGGTCATAATTTTCAGAAGACCCCCTTGCTAGATAACTTGAAACTTGAAAAAATTAATGGCATATAAGGCAATTGCTATTAACTTAAAGCTAGATTAAAGTTATATAATAATATCTAGCTAAAGATGTTAGGCACTTCTTGGGAAGAACCCAAGTGTTTTAAAATTTGCTTTCTCTTTTTCTTCCTATTTTTCTTACTGATCCATGATCTTGCTTAATACTTATATGCTTTACATTAAAGATTATGTAATATTTAAGTGTGGTGAAAAGTTTTAGAATTTCTTTTTTACTTTTTTGTTACATGGTTTTAGGTTTACAAAAAGTGAAAAAATTTAAAAAATATATGTTTTTAAGTCATTATAGTTACTTCTCAATAATTAAAAATTTGCATATTTCATGAATAGCAATCAACTAGATTTAATGGTTTTATAACATGGTTTTATAAATTGTCTTATTTCTTAAATTTGATTAGCATAATAGTGAATTTTGGATTGGTAAACTAAATTTTAGTATCATATCTTGCCTTGTAAGATTTTAAGCCTTTTATAAAGCATTCATGCTATTCTTTCCGTCTTATGTGACTTTCTTTCATGAATTTGATTCTCTAAAACTTTCTTTGATTTTTTTTTAAATTACATTTGCACCTACATACACAAATATGATAAATACTTTATTTGCATAAGTTAATTGCCAGTTAACTAACCTTAAAAATTTACCTTTGATGAACCTTTTTAAACTTAATTATCTTTTCTTTGTTGTTTAGCTCACTAACGCCCTTCTAAATAAAAATTAAGTATCTTTATCTTATTATAAGGATTAGTAGAGCATTTAAATTCTTTATAAGATGGATTCATCAATAAGTGTAAAGGTGTATGTGTACAAAAATCATGAAAAATTATTACTTCAATTTCAAATTTTGGTTAAAAAATGAGAAAAAGAAATAAAAAATTTTCATAAAAATTACAAAAATGAAAAAGGAAAAAAATAAATTTAAAAAAAGAAAGAAAGAAAAAAGCAAAAAGAATTAGGAAAGAAAAGAAAGAAGTTGATAAGTAGTTTAAATTAAAATTGAGATGTTGCGTTGAATCGTAATTATTTATAATTTGCCCATGTTTATATTTCAAGTATTCTATTCATTTCTTTGAATTTACACATTCCTATTTTTCAAATTTTCTTCCCTTTCTCTATAGCCACATTACAACTTTTCATAAAGTCCTTTTAATCTTTATGTGTATATAGTTTAAGTAATAGAGATTAGATGACAAGCAAACATATAGTAGGGCATTTTCATGAAGTGAATTGAGTGAAACACTTATATTAAACACTTGAGAAATGGCAAGTGAATTATATGAGTGTACCAATTTGATCTATTCTTTTGAATGAAATTGCTTTATTAATTAATTTTAAGTTTGTCAATATAATTGTTCATAATGTGTTATGATTCTTGAGGACTTTGATGATATTCTTGCTTACGAATTTTGTGATCTTAAAGTTATTGAAAAGTAGGTCTTTTATTTTTTGGTTTAGAATAAAGTTGTGTATAACAATATATGGCAACTTTATGAATATTTCATCAATATATATCTTGAGATGATAACTAGTTTAATGTAATTACACCAAATGCGATAATTTTACTTATTTAAAACACCAAAAGATTTAACTAAATCCATATTAATTACATCATCATGATACATTCTAACTGCTAAGTTTTTAGTTAGTGGATCCACAAGCATATATTCTATGAAAACAAGCTTAATATAAGTAATATGCTTGTGTATCTTTTCTTTTATAAATAGGTACTTAACATAAAAAAAGTTTCAAGGCAAAACACTTATTCCTACAAAAAAATATTGTTTTTAATGAAAACAAAGTTTGTCACTGAAGATTTGTTATTTCTTCACAAATAATTTTTAATGACAACAAAATTTTCATAAAAAAATTTTGTTACTAAAAATTTTTATAATAATAGTTGGCACTCGTCACTAAAAGCTTTCATTTTGTGACAAGATTTGTTACCATTCTAAGTTAGCATTTTAACGATAATCAAATCATATTAATATTGAAAATTATATTAACGATGATTTTTCTTATCATTAAAAAGTTCATCTGTAAAATATTCTCATAGTTATTTTCTCCTATATTCTGGTTCTTAAGGTGTATATATGCTTAATTGAATTAACTTTGCTTTGTTTTATGCTTAAGTCATGGATTTATAATGAAATTGATTTTTTTGTTTAATGCTAAAATTTTAACATTATTTTAAATTTTTGGTCATAACTTAAGTTCTTGAAGTTTGATTAGGATGATCTTTATACATTAGGAAAGTTAAAAAGAAGCTTTGCAAATGTCATATGAAGGCAAGATCTAATTTATACATTTAGAGGTTCGAATTTGACCAAGACGTTGATACAATGTTGTCCCACCAGACATAGTCTCAATTTTTAGGCCATATATGAGGCTTTATAAGTTAAAATGATGCAAACCTAAAGTCATTTGTTAGCTAAGGCCTATCTTAACAAATTTCATGTTCCAAGATTAATGAAATATATTATTTTAGTGTTTTGAGTTATAAGAATAGTTCTGGGCCTCCAAATTGAACAAGATCCAAACCATTATAACACTAAAAGTCAACCTTACTTGGCCTTGTATGGTTTTTCTCTTTAAGAGATTAGATTATTAAGTTATCCATCCTCCAATGGCAGTCATAACATTATAGACACTTTTCTCTCTTCTCTAGATGATTCAAGAAACTATTATTGTAATTTGATTTGATTTTAAGACTTTTCTCTTTAAATTACTTTAAATTTAATTATATCTTATTTCTCTACTCTTATTATTTATAACTACTTAGATAATTTGCTTAATACAATCGGTTAGCTAATTATTTGTTGTAGTCTAATGGCTAAACAATTGGTTGTAATTAATTCTTCCTTATATAATTATTGTAATTGATTGTTATGAATAACAATTAGGCTTTAATGCTTGGATAAATTATTAGTTATCTAATAAAAATAGATGACTAATTAGTAATTTTTACTTGTAAAAGTCTTGATTCAATCTTAATCTTATTCTAAACACTTAATGTTATAATTAATTTGGTTCCTACTGCTTATTCTAAATTAAAACCAATAATAAGAAGTTAATTTAGGAATGTGATTATAGTTGGGTTAAGAGTAATTATTAGTTAAATAATTGAATCAACAACAAATATATTTGGTGTCTATAATAAATTTGTGAATTGTAATATGATAACCCTTGGATTAGATTTAATATTCTATTTAGTTTTGCTCTAATTTTTTTTTATATATTCCATTTAAATTACATTTAAAAACCTCCCATTTTTAATTTTGTATTTATTGATTTACTTCTATTTTCTTAGATTTAACTGTACTTACCCTTATTACTAATTTGAGTAAGTTTAATTAATAATTTTAGTGTAAATAATATGCATCAAAAGTCAACTTTCGGTAACCAAAAAAATATTGTTGCCATTAATTAATGACTTTAATGATGATTATCATTATTGTCACAATATATTTTTTAAAGATAATATATTTATATTGTCTCTAAAAATATAATATTTACATAATAAAGAATTAAAGGTTAATTTTAAAAAAAATTATTAAAAATAAATAAATTAAATTATTTTCTTAATATCTATAAAATTAATTAATTATTATAAATAATAAGAAACGGAGGGAATACATACTTAGACTTTTAATTCAGCGGTACTATCTATAGACATGACATAATAATTTATTATTAGATCTGATCATATATTAAATTTATTTTTTTTCAAATCAAGTTTAACACATGACATAATAATATAATATCAATCAGATCTAATAATATATTCAATATATTACCGGTAATTTCATATATTCCATAAAGTATATCTTATATGGTATCATTAAACGAAAATACGTACAAGTTAAAACAATGGCAAGAGAACAGAGGAATCAGTAAAATTGACTTTGGTAGGTTGGGCCACACAAGATGACAACAATAGAAGCTAGAATTTCCGAGGACAACAATAAAAGTCCTCATATTCCGATGTGCTTCCGCTCTCACTTTTAATTTCTCAAATGTCAACACGGGGGAAACCTTGATGGAATACTTATTGGATATAATTAGATTTATCTCACGATGAATTTCACATCAACAAGTCATCTGGTACCGGAGCACGATGAAATTTATAGTTCAGAACATAGGCATCTACCCAGATTTAAAACACTTAAATACAATGCCAGACATTAAATTCATATAAAACATTTTCTACATCTAATTGCTACGTTATGATTAAACAACACTAGAAATATATCATGAAACCAGACATATAGAAAATATCTAAATGTTTTTAAGGATTAACTTTCAAAATCAATCTCAAAAAGGAAAAAAATGTTTGCAGAATCAAGTCGAGCTGAGTTAGTTTAACTCAAGCAACTCCACTCAACTTACTTTTAATTTGTTTAACTCATAATTTGTTTAAGCTTGATTTGAGAAAAAAAATTTAACTCAAATTCAGTTTGAATTGAACTCATAAATAGCTCAATTCAACTTATTAGCTTAAATCAATTATGATAATAAAGTATTTTATTAACAATTTAATAATTTAAAATATTTATGAAAGTGAATATTTTTAACAACTTAACAATATAAAATAAAAATATAAATGAATAAATTTAATATTATTATACTATTACTTATATTATAAACATATTCAATAAAATATAAATGATAATTTATCCTAAAATATAAAATCACATAACGATCTTAACTAAACTTTTAAAAGATGAATTGATCTAATTTTTTTTAATTCTTTTATTGATATTCATAGCTTTATTGATTTACTTAAAATAATTATAAACTTTATTTAGAAATCACAAAAAAAAATGAATCTTATCTAATTATTTAACTTATAAAAGTAAAATTAATAAATCATTTGAAATAATAAAATTTAAAATAAAAGTTGTTTACTTAATTATTTGACTTATAAAAAAAAATTATTTATAAAATTTTTGCTCTTTAATTTTTACTCTTGTGATAAATCTAAAAATAAAATCATTTAGCCATTGTTAATCTATTTTTATATTTTTACTTAAATTAATATTTGAAATTTATATAAAATATTAAAAAACATATTATTAATAAAATATATATTATTTTGGATGTTAGAATACAATGTTGTCAAATATTTTTTTAAAAAAATCATATATTATAATATATAAGTTTATATATATATATAACAACGTATTGACCTAACTCATGATAATTCTTATTAACTCAAACTCAGGTCATTTAAAATACAAGTTAAATAATTTAACTTGTATATTGTTCATTTGTTTCATGAGTTTAACTAATCAAATCAAAATTCAAATTAAGTTGTAAGTAGCATGTAAGTTAACTTGACTTTTTAATAGTCCTAATCCAAGGGGATATTTAAAATGTAGTAGAGAACAATTAGGATGATGTGGGAGATATAGGTTGTTTGGGTGACTTTTGATTGATTTAACCAAAATTAACTAGATTTACAAATAAAAACGCTAATGTTACAATCAATCCATAAATTGTTAAAACTTCCATAAAAGCAAGACTAAATAATAAAGTATCCTGTATTTTTCCCTCTGTTTGATTGACTTGCTAAATTAGCTAAGTTTGGTGTTTGGCTATCAGTTAATTATATCAGCTAATTATCTTTTAAATCACCATTTTCAATAAGTTGGGGAGAGTAGTATTTTGGAATTAGCTAATCCAAGAAAAGATTAAATTACCTTTAATTAATTTTTATATCTTCCATTTTATCCTTTCAAAAAAACTTACTAATATATAATATTTATTTTTATATAAAATTAATATCTATTTTTACATAAAAGTTATAATATTTATTTTTACATGAAAATTAAATATTTATATTTTTCATTTTATCCTTCTAAAAAAATCATTAATCCATCTTTCCATTTCTCTCACTGTCATTCTATAAAGAATTATAATATTTATTTTTATATAAAAATTAAATAATTGTAATTATTAATCTCTTAAAATAAAATTTAATAACTATAAAAAATTATGTTAATTTGATTTTAAATAAATATTTAATATATAATAAATTATATCATTATTTACAAAAATAAATTAATCTATTAAATAACATATAGAATTTAAAGTGTTAAAATATTATTAAAATAAAAAAATATTCAAATAACTCATAAAATATATTTATATATTTATATGCCATTTTATATGCAAATAATTAATTATAAATAACTAATTTTATTAAACATTCTTATTCAAATACCTAATACAATCAGCTGATCAAATTAGTTAATACAATTAACTGATCAAATTAGTTAATGCAAATAGTTACTAACTAATGAATAATTAAATTAACTAAATGCTAAAATAATCAGTTAGTTGCTAAATAAGACCTTAATAAAAAATATCAAACCAATGACAAAGGAAATGATGGTGCAAAGGAGAAAATGAAAGCTTTTCTCAATAGTAAAACCCTTATGTTTATCTTTAAAGCCTTCTATCTCATTAATGAGGTTGAACTTTCTTTTTAGTGTTTAGAACTTTTTTTTCTTTTTAATTTCTACATTCAATGACAATTTGAAAAAATGTCACTAAAAACATTCTAAATGACTAGATTAACTTATTACTAAAATTCAACTTTAACAAAATATTTTTATTATCATCGTATGTTATATTTTTACTTTCCTACAAATTTAAATTAATTTTTAGTGAGACATGCAATGACAAGAAATAAAGTTCTTACTAAAAATTATTATTTTTGTAACAAAATTTTGTATTGTCACTAATATTGATGTTTCAGTAACAACTCTAAAATGTCACTAAAGCAATGTCTTTAGTAGTTGGAATATCACTTGTCATTAAATATTTGCCACTAAAAATCATATTTCTTGTAATGATTATTCCAAGAGAAGTTCATAGTAATAGCATTTTAAAGTAAGTGACTAATGGCCTTGAAATGCTCTTAACAATATTAAAACTACCAATGAAATTCCTCCACCGTACAATATTACAATTAGCTTCATAATATATGGCATACATTGCTTCCATGATGGTGATTGCTGTTAGTGGTTGTTCGATACTTTTTTCACAATATAACACTTCTTACCATCATAAAGGTATATCTAAATGTTGATTTATGATTATATAGATAATCAACCAAATTAGAGTTTAAATAGCATGTAACCATTGGATCTCCTAAACTCCTATAAGTTAACATGTAATCTATTATACCCTATAAGTACCTTATAAATATCTTAGCAACAATCTAATATTTCTAGCCATGATTATTACTTAAGAATCTCTCCAATATGCTAATAGCATAAGATATATTAGGATATGCACACACTTGAACATACATCAAATTACCTACAATGGACACATATGGAGCATTTTTTTTCTTTTTCTTTCATCATCATTTTGAAGACATAGGGCTTTTGAGAAGACCTCACTCTTTTGAATGAGTGCAAAAACTTAAAAACACATAGATATATTGAAACTTTTCAATAGTTTCCTAATATATATCTATTAAGACAAGCTAAGCACACTTTAAGATCTATCATAGTGGATTTCTATGCCTAGAACAAAAAAGGATCATCAAAATCCTTCATCTTAAATTTTTTTAATATTATCTACTTTGACTCAACTAGTAAATTTACATCATTATTAACAAAGAAAATATTATTAATGTACCAAACCAAAATCTTAAAATTCCCTACACTTAGCATCTTATAAATGCTCTGGTTTGCAAAAGAAGTCATTATCTTATCAAATTAAGATATCATTTTCTAGATGCTTGTTTTAAACTAAATCATAATCCAATTCAACTCACATATATTCTTATATAAATCATGGCAACTTAATCCAAGTGCATTTGGGGTTTTTTAAGAAAAACTTCTAAGGATCCCTAATAACTTAATTTATTTTATAAATATGATTTGAACTTTCAAATTATCATTAAATATAAAAAATCTCATATTATTCACTTTCCTTCAAAATTTACCTTTTGATGAGAAAAATATTTATTATTTTATTTTTTCCTATTTTACATCTCTTAATTAGTCACACATGTTTAATTTCACAGAATTGGCCTTGTTTTATAATTTGCGATTAATTTTACAATATTTTAAATTTATTTGGTTAAGATTGAATTTTAACATTACTTTTATTTTTTAGTTATATCTTGAACTCTGAATGTTAGATTGATGCAATCTTTATATTTTAGAAAGCTTGAAGAGATATCTACAACTTTTATGTTTTGACCCAATTCTAATTCAGACGTTTTGGAAATCATATGTGGTTGAGAAGTTGAAGTCACTTTTTTATCCCAATTGAGTCTGCTTCTATTTTTGGGATCATGTTTGGAGTTATAAAGATTTGATTAATGTGAAACTAGTGTTTAAATTTTCATAAGATACATACATACAACTTTAATGTTATAGATCACCCAAATTACCTAATTTGTCTTATACTGGTTGGAATTCAAAACTGCAAAAGTTTAGCAATGTAATTATTAGAGTTAATTATCTTGTTAAAAATAGGTATAAGCTTCTAAAAATTAAGCCTTACTATTGTAATTCTAAGAGATATACAATCCAAGTCTAATATAATTTTAGATTAATTAGATCAAATAAATAGGGAGAACTCATTAGACTATATAGACTTTTAGACAAACTTAGTAACAGACTTGTTTCTTTTTTGTTCTTCATCAATGGAAGCTTAAATTTAAAGTTAATTCAAGGAGTTTGAGACTCTCCTCTTTAAAATTATGAGATCATGAGTTCTAATGTTGACTTCCTTTAATTAGTTTTTTTCTTTCCTAATTTACTTACGCCAATTTCTTGAAATTACTTGTGTTAAATGTTGATTTCATCTTTGTGATTTCTAATCCTTTATTATTTTAATATCAAATTGTGATTAATAAATCATAGTTTTTACATATAGGGGTAGAAGGTTGAAAGATTAATTTGGATATTTCTAATTTAATTTCTCATTTCCATTAAATTTTATTATTAAATCATCTAATTTAGGGGTTTTGATATCATCATTGTGATTTCTAATCCCTTGTTGTTTTGATATCAAATTATGGTTGATAAAATACGATCTTTACATATAGGGGCAGAAGGTTAAAAGATTAATTTGAAAATTTTTAATTTAATTTCTCAATTTAACTGAATTCTATTATTAAATTATCTAGTTTGGGGATTATATCAATTGCTTAATTCAGTTAATCTTAATTGATCAGATCCTAAATGATCATCTAGCATAGCATTCATGAATTATTATAAAAATTTTAGGTAATTCAAGGTTGAAGAATTAATTAGAAAAGTCAAATATCTAATGATCGATAATTAATTCAAATTAAAGCTCTGAATTCTTTGAATCAATTGCTCTATTGCATTGAGTTCCTTTTTGTTTACTTTTTAATTTGCTTTTATTTTGTATTTTTTTAATTTATTGTTATTGTTTTAATTTCATGCAAGCAACCCCCCAATTCTGTATTTTGCATTAATACAACATACTGTATTCATTCTATTGTATTTTGTTTAGTTTGTTTTTGCATTCCATTTTCGTATCAAATTGTGTATTCCATTTTTGCATTCTACTAGTAATTCATAGTAAAAAATAACATCAAGGGAATACTAAGGGTATTATCTGGTTGTGCCACTTTACTACATTATTTTGTAATAAATTAATTTTTAATCTAATTTTTTTGCATTCCATTTTCATGTCAAATTGTGTATTCCATTTTTGCATTCTACTAGTAATTCATAGTAAAAGATAGCATCAAAGGAACACTAAGGGTACTATCTAGTTGTGCCACTTTACTACATTATTTTGTAATAAATTAATTTTTAATCTAATTTTAATCTACTAGTAATTAATACAGCATACTAGTTATGCTGATTTATTGAAATTACTTGTGTTGGAAGTTAATTTCATCCGTGTGATTTATAATCTTTTACTATTTTGATATCAAAATGTAGTTGAAACATTAATTTAGGAAAGATTAATTTAGAGATTTCTAATTTAATTTCTTAATTCAACTTAATTCTATCATTAAATCAATTTCAATCTAGTTTAGGGATTATAGCGATTGCTTAGTTCAACTAATCTTAATTGATCAAATCCCAGATGATCATTTAGCATAGAATTTATTAATTATTGTAGGGATTTCAAGTAATTCAAAGTTGAAGAATTAATTAGAAATGTCAAATATCTAATAATCCATGATTAATCTAAATTAGAACTTTGAATTCCTTGAATCAATTGCTCTATTACATTAAGTTCCTTTTTGTTTACTTTCTATTTTGCCTCTATTTTATATTTGTTTAGCTTATTGCTATTATTTTAATTTTGTGCAAACAATCCCCACAATTTTGCATTCTACATTAATACAGCATACTTGTGTTCATTCTATTGCATTTTATTTAGTTTTATTCTTACATTCTATTTTCATATTAAATTGTGCATTTCATTTTTTCATTCTACTTGTAATTCATAATAAAAGATAATATTAAGGAATCACTAAGGGTATTACCTGGTTGTGCCATTTTATTATATTATTTTGTAATAAATCAATTTTTAATTTAATGTTGACGCATAACGATGTGTTTATGACCTTTTCAAATCAATCTTTCAAATTTTAGTCCACTTTCTTTAAACTCTTAAAATTTTACTATTCATTACGTTACTCAAGAGATACTTATATAGGTCATCATAAAATTTACATTTATAATCATATGCAAATCAAACTCTAAAATTTATAAAATTAATTCTTAAATGTATCAATAATAAAATGGTTTCAAGTATCATATAAAATTAGTTAAAATGAAAACATCATAATAAACCATTTCAAAGTAAGACTTTTTACTCGTCACCAAATCATGATACAAACAAGCCCATAAATATTTATAAGAAAATTTAAAAAATGTTATTGTAAATTAAAGTAGGATATCCTCTCACTTTGATAAACTCCTTAGCATAATTTCTTCTTCAGTAAGAATGTTGATTCAATAAATTGTCTCCAATTTAAAATTAAACATGATATTAAGGAAACGAATGGGTTATTAAATTATTTTTAGGCCAATATTTTGTAAATTGATATTTAGACTTAATGGTAAAATGTTTTAATTCATCTTAATAGGTTAAATACTTTTTGGGTATTATTTTTGCAAGCCTATGATGAATCTATAAAGCATTCAAGCCGTTACTTGTTTTACTATTCATTAACCCAACTTAGATCATCCAAAAAATAAATTTTATCATATGGTTAAAATAATTTTATATTTATTTTTATCATGAAATGCTAAATCTTGGCTATCAAGAAATGATTTTATTAGCTATTATTTTAAATTTAAATCCTATGGTCAATTTCAAAGTTTAATTTTGATCTCATCCAATGGATCATGTTTGAAAGAAAAAAAATTCAAATTTTAAGTGGGAATTTTAAAAGTACAAAAAAGAAATTCAAATTTAAATATTTCTCATATGTTTTGTAATGATGATAATACCATTACTTGTTAAATTCATATAGCTAGCCTATTATACAAATACAAGGACTATTCATAACTTTTTGACCAAAGATAAAGCTAAAATTCAAACTTCCAAGGAGATAGCAACCTGTTGCTATCTCAAGCATTTTTCTTGTGTGAAGTTATCAAGTGTTAAAATGTTGTGCAATTCAATTTAAATTTAAATATTCAGCCTAAGGATAAGTTAAGGAAGCTTGCGGAAGAAGATGTTTTGGAAAACAAGTTGCCTTTGTCAAGTTTTTCATATAAATAGATTACATTTCAAGAAGAAAAGACATACCAAGTCATTAAGCTATAACTTGCAACTTATATTCTTATTCTTCATCTTTTTGGTGAACTTGTTAGAAATCCTAGTATAGATTGGAAATCCTAGTGTAAATCGAAGAAATCTTATAAGGTTAGGTAATGCTTGGTAATCCTAGTAAAGATTGGGTAAATCTCATAAATTTAGATTGCTATCTTGAGCATTTTTCTTGTGTGAAGCTTTCAAGTGTCAAAATGCTATGCAATCCAATTCGAATTTGAATATTCAATCTAAGGATAAGTCAAGAAAGCTTGTGGAAGAAGATGTTTTGGAAAATAGGTTGCCTTCATCAAGTTTTTCTTATAAATAATTACATTTCAAGAAGAGAAGACATACCAAGCCATTAAGTTACAACTTACAAATCATATTCTTGTTCTTTTTCTAGCCAAAACTCTAGTGAAATTTCTCTTAATCCAAAATTTACTTATTCACCACAAAAGTGTTATAGAAAGAAAATTGTAAAATTTCACAGCGAGATTATGAGAAAACCTTCTTAATGAACTTGTTGAAAATCCTAGTATAGATTGTGAATCTTGCAAAGTTAGGTGTATATTGAAATCCTAGTGTAGATTGGAGAAATCTTATAAAGTTAGGTATGTTTGGTAATCCTAGTAAAGATTGGGTAAATCTCATAAATCTAGATTGCTATCTTGAGCATTTTTCTTATGTGAAGCTTTCAAGTGTTAAAATGCTTTGCAATCCAATTCGAATTTGAATATTCAACCCAACGATAAGTTAAGAAAGCTTGTGGAAGAAGATGTTTTGGAAAATAGGTTGCCTTTATCAAGTTTTTCTTCTAAATAATTACATTTCAAGAAAAGAAGACATACTAAGCCATTAAGTTACAACTTGTAAATCATATTCTTGTTCTTTTTCTGGCCAAAACTCTAGTGAAATTTCTCTTAATCCTAAATTTACTTATCCACTACAAGAGTGTTATATAGAGAAATTGTAAAATTTCATAGTGAGATTGTGAGAAAACCTTCTTAATGAACTTGTTGGAAATCCTAGTATAGATTGTGAATCTTGCAAAGTTAGGTGTAAATTAAAATCCTAGTGTAGATTGGAGAAATCTTATAAAGTTAGGTATGCTTGGTAATCCTAGTAAAGATTGGGTAAATCTTATAAATCTAAGTATTGTAATTTTTATCAAAATAATAGATACCTCAAGTGATACTTAATAACTTGAGAAAAAATACGTAGACTAAAAATGAGTTCCTTTTGGACTATCAAAATTCTATAAAAATTCTTGATATTATTTTTATTCTTTATCTTTTTACATTTATCATTTCAAAAAGTTTACTTTTTCTATCAAGAAAAACCATTTTCACAATTTACATACTAAGGTTTTAAAAAAATTATTTTTGAAATACTATTAAGGTATTTATAACTTTTGAATTTTATTTCATGTTTTTTAAATCATGTATTCATCAAAATGCCAAGAATTTCTCTTTGTATTTCACACTTTTATATAAATTATTATTTTGAAGTTTTAATTGTCATTATTTGTAAAAGCCAAATCACTCTCTCTTAACCTATAAGTTCTATTGATTAGTACTCGATCTTGGTTTCTCTTTATTAAAGTCTAACAATATTAAGAGTAAATATTTTACAAGAATAAAGCTTTTTTACTAAACTCATAAAGCAGATGAACATTCCACATGTAGATCACCACTCTTTAATGGTACATACTATAACTATTAGAAATTTAGAATGAAGATCTATATCAAATCCACAAACATTAAAGCTTGAAAAGTTATTCGAGAAGGCTATGATCCACCTATAAAAGTTGAAAAAGAAACAAAAATGCTCAAATTCAAGAAGAAATGGATAGATATAGATTACAAAAAGGAAGCAACTCACGCCAAATCCATAAATGCCATTATCTACACTATAACTCCTAATAAATTTAAAAAGATTTCAAAATGTACTTCTATTAAAGGTATATGGGATAAACTTAAAATGACATATGAAGGTACTAATCAAGTAAAAGAAATAAGGATAAATATACTTATACATGATTATGAAATATTCAAAATGAAAAAAAGTGAAAAGATAAAGCCAATGTTTGAAAATTTCTTAGCCATTGTGAATGATCTTTATACCTTAGGAAAATTCATGAATGATCTTCATATCTTAGGAAGATTCATTATTAATGGAGAACCAATAATAAAAAATTCTAAAAAT
This sequence comes from Sindora glabra, assembly GCA_020226215.1. NCBI lineage: Eukaryota > Viridiplantae > Streptophyta > Magnoliopsida > Fabales > Fabaceae > Sindora > Sindora glabra. The sequence continues at coordinate 25,194,330 of CM035236.1, forward strand.
TCTTCTAAAAATATGGCAATCTAAAATAGATGTCATATAAAAAGGAAATAATCTTTCTACTTTAATTAATGAAGAGTTAAAAGGAAAATTCTTGATATATGAATATATATATCTGAAAGATGATCAAGAAAATAAAAAAATAATAACTTTTAAGGCATCTTCAAAAGAAGATAGTGAAGAAGAGGATGATCTTGATAAAAAATTAAATCAAAAATAAAATTGGCAATGTTAGTAAAATGCTCCTTTAAAATGTATAAAAAGAAAAGAGAGTTTAAACCTAGAATATTTCAAAGATAAAAAATAAAATAAAAGTGAATCCCAACAATCAACCTTTATTATGCTTTGAATGTAAAAAATTACAATATAAGAAAAGTGTATGTTCTCAGCTAAAGAAAAAGTTCCAAAGAAAGCTAACCAAAAAAAAGGTAATGGTAGCAACATAGGACAATAAAGATGCACCATCTGAAGAAGAAGAATCTAAAGAAGAAGAAGTTGTAAACAACATTATCATATTTTGCTTCATAATTAAAACCTAAAACTCTTTTATCTTATCATAAACTGATGGAACATTTTAACAAAGTTTTGATAAAAATATTTTTAAAAAAATAAAATAAAAATTTGACAAAAAATAGACTTTTTGAAAAGGAAAAACTAGTTTAAATTCTTTAGAATGTGAAAAACCATTTTTTAACAAAAGATTTCAAAATTTTGAAAAAAAATGAAGTTCTCAAAGAAGAAAAATAAGTTTTGGAAAATAACTTCAAAATTGTAGAAAAAGAAAAATAAACTTTGCTAAAAGAAAAGGAATTCTTAAAAAGGGAAAATTAAGTTTTGACTAATGATATTAGCAAGATAAAGTTAGAAAAATTAAAGCTAGAACATCAATCTTTAAATCTCAAGAAACAAGTAGTCCTAGTGATATTATTGTCTTTGATCCATTAACCATAACACTTACCCTAATACACATGCACTAATCCACCATCTATTTCTCTCACTCCATAAACACCTTAATAAACTTCCTTTAATCTTTCCATATTATTTGTTAATCCCATGATGTATGAAGCTTCTTTACCACTATCAAATATCTATCATCTTCCACCTATACTAAATAAAGCATGTTTATCCAATTCCAAGCTATCAGTAAAGGATAAGAATGACAAACTTAAAAGGGAAATGGATAAGTTGTTTGAGAAGGTTAATATTGGATTCCAAGATCTCAAAGGTTAAATGGACATTATTTCAAGCTTGTTGCTATCTCGAAGCAAGCCATCACTAGAAGCTTTAGATAGCCTAGTTTGCTATTGAGTAATAAGCCTCGGCATATGCATTGTAAAAGTTCAAAATCTTTTTTTTACATATATTTCTAACATTGCTAAGACAATATGACAATATGTTTTTTAGCTAGCTATTTTAGTTAGGCTTATGATTTATACTACCTTTATCTTTTAACTTTTCCTATAACTATTTCACTATTAATCTTATGTCTCTTATTTCTATTATTTCTGACATGTTATGTTTCTGTTTATTATCTTTTATTATGTCATTTGTTATTATTTTCCTTTTTTTATCTATTATATATTATGTCCCTTTACTCACCTTATCTTTATTATAAATTTTATTGTCTATTATTTTTGTTATTTGCTTCAGTCTTCTTATGCTAACTCATTGGTATTGCCAATTTTTTGTTTAGTTTTCACAGCATCTCATGATTTGAAGTTTACATGATCCAACTAGTTCTACTTTTTACAATTTCTAATTTGATAACTTTTTACATATCTTTACCTTATAATTTGAAAATTTTATGATCGAACTTTTTATGTGGCTTTTTATTTTGAATTTTTTTTACTTCGATCCTTATTGACTTTTATATCTCATTTCTTTCTGACTTGGCAACTTTTCTTTGTTTTTACTATTATTTTTTTATTCTCGTGTTCTAATTTTCATCACTATTGAAAACTCCATCATTTTTTATCTTCTCTTTATTTATATTTCCTTACATCTTTGCTTTAATCCTAGTTTCTCCCATTTTTGCTCTCATTTTTGCTTTAATACCTAATTGTTCTTTTATCTACTCTGTATTTCTACCTATTGTGCCTATTTTTTTCTATCATTTCTAACTTTTACTAATGACAAAAGGGGAGAAAAGGATAAAGTCTACAAATTTATAAAGCATATTTTTAGGGGGAGGCTTTCAAAAGGAAAATCCATAGTTTTAAAGGGAACATAATACATGCATGTGACACACACATTATTATACAATGCTCTAATACCACTCATATACTCTAATGCATCTTTGCTATAACTCTATAATATGCTCTGATACATAATGTACGCATGAGTTATTATACAATGCTTTAACACCTATTTTATGCTTTATTGATTTATATTCCTATATCTCCTTGTGCTCTATTTGTAAAATTTTGAAAAGTTTGTTATTATAAAAAAAAGGAGAATGAGGAATTAAAATTGGATTAAATATTACTGCATTTTTAATATGATTAAAGTTGGAATTTATCTTTAATAGTTTTATATCTCAAACTAACTTATTTAGGCATAAACTTATTGATTCATTAAACTTAAGCCTATCAATTTTTTAAGTGGACTTTAGACCATCATACTTTCAAATTATCAAATCCATTACACTTTATAAAAGTGTATTTTCCTATATGACATAATGCTATTATACTTTCCCATTTGTTTAATTTTGAAAATGCTAAACTTATTCTCCAAGAAAAGATTTTATTGGCTACATTTTTAAATCATGTTTTTCAAATGTTAGGTGACATGATCCAATGGCTAATATTTAAAAGTTATTTTGAGCCTTTAATCATCAAAAAGTAAGAAGTTTAAAAAGTAGAACAATTTCTAATTCAAACTAATGTTACATGTGCTAAAATCAAAATAAATTAACACATGAAGTTGTTGTATTATTTTACTGTTGTAAACTAATGAAACACAATACACATGCAAGGCTAGATAGCTAGATCGAAATTCAAGGTTAAATTCAACTTGCAAAATAACAGCCACATTGACATCTTAGATGAAAGTTAGAAGTTAGATGAAAAGTGGTCAAATCTTCTCTCTTGTAGTACATATAAGATATTTTCAACACATAGGTCAAAAAGAGGAAACTTTTTAAGCAAGATAAAACTCTACTTAGAACCAAATTTCAAATTTCAAGTTTGAAGGCAAAAAGTAAATTGGAGGCTAAATTTCAAATTTAAAACTTAGCCATTTTATGACTTAAAGCTAAAAAGAATGTGACTTAAACTCAAAGTTGTCTTCATCAAATTTTTTCTATGAATAAGATACATTCCTTTGGAGACATAACACTTTAGGAATTACACTACAACTTGTGAAATCTCTCTTGCTCTCATCTTGGCAAAACTAAAGTTTTCCTTCTCTCTCGCTCTAGATCTAAAACTTGTATATCCACTTTTAAAGTATTATTAAGTCAAAAATTGTAAAATTTCTTAGTGAGATTGTGAGAAACATCCTTTTTAATTCTTGTTAAAATCTTAGTATAGATTTATGAGATCATGTGAAGCTAGGTGGAGATTGAAATCCTAGTATAGATTGGTGAAATCTTATTAATCTAAGTGGTGATCGAAATCTTAGTATAGATTGGTGAGATTTTATAATACTATATGGTGATTGAAATCCTAATGGAGATTAGAAAGATCTTGTAAAATTAGATGTTGTAACTCGATGAAAAGTTGGTAGATACCTCAAATGATACTTGCTAACTTAAGAAAAGAGAAATAAACCCAAAAGGTATTCCTTTTAGACCATTAAATGTCTATTAAGATTCTTAATGTTCATTCTTTTTCCTTACTAATTTATCTTGTTATTATTTCATATACTTCATTTTTTATACATATAAGAAAAACATTTACATGATTTTATTTATATTTCTTTTTGAAGAAATTCTGTTGGATTTGAAAATATTACATTTAAAATTTCTTTTAAATTCCTTTGAAATATTTCATATTTTTGAAACAAATTCATCAAAATTTCGAGAATTTGTATCTTGAATTTCATGGTTTTACACAGAATATTAATACAATTTTTAATTGTTCTTTTATCAATGCTAATTTACTCCATCTTGACTTATAAATTCTATCAGTACTTAAACATTAATACTTAAAGTCATTGATACTTTTAAAAATTTTAGGGCACAAATAATTTTTGAAGTTAAATTAAATTATAAGTCAATCATTGCTAATATTCAAGTTTCTTTAAAATACATTAATTAACTGAAAGCCTTTGAATCAAGTGATATCCAATATCTCTTGAAGGCTTTGGATCTTTCATTATATTCAAGCTTTGATCTCTAGCCCTTGTAAATGTACATTTATACTCCTCCATTTACTAGAAAAAAACACATTGATCAATTTACAAAATAGATTTTCAATAAGAGAAATCTTCATAGGAATCACTCATAATAATTTGATGAAGAAAAACAAGTATGACAAAATAGTGGAACACATCAAGGTTTTATTCATATTTAATTTATTTTTTATATACTTATTAATGCCTATATAATTTATATTAACATTATTGTGAATTTTTAGAGAATTTTGGATAAATTTTTATTCCTTTGAATTTTGTTGCTCATATTTCTAGTATAATAAAAAGTTAAAAAAAGCTAAAAATTATTTTTTATGATTTTATTTATATTTTACATTGCATTTTAAAACCATTTCTAATATATAACTTTTGCTCAAAATAATTTTCTTGATATTATTTTCATTAAAAATATTAATTTACATTACTTTTCTATTTAAAACTTTTCAAAAATAAAAAGAAATAATTTTAAAAACTACGCAAATTTTGATTCTTCTTTTAAATATACATAAGCCCTACTTTTGTAGGTTAAATCCATTATTTGTAAATTATTTTTTGTCAATACTTCTTCTTTTTATAATTCTATTTTATTTTAGTATCTTAGACATGGTATAACTAGCTTCAATCTCGCATTCTTATTAGTACTTTGCAAAAGAATTAGGGATTCTTCCAATCTTATTATACATGTTATAGTTCTTACCACCTCTGTTAAAATTAAGACACTTAATCATTTTTCCCTAATTTGAGCTCAATTATAACCTTAAATGTCTTGAAGGCATTTAATGATTCAAATTTCTCACTAGTCAAATCAATCCAACTTAGAATAATCATCAATAAAAAGTGATGAAATATTTATATCCACCGACAACACTAAGTGCAATAGATCTATCAATATTGATTAGCTTTAGGATATCATGTTTTCTACTTATTTTTTCTTTTCAATCTCTAGTAGAGAGTTTTCTTTTGTTACAATCTATGCATGTGTCAAAATCTAAAAAATCTAGATCATGAAGGGCTTTTTTTTATAAGTATCTATATCCTTTCTCTAGAAATATGTTCTAAGTGCTAGTACTATGGCATTGAAGATCTCTTACTAGTTTTGATTTTATTCTTTCTAATTATTATATTTATCAAGTTAGCAAAACTAGCATCCAAACTAATTTTGTGCAATCCATCATATAATGAACTAAAGCTAATAACATAAGAATCATAAAGTAAATCAAATTTCCTATTACCAAAATGGCAGAAATAAATATCATAATCCAAAGCAAACTACGTAAATTAGGTTCTTCCTCTTAGAAGGTGTATGTCATAACCCTAACTTAATTTCAATTATGATCAACATGGAACTTATCTTTTAATTTTCACGAACTTATTCTTAATTATTTAACTTGATCCTTATTACAAGTATTATGTATATATGAAAGAAAATGGTACTTTAGAAAGAAAATATTCATTAGAATTCATTAAAGGCTTTACAAAAGATGAGGAAGTTAGGTATGCTTATAGTCCTCCTAAAATAAAGATAAATAAGTCTAATTAACTCATAAGAAATCAGTTCAAATATCTCCTCTATATAAATTTATAACAAAATAAGGCCCAAAATATATTACATATAAGATTCTGTACTATTGTCCCATCATCAAGGAGCTCCTATAGAATTTAGCTTTAAAGAGATGGATATGGAGGTTGAACCTGGGAATTTGTAACATAAATCATAAAGGAGTGAGTTCGAGGGCTTAGTGAATGAATAATTTATAAGAATAATAATAATTTATAAGAACTTACCTATCAAACTATCCTTTTTTTGGCAATTCATATCACATTTAAGCATATTAGAAACCAAGAGCCAATAACAAAGAGATTAACACATAATAATTTCATTTTTAACATATCATATAAGAATTCTCATGAATAACTACACTTAAGATCACATCTCATTTGAAACAGTAAGTAATAGATAAAATACAATCATCTATCTTTTATCTCTTGGGTTAGCATTAATACTTTTTACAAACATTTAATTCTTATCCTTCCAAGGTTTGTCTTATGTCCTTCACAAACATATCATCAAGAATTTCCCATCCAGTATTCATAACATCACCTCTATCACATTTTTCATTTTTAATGACACTTATGGCATGACTTACAATACAATTTAAACACTAGAGCTCAAGTTCTATTCAATACAATCATAATTCAATTTCAATGTACACCACCATATACGGACAGCACCATTATTCCCTCTTTTATGGCTACAAGCATTCACAATGTCATAGTAATTAATCCATAAAACATTTCTTAACATATTTCATTCTTTGATTAATGCAATAAGTTCATAACAACATATGTTATATCATACAACCTCTACTTTCTCATTTTATGATTACTCAATTCATGTACTTATCTTATAATTATCATAAAACACATTACTTTTAATGCTTAATGACTAACACTCTACATTAGATCATTATAAATCATGAAAACATAAAATAAGTTAGGTATGGTTTACTATATGGTTATCATAGTTGTGACTTTTAAGTGATGTTTTATAAATTACTCAAAAATTATAAGTATATTATTTATGAAACTTATTTCCTATAAAAATAGACTCAATTAGCTTTTCATAAACTAGTCATTTTCCTAAATTGACTAAGTTTTGAAAGTGTTATATCTTTTTGAATGTAAATGTAAAAAGTTCATTTTTTTTAAATCCTAAGTTTTTAATCTATGTCTATTATTTTGATGATATCTCAAAATATACATAAGATATCAATTTGAAACTAATTTCATTTAAAAATAGACTTAATAACCTTTATATTAATAGGTAATTTGCTTAAAAATAGAAGTAGGATGAAGGAGTTAAGACCCTTTAAAATTAGTATAAAATTTTAAGGTCAGTAAATTGATTGATCAATCGATTCACTTATCTTAAAATTGCCTCTAAACACATAGAATTAATTAATCACTCGATTTAAAAGCCTAATTTTACCTTTGGATCCTTAAAATCAATTGGTTACTTCATTCACACATGAAAATCATAATTATCTGCAAAAATTTTATTGTTCATTCGATCATAAATGTCTTCTAAACACATATATTACATACCAAACCTTAATACAATCATTAATATACTTACCTATTATATCATATTATTTCTTTTCATTATTTATTACTTCTACCATATCAAAATAAATAAGATTTAAGCAAAATCACAAAACAACCAATATTCTATCAATATTATAATATAGCCATAAAATCTATAAATTAGCTAAATTATCCATTCATCTTGTATGGAAGAGAGTATTAGGAAATTAATTTTAAGATCTTTCAATTCTAATCAGATCAAAACTTATAGCTTCTAGTGTTAGGGTTTAGAATACCTAACAAAATTAAATAAATTTTAAATTTCTTAATTATCTAAGAAGAAATAGGAATGATTCTTAATGAAAGCAATGTTCTTACCTTAATTGAATCAAAAAATTAAGAAAAACTAAGGTTCTCCTTACTTGATTTATAAAATAATGGGAAAGATCGTTATAAAGAGTTAAAAGCTTTTGAAAGATAAAGATAAATAAAGGACATTGAACTTTAGGGCTAATAAAGGGGAAAATAATGCCCCACAAGTACTTTTTAAAAATTACTCTTAAACTCTTTCCATACTTATACACTCACTTCTATCAGTATATAACTTTATACTTCATGATTTCAATAAGTTTTCTCCATCAAAATTTCACTAAATTTATATCCTCATATTCTTAATTTTAGTGACTATATTTTATTCCATATTTCACACATGAGATACCTAACTCAACTAAATTTACTAGTTATCTTAGCTATTATTTCTCATGAAATAATTTCTAATTTACTGATAATTAAAGAGAGTGTAACAATGCATAAACTATGTCTTTAAGTTCCAATACATGACTAGTAGATAAACATAAAGAATGACTCCTTTGTGCTCCACTTGTACTCTGTTACCATTTTCAAGTCAAACAATTAACTCTCAATTACTTGGCTTCCTCAGGTTTGTCAATCTCCTATAAAGAATTTAACTATCATTAATATTTGACCACCATGTATTTGATGGCATATCAATAATGTTTGACTTAACATACTAAAGCTAGAGGAGTACTTATCTTTTTCTTTTTAACACATTTCATGCTTGAAGCAATTCACCTTTTTATACTTATACTTTTTGCAAAACCTATAATTACCTTTAAACTAAATCTTCTTAAGCTTATGGCATTGTTCATTCATCTCAATCTTCTTTCTTTCATAAGTAGATTTCCTTTTTTTATCTTTTTTATACGTTCTTATTCCATTTTTTTAGAAATAGAATCATGGGATGCATGATTAACATTATGAAATTTTCCCTTCTTTATGCCTTTTACAACCTAACTAACAATGGAGATTAACTCATAGTTAGTCCATTTACACTTCTAGGTATTGGAGGACATCTTTAGAACATCAAATTAAACTAGTAAGGACTCCAATGCTCCTTGGATCAAGAAATTATCACCAAGATCAACCTTCATGCTCTACAATTTCTTATAGTAATGAACTAACTTCATAATGCGTTTGTATACCCTACTAACACCATCATAAATTGTCTTCTTAGGCAATGAATGGTTATATCCTTTCTCAACCTTATCAAACTTCATATATTTTTTAACTTTAGAATTAAGAAAAACCCTAACTTTATGAGACATAAAAATACATTATTTAATGGTCTTATCTATTTTGAACTTCATGACCATCAAACGCACTCTATTAGAATACTACACTTGTTATGTTGAGACCTTTATTCATTATTTCAGTTGGCATCCACACCAGGCTTTTCTTACTTAAGCACTAGAACCAAATTGGTAACCACTAGTTAAAGCTTTAAAAAACTTGACCTAGTTCTCATAGTTCATCTCATTCAATGCCTTTACATAAGCTAATTATATAGGCAAAGAAGTTGAGAAAAATTCATCAAGACATTAACACATGAATTACTTTAATCATACTTTTTATTTTTTTCATTAAACATTAATTATGCAATTATATACAACACTATATTATAAAACCTAACACTAATATGGTATTCAAGGCTTTGTAATATAGTACAAGAATTAAATATTAAATTCCTAAAACCAAACTTGAATAAGATTTTTAAGATTTTAAGAACATAATATTTAATTTTACACTTACATTATCATCAATAAATTACATTAGTAATACTATACCAATAGGGTACAAATATTATTAATGTATCACTCTCCTTTAATCCAACTAAATAATTTTATTGTTATTTTTGTTAACAAAATTTTATGCAATTGAACTCATGCAAGTTTACAATAAATAAATTTTCACAACATAATATGAGTTATAATGATTCCTACATAATTACTTTTTGTGCACATAAACATGCTAAAATTAATTTATATGCTAATTATAATACCAAAAAAATTCTTGAAAAATTATATACGGCAACTTTTAGTATAGGAATCATACTAAAATTTTCCAAGCCCTAATAATGTCAAATTTAACACTTAAATAAAATGGATAAAAATAATTATATTATTTTTTATTCCAAAGAATTCAAGAAAAATTACTATAAAATAAATATCGAAGGTTGCAATTCACTAGTATAAGAACACAAATAGCTAAGTGTGTGGCCCACACGTGCTACCTTTGGGTATCAACCTAATGCGTAAGACCCAACTAGGTCTCTCTCAACCTCCAATCAAGTTCGTAATTGATTTGAGTCAATTCAAATCTAATTCTGAATAAGTTTGTGATTAAATCATTTTATGCATTTTTTTTATGTAATTTTTTTCTAGATTTTTGCATTTAAGACTAACCCATGTAAAATTATGAAGAAAGCTGACAAAAAATTCATCCAAAACAAGCGCAAAATATTTCCAGACCAAAACTCTTAGTTTTTTCTGCAAATGTAAAGTTTTAGCCACTATACAGACCGAAAACAACCAAAATTTTTCATGGGTTTCCTTATATCAGTGGTTTTGAATTAAAACCCCATCTCAATTTGATGAAATTAAAAATGTATTTCCTCCGATTGCGAAATTTTCCTTTCCCAAAAAACCATGAAAACCGTAGTTTTGGGTTCCAATATGAAACAGGGAAATTTCATATTCAATCATTCAACCGATTTATGCAATAAACTCAAAAAAAAAAAAAAATCGGTAATTTATCAATGTGAAACTATGAAATAATTACAAAAGTCATAAAATTCTGAGTTCAGGAATAATCCAATCGACAACGAATCATAAACTCACGGTCTGTTCACACATCACTAGCCATATAACATAATTTTTGCAGTTCTGGTATTAGTTGTCAACAATTTTAAGGAAAACTGACCCATCATACTTCGTTATCATGGCATGCATGAGATGCAAATATTTGAAGTATAAATTACATTAAACTCTCCCAGATTTTTGTCTAATTACATTCAATACCTCTAATTTTTCACAATTATACACTTACATCTTCCTGAAGTACTTCTATTATCTTGAAATTTAAAGGTATTAACTTTCAAATTACAACTCCTTCTCTAATATCTTCTCTTATGGCTAGAAAATTATTTTATTATATTTTTATATATAAATATTTCTACATAATTATATATTAAGAAGAGAAAGTATTTTTATTCTTCAAACAAAGAGCATATTTTTACATAAAATTGTAAAATAGTCTTCCAATCACATAACATTTAAAAAGGAATTGCAATTTATTTATTTAATGTTATTGTATTTTATAACTGTAAAAATACATCAAAATGTGTATATATTTAAAAAATGAAACTTATCAAATGTAATTAGATTATATCTTAGAAAAAGTCAATGTAATTTATCCGCGTCTAAGATGATAGGCAGAAATTATGCGTGCATTCTATTTCTGATCCATAGTACGGTGATGTCGACTGCGATGACAAAATCCCTCCTCCTCAAGTCTAACCATCAACAGGGAGATGATTGTCTGCGCGTTGAAAGTAGTGTATAGATTATAGGAGTAGAGACACGTCTTATAAGACATAAACCGCGTGAAACCAACCCATCACCTAGAAAAAATTCCAAAACTTAACTCCTCAATAAAGATTTGTACACGTGTGCATGCTGATCTCAAAAGTTCATTGCAGTAACTTTAGTACTTGAAGAACTGTAGGATCTTTTGTCAATAATTAGACTATTTAGGTGTATTTAAATATATTTTTAAAAGTTATTTTTAAATTTATTTTCTTATTTTTAAAAATTATCTTCAAATTGAAAAAAATAAAGTATAGAAGGTGACTATATTGTAAATAAGAAAATATTTTATTTAATTACAAAATCGAAATAATAAAATAAGTTCAAATTAAAAAAAAAAGATATTTCTAATTTTTCATTTTTAAGTGTTATAATTTTTAAAAATAAATTCTAAAAATAAATTAACAAACAAGTGCTTTTATTTTTAAAAATAGTAAATAAATAGACCCATTTGGTGTATTTGAATATGTTTTTATTTTTATTTTTAAAAATTATTTTTTATTTTTAAAAACTATTTGCAAATTGAAGAAAAATAAAGAATAGAGGATACTCAGTATTTCAAATAAGAAAATATTTTATTTAATTACAAAATTAATATTCAGAATAAGAAAATATATTCAAAAAATAATTAAAATTTATTTTTATTTTTAAGTTACAAATTTAAAATTATAATTTTTAAAAATAGATTCTGAAAATAAATTTTTAAATAATTTTTTTATTTTTAAAAATAAAAATAAAAATAAAAATTATTTTTAAAAATAATAAATAAATAAACTTTTTATTAGTAAGGTTCTTGAATTTGTTTTAAAAAACAATAAATAAACCAGCCTTCTATTAATAAAACAGGTCTCATAATTGCTAGTAATGTGGGCAAGTCGTAATTATGGGATGATATAGATATTTTAGTATGAAACTCACGTTTAATGCAAGTTTATATGAGCAAGCTTATAGAAAAAAATTCACACAATCATAACCCACGCAATCACAAGTTTAATCGCAAATAAAAAATAATTTTTTTTAATTTTTTTCCTCACCACAACTAAACTCAACTTATGAAAAAAAAATTTACTCCAATTACTTCCTAACAAATCCAACTTAATTTCTATATTCCAATTCAAAATTTTTTATCCAAATAATCCAAAAAAAATTAAAATATTAAAATATAAATTATAAATTATAAAATAATTAATAAAAATATAAAAATATACCAGTTGCCTGCAAGTATAGCCCCATTGTATACGGTGCGATTGGGGCAATTTTTTTACTGCCCGTTTTGGCATGCAGGTTTATGTTGACAAGATCACACAGGCCCACATAAACCCACTTAACTGTTTCACCTGCTTAGTTTCTTGAATCTATCGCACCTACCTGTTTCACAAGCTTAGTTTCTTGAATCTATGTTATATCTATTATCAATACTTGAACCCGTCTCTTTCGTGGAAGATGCCATGGTAAGTGGTACAAAGTCTAAGGCTGACTTTAATTTGCAAAATATGCCACGGTAACACTGCCTTCTTTAGAAGAGGTGTCAATAAAGAGAACTTACTAATAGCTAGCAAGGAGACCAAAAGAACTAGGCTATCCAAGCAAACTAGAAAAAGCAATGGCCATAGAACCGGTTACTGCAGCTCTGCAGACCTTAGCTTCCCTGGCAGCAGAAGAAATCCAGTTGCTTTGCGGGGTTAGTGAGGTAATTGACGAGCTAAATGAAGATCTGAATAGTATGAAATCTTTCCTCCAAGACGTAGACAACAATCAAAGCAAAAACAACCAAAGATTCTATACATGGATCAAACAAGTAAGAGAAGTGGCCTATGATGCTGAGGATGTGATTGATGAATTCTGCTTCAGAATGTCACTTCCTAGCAGTCAGGGTCTTGTCCATTCACTTTCTAATTTCTTCAGATTTATGTCGAAGTTGAGAGCACAACACCAGTTGGCTGTCCAGGTGAAAGCCATTAAGCTGAGGACCACAGCCATCTCAAAGAGAAAAGAGGCATACTTCACCCCAAGGCTAGAAGAGACAAGTAGTTCCTATTCTACCACGCAGGAGGCCTATGATCCTCGACAAGCTTCTCTTTACGTTGATGAAGCAGATGTTGTTGGAATTGAGAATCCTAGAAGAATTCTGACTGAGTGGCTAATACAAGGCACAGAAAAGCTTACCTCAATTTCTGTGGTGGGCATGGGCGGAATTGGGAAAACAACCCTTGTTAAGAAAGTTTATGACAGTGACAATGTCAGGAAATGGTTTGATTGTCAATCCTGGGTCACAGTTTCCAAGTCCTTTTCTTCATTGGAGCTGCTGCAAGCTATGCTCAACGGATTCATGGAGGAAACGAAACATCCTGTGTACAAGGAAGTAGAATCAATGACAGAATACAAGTTAATATATGCATTAAGAGGCTACCTACAGAAGAAGAGGTATGTCATTGTTTTTGATGATATTTGGAGCCCAGATGCTTGGGAAGCAGTCAAATTCGCTCTTCCTTATTGCAACTCTGGCAGCAGAATCATTTTCACTACGCGTTTGATCGAAGTTGCAGTGTCTACAGAAACAACTGGTCATGTCTATCACCTTCAACCTTTGCCAGAAAAAGAAGCTTGGAACCTTTTCTGCATGAAAACTTTCAATAGGGAATACGGAGGAATTTGTCCAGATGAACTCAAGAGTCTGTCTCATAGCATATTAAAGAAGTGTGGAGGATTGCCTCTTGCCATTGTTGCCGTTGGAGGATTGCTGTCAAGGAAGAAGAAGGTCGTATTTGAGTGGAGGAAAGTCCTCGAAAGCCTTGCCGAAGAAATCACAAGGGATGGTCAGCTAAACAACCTTGAAAGAATACTTCTACTTAGCTATAATGATCTGCCGCACAACCTCAAATCATGCTACTTGTATATGAGTGCTTTTCCAGAAGACTACACAATCCAAAGAATGAGGATTGTTAGATTGTGGGTTGCAGAAAGGTTTGTGGAAGAGAAACAAGGGCTTACCATGGAGGAGGTTGCTGAGAGCTATCTCAATGAATTGGTCAATAGGAGTCTGGTTCAAGTTGTAAAAATGGATTACTTCAACCGGGTCCTGACATGTCGCCTGCATGATATTATGAGAGAAATTCTGGTTCTGAAATCCAGGGAAGAATTGCTTATTACAGTAATAACTCAAAGCAACAGGTTAAAGAAAGAGAATGTTCGTAGAGTTTCTATCCATGACAACATTGGGGTCATATCACCATCACCAGACAAAAGATTTGCCAAACTCCGGTCAGTTTTGGCATTCACGTCAATGGGATCTTCCTCAGGCAGCTCCAATGGCAGTATATCATTGCAAGGTTCAAGGTTGTTGAGAGTTGTGCATATGGAAAATGAACCTGTGGTTCGATTCCCTCTGACTCTGGTTAAGTTAGTTCTTCTGAGATACTTAACTCTAAGGAAGACAAAAATCACGGAGATTCCAGACTACATAGGGCAGCTCAAGAACTTAGAAATACTGGATGTGAAGTATAGTCCCGTCTCAAATTTGCCTTTGGGAATACTTGAGCTGAAACATATCCAACAGATTCGGGGTTACTATTATTCTTTTAGCCCTTCATTTCTCTTTGCTAACACTCATGGAATGTCAGTTCCAAGAGGAATAGAGAAGCTAACTAGCCTACAGAAATTAGGAAGTGTTGAAGTGGGAGAAAATGGAACATTGGTGGAAGAACTAGGAAAACTAACCCAACTAAGAAGACTGGGCATTTTGAAACTTAAAGAAGAACATTCTGCAGGCCTTTGCTATACTATAGAAAAGCTGAAACACATGACTTCATTGTACGTGATCTCGATGAATGCTACTGAAGTTTTGCAGCTGAACCGCGGGATCCGCCCTCCGGATTTCCTGCGCCATTTATATCTCAAATGTGGCCTGCGTAGCTTGCCTAAATGGATCACTTCACATCCACATCTTACCAAGCTAGTTTTGCAAAATTCTGAACTACAGCAAGATCCATTACAGGCTCTGCAGGCACTTCCTAGTTTAGTCATACTAGAACTTCTTGGAGCTTACAATGGGGAGCAAATGTGCTGCAATGTGCGAAAAGGGTATCCGAGGCTGAAGAAGCTTGGTGTGCATACGATGAAAAACTTGAGATTCATGAGAATGGCAGAAGGAGCAATGCCTGAGCTGCGGGAGCTGCATATCACAACGTGTTTGAAACTAGCAACCGTGCCATTTGGAATTGAGCATCTCAGGAACCTTAAACGCTTGCAACTTTGGGGTTTGCCTTCAACGTTGTACCAGAAAATTGAAAGGTCAGGAGGTGAAGATTTCTGGAAGATTCAACACATCCCCGAATCACACAATTTTTAAGAGTAAGGAAAACAAACTACATCTATGTTTTTCATTCATGAACAAAGGCAGGCATTGCTAGGAGGTATTCATTTGTGTGATTTCCCCTTCTTTTGCTATTGCTTACGCATAGCCGAAAACTAGGTGGTTTTCAAACAAAGAATACAGAAACTGTTTCACTTGCGAGCATAGCCCAGTTTTTGCATTTAGTTATGTCTTCTGTCTTCTGTCTTGTCTATAATCTTAGGATGATAATTTGTCAAATTTCCTTCAGGTGTGTTGATGTTTAGCAGTTGAACCCGAGATTTTTCCTAGAGTGATCAATTTTTTTCCCCAAAATCAGTTTATCACGCCGTAAAAGTGTGAAATTTGTTTTACATAATGTAGCCTTGTACGATCATCTTATCTTGTACACAAAATATCATAACGCTATACACTCACTCATTAGGGTAAAAAAAAATAAAATTCAATAAACAAGATTTATATTAAATAAAAAACAAAAATGAGAAACAATATTTTTACTTAGTCTATTCCTTTACTGTTCATTGTTATTTAACACTACCATTGTCCGAACCGCTAAGGCTACCCGTTGCCAATGCGGTGGCAGCCGCTTATGCCATTAACACAAACGCAGCAGCGGCGGTGACAACTGCAGCCAATATTTGTTATCTCACCGTCACAAACTACTCTCCCCACCGACACCATCACCAATCAATGCTACACATTATCATTGCTAACTATCAATCGTTACCATGCACTATGTATTTCTCCTTTATCAGTGCTGCTTTATTCAGAATCACTGCCTCTCCTTCACTCTCACCTTCATTTAAAGATGGTTTTATTTAAATTAAAATTTTAATATTATATATATTATTTTCTATTATGAAATAAGAAATATATATTATATAATTATATAAATTAGAAAAATGATTGATACACTTCAAAAAAAAATATTGTAAAGTCTACAAAATTGTGAGCCTTAGAATTTATGAGAAAGAATGACCTTGAAGGTTTTTTAAAGGAATATATGTAGCAGAACTTTATACGTTAAATGATGATGCATCAAATATTGTATGGTATAAAAAACTTATAGTTTGCATATTCTATGTTACACCATCATATGACGCTTAAACTGTTGGCACTTATTATATTTAGCGTACCAAACAAGGCATTAATCCTTCATTTATTTTTTATAAATAATTTTCGGCATTCAATACCAGCTTCAGCTTGCATCCAACTCTCCCAATACTCAACCTCAAGGTTTCCAACCCAAGTCCTAGCCCAGAAAGTACCAAGAAATCCAAAACTTTTACAGGTGTCTAACTCATCTCTCGTTTCTCCACACCCGTTAATTGGGGAAAAAAAAAAGAAAGAAAGAAAAAACTCCGCATCCTATATTTTAGAGATTTATATTTTATAAAAACTTCTAATTTTTATAATTTTTATATATTTTTGTAAATATTTTCATAAATTATTGCAGTTATTGGCAGATTTTGCATATACAAAATTTTTAAATTTTTGTAATTTTATGTAAAAAAATTAGAGTAAATCTTCTTTTTCATTCATTTCAACTTCAATTTTTTTTTTAACTTTCATTCCTATAAAATATTTTATATCAATTTTATCCCTATAAAATATTAATTTGTTTAATTCTATCTCTAGATAAATAAAATTGAACAAATTAATCTTTATATAAATACTAACAAAAGGACAAACACAAGCAAATTAATATTTTATATAGATAAAATTGATACAAAATATTTCATAAGGATGAAAGTAAGAAAAAGCAGATTTTACACAAACAAAAAAGAGATTTTGCTCAAAAAATTATAGCTTTCATGAAAAATTTTTTTGAAAAAAGGTGAAATCCTATTGTAAAATTACAAGCACCAAATGCATACTCATTTTTCTCTCGTAGTGAGACTATCAGTTACAGACGGCGTGGCTAAAGCAACCGAATTGGTTGCTGAATCAATATTTTTATTTCATTGGCTGAAAGGTCTGTTAAATCAATCTGAATGTTCCTCTTGTTGATAATGATTATTACAAGAAATGTTAAAAAGCAAGGCCATAAAGCATTAAAATCCGCTTCAACAAATTTAAAATCACTTTCTTACACCCACTCTTACTCACTTCCTCACATATCTATGAATCTAAATTCTTAATCGCACAAATATGTGAGAAGCGAACAAAGAGTGAGCGTAAATGAGTAAAAACAGCATTGCTCATGGAGTTCCCCATTTGCCCATTGGCCCTAGTCTAGAGCCAAAGTGGCCATATGATCGCATGATCAGTTGACAGGCCTTTTTGGCTCTTCTCCACTTTCAATTGGATGAAGGAAACCGGAATAATTATTCAGTTGGCTTCCATTTATAACCTTTTGTGCCTTTATTCTTTGATTCCATTTTGGTCTTGCCACTTCCAATGGCCACCTATGGCCGAAGTTCTAAATTGATCATTAGAACTAGAACGGTAGCACAAACCTAGCTTTAGTGCTTCATGACCTTGTGACCCTGTACCGGCAGAGTCCTGCTGATGTTCTATTTATTTTTCGAAAAAAAAAAATCTTTCATAAAAAATATTAAATATAGACTATAGTACATTATTTTACCATGTATCATTACTTTAAAACTATTAAATTTATTCAACGTACACAAATCAATAAATCGAAACTTTTATATCAATGCATTGTTATAATAGTATGTTAAAATTTCTTCCAAAATATTATTTCCTTGTACATATAAATAAGATGAGTTCTTCCATACCTTTAATTTATGTATATATTGAGTATCCAATAACTCACATTAAATTTTATATTTTTTTTAAATAAAAAACATTCAATCAAATAGCTATTGTTAGTCCACATCACTCAGTTCATCCATGCATGATAGATTTAGTTCACAAATAAAGAATTCTCATGTACTTCCAGTGATTAAAGGAAAAAAAATTACCTAAAAGCATGAGAATGGAGAAAAACTTTCTCTTTAAAAAGAAGAAAAAAAATAAATCATCTTTTATTAAATTCTTTATATTTAACTTTGAACATATAAATTATTTTTCACTATTTAAATATTTTATAACTATATTCTTATAAAAAATATTTTCCAACAAAATAAATAATGCCTAAATATACACATTTTCTACCTGCAATCCTTGTGAAATTATTTATTAGATTATTTTTTTAATCTAAATCTAATGATATTGAATCAAGTGAGAAATTGTGCTCGAATCAAGTGTAAAAAAAGCATTCCTCATATAGGAAACTAGGCTTCTTTTTTCCCTTTCGGAATTCTTTCGAAAACTATAAAATTTGAGAAAGTCATGATATTCGGCCATAGTAGAGAAATGTTTTTTCATGTACAACTTATATATTTGCACAAATAAAAATATCACACTTATTTCACAAGTTCAGGCGAGAAGGATATATATAGCAAACTTTGGCCACAGGGGTTGCTAAATGGCAATAGGGAATAAGTTATAAGGATATTGGTTTAGGGTCCCCATATTGACAGACCATTAGTCCTGTGCAAAGTCTTCTTCAACTACTGCTGATGATGTAATTTGATGCTAGAAATGACCGTTACACCACACAAAGGAAAGATTTGGGAATAAGATAAATATCAAGGTTTTTTAATGAAAGGAGACAACTGAAAAAACCATCCCAACCGCCATCTAATTTTCAATTTGTGAACAGTAAAATCAAATTATTAAAATAGTGAATGATGCTACCGGTATTTTAATTTTAATGGTATAATGGCATTTGACATTACCCTTAAAACTATACTTCCCATTATAGGTTGGATTGCACATATACCTTAAGCTTGGATTACTACTCCAATTATTATTTAACCAAAAAAAAAATGGAGAATGATGCTGCAGTTTCAATTTCCCTATCAAGATTTCAAAGACCCCTTCCCACCCAAAAGTAAGCAAGCGGTACCTACTTTTCCCCTCTCTGCCTTTCCTTTTCCTTTAAGCACATTCTCTCTCTCTCATCTCTATCTCCCAAGCTATTACTCAACCATACATGCATCACAATATAATTTAAGCTAGTTCCAACTGATCAGATTTTGTCATGTGTGCACCGAATCATAGTTTGTGTATAACGTTAAGTACTACCGGCATACCTTTCTCTCTCCTGTTTGTGTTTCTGAAAATTCCAGGTTGTTGGAGCACGTGTTGCTGAGTGTCCTTATCCAACTTCACTTGCCCCATGCGTACTCCATTGGTTATTCCCATACTAACCCAATGCTCTTCTACGCGAAAGCTCTCTAAAAAACATGCAAATATGCCAAATCAATTTTGATTCAAAGTTCTCAGCAAATTCCATCTGCGCAGAGTTTATGGAATAAGAACCTAGCATTTCATATCTAAAACAGACAAGACACTGAATCATCATGCCATTCGGGTTGGTCTCAGCGTGGAATAAGCGCCGCAGAAGCAAGTCTCAAGATCACACAGATCCCTGTATATTTCTACTTCTTGTTCCTATTTGTTTCTCGTGATCTAACATTCTACTCTGACTGCAGTTTCATGGCATAAACATCTTGTTTTAACTTAAACAAAGCCCATTTCAGGGATTTATAGACCTGTGGAGTTCTGGCAACTTGAAGATGAAACAAGACCAACAAAAAGACGGCATGGATCATCTGTTTTCACACTCAAGGAGATGGAAGAGGCAACAAGTTCATTCGGTGATCAAAATCTTCTTGGAAAAGGAGGGTTTGGTAGAGTCTATAGGGGCACTTTACGGTCAGGAGAGGTAATTTTTTCTGGATTTGGATTCTCATAGTTTTGTAACATCAAAAGTAGCTCCATAAACAAATCATGCTTCTTACAGTTATCAGTGAAACCACCAAAGAACTAGCAGACAAACTTATGTCATAGTAACCCATAAAGTAGATTTAAATACATACTAATATATTCCTCCCGAAGGTTGTAGCAATAAAGAAAATGGAGCTTCCACCATTTAAAGCAGCAGACGGCGAGCAAGAGTTCCGTGTTGAAGTTGACATCTTGAGCAGACTTGAACACCCAAATCTTGTTTCACTAATAGGCTACTGTGCTGACGGAAAGCATAGATTCCTAGTATATGAGTACATGCACAATGGGAACCTGCTAGATCATTTGAATGGTTTGTTACTTGAGTCCACACATAATGTTAAAATTTCTCACAATGAAGGATCTAATAATATAATCCCAATTTTAGGAATTGGGGAAAGAAAGATGGATTGGCCTCTAAGACTCAAAGTGGCACTTGGAGCAGCAAAGGGGCTTGCTCATCTCCATTCAAGTTCTGATGTTGGAATTCCTATTGTTCACAGGGATTTCAAATCCACCAACGTTCTCTTAAATGCCAACTTTGAAGCAAAGGTAAATATAAACGGCCAACAATTGTGAATCACATTTCTTCCATCCAAAATAAGCAAGAAGCTAAAATTATTAACTGTTTGATAGATATCTGATTTTGGGCTTGCCAAGCTAATGCCAGGAGGGCAGGAGACGCATGTAACTGCCAGAGTACTAGGTACCTTTGGCTATTTTGATCCAGAATACACATCGGTATGCACCTATATTATAAGAATCAAGTTTTTTTTTTTTTTTCACTTGTTTTGACCCAATCTGATTAAGTTTCTTCTAGATTTTACATGTGCAGCTCCCCCTCCAAGATAAACGTGAGATTCTCCTATTTAATAAAAAGAAAAGCTCATTTTAATGGTTCTTGTTCAATTATGTTCGTCGCATGCGATGCAGAATATGTCTAGGTTTCAATCTTTTTTTTTTCCATTTCAAGCACAAGACAATAACTCACGTTCTAATATTTCCAAACTTCAATAAACACGTAAGTGATAAAGTCAGTGGTAACGACACAGGTTATGCTAGTGTAAAACCTGAACTGAACATAATTTAAGGCATCAAAATTAGCTAACTATATTTGAAATTATCTATCTGCACCTCTGTCTATGCACACATATAAACTGCTCTGTTACATGAAAGCCCACATTTTAATGATGCTTTTGTTAAATCTCCATTTTTCTGTGTATCTGCTGATTGCCACATATCGGTGATCAAAGGGCACTGAGCATTATTTTATCTTCTTTGGCAACAGACGGGAAAACTCACTCTACAAAGTGATGTTTATGCGTTTGGTGTTGTTCTTCTGGAGCTTTTGACAAGACGCAGAGCTGTAGATCTAAGCCAGGGTCCAAATGATCAAAATCTGGTATTACAGGTAGGTCAATACAAATGAATTGATCAGTGATCCTGTAGAACCTAAATATATTTATAAGAAAAAGATTCAAATTCCCAAGTTCTAAAATATTAGGCTCATCTAAATGATAAACTTCAATATGATTGGTATTCATATATAGGTGAGGCACAAACTGAATGACCGGAAGAAGCTCCGTAAGGTGATAGATCCAGAGCTGCCCAGAAATTCTTACACCATTGAGTCTATCGCCATGTTTGCCAATCTTGCATCACGATGTGTCCGTACGGATAGTAGTGAGAGACCCTCAATGGCAGAATGCGTAAAGGAACTCCAAATGATTATTTATACAAATTCAAAAGGCTTGGGAATGGTTATGCATACTTTGAGAATGATTTAAAGAAATTCATGCTTAGAGACGAGGATGACAATGATTTTCCATTTGATAGTAGAGGAATTTACTCTATGTATAAGTTACTCTACCCATATTCAAACACCTTGTAAGTGATATAACTGTGAAGTATTCAGCAAAATCCTCTATATAGATCACTAATTTTTATGATCATGTCAGAGGCAACAACAGAGACCAAGGAGGACGAATCTAATGAAGCATTTCCAAGTGCACCCACATTCCTCTCTCACCCCCCCCCCCCAAACTTACTGTTTCAGGACAACAATAATAAAGAAACCAAGCCAAGAGGCAACAAGTTTATTTAGGAATGTCTAAGTTGGCTCAACAGATTTCATATGAATCCTAGACAAAATTGTATTGGTTTCTTATATTGAAGAACTTCAAAGTAAATATGATTGCATATTTCAAGCAGCTGCAGTTTTCCTAGATTAAGAAATAACCATTTCTCTGGCATGGTATCTATGACAATTTACAGGTTTTGCAATCTTATCAGGAAATAGCCTATCAAGAGCAGGAATGGATATCAAGGATTTAGAAATAATGAACCTATAGTTTTCCGAAGAGAACTTAGCTTAAGTGTGATAGTTTTTTGTCTTTTTATTTTACATCACCAAAAGGGTAACTCAACTATCAATTTTGTGAAAGGACATGTCATGTTGGAAGGTTTAATAATACATACTTAAAGGAAAAGACTTGAAATCATCCAATAAATAAACAATGTATAATAAAATAAACAAACAAGTCCAGCAGAGTACAGGCAGGGATGAAAAAATGAAAAACTACAACTGCAAGACATATGTCATAAATAAAATTTTATGCAGGAACTCAGTAGTCTGTCATTTATCATTTTGATACATATTTTTGGTGCAATTTATCTGGAAAACAGAAAGTCTGTGTCCTACGGATAAGAGGATACCAATGATGATGCCTTAACAACCACCATAATCATAATTGCTACCACTCCTGAAATAGAAGGACCACGTATAGAAATAAGCAGGTTTATCACAGGCCTTTTGAGTATGAGTGAGCCTTCGAGCAACATTAGACAATGATAGTATCACCTTAAACAAAATCAGCAACCTCGTGTCTATCTCTATTCATGATGCCATGTCCTTGTCAGAATCAGAGAAATCAGATTCTGGATCATTATTTAAGAGAGGAAGTTTCTTGCACATCAAGTGCTTGCGTCTCTGAAACGTCAGAAGAACTAAAATATTATCTGTCTTTACAATTTTGTAATCTGCTTTTGTATACATGTTAAATGGAGCTTCATCAATTATTCTGCAATGCAAATAAACGTCTCTTGCGGAGCTCATCTGAGAAATTAGTTCCTCGCCTGCCTTTAGAAGATGCCAACCAATTCCCCTCCTGCAAGGAACACGAGAACCATTCATTTAGAATCCACTTACCAATCAGGATATAAGAAACATACAACAATCTAAAATTTTTTAGACATCTCCAACTCAAATATTTCCAGAGGATATAAGAATCATAAACACCCTTCTAAAAGCGTTTTGAGATTGAAAACACAGAGAGAGAGAGAGAGAACATTGAGAGCTCATAGAAAAACATTGTGTGACTTCCCTAAAAAGGACATATTAAACCAAATTGCTAGACAAGGATGAAAGTTTTGACTGAAACAATTTCAACAAAAACTATCATCAAGCAAGGCTCTTAGAACTAGAAGTAAATTTTCTGACTCAGAAGCTATAAAAGCCAAAGGCGAATTAAGTGTACCTCCTAAGAGACTTTTTTACAGCCATGTTACTTATATAAGGGAAATCTGGGGGTGGCGTTGGTGAAGGCGTAGAAGCACTAGAACCCTTCTTATTGAAAGAGACCTCCACGGTTCCAGCTAACTGCACCTCTGGTTCTTCACCATTATCTATAATCCCTCTGTAGAACCCAATAAGTGTTGCCATGTGTGGCATTTGAGTTTTTCTCTGTATTAAATACTGCTTGATCAAGAACTTCAACACAGAGACATAACCAGACGGCAACTAGCATTGACTCAGCAAATGATTCAGCAAGGAGTCCAACTGTCGCATCCATTTCCTCTGCCTTCATTACGCGAACCCACATCGACCCAGATTCCAACTCCTGTAAATATCTGAAATTTTCGAGGAATTTGAGCTTTTCAAAGCTCGACGTTGGTTAGAAATCGACCAGTTCGAAATGGGTCTTCGAGATTAGACGAAGCTGGAGGCTGTTGTTATCGAAGAAGTGGAAGAAGAAGAAGAATGAGAGGAAGATGAACATGAAGATGAAGTTTTGAAGCTGAAAGTGCCATCTCTATTGAAAGCAGAAAGTGGGTATCTGTAGCCAGGAATTGAAAGAGTAACGAGACGAGTTTGGTGAGGCTTACAGAGAGTACTGGTGTTGAGGCGACAGTGATACTGAAGATTGCGTGAATCTAAATGGTGGGAGAGTGAGAGAGTTGCAGCCATGGAAGGAGGAGATTTTGTTGATTGGTGCTCTAATGCGAAGAACAGCAGCAGTAGCTCAGCTGAAGAGCATCACCACTTTTTATGTGGGTCTATGAAGCAAATTCGTAGAGAAACTGAAAGCGTAAACGCGAAAGACGTCGAAATCTAACAAAGGGAAAAACGACACAGACAGTTGCCGGAATTGCGGGTGGGATCCTTGGGCTAACTATTCGCTATAATCTGGATAAGATATAGGCTGATGGTTTTGGTTCCGTTAAAATAAGGTTAAATCAATCTTATCAAATTAATTCAATGAATAAAATTTTATATCAGATTAATTTTAAATTAAGTTATTTTTTTATTAAATTGTATCAGATAAATTTTTTATAATTTCAGTTCTACGTTAATATTTACTAAATAAATTTAGATAATTTTTTGTAATTTATTATATTTTATTATTATTATACTAATTATTTATTTATTATTAATTTTATATTATTATTTATTAAATATAATTATATATTATTATTACGACTTAAAATTTTATTATATATATTAATGAATTATATATATTATATATGAAATAATATATATTATTAATTTATATTAATAATATATATATTTAATAAAATAATTTAAATTTTATATCCAACAAGAATTTTATATTATATGTTTATTTTATTTAATATATTTATTTTAATACTAAAATTATTTATTTGAATTTTTTAAATAATTCAAAATTTTAATATTAAAGTATTAATTAAAATTTAATATAATTATTTTTTTGATAAATTTATATAAAATATATTAATAATATTAAATATATAAATTTATTAATTTTAATATTAAAAATTATTTAATATTACTCATATATAATTTTAATATTATATATATTAAAGTCTAATTTTAATATATCAAATTTATTATTTTAATATATATATAAAAATTAAACATATAATAATAAATTAATTTTTTTATTACTTGATTAATGAATAACTCAACAACCTAACAGGTTAATACTTATCAAGTCTCAGTACTTTACTTAAATTAGGCTAATTAGTCTCAGTTCCTTATTAAATCAGGGTCACTATTATTATTTTTCCGCATCAATCAAAATTCTAAGCCAAGCAAAATTATACTAATTTTAGGCTAACTCATTAAACCCAACTCATTTTGAAACCTCTAAATGGTCTCTATATTTTTTTATAATTGTTTTACTTTAATATTGGAAAAAAAGATTATAGTGCATTAGTTCATTATTAAATTTTTTACTGTTAGATTTTATTCATATTATAACGTATCATACAGAGATATAAAATTTAAGGGTCTAGACTATTGCTACGTTATAGTCATTACTTTAATATATATATATATATATATATATATATATATATATATATATATATATATATATATATATATATATATATATATTGGATAATAGAAATGTTATAATTAAAAAATATAATTTAGATGAACTGATGAAGTTCCTTGTTCACCACAAGATTTTCCATTTAGCACGCGGCTTACGGTAAATATATTAATTATGTTATTAATTATTAATAATTTTAATTTAATAACTATAGTAATTAATAATATTGTAATTATAATAAAATAATTTATATATATTATAATCTGAATGAAAAATTTTATTTTTCATAACAAACACCTAAAGAATTTGAACTAAGTTGTGCTCTTAATTAAATTGTATCCTAAAATTTAATTACAACGAATTTCTTTAAAAATAATTACAAGAGGCCATACAAAATTATATCTTAGAAAAATTACAAAAAGCAATTTTTATAACATATTACAACGAATTTTTCTACTTTCTAATAAGTTTTCAAATAAATCACTAAATTAATGATCGAAAGATATAGGTTACATCATATTTTTTATGAAAGTTTATTTTGCATGATATAATTACACAAGTTTTTAACATGTCTTTCAGGTAATATATGATTTGTAGAATTATATGTTTTTAAAAATTTTAATATTCTTCAGAATTTAGTTCTTATAAATATAATGTTATCAAGTTTAATTTATTTAAAAATATTCATAAGAATATTACAATATTATACTTTAATTAATTTATATATTTTAAAAATATTATTAAATTATTAAAGATATTCTCATAAAAATTAAGTGATCAATGGTCACGATTAATGATCAATAGTAGTCATTGATGATGGGAGTTCACTAATAGAGACTATTAATAATAAGTAATAGCAATAATAATTACCCGTGGTGGGTGATGTCTAGCTATAATCATCAATAGTGGAAGACGACCAATTGAGGTCATCCAACAGTGGTTGGTGGTAATAAGGATCACTTATGGTGAGTAATCAATAATGGCTAATAGTGATTATTAGCCATAGAGAGTGGTAAAATGAAATGTAAGTACTGGTAAGGTCTTAATGAAAAAGTAGGCAAAATAATCTATTTATATTATTAAAATATTCTCATATAATAGGAATATAGAATATTCATCTTTCCTATAAGAATATTTTAAAGAAAAAGTTGGTTAAAAATATTTTTAAAAATATTTTGGTAAAATTTAAACTAAATATGAAAATCTTGCATTTCTTTAAAATCTTTCTCACAAATCAAACATCACTTGACAAATAAATATTACAATAAATTTTTTTCCAAAATTATAATTAGTTAATATAAAATAAACTTTTGAAGAAATTTGATGTAATTTGTATTATTCAAGGTGCAATTTAAGGGTTCAATCTAAATTTTTTATATCAACTTGGATGATATAACTCTATAATTACACCATAAAAAACAAATATTTATAAAGAACATTTCATAACATAAACTTTTTATTTTTATATTTAATAGTATAAAATTTCATAATTAATATAAACTAAGAATATATATTTTAATGGGAAAAATGAAAAATAACCTTTCAACTTTTGATTGATTGGATAAACCTTCTTTGATTTTGAAAATTTAGAAATTATTCCCTTAAACTTTACAAAATTTGTAATTAATATTTATTATCCACCTAATTTATTATTTTATCAAATTATATAATTTTTATGAAGTTTTTTAAATATAATATGTTTGTCATGACTCTACCTTAATCGTGATCGGTGTGAAACCTACTATTCGATTTTTACTAACCTAATCAAATTCATTTATCACATTCTTGAATATTTAACTAAAGTGTGGAGTAAGAAAAAGTAAACAACATTTGAAACATGAAGGTATTTCATTCATTAATAGATTTTATAAAAGATGAAAAAGTTAAATTTATTTATATTCCTCTCAAGTTAAGGATAAATTAGTCTAATTAACTTAAATAAGTATAGTTTGCAATTCCTCTACCCTTAACCTATATAGAATAAGGCCCAAAACTACTAATTCTAGCAAAATATCTTGCATTAACAACCAAATTGTAAGGCTTCCAACCAACTTATCTCTAAATATGTCGTGGTAAAGACTCGACTTATATATATATACAAAACACAAAATGGAGGAGTAGGTCAAAGGTTTAATAAGTAAATACTTTAAAGTAATCAAATATAATAATGGACCAAACTTACCAATAGGATTACTTTCTTGTAAAATTTAACATAATGAACTTCCATAGCCATAATATCTCAATTATACCACATTAGAATAGCCAATAACATTAAGATTCCATCTCACCACACAATGCATAACTATTAATAATAAAAGCAAACAAACCTCCTTATGACTCTCACAAACCCATCCTTATACCTTCCGATCAACCTTATACCCCCATAAGCCATTACTAGGGTTCAGTGTTCAATAATTGTATCATCCCCTATCATAACACAATTCACATTTCATTTTTTTTGCATTCCATAACTTAAGTCATAGTTATTAACTTCTCTATAATAACATCATGCTTCAATACATGACCATATAAATCATTTCATTTAATATTAACATATCAAGTTCATTCATAACACTTAATGTATATCACATGCAAAATAGAGTTCCAATTATTTTATGCACATTGGAATTTTGGTAATTGATGAAAAAAATATTTACTATTTTATTTCCTCCTATTGTATGTCTCTTAAATGTTATATATACTTAATTTTATAGAATAGGCCTTATTTTATAATTTTGGATTGATTTTACAAGTTTGTAAATTTATTTAGTAAATGCTGGATTTTGACACTATTTTTATTTTAAGTCATATCTTAGGTTTCGGATATTGGATTGAGACAAACTTTATATTGATAGAAAGTTGAAAGAGAGATCTACAAATTTCATGTTTGGTCCAAGCCCAATTTGGACATTTTGGAGGTCAAAAGTGGTTGAGAAGTTGAAGGCATCATTTTGTGCCAACTGAATGAGTTTTGATATTTAGGTTATATCCAAAGCTATAGAGATCCAATTAAGATGAAATCAGTACTTAAATTTCGTAAGACCCATGCCTACAGCCTCAAATTAAAGAATTAGTGAAACTACATTTTTTTGGGGGTCATTCATCATATGGAAGTTAGACTAAAGAGATTCCACTGTTGGACCTTCTAGAATAAATTGCTAAGTTTTATAATCCTAATAGGAGTTCGATTAGCAAGGCCTTAATTTGTGTAATCCTAAGAGGACTAGGATTAGGATTCTATAGGTTTTATCATATATAAATAGAGATGAGAAGTGGGCAACATATCATACAATCATACAATTTGATTACATACAATCAGTAACATAATTCTCTTTCTTCTTCTTCTTCAAGCTTTTATCTTTCAATCATGAAAGGCTAATTTTCTAAGGTTAATTCAAGGAGTTTTAAGCTCTCCTCTTAAGGATTATGAGATCATGATTTATAATGTTAACTTTTCTTAATTAATTTTCCTCTTTCTCTAGTTACTTGTGCTAAAAGTCTTAAGATTCATTATGTTAAATGTTGATTTGATATAACTAATATTCACCTTTATGATTTCTGATTTCTTTGCTATTTTGTTATGAAATTATAGTTAATAAATTATAGTTTTATACATAGGGATAGAGGATTGAGGAATTAATTTGGAGATTTCTAATTTAGTTTCTCAAATCAACTGAATTCTATTCATAAACTGATTTCAATCTAGCATAGGAATTATAGCGATTGCTTAATTCAGCTAATTTTAATTGATCAAATCCTAGGCAATTGGCTAGCGTAAAATTCATGAATTATTACAGGGATTTCGAGTAATTTAAGGTTGAAAAATTAATTAGAAAAAGTCAACTCCTAATTGATCTATGATTAATTCAATTTAGGGTTCTCAAATTCCTTGAATCAGCTGTTTAATTCCATTGAATTCTTTTCTATTTTATTTTTGTTTTACTTCTATTTTAAGCTTAAATTCGTGCTTATTAATTATTTAAATTCATGCAACCAACCTCCCCAATTCTAATTGTGTTCTATATACACACATTATTGCATTACTACATTCTGCATTCTGATTCTATATCTGTTTCTGCATAATTGCACCCATTCTATTTCATTGCATTATCATTCCATTTACATTAGTTTTCACATTTTCATTGCATAAATAATTTAATAATTTTGCATATATTGTTAGAAAATTATTTAGGAAAGATAAAATTAAAGGATCACTGAGGGACAAAATGTAATATAATTTTGATGTCACTATACAACATTATCTTTCTACAATCAATTTTAATATAATTTTGGTGCATTGCGGCGTGCACATTAGTAATTTAAATCACATTATTCATACATATGTCACAAAAAGGGACAAAATGTCATTAATGGTGCTTACATGTTAAACCTATGCTTAATCAAACTTTAAAAGAGCAATTTTAGTTGATACCATGATTAATTTACAAAATAAGGTAGATTAAGCACTTCAAAAATAACTTTAGCCCTTCCAGTAACATTTTAGGGAAAAAAAAACACCTTTAAGACTACCAATAACTTTTTTGAAGCAATGACTTACTTTGCAAATTGCTTCCTAGCGTAGTGAAATTTAGGAATAAGAAGAGCTTTGTGAAGCCCTTCACATATGAGGATTCATGAGTTTATTTGTTTTCTATTTTTAAAAATAATTTTTTCTTATTTTGTTTTTTGAAATAGTAAAACCTATTTTTAAAAATTATAACTCCAAATGTATAACTTAAAAATAAAAAATTAAAAATAACTTTTAGATAGTTTTAAAAATTGTTTTATTATTCTTTATATCAGTTTTGTAATTAAAAGAAATGTTTCTTCATTTTTAATACCAATCACCCTATATATATTTTTTTTCAATTCAAAAATAATTTTTTAAAAATTAATTTTTAAAATTAATTTTTTAGAACAATTTTTGAAAATATAAAAATAAAAATATACTCAAATATATTCTTAATCATGCATTGCCCTTCCTTACATTACTTAACTAATTTCCCTTTTCAGACACCACTTAATTTTTTCCCTCTTCCTTCTTAGTGCTTCTTTCCCTAAGTTTTTCTTCTTTTATTTTCTCAATTTTTCATATTCTTATCCTTTCCTTTTCTAATATTAATCACATATAATTTTTATTTTTAATAAAATATTTAAAAATTAAAATTAAAATTCTTATTTAATTTTTATCAATACTTTATATCTATTTTAAATATTATATTTTAAATTAAATATATATCAAATAAAATTTTATTAATAATTATTCTTAATTAATATATATTAAAATTTTAAATATAATCTTTTTCTTTCTATATACAAAAGGAGATTTAGATTGTGAATAAGATTATCTTTTTGAGTAATTACTAATACGACTAATGAAAATAAATATTGGATTCAGAATCTTCTACTACGTACTTCGATATTCTGGCATGTATGAATACATTTCATATTTCTATTATATTTACCCACATTGGTAATAGAGCATATAATTATTTATTTTTTTGGTCTTCCCCAAATATATATACATGTTCTTAACATTTGTGAAAATGATTTTTTTTTTGGTAGATTCTATTCTTATTTCCATTGCCTATTTTTCTTATGGTACTTGTTTGATGTAATACAGTGTGGATTTCCTTTTCTAATATTCCATCATTTATTACTAGTAATATATTTTTTATCTTATTTTTTAGGCAAAACCTCGTTAAACGTGAAATCAATATTCACATCTAAGGACTAAAGGAGACCATGTTATAATGGTTACTAGTTTAGATTAATTTGTTTTTTCATGAATTCATCATAAAAAGTTCATTATTTAAATGAACGTTTTGACTGGATAAAGAAACAGGATCAATAATAATTTTGATTTTGATTGACGTGATTTCATAAAATTACTTGGTCCTAAATCTCCTTTTGAAATCTCCGAGAATTAAATTGCTTCTGTTTTATAAAATCAATTTTATATTCGTTTTAAAAATGAAATCAGTAAAACCAATTTGATTTCATTTGAAAATGAAAGCCTTCCTCTTATTCAAATGAATAAATTCACGGAATCCTTACAAATGATTACACATTTCATAAAATAAAATGTTTTTTACTTTTTCTTTTTCTTTCAAAGAAAATGAAATCAATTAATATAAAAACTGATTTAACCAGAAAACTGTCACAATTCAGTTTGAAAAACAGTTAAAATAATTGTTATAATTTTTTTTGAAATTATTCAAAAGAAATGTAAGGCAGTTAGAAAACAAAAACTATAAAAATTTGCCAAAAAAATTGAATTTGTTAAAAAATAAACCGTAAGACAATAAAAAAAAACTGTTATAAACAGTAAACTAACAAAAAAAAGTTAAGAAACTACGAAAGAAATGGAATTTGAACCTTGTTCCCATAACTGAAGTACGATGGAAGAAATCCCCGAGCCATCCTCTTTTGGGATTTAGGCGAGATTCAAATTCATGCCACTTGACTAAAATTAGCGCCATAAACCAACCCAACCACCTTGACTATTGTGTTCACAGCCTATGATAATACTAATATATCATATTAGCTCATATAAGAATTTTTTCCTGATACTTTGAATTATTATTTTTATTTAATTATTATGAGAATTTCTTCTACAATGTTTACATGATGTACAAATTATTTTAAATTTTTTTTATGATGAACATTTTTTTAAGCATATTTTTATGCAAATTATTACTTGAAAGATTTAATTGAATTCTTTATTTCTATATATGTTATATAAAAATAGTGAGACTTATAAGTATATCAAAAGTTATATGGACTCTAGTACAAAAACAAGAAGTCAATAGGTTGACTGTTGAGCCCAAAAATCTCTAAACTAATCCAAAAGTTTATAAAGAAAATTTTGTAAATCTCGTAAATCATATCATCAAGTTTTATAAAAAAATTCAAAATTTGATATGAGCTAGTGTTTTAAAGATAAACCAGAATTCAAAGAAATTAAAGGCCTTACCAAATGCCTTGCCTATAGATTACCAAAGGAATATACTAGATTTTCTATTAGAAAGAACAAGGGAACATCAACAATATAGTAGTATTATTCATAGATTTGTATTAGATTATTTAGAGTGTAAAAATTATAAACGTGACCTGAACTTTTACAAGCCTATCGGGTAGATAGGAAATCTAGTACCAAAATCAAGTTTCCCCAAAAGCTATATGATAAGTTCATTAGCTCTTTTTCATAAAGAATCAAACATTTGAAAATATTGTAAACATTAGGTAAATGTTTGATATCTAATATTTTATGTAAACTTTTTTATGTATTATATTATTGAAATATGTTTCAATTTGTGTATTTTATTTTATTGAAATTGCATATCTATTGTTTTATTTAGTATACTTTGCCTAATTAATTATTTTAGTATTAACCTCATATTTGGAATTTAGACGATGATTAGAAACGTAGTGACCTTTTGACTCTAAACCTTACATGTGAATTAGTCTTAATATAATTAATTAGAGTCAAAGTAAACATATATATATAACTAGACATTAATTACTTGCAATTTTATTTATATCTAGAACTTCAAGTACTATAAATATAATGGCTACTACTTCCAAAAATATTGTCGCTAAACTCAATAAGAGTGAGAAACTAGATGGTGATAATTATAGTATTTGAAGTATGAAAATTCAATATGTGTTGGAGGAGCAAGAAGCTCTAGAAGCACTCAATATTGTTCTAGATTAACCTAAAGTAGGAAACACGGCTTAGCATAGGCGGGACTGAGAGGCTTATAAAGCCTAGAAAAGGAAGAATTCTCTCGTTCGCATTACATTGCTAAGTAGCATGAAAAATGACATCATACAAAAATTTAAGAATTATAACTTAGCTAAAGACATGTGGTATGCTCTGAAAAATAGGTTTGGTGAAACATCTGTGACCAAACTAAGATTCCTGATAATCAAATTTGATAATTATAAAAAGAAATATAAAAATTGAATGATAAAATATTTACGTAAAATGTTAAATATGACTTATGAATTAAAGGACACGAGTCATGTGTTAACCAATGAGCCACAAGTCCAAGCTGTAATTTGCTTCTTGCATCATTCTTGAGAGTATATAAGGATGCATTTAACTCATAATGAAAACATCCAAATGATGGATAATGTTGTGTGCCACCTTAAGCTAGAAGAAGAAAGGGTTGAAGCTACTAAACTTCATATAGATATGTATATGGCTTCATCCAACTCAAGGAAAGTTTTTGAGCAAAAGTGCAAATATAAAGGTGGGTCCTAGGATGCAAGAAAAAAAATAGTTCATTTTAGCAAGAAATTAACAAATAACCAACATGAAAAAGGAAAACATTCTTTCAAGAATAAAAATATGGCCAAGGTTGAATGCTTTAATTATAATAAGAAAGGGCATTTTGCTTGTGATTGCCCTAAACCTAAGAAGGTATTAAGTTATACTTAAATTAGTAAACTTTATATAGCTAGTTCTATTTTTCTAACAGATTCTTATCCTTTGTGGATTGTAGACTCAAGGGCAACGAATCATATAACGAAGGATCGATACACCTTCGTGGAATTTCAGCAAATACCATATGGAGCAAAATAGATCTATATAGGAAACAATGCATAAGTTGCAATTTAAGGAATAGGCACATGCAAGTTAGTCTTGCAAAGTAGCTAAACTCTACTCTTGCATGATGTTTTATATACACCTTAAATTTGCTATAATTTAATTTCTGTATTAGTCTTGTTAAAACTTAGTTTTAATTTATATCTTGCTGATAACAATATTGAATTATCTTTAGTAATAACTCATTATGGGTCTAGTTATATAAGAAATAGTTTTATTATCATGGATACTAATTATTATAAATGTAATCTTAGTTATTCCATGTTTACATTATTGCATAATTTTAAAATTAATATGAATGTTGGGCATGCTCGACTTAGCCATATTAGTCAGATAGAATGGATAGACTAGCTAAAGAAAGATTATTGCCTAATTATGATAAAGTAGATCTATTTACTTGCGAGCATTAATTAGTTAGTAAAAATACTAGAAAACTATTGGAAAAAGGAACTAAAATTGACTTTCCTTTACAATTAGTCCATTCTGACATATGTGATCCAATGAATGTAAGAGTTAGGCATAGAGCTTTCTATTTTATCACATTTATAAATAATTTTACATGATTTGATACTGTCTATTTGATAACACACAAATCTAAAGCATTGAGTTACTTCCAAAGCTATATAAGCTTAGTTAAAAACCAATTAGATAGAAAAATAAAGCATTACGAACTAATAATGGTCGTGAGTATTTGTCTGATCAATTCAAATAACTATATGATGACAAAGGGATTCAACATCAGTTGACGAACCCATGCACTTTTTAACAAAATGGTATTGTTGAGAGATAAAATTGAACACTTTTGGAAATGGTTAAGTCAACAACGACACAAGCAAATTTGCCTATCACTTATTGAGGTGATGCACTCTTAACTACCACATTTATTCTTAATCGCGTGCCAGTAAATTAGGTCCCACTATGCCATATGAGTTATGGACAAAGCAAAAACCTGACCTAAGTATTTTATGACATTGGGGATGTGCGACCTATGTTTTGGATACCTTACACCTTCATGGCAAATTAGTTGCTCAAGGAAAGAAATGTATCTTTATCAGATACTCAAAACATTCAAAAGGTTATGTGTTCATTGGTAAACATGACAGTGGGAGTCTCATAGAATTTGAATAACGAGATGTTACATTCTTAAAGAATGATTTTCTTTAACATTCTCTAAGAATATGTTCATTGGTAAACATGATAGTGGGAGTCTCATAAAATTTGAATCACGAGATGTCATATTCTTAAAGAATGATTTTCCTAAATAGAGTGATATAAATAAGGATTATCCTTATACAAAATTATAGATACAAGCACTTAAGACTCACTTCTTTCAAGTAGAAGAATTGTAGGAAATATGTTTTCAATTTTGAGTGCAAATGATAATGATCTTGATCAGTATAGGAGTAATCCAAATAGGAATACTCAAATGATTAATGATCCTAATTTGAGTGGGAGAAATTTAAAGATCCCTGAGAAATATGTTTTTTCAAAGCCTCGATTGCCACATAGTGGTAGAAAGGGCATTCCTCATCATCATTTTGATTTTGAAGGTGGTGAAGCCTTTATGGCCATTACACAAGATGAAGATAAGCCAAAAAATATCACAGAGGCTCTTTAGCCCTAATAAGGATAATTAGACAAAAGTAATGGAAGAAGAGATAAAGTCTATAAGATCAAATTAAGTTTAGGAACTTGTTAATCTTCCAAAAATATGTAAAGCCATTGGGAACAAATGAGTTCTTAAAATCAAGCGTAAGGTTGATGGCATTGTTGAAAAATACAAGGCTATAAAAAAACTTTTTCACCTGTTGTCATATTCACCTCAATCCATTTGTTACTGGCTATAGTTGCTAATATCGATCTTGAGTTACATTAAATGGATGTAAAGACTACATTTCTCAATGGAGATTTAGATGAGGAAATCTACATGCAACAACCTATAAGTTTTATCAAAGAAGGCTAAGAAAATAAAGTTTATAGACTTTCAAAATCTATATATGGCTTGATGCAATCTTCGAGATAATGGTATATTCACTTTCACAATGTGATTATGTTAAATGATTTTTTTATGATTAACAAAGACCATTGTATATATATAAAAAAATTCCAAGGATAAGTTTGTAATTTTATCATTATATGTTAATGATATACTTATAGTTGGAAATAGTAAAGGGTATGTTAATGAAATTAAAGGATGGTTATCATCTAATTTTGAAATGAAAGATATGGATGAAGCTGCATATATTCTTAGACTTAAGATTTAAAGAAATCATTCAAAAAAATTATTATCTCTAGCATTATATCAATGAAATTCTTAAATGATTTAAAATGTAGCATTGTAGACCCATAGACATTGCTATTGCTAAAGATGAAGGTCTGCTAAAGATGAAGGTCTAAGCCAAAGGATGTATCCTAAGACTCCAGAAGAAGAAATATATATAAGAAAAGTTTCCTATATAAGTGCAGTTAGATGTCTAATATGCTCAATGATATGCACAAGACTAGATATCTATTTTACCATTAGTATGGTAAGCTGATATTAATCTAACTCAGGCCCAACACATTGGAAAGTATTTAAAAGGATACTAAGGTATCTAAAAAGTACTGCTGACTATTCATTATGTTATGAAGGAAATGATCTGCAATTGAAAGGTTACAATAATGTTGATTGGAAAGGAGACTTAGATGAAAGAAAGTCTATCTCTGGATACATCTTACTAAATAATGGTGCCATATCTTGGAGTAGTAAGAAATAATCATGCATAGCCTTATCCATAATAGAAGCTGATTTTATAGCATTTTCAACAGCAGTACAAGAAAAAATGTGGCTTAAAAGGATCTTGGATCATTTAAGTGTAAATGCTAACATTGCCGATTCAATATTAGTAAATTGCGATAACCAAACAGCAATAACATACATAAAGGACCCCAAATATCATTGTAAAACTAAGCATATAAACACAAAGTATAACTTTGTAACAAATATGGTTACACGTAAAGAAGTGAACATCAAATATATTTTTATGCATAAAATGGTAGCAAATCCTATGACTAAGCCTATTCCTTGAGATGTATTCGTAAAATATGTAAAATTCCAAGGATTGCATAGATGTTGATACAATTATTGTATTTTTTTAACAATGTTCATAGAATATTAATGTCTGAATAATAATTATGTTTATTATAAACCTACATATATAGATGCATGAATGTTTCTTAGAACATTCTTGAGTTATTGAAAAGTATATCAGATAAATAAAAGATTAGCCCACTTACACGAATAATCACCTCTCATCAATTTTTTTGTAATTGATAAAATATGAAATAATTTTAAGCTTTTTATCTAAGTGATAATCGACAGTCAAGCTTAAAATATGAATGTTGCCTTGTTAATGAACAAGATAAGGTCAAATTTAAGACTATAAGTGAATTAATCGGGAATTCACTTTATTTGTCTAAATTGTCACATATGAATTCTAATGAAAATGAGAAAAAGTGGATTGGTGAACTCAAGTTAAACATTAAATATATCTGAACCATTATTTATACAGTATTAATACATTGTATAAAGATATATGCTCCACGAGAAAAGGAAAGAATACCGTAACACATATTTTATACCACATGTGCAAATTAACCAATATAAGGTGATCAAAATCTAGATCTTAGCTTTGATGTGTGAGACTTTTAAGGGAATAATAACCTCATATTTGTACCTTTATAACTCTATTTTATTTCTTGAGATTTAAATTTAATAATTGCTATTTTAGAATATTACCAAAGGACTATGAGAGATTCAGTCTAGCAGAACATTACTAGAAAAGTAAATTAAATTAAAATCAAGAGGAAGATCATGAAACGTATCATATTATGTTTATATTCATTGGTATACCAGTTATAGTATATCTATAATTGTGAATAAAATATCTAATGCATATGAATGAAATCATTTGAGAAATTTCAATGTAATAAAATGATCTAAGGTGTCGTATACTTAAAGTCTACTTAAAATTCATTATTTATTGAGAAGCTATATATTCCTAATAGATGTATAGCAAAAAGCTCTCGAAGTATGCTGGTCACACGGCTTATTTTCTTGTATGATTTGTTACGGAATATAAGAGATAATGTTCTCTTATGAAATATTAAGAGAGTATGAATCCTATTATGTGTGAGTAAGAGAGGTTGGATCATGAATTCAAGTCGCCTAAAATGGGTCCATAATCCAATCTATATCCCAACCTAAGAAATGCTTATAAATAGACAGAAGAAAAGAAGTTTAGGGTTAGTTAATAAAATATTTCTTAAAATTCTTTAAAAGCTTTCTCTCTTTTTCTCTCTACACACAAAAGGAGATTTAGGCTGTGAACAAGATTGTCTTTCCCAGTGATTGCTAATATAACCAATTAAAATAAATATTGGCCAGAATCTTCTATTACGTACTTCAATATTCTGGTATTTATGAATCTGTTTCATATTCCTCTTATATTTACTAACAATTCTTTTCTTTTTTGTTAGTAAAATTGACATATTTCTTTATTTTTATGTTATTCCTACCTTTTCTCATAGTACAGCTCAATTTTTTTTATTTCCCCCTCTCTCTCATGCCCCTAAGTTCACTTTCTCTCTTATTTCTCTTACAAGTTTTGTTTCTCAGTTCTTTTTCCCTATTTCACGGCCTTTTTTTTTCCTCAACTTATAACTTGAGCATCGTTGTAACTCGTGCTAAACTGTAACTATCATTGCTAAATTTCTACTATGTACAAGAATCTTGTAGATTGGGTGGTGAAAGTGTAGGTTCTTCTATTTTGGCATAAAAACTCCTTTGCTAGTGCATGATTGCCTTACCATTGTCCGCTCAGAAGTTTGCTCTCACTAAGCTACCAACAGGGATGGCGTAAGGATGGTTACAAAGCTATATTAGTGATTTGCAACTTTCACCGCCATGGAGCACTTAAGGCCTCTCTCCCATCGGTAACTAAGTTTGATTCCAACACCATTGAGCTACTAGTAACTCTTTCCGATAATGGTGAGCATGAATATATTATAAAAATCTAATTTTTATGATGCTCTTCTATTTTATTCAAGAAATTTCAATTGTGTGTGATATATATATATATATATATATATATATATATATATATATATATATATATATATATATATTAATCTATACAAAATAAAAATACAAACTTTATGCTACAAAATGCTTAAATAAAATGTCTTGTACTATTATTTTGAAGGTTTTATACTATAGAGTAATTTTGGTTCCTTATTATGACAGATTCATATTTTTAAAAAAGTGAATATGTCTTTGAAAAATAATATCTTTATGATATAAAAAGTATAATTACTATGAAGGAAATCATCTTAAAGCATTATATGATAATATTTTCAATAATGTTTGCATGTTTTAGAGAACTTACATTGTGAGTAAATTTATATAATATTTACCTTGCAAAATAAGAGCCTTATGATATATCATTTTGAAATAATATAATTAAAGCATTTTTAAAGGTATTATGTTCTAATAATTTAAGGATTCAAATATGATTTAGGAAACTCTCATGTTATCATTTCATTTGAATAACTAATGTAGTATTAATCAAATAAGGATTTTATGATCAAAGGTATCAGATCAGTATATGTAGGATATGACTATATCCTCAAGGTGAAAGCTTCTAATAATAAAAATGATTTTATAGTTCTTTATGAAAGGTTAAAGATACAAGGAAATAGATGTATAATTTTATAAAATATGAATAGTAATGAATTGATGTTTAGTACCCTGAGTCAAAAAGGTTGTTATATATATATATATATATATATATATATATATATATATATATATATATATATATATATATATATGAGAATTTCTAATATTTTGATAATAAGTTAAAGAGAAAATAAAGAAAGAAAGGATCTAGAATTATTAAGTGGCATAATTGGATTACCTATTAATGTTAAGAAACACAAGAAATGAGTGATATTGAACACCATTACATTATGCTTGGGTTATAAAATTTGTAATATGTGAAAAAAAATAATTAATGTTCACATAATTGTAATTTATCTTTGTAAATAGTGATCATAAGAGATAACATAAAAAGATAACTATGGATGCTTTGGACTTCTCAAGTCTAGATCAATATTATTAGGCAAGTATATATCTCACCATATTTTAATATCTTAATAAATGATAGTTTAGATTTTGCAAATTATATTCTTTTACTTAAGAGAATGGATTTCTTATTCATGCATCTATATTCATATGTAAATTCAACATTGTGAAATAAGAATAATTAATTATTTAATTAAATATTAATTAATCAGAGTGTGCAGCGAAAATGTGATAATCATATTTCTAACTACTGATGGATTATTATTGAGTTCTTTACTTATCTATATGTTAAGGATAATAGTGTGAATTATGCCAAACTGGCATTGAGATTGGATAAGTGACAAGGCCAATGACATGAAAGCCATCTTGAAAATTGTGAATGATGATGGATAGTGTGAAAGCTGAACAGAGAATTTCTAATAAATCATTATAAAAGATATAGAAATGATATAAGAGTCGAATGAGAAATACCCAGCTAACAGTTGAGAGAAGTATAGAATTGACCGTAATACCATAAAGCAACTATATGTATGTTCACTATATTTGAATATAAGACATAACATGACTATTTGTGATTAACTTCTATTAATGATGTGATTGTAATGATCTATGTACATTTGAGCCTTAATGACTGTTTGTGAGTATGATACCTACCCGGATTGGGTAGTATATGATTTTTAGTTCTAACAAAAAGTGAAGACTCCTATAATTATGATGTGAAAAAGAAAGCTTAAGTTATTTGCAAGTGGATTTCCATTTAGATCATGGTTTCACATATTTTAAAAGTTTAGGAATTAGGCTCGTTAGTATATGATTAATCTATAAATATTATATTTAAAATTAATCACCTGTAAAACAGAGGTAGATATATGCTTACTGAATTAACGTAACTCACTCTATTTCATTTCAATGTTTTCAAGTTAAGATTTAAGTTCATTACATCCATTGAGTAATAAGACTACCTTACTAAAGATTTGACAATTAAAAATGTAATCTACATTCAAATAAAGAATTGTTGAATTAT
Source organism: Sindora glabra (assembly GCA_020226215.1). NCBI lineage: Eukaryota > Viridiplantae > Streptophyta > Magnoliopsida > Fabales > Fabaceae > Sindora > Sindora glabra. The sequence continues at coordinate 25,236,215 of CM035236.1, forward strand.
ATGATGTCTTGAATACTTGTATGAGTAAAATTGAATTTATGTTGTATTGTGTGAATGTTATTTATTATGGTATTTGAAAATTAAATAGGTTCTATACTATAGGTGTGTGGCTTTTAGAAAATGTCCAAAAAGAGGAGAGATTTTATCCATTTTTTAGCATAAATCTTAAAATAAATTTTTAAGTTTCCTTGAAATCTGAAAACTCTCATTATAAATTTTTAAGTTTCCTTGAAATCTGAAAACTCTCATTAGATAGAAATAATGAAAAATTGTTAAGACTTGTGGAACCGATAATAAGATCTATGCTGATCACGATTAGGTTGGGTTGTGACAATGGAGAATGGATGATAGCTCAAAAAAAGATTAAAAAAAATGAATGCTAATGTAGTTGAGAAGAGTTGAGTTAAAACTAAGGTTTTATTGGATCAATTTAAATCTAGTTTTAATGTATTGGATGGTGAGGAAGAAAAAGAGAAGGAGAATTTGATGTTGAGAAATGAAAGGTAGGTCTATAAGAGGGAATAAAAGGTTTTGAAGGAGCTTCCTATAGAAAGAAAAGCTGACACAACTAAAAATTTATCTAAAACCATATTTAGACTTCGTTTATTTCGTCAAAAAGTATTTTCTGTAGAAAAATATTATTCGTATATAAATTAATAAAAGTATGATATGCCATCTATATTAATGACTAAAAAAAATGATACCTAAAAACTTAGAAATAAAGGAAAGCAAATTTATTTTTAAAATAGGGAAAGTTGCTTTTCCAAAACTCTTTACATTTAACATTAAATAAGTAAAATACTTTCCTTCATATTATTATTTTTATAATCATATTTTACAAAAAATGCTTTCCAATAAAACAAATGGAGCTTTTAGAATAAAGAAAAATAATGGGGAGATAGGCTTGAATAAATCTAAAGGTCATAGCTGGCCTACATAAGAGGAAGAAAATAAGCATATTAATATTTTAGGCTTCAATAGTTAGTTCGAAATGGTGAGTTGCATAGGTGAAAACCAAGTGCAACACACTACAAGTGCAAAGGAGTTGACTTGTGCCATGGAGAGTGATATAAAAAGAACCCAATTAACGTATCACAGGTATTATAGGTTCCTAAAATGCAATTAAACCCTGATGTTGTTATAGAAACACAAAACGTTGGTACTAATTTGGAGGATTTTGTGTTTGAGATTAATCCAAAGTTTCCTGATATGGGGCTTGAAAGGAAACATCAGGTTAATGGCTTTGAGGAATTGGTGTAGGCAATACAACAAGCTAAACCTGAATGCATTGAGTTTTAATTCCTTTTGGTAAGATATTTATTTCATCTTCAATCAATTTTTATGATGAAAAAAAAATAATTCTTTGGATACGCTGGGGAGTTGACCATAATGATTTCATTATGCATGTTCAAATGATTATAGATGGTTGTTACCTTGAAATCTTAGTTTTAATAGAATCTAGAATTAATATTAAAAAAAGTGAGAAGATTCTCAAGGGTGTTGGTTTTACAAATTGATGCTTGATTTCAAGGAAAGGATACCCGAGAAGAATTCGGATTTGATAGAGCAGTCAATCTATCACTATTGAAGTATTAGAGGAGATTCCAATTTATTCATATTAAAATAATTCCAGAAAATGGAGAAGTATGATTTTTTATTGTTATCTACGTTAATCCATCAAATGAGATGAAATTTGATCTCTGAAGAAAATTGAAGGTGATTAGTGAGCAAGTACATGGAGCATGGGTGATTACTAGAAACTTTAATGATATTCGAGATCTGTATTAAAAATAGAGGAAGAGCACCGTTCAATTAGCAAATAGTGCAAGTTTTTAAAGAAAAAATTCATGAGTGCAACATGCTGGAAGTAGAATTGAGAGGAAGTAAATTTACTTGGATAGCTCCTCCATTATCTAATTATAATCTATTGTTTGAAAAGTCGAACCGAACATTATGTCATCTTGATTGGTGGATTTTGTTTCCTAAAGCTTATATCAAAGTGTTGCCAAGATTTTTTTCTTAATTATCATCTAATAATGATTAATATCTTGGGTGGTCCTTTAATTTCAAATAACTGACTTTTTACATTCGAAGCAACTTAGTTAACTCATAAAGCATTTAGAAATTTATCTTCAAATTAGAGTTCTAACATGGATGTCACACAAGCTTTAGCTATATTTATCTCAATTGTTATGGAGTGAAACAAAAATATTTTTGCACATATAAAAAAAATAAAAAATAACAAGAATTGCAGATATTAAAAGAACTCAAGAGAGAAATCTAATTCCTTATCTAAGAAGATTGAAGAGAAAGCAACAAACAGAACTCCCCAAAACTTTGAAATAAAAGAAGATTTTGTGGAAATAAAAATTTAGAGTTAAATGGATTGACAAAACTGAATATTATCATACTAAAATAGTTATAACAAGAAGCAGAAACAGAATCCCAATATTGAGAAATTCTAAGCGAAATTGGACATAAACCAAATATAAACCAAGCGTGCAAGACTACGAACGACGTTGACTCATTCAAAATTAAAAGCAACCATCCAATGGTCCACTATTGACAGAATGATAGAATACATATAAAAATATAAAATATAATATAATATATATATATTAAATACTAATATAAAGATATAAAGATTTTCTATATTAATTTATACCACTAACTATGTCAGCAAACGACGAGAGTAAATAAAATTTATAGATCAATGCAAAGACACAATATATATATATTGAGAGACCTTTTGAAATAATTTCTGGTACTAATTATTTTTGGATTAAATAATCACGTTGATCGAAGAGTTTGAATACTATTTGTAGATCAAAGTGAGAATACAAATGGAAAATGCCGAATGGGAAACAACTTTGCATAAGAGATTGACACATGTCAGGTTGAACCAACTTTTTATAAGATTAGTTACTAAGCACGGCTTAGAATTTAATAAAGAATCATAAAATTGCAAAAAAAATATAATATTATATTTATATATTAAAAATATCATTTGCTTTATAAGAAAGAATAAGATTTAAAAAAATATATATTATGTATTTTTTATTATTTTAAATTCAATTATATATAACTTATATAATTATATAACAATAAAATATATGATAAAAAAGAATATTTATGTTACGTTTATTTCAATGAAATGAGAATAAAATTAAGAAAAAGAATCAGAATATAATAGAGAAAATCTTTCTATAATTATGTTCGATACATGAAAATAATATAGGAATGAAATGAAGAATAGATATTTAATGACAATAATATTTTTAATAAGAAAATATAATTTTTTTAACAATATAATTTTTATACCTAATAAAAAATACTACTCATTTTTTACCTCAATAACAAATAAATATTTTGGACATAGTTTTAATATTTCTTACCATGAATTAAATGGTGAATTATTAATATTATTCTAATTTCACATAAATGAATAAAATTAGTATAGTTAAACCTAAGTTGCATTCATTTTTTTAATCTTTTTTAAAGAAAAAAAGGTTGCAAAAACCTTTTTTCTAACTATACATTGTATAACTCATAAATTTTGTTTAAAACTTGTCATAGTTATTGATTCATTCTACATGTTCAAAATTTTATTATATACCTTTATAACTTTATTTAAGTTATAAAATTAATTAAATTTAAATATATAAATAGATTTCATGCTATTACTTATATATTATTACATTGTAAAAAAATTTACAAATCTTTTTTACTTTTTGTCAAAATTTTTTATTGCATTTGTATTTTTAATAAAATAACATTTTCGTACTCACTTATGATATAAATAATTTTCAACTCATAATAAATTAAATTAATTTAAACATACACAACATCATTTAATTAGTTAAAGCAGTACTCTTTTTAAGTATTTTTATATCAATGTATATTAAATTCAAATAAATATTTTAAATCAAAAAGTAATAAATTATATAAAAAATTTATAAATAATTTTTATTAGTTTATTTTTAATTTCTTCCTACTTTTACATTGAATGAATTTATCCATCTCCTTGGTAAAAATAAAATAATATTAACTTATTTAAAATATTTTTATATGAAAATACTTGCAAATTATATTTAAAGAAAAATTTGAATTAAAGAAACTTTTTTCTAGCATATGTATAAAGATAACATAAATATCAAGAAAACATTAAAAAATTAAAATAAATTTTTTAATTTAAAATTTGAAAAATAGTATGCGGATGCAAATCCTTGGTATTTACTTCTTCCAGTTCCTTTTTATCTAGTCGCATTTTTAAAAAAAAATTATTCCTTTTTATCTGTCGCTTTAGAATTCCAATGAAGCATTAAATATTTTTTTTCAAATTTATCCTTCTCTTTTATTAATAAATACTTTATTATTCTATACTATTAGTCAACTTGCATTTATTTCTTTATATTTTTCTCTCTATCTTCAACTATTTTGAATTTTGTGTATAAAGGGTAATCTTGTAAAGTTTATTAAAAATAAATAAATTTAACTACTTTCTTAATATAGTATGAAATCAGGTTAATGACGACAGATAAATAGAAACTGGAGGAAGTGTAAAAGAGTGAAATATGCTTTGACAGATAAAAGAATAGATATACTTTTCCCTAAAACATATTGAAGACAATTAAATTAGTTATAAAAATAAATTTAATTTAAATTTCAAATATTTTCATTGAAAAAAGATGAGATACGTAAATAATTCAAAATCTAATAACGTGAGCGAAAAAAAATGAAAAACATGTAATAGAGTTAATAAATTTCTTGATAAAATTTCAATTAATGTATATTTAATTTAAAATATAATTCTTAAAATTGATATTAAAAATATATTACAATTATTTAAATAAACAAATATGATTATAAGTTTAAAATGTTTTAATTAAATATAGAATATGAAAGTTATTTAATTATTACTTTGTATATTAAATTGTTAACATATTTAAATATTTTTAAAATAAAAATAAAATATATCATGTTATATATATATATATATATATATATATATATATATATATATATATATATATATATAAAACTTAATGGCACTAGCAATTGACATTGGAGCTTATATGATAAAAATATGCAATTAATTAATTTTTAAATATTTTACGGGAAAAATTATATGATGATAAATTTATATTGATCAATAGTGTTGTAAATAATGTAAGTGAAAAACAAATGAGAAATTATAAGTGAAGTACAAAATTTGAGTGAAATCTCAATTGATATGAATTTAATTTGACATATAGTAAGAAGATATTCATAAAATTTAAATAAATAATTTTGATTTTAATCTTCAGTTCTTGTTTTTTAAGAAATAGAATATATAATTAATTAATCCAATTAACAATTACTATAAAAAATCTTACTTTATTTAAAATATTTAAAAAATTTAAATATAAAATATATAATTTTATATATATTTATATAATATATATACTTCTTAGTTATACTAATATTTGAGTTATAAATAACAAATATGGACATGAAAAATAAAAAAAATGAAACCAAGCAATGAAAAGGAAAAAATAATATCTACATTATAAAACAATCAAAGTTAAAAATATAATATATATATATATATATATATATATATATATATATATATATATGTAAAGTAAAATAATTTAAAATAATAAAAATTTTAACTCATTGAAGATATTTTTAACATAAAATTTTTTATTATTTTAAAATTATATTATTCAACAGTATTTGAGTTAAAAATAATATAAGTGAAAAAATATAAAAAATGTGAAATAGAACATAAGATATAATTCATAAATTTTTAATTAATATGTATTTAATTTAACATATAGTAACTAAAATTTGATATCAAGAAAATATTAAAAAATTTAATTTTCATTTTCAAATATTATTTTTAAAAATAAAATAATTAATTAATTTAATTAATAGTTTCTGTGTCAAAATTTTTATTTATTTAAAATTTTTACAAAAATTTAAATATAATATATATACACACACATACACACTACTTAATGTATTAATATATGAGCTAAAAGTAATAGACATGAATATAAAAAATAAGAAAACATGAAATCAAATAAAATAAATAGAAGAGAAACTGATGCTTAAATTATAAAACAATGAGATTAAAAATAAAATAAAATAATTAGATTAAATGAAAGTTTTATGTCATTTAAAATATTTGTAGCATAAATTTTTTTATTGTTTTAAATTTATAGTACTTAATAATATTTAACTTATAAATAATATAAATAATAAACTTTAGACAAATGTGAAATAGAACATAAAGTATAATGGTTTGGATAAAATGTGAATTGGTATATATTTAACTTGATATAGAGTATTTAAAATTTGATATCAAAGAAATATTGATAAAATTTAAATAAATAAAGTTAATTTTAATTTTTAATTATCATGTTAAAAATAGAATATGAAATTATTTGAAATAATTATATACAAACATTCAATTTAATTAAAATATTAATTAAAGTTTAAATTAAATAAGAAATATATAATATTATATATATATATATATATATATATATATATATATATATATATATATATATATATATCACTTAGTAATATTAATATCTTTAAAATTAATATAAAATATTAATAAAAATTAAAAATATAAAATTTATTTTAATAGTTAAATATTGCATTTAAAAATAAAATATTAAATTAATTGATTCAATTAAATAATTTCTAAACTAAAATTTTAATTTAACTAAAATATTTATAAAAATTTAAAATATCATATTTATATTATTTAATAATATTAATGTGAGAGTTATAAATAAGGATGTAAAGGGGTTGAGTTGAGTTAAATTTTACCTTAAATAGGTCAAGCCTGTTTTGCAAAATATTAGCTCAAACCTAACCTATTTTAAAAGTCTGACCTGGTCTGTTAACCTATTTAAAAGTCTATTTTAAATATAAACTTTTAAATAGGCCAGCAACTTAAAACTTAAAAGGCCTATTATAAAAAGACCTTTAATAACTCAATAATTTATATAAATTTGTATCAATATATTCTTAAAATGCCCATAATAATACTAAAATTAATATGAAATTTTATATAAGAACTAATTAACAAAGAAATAAATTCATATACTTATAACATAAAATTACTAATTTAAATATTTAATATTTAATTAAAAGTAAAATAACATTAAGTTAGTCATAATATCAAAGGTTAATAATAAAGATAAATTAAGTTCACCATAAATTATATAATAAATATTTAAAATATTTAATCTAATTAATGAACTTGAAAAAAAAAGCTTATATGTCATTACTTTCATAGTAAATAAATTTAATAAAAAAATATTAAATAGGTCTACCCAATAGGCTTATAGGATTAAGTTTAAAATAAAAAGGTTTGACCTATTTAATTAAAAAGAATTTTATATTGACCTTAACCTAACTCATTTAACTAAATAGGTCGAGTCAAGTTAAGTCTAAATTAGATAAAGCCTATAGGCCCCCGATAGATCATCTACCCCATTTGTACCCCTAGTTATAAATAATAGAAAAGGATAAAAAAGAAATAAAAAAATAAAAATTAGAGAAATAATATCTAAACTATAAAATATATAGGAAAATAAATTAATTTATTTAAATATTTTTAACATAAAAAGGAATTCTATTGAACTAAATTTGTATTACTTAATAGTATTTAAATTGTAAATACTATAGGTGAAATGAAAAAAATATATGTGAAATTATACATAAGGTAAAAAATTAAATTAAAATTAAAATATCTAATAAAATAATTAATTTTACCTAATAAAAATAATAAATTATTTAATATATTTTTATCCTAGAAAAATTATAATATGTATTATACAATTTTTATTACTTAATAGCATGTATTTATTTAAATTATAAATTGTAAATAGTATAAATAAATAAAATAAAAGAATAAAAAATGGACAGTGTTGGACAGGAAAAATGTTTCCTACAATTTAGTAAAATTAATATTTGAATTATAAAATAGTAATAATTAAAAATTAAATTGAAAATAGAATATATATTAAAATAATTAATTTAATTAAATAAAAAATTTTAAATTATTTAGCACATTATAATCCTAAAAAATGATAATGTGTTAAGTACAATTTATGATACTTAGTAATTTGTATTTATTTAAATTGTAAGCTGTAAATAATATAAATAAAATAAAAACTAAAAAATTAGATTGTGTTGGGCGGGAAAAAAGGCACTCTCGTACACCAACATACTTCGAATTATTAGTATGTATGTATGTATGTATGTATGTATGTATGATGATGATGATGAACTTTACATCAAATAAAAATTTAAATTAAAAAGAGTAAATTATATAAAATATTTTAATAAATAATTTTTCTTAGTTTATTTTATAATTTCTTACCATTTTTGCCTTGATGAATTCACCTTTCTACTTAATACAAATAAAATAATCAAATAATTTTAATTTATTTAAAATATTTTTATAATAAAAATACTTACAAATCATATTTAAAAAAGAATCTGATTTAAAGAAAAACATTTCAACAAATGTAGAAAGATAACATATACATGAAGAAAATATTAAAAATATTGATATCAAGGAAATATTAATAAAATTTAAACAAATAAAATTATTTTTCAAAATTTTTATTTAAAATTAAATATATAAATAATTAATTCAATTAATACATTCTATAACATATTTAAATTTTTTAATAACATAGAATATATTATATTACATCTATACTATTTAGAGATATTAATACTTGACTATAGATAACATTAGTGAACATAAAAATAAGAGAAATAATGTGTGAGCTATAATATATAAGAGTTAAAAATAAAATATATAATAAATTAATTCAATTAAATAAAAATTTTAACTTATTAAAAATAATTTTATAATAAAAATAAATTGAATTATATTAATATTATTCTATATATTATATCTAAATTTTAAATAATAGAAGTAAGCATAAAAAAATAAAAAATATATAATGAAGTAGATGAAATAAGGAAAAATGGTATATAGATTGTAAAGCCTTTATAAAATTTTAATTAATATTTTTAATTTAATAAAAAGAGAAAATATTCAAAAAATTCAAAACAACTTGAAAAATTATTTTTTAAGATTAAAATATGAAATTACTTAATTTTGTTAATAATTTTTATGTTAAATTTTTAATTTATTAAAATACTTATATAAGTTAAAGATAAAATATGTCATATTATATTTATATTACTTATTAATATCAGTATTTAAATTAAAAATAATGGGAATGCACATGATGAAAAAAGAGAAAAATATTTACCAAAAAAATAAAAAGATGAGAAATATTATGTGAAGTATAAAGTCATAAAGAAAATATGATATATAATAAATTAATAATTAAATAAAATTATTAAAAATTTTAACTTATTTAAAATATTTTAACAACAAAAAAAATTATTGTGACATTTCTATATTACACAGAAATATTAGTGTCTAAGCTTTAAACATTAAAGTGGACAAAAATAGATCAGAATAGCATACAATAAATTAAGCAAAATAAAGAAAAATAATAAATGAAATGTTAAGCCTCTAATTTAAATTGACTATAGATAACAATAAAGTAAAAAATAGAATATATAGTTAAGTATTTCAATTCAATTAATTGTTTTTGTTTATTTTGAATATTTATGTAACAACAATAAATTATAAATTTCTTAGTAAAATTAGTGCTTAAGTCATAAATAATAGCTTTATACACAAAAAATAGAAGAAAAAATAAAACAAACAATTGAATAAATTAAAAAAGAATGAAAGAGTAGGTGAGTTGTGGAATAATATAAAAAATAAAATTAGAATATGCAATTAGGTAATTTAATTAAATTCAAAATCTTCATTTATATAAAATATTTTCATAATAAAAATAAAATACATTTTAGTATATCTATACTATTCAATAATATTGGCCTTTAAATGACAAATAACAAATATGTACTTGAAAAATATGTAATAAAATAAATGAAAATAATATATATAATAATAAAATAAAATGAAGTAATAAAATAAATAAAAATTATAAAAAAAAACAAATGTATATATGAAAGGAAGGATAATAGCCCTATTTTTTTCACCATAGAAACGCTGTTTGAGGGAAAAAAATAGAAGCCCAATAACTGGCCTCGTTATTATAGCAGTAAAATTGCAAGAGACATCAAGCCATAATAAACAATAGCTGGTACACTCCATCCGATTATATTAATTTATTTTTTATAATATAATTATATATTAAAAAAATAATTATTTTTAATTATTTTTAATATAAAAAATTAATTTAATATAATTAAATATTTTATATATTTAAATATCATATTATCTCTTTAAATATATATTTTTATATTAAAAATAATTTTTTTACTTAAAAATAAAAAAATTAAAGTAATCGAATAATCGAACTGGACTTCAGACCATGCATATTAATAATTGGGTCGGGTTAGGCTTGGGTCATAATTTTTTTACTATTTGGCCCACCTGACCCGTCCCGGAATTTATCTGACTCGACTTATGTACACCTTTATTTGTGATTGTGATTGGATACTTGAGAAAAAAAATACATACAAAATAAAAAAAAAAGCATTTCAATTTTGAAATGATAAAAAGGAATTTGATCTCAATTTTAAATAATTTTGTAAAAAGAATAAAATATGCAATCAATTGATATTTTTATATCAAAGGTTTGATTTATTTTTAAAATATATCAATTACAAAATAAATTAACAAATATATTTTATGTTTTATAAAATTTTAATTTATATATATTTAATTTAAAATATAACACATAAAAATTAATATCAATAAAATATTGATAAAATTTAAGTAAATAATATTGATTGATTTTTAAATATATATATATATATATATATTAAAAATAGAATATCCAATTGATTAATTTGATTATATAGAGCATTCATCTCGTGTAAGCCCATTAAATTTATCTAAACGATATGAAATATAATATTAGAATATATATAAATATATAATATAAACATAAATATCCTTTTATAAATATATATTACTATTTATTTTTATTATCATATATAAATTATTATTGTATTATTTATAAAATTTAGGGTGAATATTACTATTTATATATTTGTTATATAAGGTAGAAGATGAAAGGAAAAAGAAAGAAATTAAAATTTAAAATTAAAATCTAAAAATCTCATATTAACCATAATAAAATACTTATATCCAAATTAAATGATACGTTTACTGAAATTGTCAAAAATATCAAGAAATGAAAATCAGAAAAAAAATTGTTTACTACATGTATTTCGTACTCATTGTGTAACTAACGTCAAAATAGATAAAGAAAGAAAGTCAGTAAAGAAAATAAATAGAGAAAGTATCCTAAAATCATAAATTTAAATCCATTTAAATTTTTGTAGTTTTATATATAAAAAATATAAATATGGTATTATAAAACATTTATTATTTATCTTTATTATTATATATAAATTATTATTATTGTAGTGTTTGTATGAAAAAGGGATATAAAATGGGGGAAAAGGAAAGAAGTTAAAATCTAGAATTAAAATGTATAATTTATTTTTTATAATGAAAATTTATAATTTATTATAAAACATAGTTAAAATAGTTCTATATGAGTATCATACTATAACTTTGTTATGTTAAAATAGTGTTATAAGTTGGCAATTCTAAGATAAAAATTATAAAAAAAGAAGATTAAACATATGAGAATCCAATTTGTTGAGAGAAATGTAAACATGCAAAAAAAAGAGTAAAGACTTGGATTATCTTTAAAAAAAAATGCTATCTCCAAACTTAACACATATGCTTAAAAAAATTATCAAAACAAAAATTTAGAAAAATCTGTTCACTACTTGTACTTTAAACTCATTGTTCAATCAACATAAAATTAGATATAGAGATATAATTAATAAAAATATAAAAAAATAAACAGAAAAATACACTAAGATTGTGCATACAAATCTGTCTAAATTTTATATATTAAAATACAAATATGTAATATAATATATTTTTAATCATTATAATTATTATTCATAATTATAATTATTTTATTAATATATTATTTATTAATTATATATATTACATATATAAAGAGGTAAAAATGAGGAAAATAAAATAAAAAGAGAGTGGCGAAGCAACATTTGGCCACTTCATGTGTGTCAAACTACAGTAAAAATCAGAAATTATTATTCAGATTTAGATAGATAAATTGTGTTAAGATGGTATTCAAAAATCGGAACTTTGAAAATGAAAAATTAAAAAACATTTATATACATATATGAGATTAAAAATTCACATATATTATGAAAAAAATCCTCAGTCCAACTAATCCAAAAAAGGAATAGCAATATAAAAAGAAAGTCAAAATTTTTTTTAACCTTAAAAAAGAACGATTATCTGAGAAAAATTGTTTAAATATATATATATATATATATATATATATATATATATATATATCTAAATAATTAAATATAATGTAATAATATATAATATAAAATTTATTTGATGTTATAAAGTATATATTATTATTTATTGTTATCACTATGTATAAATTATTATATTATTTATATATTTGTTTATATAGATAAAGCAAAACAAGAGGGAATGGAAAAGGTAAGTAACGCAGAATGAAAACGAAAGTGAAAAGAAAGAAAAATAAAAATAAATGGAATGGAGAAAGCAGAATGAAAAGGGAAAGTACAGGGGAAGGATAAAATACGTGAGATGAAGATTACAACCGTGAACACGTAATGGATTTTGTACAAAGCTCGGATAGATATTTAGATAGATGACACGGTGATAAACTCTTGGATGACGGTAGGAGTAATTAAATTGTTAAATGTACGTATATAAGAATTAGGAATTAAATTTTAAATATAGTATAAGAAATAAATTGTTTTAAAAATATTAACTGTCATTTAAAGTTAAACGCTGTTGAAAAATTCACTCAAGTTTTAATTAGAAAAAAAAAGAAAAAGAAAAAGGATGCTATGTTCCCTTTTCCAACAACTTTCTTGTACCAGAACTATAGATTGATTATTTCCCCGGCAAGGTATAGATTGATTTTTTGCAAGGTGCAACCCACATTTGCAACGGAGCAAAGGCCGCGAAAGGGGGCATCTGTACAGGGAAAGACAAGAAGAAATATGAATTGGATGGACCTGATGCTACTAATAAAGGTAACACTTAGCCTCCACTTTTTTAAAGATATTTTTTATTGAAACTTTTTTTAAATATAAATGAAAGAATACTATATATAATTATATTTTATAATTAAAAAATGATATATATAATTATGATAGTGAAAAAAAATTCCTCTTTAAAAAAATGAAATTATTTTATACAAAATGTTCTACATTTAACATTATACATCCAAATTATTTTTCATCAAATTAATATTTCATAACTATATTTTAATAAAAAAAACCTTTTTTGTTAAAATAAACGATACCTCAATGACTAATGCTTTTCCTCATATACCAATTAACGTAATATTCGTGTGATTAAGATTATTAGAACAATGGTATCCTAAAGCTGAATCACCTTCGCAATAAACCCATGGTAAGGTTTTTCTCGAGACTTTGAAGAGAGGGAAGAAACAAATTAGGCCCTTTTGGACAATATGATAGAATTGGATAGAATAAGTGAACATAATAATATAATATAGAATAATAAAAATATAATATATAATACTATCTAATATTTGATATATAATAGTATAAAAATATGATAACATTTTTTTTTCATTCACAAAAATATGATAACTTAAAGTTATACAATTGGGTGTTTATCATCAATATCATATGTATATAATATGGACAGTATTTAAAAAATATTTTTTAATCAAAATTACTTTTAAATAACATTTAATTATTAAAATTATATATTTTAGGAAGTAACAATAGATTGGGGGTTATCGTAATAGGTGGGGGTAAGTGGTGATTAAGGATAATAGGTGGTAATATTGATGATCAACTATGATATATAGCAATTAGTAGTAATCAATAATGATATATGGCAACAAGTAATGGTTAACAATAATAAATGGTAATAAATTATGATAATGAGTGAATAATGGTCAATTACAGTTGACGTTAGTAGAAGGTGGTCAATGATAATAGATAACAACCAACTATATTTAATAATGATGGTTAATAGTCGGTGATGTTTAACGACAATAAATTACAGTAAATAATAATCAACCATTAATTTACAACTCATTATTTATTAACAACTTTTCACTCTATTTCACAATATTATCATCTAAAATTAAGGATATAATAGAGAAAAAATTTACTCTTATCTTATCAACTCATATCATGATAAAAAAGAGATAATAATTTTATCCTATGTTAATAGGATAAAATAGCTTAATTAGAGTAAATTATTTTATCACACGAATGCACTAAACATTTGTTAAAATTGGATAATATATGTTTATACTATTACTTTCTCTTATACTATGCTCAAATAAGATTTTATATTACTTTTGTTACGATGGAGGAAAGATAATGAAAATATAATTGAATGACTATTTTATAATTAGGCTTGATATGATTAAGAATAGAATGAACATTCCTTTCCATTTTATATGATGCATCAAAATAATGTAGGAATAGAATAGAGAAAAAGTAGTTAATGATAATAATTTCCTTATTATAGTAATAGTAAATATCTTATTGGATAACTTAATATAATAAAAATATATAATGCATCAATAATAAAAAAATAATATATTTTAAATTTCATTATCAAAATTATAAAAGAAAAATACTTTGACTTCCCTCAAATTTTAATGAAATTATGCAAATATCCTATCTAATTTCAAAATCTACACAATCTCCCTTGAAATAAAAAAAATTACACTTAAACCGAATTTTGAATTCTTCATCAATAAAATAATTAAAAAAGATGATTATTAATTCAAATTAAATGGTAGAAGATATGTTGAATATTTTGTAATTAAATACATGCTTTAATTAAATTCAAACTATTAAATAATCATTACACTTATATTAAAATTTGACTTTCTCATTAATTATATTTTAACCATTTGAACTAAATCATGACATACTTTTTAGTATAAGATACTTAAAATATCTTATATCGTTATATTTGAACTTTAGTAATTTTTTCTCATTAATGAAATTTTCAAATTTGAGTTTAAGTCAAGTATTTTTTTTATGTTTCAATGAAGTTTTTTTTATAGATTTTTGAATTAAAGGATATGTTCGTATAATTTTATTAAAATTTAGAGGTAATCAAAGAATTTTTCTCAAATTATAATTGACAAAGAAAATTTACAATAAAAGCATTAAAATTATAATTTATTAAATTTTTGTATTTAATATTTATTATAAATAATATAAAAATATCCTATTTAAATTTTATTATTAAAAATATCATTACTAATATATTTTAATAGTAAAAATATTGAAAAATTAATATTATGATATATAGAAAATATAAAGAATAAGATTATAAAAAATCTATTTCATACATAATAGAATAATTCATTTCAAGGAATGAGTCAAACGACCCTTCTCTAAAATGGATATTTTCATTTTATAGTGTATATCAAATAAATTTTTCATTTCATTCTAATTCATCACGTAATGCTGGGGATTGAACTTGTAAAATGGAATTTATCTCCTATATTGTTGTTCATTAATTAATACACTTCGAAGTTTCATGCAAGATGGATTGTTCCATTAATTGAATTTGCTCCAGGTTTTAAAAAATAGCTTTTAGGTTTGAGACATGGAGTTGAGTAGCTTGTTGCTTTTAGAATTTTTGCACTGAGGGGTGCAAATAAATCAAACTTCTTGTGTGCAATTTGGGATTACTTTATAAAAAATTTAGTTTTAATTTGATTTTAAATAAGTAAAACCTAAATGAACCAGGTTTAATGCATGAGTCGAGCTTTATTAAGTTTTATGTTATTCGGTCCGAATTATTCATGAACAAGAACAAGTTTAATTATAAAAAAATATGTTTTATTTTTATATTATATAACAAATCATTCAAATAAGATTGTAAAAATTAGGTTACGTTCATTTTCATTAAAACCTCAATTTTAAATTTGAATATTTTAAATCTCATGTGAAATTGGGCATAAAAATATACTACAAGAATAATTTCACGTAAACTTATTTAGACTCATATTTAAGTAAGGTTTAACTTCAAATTATTTGAACTTAATGATATTCAATTTAAATTTAAGTTATTTATTTTTGACAAATTTAAATTTAAGTATATAAATGTTTGATTCGTTGTTTGTGCCCTTAATTACTTCCATGGCTCACCTCACCTTTATGATTTTGCCCAGAGTTGTTGGACAGACAGTATTAGAATTTTTCATAAAGTGAGCTGCTATTAATTGGTAATTTGTGATTTAATAAAAACTGACTGATTAAATATTTATCCCAATTATGAGATATGCATGAGGCCCATTGTGATCTTAAAGATATGGGCTTAGCACATCTACATAGTTTAGTGTGGTTTGGCGGTTGTATAGGCCCAAAAGACTTAGTAATCCTTTTATGGGGAGGATTGCTAGGATTATAAATAAGGATTAAGGCTAGGTCCCCTCTTCACTTCTCATACACACGGTTTCTACCCATTGAGAACCGCCACCAAAGAGAAGAGCGAAGAGGAAGGTCTAGTTAAGAAAAATTCATTAGTTTTCGCTGAATTCGATTATGGCTGCATATCCATCAGGTAAGTAAATTCTAATTTTATATTTATGGTGTTCTAATTATCATACATGAGATCCTAAAATAAATTTAAAATTCTTACATGTGGTATCAGAGCTTACGTGTATAATATTAGAATCCAGAATAATTAATTATATTTTATATTATTTTGATTGAAGATTTGTGATGAAATTTTATATGTATGATTCTCAAAATATAATCATACGACCAATCTATAATATTTATTTTATAATGTTTTAATGTATCATCATGAACTTTTCGTTGGAAAAGATTTTAGATTAATTTTTATTAGGGTTGTGGAATTAAGAAATCCTAATTTATCAATTTTATATGAAATTGTACGGAAAGCCATCAAAATATTATTTTAACATTCTGTTTGGAATTGTTTCGTTAACTGTTATATATATATATATATAATGTGTCATCAGGTTTAACTGTCGTATATATGCGTGCCGATTGGATCTCGTATGGCATGCTTTTGTTTTCCCTTTCTGATGGCACACCAGACATGTATATATTTATAAAACAAATAACATATGTTTTGACTTTTGTTTAACGTCTCTCCAGACCTAAATATATAAAGTAAATTAAATATATATCTTCTTAACTTCTTCGATTGCCGTGCTCCATATATCTGTTTCCTTGAATCACGTGTTTGGCTTTGCCGTCTGGTTTACATTTATCTCACACACACACACACATACATATATATATATATATATATATATATTGGCACGTCGTAATCCCACCCGACCGATGCCCAAATTCTCATCTATCAGCTGTCTGCAAAAATCAAGGTGGCGTCAATGTGTGTACAGTATATCTGACTCCTTCGTCGTTTGCTCCATGACTTTCTTTATTTCTCATGTGGCGAACAATTCATCTCCTAATGGATAGATATATATATTGAATTATATATATATATTAATTATTAGTTCCGCCAGGATATATATATATATATAAATTTCCCAAAGAAGTTGATGGGACTTGATGCGTGTACGTACACGCATGCCTGTGCGTACGTTTGCACGAATGCCCGTGCGCTCGGGGGAGCCCTAGAGATTCTTTACAGTAAAGAATTATTTCCACAAAAGTGGAATTCATAACTGGAGGGTTGTAGTCATAGTTCCATATATATATATATATATATATATATATATATATATATATATATTTCCTAGAATTATAAGGTTATAAAATTTTCTAGAAAAATAAAGTAAAATATTTGTAATTCATTAATAATATTTACTCTTCCTAATTTTATTTATTTTTGAAGTGAATATAATTAGATATTATAATTATATTAATTTTAAATTTTATTCAAGATTTTATTATGCAACAATATTTATGGGTTCATTGAGATACATTGAGTTCTTAACATCTCATCAGGAGTGACCCATTGTATACATATAGTTGAGTATACAGATTGAGATATTGGATAATTTACTTTTCCCAATTAAGAAAATTTTTCATTAATAATTATGAATGCTTGGCTGCTAAAGTGGCTCATTTATAGTGATTAGTGAAATTTTTTTTTATTCAGAAATCATGGGATAGTACTAGAATTATCTTATATAATTACCTGCCCAAAGGGGGTTCTTATGTAAGATAATTTTAGCATTACGACACAAGGGATCATGGATAGGAATATATCAATTTAGAAAGTCTATCTGCCCAAAGGGGATGGATTTTTGAAAATTGGATATTTTCATATTAGCCTTATGAGGAGGGTACTTACTAGCATGTTATATTCTCTGCCCAAAGGGGAGAATATGATGATGCACCTAGACTCTCCAGTTATTATAGCACATAAGGAATCGTTACTATTCTTTTTATATTATCCATTGGTTAATTGTTGTAATTTGTCTTGAACAGTGACCTTTGCTGTAAATGGCAACCAAGTTACCATTGAGATCCTACATGGATCTAACTATAAGAGATGGAATGAAGACCTGAACTTTGCCTTAGTTATGAGCGATATAGATATAGCCTTACGGATTGATCCATCCGGTGTCATCACTGTCCAAAGTACTGTTGAACAAAAGGAGTTGTTTGCCAAGTGGGATAGAGCAAATCGTATGTGTCTACATGCTATTAAGAGATCTGTCTCTGAACATCTTATGAGTGGGTTGGATGAGATTGAGAATGCTAAAGAACTTCATGATGCTGTTAGTCAAATGTACCAAAAATCCAGTAAGTCTGAGGCTGGGAATCTTATGAGTGAGTTGACAAGCATGAAGTATGATTTTGTTGGAAATATTAAAGACTTTATCATGAAAATGGTCCACATTAAAAATAAATTAGCTTCCCATGAAATCACCTTACCTGACAAATTTATTGTTCACCTTGCCATCAATTCACTTCCTCTTGAGTTCACCTAAATTAAAACTGCTTACAACACCATGAATGAAGTTTGGAGTATCAATGATCTTATATCTAAATGTGTTTCTGAAGAGGAAAAACTCAAAAGGGAGAAAAATGAGAGTGCCTTGCTTACCATTAACTCTAAATCTACTTACCAGAAAAATTCCAACAAGTCTAGGAAGTTTGGGTCAAAAGCACCTAATAAGTCTCAGGACAAGAAAGGCCAAGGTAGTAATCAGACAAGAGGGGTAAGTGGTCCTAAAGCTGTCATTAAGAAAGAAAATAAATGTTTTTTCTGTAAAAAGAAAGGTCATAAGAAATTCGAGTGTCACAAATACAAATCTTGGTTAAAGAAAAAGGGTAAATAAGAAGGTAAACCACTAGCTTTCGTTTGTTTTGAATCCTATTTTATTAGTGCACCATTAAACTCATGGTAGCTTGATAGTGGTGCAACTATTCATGTTGCTGTTACTTTGCAGGGGTTCAAAAGCAAACGGAAGCCAAGTGAGAAAAAGGCCAAGCTTAGAGTTGGAAATAATGCTGAAGTAGAAGTTTGTTTTATTAGAATAATAGGTTTAAATTTAGAGTCTGGTTTTGAACTTATTTTGAAAAATATTTTTTATGTGCCCTCCTTTAGGAGAAATTTAATTTCAGTTTCTGTTTTAGATAAACATAGTTATCATTTTATCATCAAGAATAGAAAAATTGATTTGTTTTTAAATTCTAAAATTATAGGTGAATTTAAGCTTGATGATAGTTTATATAGATTATGCTTGACCCAAAACAATGAATACAGTACTATGAATGTTGAAAATATAGTGTCTAAGAGAACTTTAGTTAGTGAAAAGTCTTTCTTATTATGGCATAAAAGATTAGGCCACATTTCAAATGAGAGAATTAATAGATTAATAAAAGATGGTTCTTTACCTTCTCTTAAATCTAAAAACTTAGACACATGTGTTGATTGTATAAGGGGTAAGTTAACTAAGACTAAAAATAAAGGTGCCACTCGAAGTTCTGACCTTTTAGAAATTGTACATACTGATATTAGTGGACCACTTACTCCTACTTTATGTGGTAATAAATATTTTGTTACCTTTATTGATGATTTTTCTCATTATGGTTATCTTTACCTAATTAAGGAGAAGTCTTATGCTTTTGAAAAATTTAAAATTTTTAAAACAGAGGTAGAGAAACAATTGGGAAAGGTCATCAAAATTGTTAGGTCTGATCGAGGTGGTGAATATTATGGTAGACATGGCACAACTGGACAGCATATGGGATCATTTGCCAAATACTTATAAGAGAATGGGATAATTGTCCAATATACTATGCCTGGTAGTCTTGAGCAAAATGGTGTGGCCGAAAGACGAAATCGCACTCTTAAAGATATGATAAGGAGCATGATGAGTAGAACTAATCTTCCTGAATCTCTTTAGGGTGAAGCCATGAAATGTGCATTATATATATTGAATAGAGTGCCTAGCAAATCTGTAGCAAAAACACCTTTTGAACTATAGGCCAAAAGGAAACCTAGCTTGAATCACTTTCGAGTTTGGGGATGTCCTGCAGAAGTTAGAATTTATAATCCTTTTGAAAAGAAAACTGAACCTCGATCTACTCGTTGCTATTTCATAGGGTATCCAGATCATTCCAAAGGGTATAAATTCTATTGCCCTGAACGTGGAGCAAAAATTGTGGAGTCACAGGTGGCGAAATTCTTAGAATGAGATACTACAGATAGAAGCATCATAGAAGTTATCAATGATGATGAACTTGTAAGATATGTCACTTTTCCTTTGTCAAACCCACAAAATCTTACAGTACCAGTAGATATTGGAAGAGGAGAAAATGTGCAGCAGAATACAGATCCTCTCCCTCTTGCTCATCCTCCTAATCAAATTCCCGATCCTGTTGATGTAATTCAAGCTCAAGAGAATGATGTTGAGGTGCCTTTGAAAAGATCTACTAGACAAAGAAGACCTGCAATCTCTAATGATTACTTAGTTTTCCTTGGAGAAAGTGACTATGATATTAGTCATGTTGTTGATCCTGTGACTTACAAAGATGCAATAACTAGTGCACAGTCTGATATGTGGGTGGATGCAATGAAAGATGAAATAAATTTTATGGCTCACAATGTTGTTTGGGAACTTGTTGAGCTTCCAAATGGATGCAAACCTATTGGATGTAAATGGGTGTACAAAACCAAGAAAGACTTTAAAGGAAATGTTGAAAGGTTTAAAGCCAGATTGGTGGCAAAAGGATTCACTCAAAAACAAGGAGTGGACTATAATGAGACCTTTTCACCAGTCTCATCTAAAGATTCCTTTAGAATCATCATGGCCTTAGTAGCACACTATGACTTAGAGCTTCATCAAATGGATGTGAAGACAGCCTTCTTGATTGGGGATTTGAGAGAAGAAGTTTATATGGTACAGCCAGAGGGTTTTCAAGAACCTGGAAAAGAACATTTAGTGTGTCGGCTTAAAAAGTCTATTTATGGACTCAAACAAGTTTCAAGGCAATGGTATTTTAAATTTGATGAGGTGATCACTTCCATGAGTTTTGAGGAAAATAAAGTTGATCAGTGCATATACCTTAAGATCAGTGGGAGTAAGTACATTTTTCTTGTCCTCTATGTGGATGATATTCTATTAGCCAGTAATGATAATGGATTGTTGCATGAGACTAAACAATCATTGTCCAAGATTTTTTATATGAAAGATCTTGGGAATGCTTCATTTGTTCTTGGGATAGAGATTCATAGAGATCGATCTAGAGGTTTGTTGGGACTTTCACAAAGGTCTTACATTGATCGTGTGCTCACTAGATTTAATATGCAGAATTGTAAGGGTGGGGACGCACCTGTTATAAAAGGTGATAAACTCAGCCTTAGTCAATGTCCCAAGAATGATTTAGAAAGAGAATCTATGAAGAATATACCTTATTCTAGTGTAGTGGGGAGTCTTATGTATGCACAAGTCTGCACTAGGCCTGACATTGCATTTGCAGTGGGAGTTCTTGGTAGGTATCTTTCTAACCTTAGTATGGATCATTGGGTTGCTGTTAAGAAAGTATTAAGGTACTTACAAAAGACAAAAGATTACATGCTGGTTTATAGAAAAGTTGACAATCTTGAGATTGTTGGATACACAGATTCTGACTTTGCTGGCTCTCAGGATGATATGAAATCCACTTCAGGATACATTTTTACATTAGCTGGAGGAGCTGTATCTTGGAAGAGTGTAAAACAAACACTCTTAGCTTCTTCTACTATGCAAGCTGAGTTTGTTACGTGTTATGGAGCAGCTACGCAAGCCATTTGGCTAAAGAATCTTATCTCTGGTCTTCGCATCATTGATTCCATCTCTAATCCACTAAGAATTTATTGTGATAACAAATTTGCTGTGTTGTTTTCCAAAAACAACAAAACTACATGTGGGTCTAAGCATTTGGAAATAAAGTACCTTAAGGTCAGAGATTTTGTGAAAAATGGTGATATTACTGTAGAGCATATTGATACAAATAACATGATTGCTGATCTTCTGACTAAAGGATTAAGACCTGTAGTTTTTAACAAACATGTTGAGAGTATGAGTGTCTTAAAGTCTTTTGATGTATTTTATTAGTGGGAGCATATTTCTTGTGTTTGATACTCTCATGCTATAATTTGTTATGTTAGACACTTTTTTTTATAAGATTTTAATTTCATTGATGATCATCATAAAGTAGATAATCTATGCTATTATATATTCTTACTTGAACATATACTTATAAGTATTGAAATCCTGCTTCTTAAGACTGGTGTCTGTCTTAAGTATGACTTTGATGTCAAGAAAGTATGTCTTATTGAATGACACCATTGAATGATCTCGAGAATATGAATGAGACATACATATAGTAAATAGATTTCTCATCAAGTTTAGAGAAATCATGGAGGACTGATAATGAAAATAGCACGTTTGATCACATTTGATGCTATTTTCTTACTACACAGCCACACTAAAATCCATTGTCGATAAAGTCACTAGTACTTGTAACCATAGATTGGTCTTATGTCAATAAGGGGCATAAAGGCCGCTATGATTCAGTGTTAGTTGGCTATATTAGATAGGATTGTTGTGATGTTATCTCAGAGGGCTAAATTATTTTTTCCTTTTTTAGTGTGGCCACATAAATTTTTTTTTTCAATCAGTCTGGAGTCTTGTTTTCAAAATGTATTTTGTTAAAACTCTAATAAAAACCCAATTAATATTGCTCAAATGGGAGAATGTTAGAATTTTTCATAAAGTGAGCTGCTATTAATTAGTAATTTGTGATTTAATAAAAACTGACTGATTAAATATTTAGCCCAATTATGAGATATGCATGAGGCCCATTGTGATCTTAAAGATATGGGCTCAATGGGCTTAGCACATCTACATAGTTTAGTGTGGTTTGGCGGTTGTGTAGGCCCAAAAGACTTAGTAATCTTTTTATGGGGAGGATTGCTAGGATTATAAATAAGGATTAAGGGTAGGTCCCTTCTTTACTTCTCATACACACGGTTTCTACCCATTGAGAACCGCCACCAAAGAGAAGAGCGAAGAGGAAGGTCTAGTTGAGAAGAATTCATTAGTTTCCGCTGAATTCGATTATGACTGCATATCCATCAGGTAAGTAAATTCTAATTTCATATTTATGGTGTTCTAATTATCATACATGAGATCCTAAAATAAATTTAAAATTCTTACAGATAGCTCACAAATTTTACGAATTTCTATTTTAGAGATTTAGATTCGATTTTATATAATTTTTGGATAAACAGGCTAGTTTATGCGTTTTTACTTTTTATTTTTTAAAATTTAAAATAATTTAATTTTTAAAATTTTTAAACAACAAAAAAATTTGAACATGTTTTAAAGTACTATATATTTATTCATAAATAAATTATAACATATTATATATATATATATATATATATATATATATATATATATATATATATATATATATATATATATATATATATATAAGTCATAAGATTTGATTTACAAATAATTTATATTACAATCCTATATAATCAATAGCGAGAGAGATGAGTGTGATTTTATTCGAATTTAAAATTTAGGCCTACATGAAAATTAAGAAAAATAATTAAAAATATTTCAAGCAAGCCGAGCTCGTCTGGAAGTTGGTTCGTGTGGATTGCGGGCCACATGAACTAAGCCGAGTTTGACCGATATTTAAGTGGACTTTTGATTTGAAAGCCCGAGTTCACAAAATTCGTAAAGAAAAGGGCTGGACCATCGTGCGTGCACCATTTTTAACAGATTTAATTTTTCCTTGTATTTACCAATAAAAAAATAATATTTTTCATTCTTTAATTGTAAGTTATAAAAGTGATAGAAGAGAAAAAGAATATAAAAAAATAAGTGGGGCCTGCCAAAATATTTTTGTGACACATATCGCAGAAAATAAATGAAAAAATAATTTATTACAAATTTACCCTTAATTTTTCAATTCAAAATTTATTTTGAAGGATAAAATTTCCATATAATTTAATTTATTTTTATATCTAAATAAAAAATCATATTTCTTCTCCTTTTCTTTCTTCTTATTTTATCTCTAAGAGAAAAATTCTTTTCTTAATATTTTCTTCCTTCTCATTTTCTCCTTTTGTTTTTTCCTATATCCAAGCAAAGAGTTAGTTTAGCCTGTTGTGCATGTAATAAGTTGGACCATTATTCCACCATATTAATGTTTTATTCGAGTTTATGTGAACTACTTTAACCTACTATTTGTTTAAAACATAGTGGCAGAGCTTTTGAAGGATTAATAGAGTATTGACTCTTCAAATTTTTTAAAATTGTGTATTAGTATTAATAATTATATAAAAAAAATTTCTAAAATATTTTTAATATAAGTCATTTGGTTTCAAAAGTTATTGATTTCTTCAAAATCTTCGGTCAAGATTTGCTATTGATAAAAGATAAACTTAACTAAACAATGACTAAGAAGTAAAAAAAGAATTAAAATGTATTTATATTTATTTTAAAAGAATATTTATAATTAAAGAAGAGAAAAATGTAAAATACTTCTTTCAATTTTAGGATGATTAGATTTTACCCTTTTCAATTTTAAAAATTTAGAAATTACCCTTCTAAACTTTATAAAACTTAGAATTAATATCCATCGTTAACTTAATTAAATATTATACTTTAAATAACAACAATATTATAAGCTGTTGGTTTATTTTATTATTTTTTCATATATAAATTTGCACCTCATTTATAAGTATATAATTAAGATTCTTGATATAATTTAATTTTTATTAATTATATAACATATAAATTATATATGAAAAAATGATTAAAAAATCAACTATTGTTTCCTCTTTAGAATATAGAAATTTATGATTTTATTTTGTGGAGAGAACTATTAAAATGATTTGTATGACCTTGTTTAAAATGAAATTGTACAGATAATAGAGAAATTTTGATGAATAAATATGAATGAAGTATTAAGTAAAATTAAATTTAACATTTTAGTGAGTTTTGGAATAAGGATTTTGGAAGAAGTAGATGAGGAAAAGTAATGGAATAAAAAGGTTTAAGATTTTAAATTATTATTAGTGAGTATATAAGTATGAGGGAAATTTAAAAAATATTTTCAAAAATGCTCCTATGCTATTCTTGATTTTAAGCTAAAATCAACCAACCTCACCATTTATCCCAAATTTCCTTAAACTTCCTTTAAAACTTTCTCCATTTATCTCAACATCTTCAACCTGTTCTTCTTTGATTTTCAATCAAGCAAGGAAAGACTCACTCCATCTCAAATCTCTCACTTAATCAAGGTAGAGCCCTCAACAATACTGTATTTCCTTCACCATTTCTCCTAATTTGGATGAGCATT
The DNA here is from genome assembly GCA_020226215.1 of Sindora glabra. Classification (NCBI taxonomy): domain Eukaryota; kingdom Viridiplantae; phylum Streptophyta; class Magnoliopsida; order Fabales; family Fabaceae; genus Sindora; species Sindora glabra. The sequence continues at coordinate 25,262,219 of CM035236.1, forward strand.
AGGATATTTTGGTTCTAAAAAGAGATTTGAACCCTAACTTAAGAAATTCTTAATCTTGGGTGTAATTAGAATCAAGGAGCACTAAATTCACCTCTTAGCATCTTTTTCAATAGTAAGTGAGTAAATATTTTAATTTTATTATTTAAGATTTGATTATTTTATTTGTGATCATAAGTTTTGGGTTTTTTTTCACACTTATGCTCAAAATGGATGGAAATTATGTAAAATGGTAATGTTTAGCTTGATTTAATGTTGAAATTAACATATATAAGTAGTGTATTAATGACAGATTTATAATGGGGAGTGAATTGGTGAAGAATTTATGTCAGTTGATAAGTACTTGAGTCGAGTGAACAATGGAAATTTTTTTTGTAAATCATAAGGTGCATTTGGATATAAAATGTGTTTGAATATATTTTAACTTTATTATCTAAGATTTAATGATTCTATTTGTGATCATAAGTTTTGGTTTTTTTTTTCACACTTATGCTCAAAAGGGATAGAAATGATATTAAATGGTAATGTTTAACTTGATTTAATGTTGAAATTAATATATAAGTAGTGTATTAATGACAAATTTATAATGGGGAATGAATTGGTGAAGGATTTTTGTTGATTGATAGGTATTTGAGTTGAATGAATAATAATTTTTTTTTTGGAAATTATAAGGTGCATTTGAATATATTTTTATTTTTATTTTTTAAAAGTATTCTCAAAATTTATTGTTAAAAATTATTTTAATTATTCTCAAAAACTTTTTTTGAATTGAAGAAAAATAAAGAATAAAGGTGATTGATATTGTAAATAAAAAAATATTTTATTTAATTACAAAATTAATCTCAAGAACAAGAAAACAGTTGTTGAAAATATCTAAAAATTATTTCTATTTTTTTATTTTTAAGTTACACATTTTAAGTTTCAATTTTTAAAAATAAATTTTGAAAATAGGCTGAAAAATAAGTTATAAATCACTTGGAGATTAGGTTGGAGATTCAATGTTCAAAACTCATCACTGCCATCGTACAAAAAAAACAGTCTGGAACAGAAATTATTTTAAAACTTATTAAGTATAACAATAAAATTAATTAATTATTAAAATAAATTATTATTATAATTAATTTTAAAAATAATTAATCATATATAATTTATTTTGTGTTGAGTGACATCAATTAATAATTATATATTATATGTTCTTATTTGGATGATATATAAAATAATTACATTTCAATCCCAAGACACTAAAAAGAATAATAAAAAGAATATATATAATATATTATTTATTATTTAATATATATTCTTAGTTTAAATAAATAATATGTTTTTATTTATTTGAATTGATTTCTCATAAATATGAACGTACAATTCTTTTTATGATTAAAATAGAATTTATATTTATTTTTATATTAACAAATTAAAAATTTATAGACAATTAAATTATAAAAATTTGAGAATTATTTATAAATTTAAAATAAAAGATGAGAATAGTATAATAATAAAATATAAAATTTTCCATTCTATAATAGTGATTAAAAAATAAGTAACTTTGAGTAGTTTATTTCCTAATAAGGATAATTACTTATAATTGATTATCGAAAATTTCCAAGTGTTCAAACATCCTTAGAAAAGTAATAACCAAATATTCGACTAATAATTTTTAATCGAAGTTTTTAATTGTTATACCAAACAATCACTTAAATTAATTTTTACTCAAAAAGTAGATTAGAGAAAAATGAGTAACTAGAATATTTAATTTCTTATTTATATGGATAATAATTATTATATTACTTAAATTTATAATTAACATAATTAATCTTTATTTTATTTTATTTTAATATTATAAATGGAGAGGGAAATGAATAATTATAATAAAAGAAAAAGTAAATAAATAATAGTGATAGATATAGACCGTAACGGCAAGGGATTTAATCACCATTTCTATAACTGAGGTACTTACTAAAAGAAAAACTGACAATTTTATTTTGTAAGTTTACTAAACACATAAAGGTAAAAATTAGTTCCATTGCAACTAATTAGTTCATTTTATAAGTTTTGCAAACAGTTTTTAGTGTATATTTGGTATAATAAATAAGTTAGGATATAATAATTTTTTAAGGTATTTGACGTATTAGAAAATAGTAAATTACAAGTTTTTATTTAATAAATTTTTTAAAATAGGTTATAACTTAAAAATTAGTAACTTTTTAATTTTTTTAAATTTATTCCTTTTTTAATTAGATAATAATCAATATTGTAATTATATAAATAAATATTCAATACACCCTAATTAATTCAACATAAATAAATAACAAATAAGTAAGTAAATAAATATATAATATTATAAAATATAATTAACTAAATTTTAAATAATTATATTTTTATTTTAAATATTTTAATTATATTAATATAATTTGATCTTAAAATAAAATAAATTATTTTAATTAATATATTTATTTATATTAAAAAATTATATTATTTTATATTTTTAATTAATTTAATAATTAATTTTATTAAATATTTTTAGTATAATTAATTAATTTGAATTAAAATATAATTATCCAAAAATATATAGAAACCTAATTAAACAGACAGAGTGAAGGATGAGATACATGATTTATGTAATTCATTTTTCTTCCCAGCAGGGACCAAAACAGTGCAATTTTGCATCTTTTGAAGGAGGGGCAAAGGATGTCCATGGACGCTAGCAACCCAGAGGACTTTGCAGTGGGCTGTGTGTTATCGATTAGGACAACCTTTGGCGATGAATTTGAAGGCCAGGTTATCACATTTGATCGCCCTTCGAACATCCTCGTACTTCAGGAAGGTTCAAAATCTGGACCTCGTCGAAATATCAGGCTGTTGAAGGCCAATTATATCAAAGATTTCAACCTTTTGGGTCAAGCAAACGACCCACTTGATCCGAACAACTGCTTCCTTGACCTTACCGCTCTTCAAGCCAGGGAAGAAGTTGCCTTAAGGTTTATAACTTATTTACTGACCTTAGCGTTCTTGAGATATGATTTTACTATACCGAGTTTGATTTCAAGTATTTTTTAGCTCCTTTCTTATGAAAAAAATATATATATATTTGTAATTTGAAAGTGGTTTTGTTTGTAGGCAAGCAGAGGCCGAGGCTGAGAGGATTGGTGTTGGTGTTACCAGCGAGGCGCAGAGCATTTTTGATGCTTTATCTAAAACGTAAGTGCCGCCTTAAATTGGGTTTGCAAAGGAATATTTACTTATTTTCCAACTTTGATATTTATTGAACCAAAGTAGTGTGAATGACATGCTAACATTAATTTGCAGTAATACTGGAAGAAATTAATGAGTGATGATGGGAGATAAGGGAGTTCATATATGCTTGAAACATTGACTTATTGATGAAAGAAAAACGAGTTTGTATCTTCCTTTAAGAGGAGTAATAGAGCACTATAGGTGTCCACTTAGAGTTTTGCCACGCAGCCTTGGGTTCTTCCTTAGTTATAGGCTCAGCTCATTGGCATTTTGCTGCTATTGCTGATTCCTAGTGTTTAGATTTTTATTAGAATTTGCTTTGCTTCCTATTTTATTGTGCTTCTTTGCTTGCCTTATGCAAAGTGACTGTACGGCATGAGACTTGGTAGAGAGCATTCTACATGTATGGCTATTTATTTAGTGTGTTTTACTTTCTGAATCCTAGGACTCGTTGCAGAAATACAGCTATGATTGTTTTGGGAAAAAGGAAAAAAAAAAACACTATAATTGTTCCCAACACCATAATGATTGAACTTGTGAAGTTGAACTTGTAATCCCATGCGTCAATTCCTTGGAATGAGAGGTAGATATTATTCCTCTTTACTGTCACAACTGCAAATAGTGAATTATAACAGATGGTGTTGCATCTGGTCTCGGATAGAGCTCAATGACATTGTGCGATCCATATAACTGACCTTACTTGGTGGGATAAAATTTTGTTATTATTGTTGTATAACAGATGGTGTTGTTGTACATTCTTGGTTCTTAGTTTCTTTTTGTCCTGGAGTTGTTGCAGAACTTCTGTAGATTTCTAATGATGTCACTTGCTAGTTTCCTGCACTCAATGTAAAAAGGGGAAAAAAAAACTATGTGTAGTTGTAATGTTTGACAGGAATAGCATCCACTGGACTTCCTGGTTGTTGTGGGCAGAGTTTCAAGTAGTTTTAAAATTTAAAAATATATATAATGATAACGATTATATGCTGGAATTTAAGGTGCTTTAACCATATTGCCTACTTCTAATAATGGCTATAGTATCTGTAATAACTAGAGGTTGGGAAAGTTTGTTGAGATTGAAACTGATGTGACTTCTCTAACCTTTTAGCTTTCTACTCAGATTTATTTATTTTTTTTAATAATCTTTACTAGACTGTAAAAGCTTTGTCTATGGTAGATTGGGATTCCAGTTATTTAAATTTTAGTCCCGTCCTCTCTGCTATGAATGGGTCCTCCAGGTCTGTATTGATTCACATTTTGTATTTTCCTGGTAGGTTAATTCGTGAGCTATGTTCATTTTTTTCCTTTAACTGATGACACAACAGGCTTCCTGTCCGCTGGAACAAGACTGTCATAGTTGTAATGAATGAAGTGCGCGTTGGCAGTCCTTATCTCCCTGAATCTGTTAGTGGAGGTACTCCAGCTGCAAATGAGCGGGTGAAGAAAGTGGTATGATACTTAATGATAACCAGTATTTTTCACTTACTTAGTGTCTAACATATTGTCAGTGTGTAGAAATGCTTGTGGTAATGGCACAAAAAATTCCATTTAGATTGTAACATCTTGTATATAGTATACAATGTACTTGGGGATTGCACCACTATGGCAACGTATAAGCAAGATGGAAATGTAGGCATGACTACTTGTGTTCTCCTTGAATGTTAGTCTCTTCTGAAGGTATTTTGCTTTGATCAAAGTTATTTCGGTGATATCACACCCTTCACTCTGAGGGACTCTACTCACTGTGTTAGTTGAATGAATGTTTAATGGGTAAAACTTGGCTTTTAATAATTTTTATTAATGGTTTTCCTGAAGGAAATATGCATCTTTTATGGATTCTAATGATGGTGCAAATGTTTTTCTTGGTAGTCTCTTGTCAACAAAATGTTTTTCGTGGTAAATAATTATGCACTGATAGTCTTAAATAAAACTATCTCATTTAGTGGAAAAAAGAAATTGTCAAATGCTACTTAACTTTACTATTTCTTGATTTTCTATCTTCATTCTGTAGCTTGAACTTGAGAGGAAGAGGTTGCAGCTTCGCAGTTCTGGTGGTCAGTAAAAGTTCCAGATTTGTATCTTCTGCTGTTACATCAGCACGTCCAAGGGGGGGAAAACACATGGGGTATACTTTCTCAAGCAAAGTCCTTTGCTTGGCCGGGGGGGGGGGGGGGTTTAAGGCATCTTAACAACTACAGCTATCCTTTGACTATGCCTTGTGGTGATCTCATGCTGTATCTTGTGAATGCAGTTTCCGAGGTAGTTCCTCAAAATTTTTTTTTTTATAAGATCGAATGTTAAAGTGGAAATTGTTTTAATAGAAGCCAAACAGGTCAGTAACTTAATCATTTAATTTGACGGATTGTTGTGGTGCAGACTAACCAATTACAATTAGCTGTCATGAACCGAAAATAAAAATAATATAGCAAATATTCTGGATGAGTCAAGCCAATGGTTCTCTTCTGTGAACTTGTAGACTGTTGTTTATAAGCTGTTTGTAAATGATTTACTTGAATTCTGGTGTTGTGTGCATTTAAGTGTAGAGTAGATCAACGGTAGAATCCGCATTTGATGCTTTTCATTACTGCTTGCTTGCTCTGCTCACGTTTTGTTGAAAGATTGCTTTCGATAGGGAGTACTAGTGGTATGATCTAAGTTGTGCAGATGCTTCATAATGCTGTCATGCGTGTATCGTATCTGCATACGTATTGAATACAAGTATGGTATTCAGGCATGCTTATCTGATAGGAGAGGTATTCTTCTCATATCTGGGTGGGACTCGTACGGTCTACTTATATGTAAGAGGACCAAGTGAGATAAAGGATGTATTTATTTTAGCAAAATATATCATCCGTAAAAATATGGTTATAAAATATTAAATTAATAAAAAATAACTTAAATGTTAATGTTAAATATAAAAAATTTGGAGGATTATCATATCTCCAGATATTATATTTTTTGACAACAAATTAGTGAAACACATGGTATTTCTTTGTTTATATATGGAAAATGAAATTTTTTAACGAAAAATATTTTTCGAAAGACAAAAGAGCCCAGGTGGCTTCCACTTGGTGAGACTGTCATTATTGAATGATTTAAATGGTTTGGATGTGAGAGAACGGAGGGAAAGGAAGTGAAAGGACATGAGACCCGGAGAAGTAAGGTGCATTCGTTAGAAAACAAGCCAACTAACAAACAACAAAAAGCTGAAACATAGAAATACCACCCTCTCTTGCATTCTTCTTTTCCTTATTCCTGAAGAAACCACAAGTGAAACTACTGAAAATAGACAGAGGACTCTGTCCTTCCTATCTTGTTCCCAAACAAATTATAGGTGAAACCCCATACAAAAGTTCCATCATGACAACCACTTGACTTGCTACTGCTCATGGTAATCTAAATGGTTGTTTGAATTTCAACTTAAATAAACATCATTTGGTCCAAACCTCTTGGTTTGCTCAACTAATAAGGCTCGTTACATTTTACCACTCATGTCTTAAATTTAATTTATACTATTAATGATTTTAAGGGATTAAACAATCCATAAATATTATTATAAGCTCTCAAAAAAGGTCGATAACATGCCTTGTTATTAGAATAAAATATCCTACCCTAATTGTAATTCAATTGAATTGTAAAATTTACTATATTATCAAAGATCACACAAAATCAACATAAAATGTAGATATATTATTTTTTACAACTCTTATCTCCTTCACACGTCACATATCATATGGACTTAAAGCTGCAAAGTAAGTGCTAAAGGAAGCATTTGAGATTTTAAAGCCGCAAAGCAAGTGCTAATCCAACCAAGTCTATCACATCAATCGTGTAATTGCTTGCCAAATTGAATCCAAGATGTTGATCCATCTCACCAAATAATGGTTTTTTCTGTGTCTTCTTCCTATCAATAATCAAAAGAAGGAAAGCATCAACCACAACTTGTATGTGGTTTGCCTCTTCCTAATGTACACTATTAACACAATATCTAAGCTCATGTCATTTCAGCCTTTTTTTCCCTCTTTATTTTCATATTCAAGTAATTCCACTGATCCATCGTTTTAGATGAGTGAAAAAAATTATCTACATAGCTGGCTACAATAATCTTCATAAGAAATTTTGCAGGAAAATTTCTACGAGTCTAAGAAATAAAGGTTGTGTAGGCCACATCTCCTGAATTGATTATAGTGCTTCTTCAATTTATATTCATAATGACCACTTAAGTGCAACTAATATAGTTAAGAATCTTTTTTCTTTCCTAATTTCTTCTTAGTTCTCGTTCAGACTTCGGCCATATAAACAAAAGATATGTTAGATAGAAGTCATGTCAATTATACAAGTGTCTACTTAGTAATTTTCACCTTATTTTTAAAGTTGTATAAGAGTAGTTAATCTGTAATTTCAACGAAAGTAAGAGATTAAAAATCTATTTGAGCCCATAGAATATGTGAAAATTAATTAAATTACATTGTCCATCCAATTCTTCTTACCCATGAAATGAAATTGAGTAACACTTCAGCTACTTCAGGCCAGACAAGATGGAGTAGTGCTATTAGATCATGTATCACTTCCCACATGAAATTCCTACGTAAAAAGAAGATAAGGAAGAGACAAAAGTTTGGCACCAATTTTGACACAAAATTGACACCCAAACTAGAAATGTTTCTGTTTGGGCAGATAATCATCCTATTGGCACATTTCAAATGTCTCAAAAAACTATGACACCCAATTCTGATTTGATCAAAACAAAGTAATGTGGGCGACAAGATGACCACCACAGAATCGTGGTGTCCATTTCTCACTCACTCTCATCCAAACTTTTTCACAAACACCTTTTTACCAATGTCTAACCAATAATTCTTCTAACCCAAGTCTTATTCACTCGTGCCTATCTCTTTCTGTGTCAGCAGGGAGTCTGATATGTATGCAAATTAACAGACACTTAATAGAAAAGCTAAACGCACGCGGATAATTCTCACGTTGTCTCTACACACATACTGTGAAGTATTAGATCGCTGTGTACATACTGCATGTGAGAATGTATTCCATGTGAGTGTATTAAGAGCATTATTTTTTTAATGAGAGCAAGAAAAGTGAATGGCAATCATCAAATCTTAGTGAGCTGGAAATTTTTAAAATCAGGTTGGCATGAGCTTAATATTGATGGCTTGAGCAGCAATGGTGGTGAACAAGCTGCTTGGCGATGGAGTTACAAGAGATTGTTCAACTATATGGGTAACCGGACTGTGTACTGATACTGGCTATGAATATATGATTTTTCACTTATAGCAGAACTATGGGATTTTGTGACAAGCTTGCAATTGGCTTGGGATATGAATATTAGTAAATTTGGGTTGAAGGAGATTTTAAGATGGCTATTTATATGCTGAACAATGATTGTTCTTAGAATTATTCCTGTTTTACTTTGGTGAATTATGAACGCTCTTAATAAAATAGTATTTTATCTATCGTAAGAGTAACTGCGTTGTTAATTGATTGGCTCTCATACTTGGACCTTGGGTGTTGATAATTATATATTCATAAGTTCTCCTAATGGATGCAGTTCTTTATTGTTACAAGATGTCATAGGAATCTCTTTTCCTCTTGTTGTTAGGCTCATTTTGCATTAACCTTCTTTTTGTTCTAAAAAAAATCCCATAATTTAAAGGTCGATTTTCCAACTAAAAATGTTACATAACTTTATTGGTAATCATAATTTATTCATTCTCATATAAAAATATTCCTCTCAGTCGTATATATTAGATTTTCTTTGAGTCAATAAAATTTTTTAATATTTTAAAAAGTTTGGATAATATATTAGATGTCTTAATTTCAATTTTCTCACAATTAATATATCAAGACATTTTTATTGTATGGAACTTTCGTAAAATTAACATATAATTAAATATTTCTCATTGAATAAAAGTTAAAACCATGTGTCGTATATAAAAATTTTTAAAGCATTATTCTAATTAGGAGTGATAATTCATGTCGTTGGAATAATTTATTTATTAAATGTGTTAAAATAAATTATTTTATCCAACCTTTAATAATTTTAATTAATAAAATTTTTATTACAAAATCATTTATTAAATTTATTTATTTACTATTTTCATAAAAATATTTTTAATTATTAATAAAATATTATTTTAAACTTTTATTAGCATTCTTTTAATTAAAAGTTTTATATTGTTATTATTTATATTTATAATTTAATTATTTATTATTTATTAAATAATATTTTTAAAAAATTTAATATAAATCCTTAAATAGATTAAACTATCAATTCGAAATTGTACAAACATGTCATATTCAAATAAAAAATTCTCACTCCTAATTCTAATGAAACATAAATGGGAAAAGTGAAAAAGGCCAAAGTGACAGATCTTTACCCACTCGTGCATGCATGAATTATTTGTCATATGAGCGTCCAATGAAGAGTATAACTTTATGTTAACTTTATTCATTTTGATCCTTTTGTTATCACCATGGTTGCATTTTGACTTGAAATTATTGTCAGAATTATTACATTACATTACAGCTAAATACTATTTGGCAACAATATCACATCATCATAATGGAATCTAATATGTTTTTCTGATTAATCACACCAAACAGTAGTTCTATGTATCTGGACTGCACTTTTACAATTAGGAAACATTGAAACACATCAACTATACCTTTAAAAGCGATGGAGATTAGGTATTTTACGTGCACGCGAACTTATCAAACGGACTTAATTAATTTGTCTGACTAAATCTTATTTTTTATACTTATAAAATTTATTTTTATAAAATATTTTATATTAATTTTATGGTATTGTCTATGGTATCTTTGCAAAATAAAAAGGATTCCAAACCCTTGAACATGTGGAAATAGCAGGGGGTAATACTTGTTAAGTAAGACAGCTTCTCTATATAATTGGTAAATTACAAAGTTCCCCTATTTTAATAGTGCGGTTTGTACTAGGTTCACGTTCGTTCCCAATACTTCATTCATGGTTCAACTTAGCTATACGGAAACTAAAAGGTTGGAATAAGAACACCTCAAAATTTTTTCTTAAATGTTGGTTAAAATTAAAATTTTTAGTAAGTTGATCATTTCAAATATTTAGCAAACTATAATATTTAAAAGATTGCTTAATTAAATCTTAATAAAATATATTTATTTCTTTTTTAATACTAGAAAAAAATAAATATGATTAAAATATAATAAGGACACTCTAATTTTTTTAATGAAGAATAGGAAAGTGTATTTTTAAAAATGAGAAAAATTTTCATAATTTTATCTAGATTAAAAAGGTTAAATGATCTCAATAATACATGTAGGTTTTGTAATTTTAAGATATTTAAAAATGTGTTTAAAAAATTAACACTTCACTAAATAAATTTAAATTTAAAATTAAATTTTATTTATTTAACTTGTTCAAACTTAAAATCAAATTAAACAAAAATTTATTAAGTTTATTTAGCAACAATTGTTTAACTCAACACATTCAACAACTACTTAAACTTTAATAATATTTTATTAGGCAATTATATTTAATATTAGTACTATTTTTCAAAATAATGATAAGAATTTAGGCTCTATTTATTTTGTTAGAAAGTATTTTACATAGGAAAATATTATTTACATATATATTAATAAAGAGGTGACATGCCATTTACATTAATGGCTAAAAAAATGATACTTAGAAACTTACAAGTGAAAAATAATAAATTTCTTTTTGAAATAAAAGAAATTAATTTTCCCAAACTCTTCATTTTTAACATTAAAAAAGTAAAATATTTTTTTTATTATTTTAATATTTTATAATTATATTTTATGAAAATACTTTTTAATGAAACATAGCCTTAATATTTAAAATTTTGAATATTGTAATGAAGGATAATTTTAAAATTACATAAATTTTTTTAATATTTTTTATGATAAAATTTCAAAAATTAACATTTAAATTTAGTGCTTAAATAATAAATTATTTCAAAAATATAAATTTAATGTAAAATAAATTTAGCATGTAAGATTTAGTACTTAATTTCATCATTTAGCATTACTTTATATTTTTAGTCACCCAACCGAACAATAGTTAGAACCTAGGGTGACCTCTATGTTAGGTTTCAAATTAATAAATAAATTAAAAAATTTAATTTTTTAATCTAAAACATTTTAGGTTTAACATGTAAATAAATAAATTTTTTTATTCTAAAAATTAAATTACATATAAAATTTTAATTTAATACTTGAAAATGTTGTGTAAAATTATATATGAATAAATAAAAATAAATTAATGTTCTATAATATCATAATTTTTATTTAAAAATTTCATGAAAAATCCTATAATTTGATAAAATAGTTAATTAAATAGATGATGAATATTATCAAGTTTTATAAAATTTAAGAAAATAATTTTAAAATTTTTAAAATTAAAAGGCAAAGTATGACCATCCTAAAATTAAAAAGAGTATTTTACATTTTTTGACTTTTATTTTTACTCATTTCATTAATTATAAATGTTAGTTTTAATTATTTCTTATTTCACTACTATTAATTACTATTATATTATATTCTATATTTTTATAATTGAATTCTTATTCTTAATTATAATATAGTTTTACTATTTTATTGATATTAACAATTACTTCTTAAATAAAATTTTCATTATATACATTATTATCCAATAATTTATGTGTTAGAATGCAGTCAAATATTCTAATAACTAACCTACTATCCGAATAGCTGGTCCGGTGATACTAAATATTATTGAAAAGATTATAATAATTTTTATCTCATTAATTATTATAATTTGTGGTATTAAATATTACTCCCTATTTCTTATTATTTGTAACATTTAACAATTTCATAAAAATTAATAGAGTAATTTAGCTTGTTTATTTTTAATAAACTTTCTAAAATTATTCTTTAATTTAAAATGAAAATTTACTCTATTCTTGTTTCTCTCTTTACTTGAAATTTGTTATCAAATTTAAATATACACATAAATTTCTCTTATTTCATATTCAAATTTTAGTGTCATAAAAAATGAAGACAGAAGGATGAATTAAATTTATTAAGATATTTTAAGATAAAAGTATAAAATAATAAAATATTTATCAATAAAAAAAATTAAAAAACATATTTAATATTTTGTTAAATTTTTAAAATGATAGATAAAAATTTATAAAAAAATATGAGAAATAATATGAGATAAAAGAAATATTTAATTTTTACTTGAAATATTAATTACAATAAAAAAACCTACATAAATATTGCTTAAAAAATGTGTTGTCATATTTATGCTATATCACTAAACCTCACACGTAAGGAAGTCTGCTTTCCAATTCCAATGAGTTACTTTTAAATCTTTGCAACTTTTTAACCACATTCCCAATTTATCCCTCTAGTTAAAAAACACTTTTATAAAGAAATGGTTCAGATGTAATGATTTAAATCTAATAGCCTAAATTTTGCTAACTTATTCTGGGTTTAAAGCCCTAAAGGCATCTTTGAAATTACCTAATTTTATTTTTATAAAATATTAATTTATTCAAATTTATTCTTAGATGAACTAAATTGAATAAATTAATATTTTATAAAAATAAAATTAATATAAAATATTTTATAAGAAAGAAAATGAAAAAAGGATAAATTTCACATTAATAAGAGAGAGAATTTACTCAATTAGTTTTTAAATTTATGATATTATATATATAAAGACTTGATTCAATAAGCTATTAATAAATTTTAATTTTAAGTTACCAAACACTCATTCAAAATATATTTTAGAGGATTACACAGGTCACAAGTGAAGTTTATACATACTATAAATTGACAATAAATCTTGATATTATTATTATTTTTAAGAAACATCACACTTTATTTGCTCATAATTTTACTTTTTTTTCACTTAATTCACATATAGTTAAGTGTTATAATTTATTAACTTATATTTTCAATCATTAACACTTTGTCTACTTAAGATTATTTTTCATTTAAAATTTAATAGAAAACTTATGTGTATTACATGTGATCTTTATTTCTCCACAATTTGTTTTAATTTGACATTTATTCAAAATCAAATTATCCCTAAAAAATCTTAATTTTAATAGAGATTTATTTTGAACAATTTAGTTTATAATTATTGAATAGAAGGTGTTAAATAATTTTTTTTGGAGGCAAACTAGTTCTAAGTGAGTATCAAATTAAATCAAATTTTAAGAAAGCAAAGGTTATACGCAATGCATGTAACTTTTTAATTAAATTTTGGACAAAAAAATTTAAGTGAGTAAAGTGTTAATAATTGAAAGTACAAGTGAGTAAATTGTAATACTTAAAACTACATATGAGTTAATAATTGTAATACTTAAAACTACATGTGAGTTAAATAAAAAAAAGGTACAACTATGGGTGGGTCAAATGCAATTTTTCCAAACAAAGAAAAATTATAGCTTACCTACTCATGGATTCATGGTTTTATTCTTTTTCACTTAATCCATTTGTAGTATTAAGTATTGCAATTTATCCACTCATGTTTTTAATCACTAACACTTTACCCATTTAAATTATTTTTTATCCAAAATTTAATAAAACATTTACTTGCATTACATATTATTTTTACTTCTTCAAATTTTCACTCAATTTAATGCTTACTCAAAACTAAAATACCTAAAATAATCTAATTATATTGGGGATTTATCTCTTATGATTTAGTCAATGGTTGCTAAATAAAGAGAGTCAAACAAGATTTTTTAAGGTAAATTGGTTTTAAGTGAATGTTAAATAGAGTCAAAATTTAGAAAAGTAAAGATCAGATGCAATACATATGAATTTTGCTTAAAATTTGGATGAAAAATTGTTTGGATGAGAAAAACCTTAATAATTGAAAGCAATGTAATTAAATTGTAATACTTAAAATTATAGGTAGGTCAAGTGAAAAATAACAAAATCACATGTTAGTAAAATATAATCTTTTTGAAAAATAAAAAATGTGAAAATATTTTCCTTTATTAATTGAATTTAAATTTAATTTATCACTAGTGTGCAAATTTTTATACAATTAAGAAATAAGAAGATGTAATGTCACTAGGAAAAAAATAAAAATAAAAATTTAAAAATTATTATTAAAAGTAAAGAAATTTTAAAAATTTGTTATATATATGACATTAAAAGTAGATATCATATTTTTTTAACTAGCAATTTTTTTTAATAATTAAACAGACCACAACCCAAAAAGGAAATAAAACTATGAATAAATGCTATGAAAGGTAGAGACTCTAATTACATTACTTAAAAGCAAAACACTTAAACTTACAAGAGGATGGTGAAGAACTCGTTAGTCAAGATCATTCTCTAACTTGAAGGAGGCAAGCCAGTTGGCACATTTGTCTCTTTCATGATAAGAACTTTGTCCATAATTATCAAAGAGGAATACTTAACTGGCCTTTTACAATTATCTTTTATTATAGTAACAAGTACTATAGAATCTAACTTTAAAATAACTAGTTTGTAGCTAAGTTGCCATGCCAAAAACAACCTATAATAAGAGAACTTTTCAAAGAATTATAAAAATAAAAAAAATCACTAAAGTATATGAGCTTCTACCTTTACTTTGATGATTAAAAGAGCTTTATCTCCAACAATTCTTAAAGAATTCTCAAGGAACTATCACAATCTCACTAAGAAATATAAAAGAAGATGAAGTATACTTAAGAACATAACATCTCACCTTATTTTCCCTCTTTAAACATGGCTTGTTTCTAATGTGGGAGAAATTTGAACTATACACTTTTATTTATAGTGATAGAGTAGAATGACTCATAAACTTCATTCAACTAAGAGAACATCATTTCTTTGTCTCCCAAGTGTAGTTACATAGTTTTCTCTTCAATGTGGAAAAAAATCTAGCTAAAAATCTTATCATATCTCAAATGCATTCTTCTTCATTTAATATATGCTTATCCTTGATGATGACTAAGCTTACCTTATAAATACAATGAAAGCTTTTTACTTGATCATAAAAAATTCACATACTATAATACGTTAAAATAATACTTTCTCATTCAAATTGTCATCTTTTTAATTTTTCCAATAAAATCATAATTTGAACACTATTTAGAAATTACTATAATACCCTAAAGTTATGTCATCTTCTCCTTTTAACACTATTTATAAGGAGTAAAGACTTCAATTACATCACTTAAAAGTAAAGCACTTAAACCTACAAGAGGATGGTGAAGAGCTCGTAAGCTAAGATCATTTTCTATGCTAAAGAAGGCAAGCTAGTCTACACATTTTTTTCTTTCATAATATGTATGATGAGTAATCACTTATTATCATGACGCTAACTTAATTGTGATCATTATGCAATACTTTACTTGATTTCCACAAGCCTAATCCTTTATGCTTATTTCAATAGTAGATAACATATATGTAGTAAAATAGGAATTTGATTAATTAATAAAATAAGTAAGTCATGATTTAGTATTAGTTTACATATTCGCTTGGAAGTTAAAATTGCTTGTAACCTTTGCTTGGGAAGAATAAGCCATCCTAATTCACCTAAAATATATAAGATTAATGTTTATAACCTCTACTTGACCTACATAAGGATAAGGCCTAAAAGTATCCTATCTATACAAATCTGAAGCTACCATCACCCTACTAGAAAGCTTCGCAAATGATGTAGCTTATAGGTGGCAAGGGTGAAAGCTTGACTTAAGAATTTGTAACATAAACTCAAATTGAATGAGTTCAAGCTCGGTGAGTGGATGTTCATACATATAATTAAATAACATATTAACTTAACAACTAAACCATCCTTTTTTAAGGATTTTACACTAAACAAATAGAAAGTTATCATAGCATCCCATTCCAAGAAGAAGAGAATTTGTAACATAAACTCGAAAGGAATGAGTTTAAGCTCAGTAAGTAGATCTTTATACACATAATTAAATAACATATTAACTTAATGACTAGATCATCCCTTTTTAAGGATCTTATATTAAACAAATAGATAGTTAGCATAACATCCCATATCAAAAGCAAAATAAAGTTGATCCATATTGATCTCAAGAACGTCAATTTATAGTGTAAGATGACATTTAACATTTACTTAATCACACATTTGTATATAATCATAATCATTAATGCATATAACATATTGTGGCTCTCGGTCTAACGTCCTATCCTACCCTATTTTCCATCATTATTTCTCTTAAACCAATATTATACCTTACTTGCCTTATTACCAGGAATTAGCTATCTAGTATTCACATTATTTTTATCATATTTCTAGGATTCATATTCAATTAATTCTTTTACAATTATAAGCCATGATACAAAGACTTTTTTTCCAATTTAAATATCATTAACATCATATCTCAATATATGTACACATAACATTCATTAATATAGTCTAATAGTGTTTACATGCACATATTATCATGTATTGAATCACCAAAACATAGTGGCCATACAAAGGCAAGTGGTGGGCCATTGTGCACCAAACGGCTACCTATTTGGTTTATAAGGAAGATTCATCTAGGGACAAAGTCGATGCTTGTTTTGCATAAATGATCAGCCATTTATCTATGGAAGTTCCATTAATAATGGTAAGTTTTTTATGTAAAATGATAGGCTATTTTCCTAAAAATTCTTAAATCTTAGTGTGATTTATATTGTTCATTTGGCTAAACATTCATTCTATTGTTATAAATACCTCATCAACTCATCTTTCATTATAAATAAAGTTTTATAAATGCTTAACACATCCAAATTTCATATTAAATTCATCAAACAATATTAAATCATCATCATTTTCTGCAATGATAAGTAAGAAACCATGAAACCCACATAATAGCATTTATTTATGATTTCCTCATATTTTAAAAAGATTGAAAGAATATTCACTCATTTTGTATAGAAGAGAATACTAAGATGGTAGATTAGATATCATTTAACCTTCGTCATATCAAAAGGTGGAGATCTTTAAGGTTCTAAACCCTTATGGAAATCAAATATGCCTTATTCCTCATCAAATCAAGAAGAAATAAAAGGGATTTCAAATAGGATGACATTCTTACCTTAGATGGTTAAAGGATTTGAAAAGAGGTTGAAGTTTTTCTTTTATAATTCTTGAAGATAAGAAGATGGAAAGTGAAAAGGAGAAGAGTTGTGATAAGGAAGTTTTAAGAAATAAAGGAAAAAAGGTGGTGATAGGTAAAAATGAGAAATAGTGAATAATGCCTTCAAAGGCACTTTTGGAAACATTTTCCTAAATTTCCTTCACATTCATACATTCGCTTATTACAAGTTTAAGCATTATATTCCATTTTCCTATTTAGCTTTTCTCATTCAACCTTTATAAAATTCACATTCTTCTATTCATTAGTTCATCAATTCTTATTCAAATTTTAATTCACATAATACTTTATTTTTAGTTTGTTAAAGTCTAATGGCTAACTTAATCATTAACTAAGCAATAAATTAAAATGCTTTATATTTAAAGAAGGTGTAACATTTACCAATTCTTATTGAGAAGAACTTTACACATAATTACCACAGAGAAATACTTAATTGGCCCTTTACAATTACTCTTGTTATATGAACAAATACCTTGGAATTTGACTCCAAAATAACCAATTTATAGCCAAGTTGTCATGCCAAAAATAACCTATGATAAGCTTCAACAATGTAATAGTAAAAGAAGAATAAATCTTTAAGTTGTGAGTAGTAAAATCTTTAAGCGAGTTTCCATTCACATCCCTTAATAATTCTACCACCACTAGCATATTGTAGATTTGATTTGGATGCGCTATCAATATTAATTTTTAACCCACCCTTTAGAAGGACTGCACAACTTTATACCCATTAGAATTCTGTGTATGCTTTTCTTTGGTTTTCCTTCAAGCATATTAGCATAAATAATATTGCAAAGATATAATAGAATAAAGTTAAACATGTTGTGTGACTTCCTATATTCTAAACTAAAAGTATATTTGTTCCCCCAAAACCAAATCCACCATATTATGCTATTTCACACCAAAGATTAGTTTAAATCTAAGTTTATCCCTAGCTACTCAGAAATATTAAATTTAAATCATTCACAAGCTTGAAGAACATAAAAATAAACATGTCTTCTTATTTACACCAGGTTCCCCTAAATTGCCCTGGCTTATTAGAAGTGCCATAGAACATGTAGGATGCCTTTAACTTGTTCATTGTACACACTACAAGTAGTTGGACCAAAGCCCTAGTGTTAGCACTTCAAATTAATGAATAGGTCATTATAAATGCAATGACATATAAACATTTTAATAAGTTTCAGACCTTCAATAACCCCAATCCATTTCCATACTACATCATGATCATCATCATGCAAACAAGCCAAATGCTCATATGCTAACTTAATACTAAGATTTCATAAGAATCATCTTTCTAAATAATATTGTCCACAGATTAACAGTTAGGTGGTGGTGAATTTCATTTGGAAACTAATGATACAACAAAGCAAAATTCCATTGCCTATTTTCAATTAATAAATCTACTGCCTTTGCATTTTTAAATCATTTGAAATAGCTCTAATGGAGTAATCCTAGAGGCGATCATCATTATTCCAACAATTAATCCAAAAAAAAGGAAGATAATCCATTAGGTAATTGTTTTGATGTAACATTTAAAGTACTTGACCATATTTTGGTTAGACACTTATGAGTTAGCAATCTGAACCACTACCTTATTTAATCAATCACAATTTTGTAGACACTTTTCTTTTAACACAGCCCATCCATTCCTTTCAAGCTTAATCCCACCTTTAAACTTGTTACACTATTTGACTAAACTCATTGGCTTTGCATTTTATTTGGTTAAAAATTGGTTGAAGAACCATCTCTCATAGATTCCCTTCATTAAGTTATCACTAGTAATCATCCTATGATATTGATTCTTCTAGGATCAATTTCTAATTTAATTTCATAAGACAAGCTTTATTCATTAATTTCATATTTTAGAATCCAATCCCCTTCCCATGAAATAATATGTAAATATCTTTCACTGACCCTTTATCTCCACACAAAATATCTTTGAATGCACTCAATTTCATCTAATATAATAGCTAATGATTGCATGGTATAGATCAAAAGCGCTCCCAAGATCAATTAAGTAAAAACTGCTTTACCTACTATTGATAAATAGTTCATCTTCCACCCAGTAAGTCTATTATTCACTTTCTTTACCAAATGTGATAAATTATAAAGAGTCATTTGTTTATGAATGAGGGGAACCTTTAAATAAAGCCTAAAATTCAAAGACATAAAAAAACCACATCCACTGATAATACAGTCTTACAACTATTCTTTCACATCCTAAGAGAAAAATATATTGATTTTTACTTGATTAATCTATTATCTAAACATTTGAGCAAAAGATTCAAACATGACAAAATTGAGTATATTTATCAAATAAATGCTTCTCTAAATAATAAATCATCAGAATATAATATGAGAGATATCAATATCCTTCTTTCCTACTCTAAAAGCCTTTTATTGTTTATTTTTCACAACTTCACATATAATATGAGAAAGTTGCAAAGGAAATACAAATATAAAGAAAAGAATTGCCTTATCTTAGACCTTTAAAAGGAGAAAACTCTCCAATTTTACTCCCATTTCATAGCACACTAAAAGATGTTGAAGAAACATAATTCATAATGAGATCTAGTGCATTTTCCTCCATCTAAATCTACCTTAGAACATATTTAATAAACCCCCATTTTTATAACAAAGAAACTTGTCTTACCTCTGATTTTCTATATAGGATGCAGCATTTCCTATGGTATGATAATATCATCCTAAATACATCTACTTAGGATAAAACTGACTTGAAATGGTGAAATTTGCTAAAAAGGGCTTCCTTAACTTAATTTATTATAATCTTCATAACATACTTGTAAACAACATTGCGTAAAGAGATAACATGGAATTGATTAATGAATTTCGCTTTATTCATTTTAGGAATGAGACAACTAAGAATTTTATTTACATCATTTAGCTGTCTCCCTTAGAAGACTTCATTATTAAACTTGCAAACACCATCTCTAATAGCATTCCAATTTTTATGAAAAAAATAGCCAAAAAACCATCATCCTTGGGTGCTTTAGTTCCTTCAATAGTAAAAATCACTTTCCTAGCTTCTTTATTTGTTACCTACCTATATAGCTTTAGATTCTACTTTTTAAAAAAGTAAGGATAAGAAATCACAATATTAGGAGAAAGACAACAATGAAGATCATGTTGGAAAAGATTTTTGTAGAATGAAAAAATTATCCTTTCAAAATTTAGTTTATCTTTAACCTAGGTACCATCCTGATCCTATAATATTTTGATTTTGTTTTAGTTTCACCTAATAATGGTTTCAATATGATAGTATCTCATGTTCTTGTCCCTTGGGGTAAGCTATATTGATCTTGATTTTTGATGCCACAAAATCTCTTCTTTTTTAAGAATCTTATCAAGTTCATCCTACAGGTGTTTTTCCAAATGTCAGAGATTAGGATTGCAATTTTGCACTTGTACATTTACACACCTCCTAATTTAGTTAGAATATATCTTTTCCTCCTTTTGATATGTCCAAAAATATTTTTATTCCAATTCTTAAGTTATGGAATTAAATGATGTAGATCATCTAACATATTGGAGCTTACCCTCCAATTATCTAAAAGAAATTATTGAAAATTATCATGAGTTAGTCAAATAACTTCAAACTTGAAAGGACGGTGCTTGTTATCACTTAAACTACCATAAATCTTAATTAAAATAAAGTAATGGTCAAAATAAACACGTGGTAATATTTTCACACCAGCCTAATTAAATTTCAATTGCCAATTTACTTTACATAAAACTCTATCCAATTTTTTAAAGAGTTGAGGATAGTTAGGGAATTTTGATACTTTCCAAGTAAATTTTCTTCCATAAAGCTCAACATCCATCAAATTATATGTATTGATCCTCTTATAGAAAATTTTAACCTTATACCAATTAAAAAGTTCCTCCTTTTTTCTCACTAAGGTTTCTGATATCATTCATATCTCTAGATACTAACCAAACATCTCTTATTATTGAACCGATTTGATGAAGCTTTTCCTATAAAAGAGTTTTCAAACTCAAATTTCAGATAGGATATGCAAAGGTAGCATGTTGATCCCTCTAACTAATAAGTTTATTCAATAAGATGCAAATTATATGCACTAATATAATGCAACAAAAACCATTTTAATAATTAAAATAATTAATATAAGTTAAATTAAATTTTGGATTCCTACATTTTGTTCCAATTTATAATTTTTTCTTTATATTTTTTCTTTTTAATTAAGTCATAAATTTTTTTGTGGTTAATTTCCTACCATTATTAATTTAGGAATTTCATTTAAGTTCTTTAATGTGGTTAAAATATTTGTACATTTATGAAATTATACATAGCTTGGGATAACAGTTTACTCGAAATTTAGGGATTTTCATAGGAATTGTCATGTAGAACCTAAGAATAGAGAGATTTTTTACTTCATGAGAATAGAAATAAGGTAGAAATCATAGTCCTTACCTTTTCATACCTTTCTCTACCTTAAAATTTTAAAATATTTTTTATTTTTATTTTGTAATATGTAGTGCATTTTTAATAAAAATGCTTAAATATTTTCAAACTATATGTTTATGAAATAATTATATTTTTTATGTATAAAATATTATGAATAATTTAATGATGGATGGACATCTTGAGATGAAAACTTTTAAATGATTATTATTTATCTATGAATTTATATTTTTTTGTTTTATGCTTGAGATTTCAAGATATGTATTTTTATTTATTTTTTATGACTCCTTAAAAGCTTTTGTGGAGTTTTGTTACAACATGAGACATAAGGATAAAACAAATTTTGTCCTTATAAAATAAAATATATGGCAAGTCAATATTTTTTCTCTAACAATGGAGTGTAGGTAAAGTGAAGACTGATATGTTCTCACTTCACCTCATTGCCATTTGCATACATAACATGACAATTGATGATAAATTATTATAGTTCAAAGTAAATATTTTATATATACAATCAAATCAAATTCAAAAAAATTAGAAATGCACATGGTTATAACTTGATTCTTTTAATAATTTT
The DNA here is from genome assembly GCA_020226215.1 of Sindora glabra. NCBI lineage: Eukaryota > Viridiplantae > Streptophyta > Magnoliopsida > Fabales > Fabaceae > Sindora > Sindora glabra. Next base: position 25,284,606 of record CM035236.1, read on the forward strand.
GTGATAAGTTGTGCTTTTTTTTTGGCATTACGATGACTAACTGTACAAATTAATAAATATTTGCCACATTGGATAAATATAAAAAGAAGTACTAAATTTTATTATAAATATAAGGATAAATACTAATTAGAGCAAAATAAAAGGATAAAAACATATTTTTATAATAAATATAATTACAAGTAATTAAGCTAATAAATAGATTTATGTCAAGTAATATAAATTAATTATATGCATTCATATTTTAACTTACACAAACACACATATAATTTTGAATTTGATTTTTTGAGGGACTAACTTAATAATTTTTTTACAAAAAATTTACATATAATAACTTTAAAAAAAGTAAAATTTACCAAAACATAAAGGAAGCATTACCTTTGTTAATGGTGATAAAGTATTAATGGGCGAGTATATAAAATAATCTTTTTGTATCATTAAAATGTTCTCATATTAGTAAATATAAGATATTTATATACCCTCATAGAAATATTTTAAGGAAAAAATCGGTTATAAATATTTTAAAGGATGTTTACATTCATAAAAAAACTTTTGCTAATTTTAGTCTAATTATGAGCATCCAACATTCCCATCTTTGGAAATATGAAAAGATTACTAGAATTAAACCACATCACATCTTATATTTAGTCTTGATATTTCTTGAATGATGTTATTGATTATATCTTACTTTAATATTTTTATTGGTTTAATAAATTTTTATTATATCATTTAATTTTTTCCAAGTGTGTAAAGGAAAATTATTTTTATTAAATTATTAAGTATTCTAAAATGAATTTTAAAATATAAAGGGAATATTTATATTATTAAAAGTGACACAAAATCATATTCCTTCATATTCAAAGTAAATAAAAAATCAAATTTAAATTACATCTTAAATTATTTTAGTGTTCTAAATTACTGTGAATTAAAATTATCATTTAAACTAACATAAAATATATAAATTTATAAGATATATATATATATATATATATATATATATATATATATATATATATATATATATATATATATATCAATGAATGATTTTTGTAATACTTAATTATAAAATAAGTAGATTATTTCTTTCATGAGCATAACATAAATTATATACTTTTATTTTAATTCATTAGATTTATACAAATATTTAATAAAAAATTCTTCAATTTAATTTTTATGTAATGTTAAATTAAGATTATTACAAGTCATTAAGTATTGCTTTATTTTTTAGAAAGAAATTAATATCATCAAATATAAAAGAAAATCATGGTAGTTCATTTTAGATAAACTATTCATAAAAAATGAACATAATCTTATGTTAAATATAATTATAAATATATTTTTTATTCGTATTTTATTTATTTTCTAATATTAGTTTTTGCAATGCATATGAACTTATTTTTAAATTTTTACTAATAATAAGAGAATTTAATTTTTAATTCATTTATCCTGTATCAAGTTTGTGATTTGTCTTAAAGATACATAAATTTGGCAGGACAGAAGGAATTTTATGATCCTCCATGCTTGTTGATTTTATCTTTCTAACTTACGATAGAAAAATATTGATAGTGAAGGTAAAAATATAGTGTGAAAGGATAAGAAAAATTTCATGAGATGGATGCTTATTAAGATTTTTAAATTTCTTCGTGGTTATTGATATATAATTTTTTATTGACAATTTCATCAATGTAAACTTTGGTTAGAAGATTAAGCATGTACATGATCATTCAACTTTAATATCCTTTAAATCTTATAATGGGAATTCTTTAATTTGAAATTAATAGATAGATTTTTTGCTTTAAAAATTATAGTTATTATTATTTTAAATTTTTATATATTTCTCATATTAAGAATTTGACTCAAAATTTAGGCTTTTTGACCGGAAACCTGTCCATACGAAAAGAATTTCTCCAATCACTACGCCGCAAAAACTAATTACCAAAACACTTATTTTTTTTTTATATTTTTTGAATCACGACCTTTGGCAGGCCGTGATTCGCTTTTATTTTTTTCAAATCACGGCTGCCCGCCGTGATCGTTTATTTTTTTTGTTATTTTTAATTTGTTATTTAAATTAAATTTTTTCAATTTGAAATTACTTTATATTTTTTAATTATTTATATTTATGATATTTAATTTTGATAATTTATACTTGATTTAATTTTTTATGTTTTAGATTTTTTATACTAATGAACTAAAGCTCTAAACTATAATAAAAAATTATTAAAAAATTATATTTTATAATGTTTTAATTCTTGTTTAAAAATTAAAAAAATTACATCATTAGATAAAATATTTAATTAATTATAAAAATTAATGTATGTTGAAGTGATAAAAAGAATTGCATCATTAAATAAAATATTTAATTAATAATAAAAATTAATGTATGTTAAATTTAGATAAAAAATTACATCATTAGATAAAATATTTAATTATGAAATATATGATAAATTAATTCAATTGTATAATAACAAGAAAATAAATTGTATTAAAATTATATTATTCAATATATTGTGACTTTGAACTTCAAAAAATAGGAATGAATAATATATATATATATATATATATATATATATATATATATATATATATATATATATATATATAATAGACTAGATGAAATGAGAAAAAATAATATGTGGATTGAAAATTCTTGAAAAAATCCTAATTGAGATATTTTGATTTTAAAATAATATTTAAAAAATATTAACAATAAAAAGGAATAAAATTTGAATAAATAAAATTTAATTTAATGTTACTTGTTAGTATTAAGAATAAAAAACACAATTAATTAATTTTATTAATAATTTTAATATTAAAATTTTAATTCACTTAGAATATTTGTATAAAATATATAAGTACTCCCCGCAGGTATGATAGTCTAATAAAGATCTAATTATTGATATTCTAAAATATTTAATAATTTTTTATTCCGCAAAACATATTCTGCAAATGCTTAATAATTTTTTTATTAAAATATTTTTGTTGGTTACGGAAGGGGGGTTCCAAAACCAAAGTGGTCAGGGACCCTTTTTTATTTTCTTTTTAATTTTTTACCCGGTGACTTTTTTCCTTTTTTTTTTGTGGTTATGTTGTAATATTTTATTTAACATATAAATAATTTTTATTAACTTTAAAATACTGAAATAATGTAATGAATATTTAATAATAATATTATGATATCATTAATAAAAATAAAAATAGTATAATAGTTATTATTTATTTAATATCTAATAATACTATTATTATTTAAATACTAATTGATTACATAATGAATATTTCAAAAAAATAAGGTTATTACTTCTTTAATAATTAAAAATTAATAATTTTCTAATTGAAGTATTTATCATTACTCTGTGAATATTAATCTGTTTTAAAAGTTAATTTATAGAATCAGATCAAAAGAATAATCGAGTAAAATATTATCATGTTATTAATATAATTTAGTAGCAGAATAATGTTAATTTTTTGTTATGTTAACAAGTTTTTAACGGCATTATAGTTACTATTAAAATGGCAGTTGTTTATTGTTTAGTAATATTGTACTAATATTATTAATTGTTAGTAACTTGAAAAAATTTTAATATTAAAAATGATAGCTATTAAAAATATTCCAACATTATCAATATAAGTTAATATATTATAATATTTATTATTTATTTAATATGTAAGAACATTATTTTTTTATTAAATAAATATAAGTATTCATATTGATGTGCAATAATAATTATTAGATTGGTTTGAATTAATGGATAAGTGTGGAGATAATATTTAATTTGTGTAGTTTATTTACAAATTTGAACATTACGATAAATGAAAAATGAGACAGAATTAATTCTGGATAGAAAATTGAATGAATGAATGAATTAAATTATTAAATTAGCTACAAAAATTTTGTACATTAATAAAATAATCAGCTATCAAAGTAATAACTCCCAGTCCCACATCGAGGGCATCGCCTCGCTCGTCGCGGTCGCGGTCGCTGAACAAGGGATTGCTGCTGTTCATCTCCATTGTCACCCTCATCGGAGTCTGTTTGAGTGGGATTGGCATGACCCGTGGTAAATGGAATAGGATTTTGTGGGGTAAAAAATCCTTGTTGCTGATGCGATGTGGATCCACTAACGTACTCAGATGTAAATGCAAGCAGCTCAGATAAAAACGCCGTCAGAGAACCCGAGACTCGCTGATGTGGGGGTGATGGCGATGGCGTGAAGAACGATAATGGACCAGCATCTCCACCTGCCATGAAATGTGACGAGGGCATGTATGTAGATGGACCTGGACCTCCTGCATCGGGCTGCATCCAGTGAGGGGTGTAGCCGGAGGGGACATCCGCCAACGGCATCGATCGATGACCATAATGTGCTCTGTCATCGTCATCATCAGGTCCAGGCAAAATGAGATCCCTAAAAGACATAAAGCCATGGGCCCTCCTACCACACCTAGGCTCAGGGATGGGTGGTCTCGATAATTCGTCTGCAGGAAGAGCTGGCTGCGAAGCTGTCATGTCTCGATGCTCACCCAACGCACGCAGGATGCAATCACAATCCTGGTCCACTGTCTCTTTGAATTGGTTGTACCCAAGAGCTGGAGGATCCTCGACGCTCAATGTGCGTAGTCTCTCAGCAACGTCGGCCTACATGATAAGTAAAAATAATTATAGTGTGTCAATTTATATTATAATATTTTGAAGAAGTTATAAATCATATTATGAAGGACGAATGAATACCACAAGTCCTGGACCACCGCTAGCTGGATGAATCCATCGTCTCGTGTGTGTCCAATACCATGACATGTAGCCCGAGCCACGGTGAAGAGCATCAGTCTCCATCTCAGTCAGTGAAAGCGTGGCTCGCCATGCATCCCAAGCACTAATGTAGACCATGTGTTCTTGCCGCCAATCCTTCGATGTTTTTCCTTGAAGCTGTAAGGTATGACAAGAACCAAGATTGAATGGCTCCTGTGGGATTGGTTACCGCCTACCAAACTGGCGAAGAACACGATCTGCATGGTGCCATTCTACGATGTGGAAGTATATGATCGGGACTGAAGCCAACCATATATCAGGTGAGATGAGGCAGTACTCAGGCACAAGCTGCTGGACACTATCCATATCATAAGTCCGCCAAATAATCTGCACTAAGTAAATGAAAAATAAATAAGCATGTAACTACATATGAGACAGTCAATTTAGATACAACAAAGCAAGCCATAATTAACCTCTTCAGCCTTCATCTGATCAAGCAATATTCTGAATTGCCGTAGGGCATTTGTTGGAGGTCATTGAGGCAATCCGGTATTCTTCCACCTGCGAAAGTTACAAAATGTATATTATTTTCTTTGCGTAATTTAATACTAGTAGGGGAAATACATTAAATGAAAATATCAGAAATGGCCCACACCTGAAGCCCAATGGTGGTAGCATAGGGTAAATGTCTAGACGGGGATCTGAATACGGAGGTGCCATCGGTGCTAGAGTGGGAAATCGATCCCACGCCCATAGATGTAGAAGATGCAAACATCCCCCGATGTTTACATCATTAGGGTTGGTGGCCGTGCACAATTCTCTATACAAGCATGCAAGGACTGCTGACCCCCAACTGAACCGTCCAATATCAGCAAAGTTTGCTAATAGGGGTAGATACATCAACAACACTCTATGGCTTGAAGTGTCAGGCATGAGATATCCGCCGATGAGTCTCAAAATGTAGGCACGCGTGAAGCATTGTGTTTGTTCGTCATCTGCATCTTCTGGCAAGTGTCCAAAATTCGCTGCTAGCCAAGGGATGCTCAGGCGATGCCCTTGTAAACACTCATCGGGCGGTATAATCCCAAGAAGATCTCCGCACATCACCCGCCAATCATATCCGGTGTACCCGGAGACAGGAATGCCCTCGCACAGTAAACCCAACTGGATGGCGACATCTTGTAGTGTAATGGTACACTCCCCGCAGGTGGTGTGGAAAGTGTGTGTCTCTGGCCGCCATCGCTCCACCAATGCAGAAACGAGCGCAGCATTCAACTCAAGATGGCCAAGACGACTGACACCGTAGAAACCAGCCTGCTGAAGATATGGGACAATGGCAACTGGTGGATCAAAGAGACGACCCACATGTGCGACACGTCGTAACCTGAGGAGTCGATCCGCCTGAAAACAAAAATACCAAATCATAATGTGGTGAGAGTTTAGAAATCACAAAAAGCATAACCATACATTGCTAAACTTACATGGCCTAGCCAAACGGCCTGTGAGATATGTCTAGACTGTAAGTACAAAAGGGACTCGTCATCGAGACCAGGTGTGACAACACGGCGCTGACCGGCCATTACAGTCGAAGGGTATGATATCTGTCACATTAGAATAATTCAGTTAATTGTATAAAAATATACATTTAAACATAGCTATTATCCAAAGTAAGTGACCTAATAAGGCATCAGGGATACTAATGCTGACGTATTATACTTGCCAGTGTGTTCATTAATTTACTGCTATTTATGACCTCAATACCAAAAACCAATGGGGTGTGCAGTCAAAAGTTCCTTTGATGGGCTGGACAGGTTACGCGGTTGTGCCCTATCTGCCTGCATAACCCACACCTTTGAGGATCGAATGGACCCTCCTGCCAGTCCATTTCGTTCCTTATACGCCTAGATCGTGGTCGACCGCTGGCACATATCGCCGAGGGATCTGGAATGAGTTCTGGTTCATCGACCGCTGGCCAATGCTCCATGCCGCCTATTGGTCGGAACTCACTGCTATATGCACTAAGCATTGTCTCCAATCGGAAAACACGATCGACAAATTGCAGGGGATCCAATGAAACTTTCGAACATGCAGCAAATACATGTTGGCAGGGCCAGTGCTCGACTAGAAACTCGCCACAATCACATGTACGATCACGAAGACTAACCTTGCAGGACCGACCGAACTGCTTCCACATCAAGTCATATGGCTCCTCAACCTCAAATAAAAATCCCTGGCAGTCGAAACGGCGCACGTGGCAGGTTGACGCTTTCCGAATGCAATCTTAAATCTTTTTTCGGACGTCCTTGGAAAATACCTCTCCTGCTTGTAATTGTGTTGTAATTGTCTCTGATCTATCAACAAAATATGCATTTAATCGATACATTGTTGCCTTGACCAACCCCATAATAGGCAAAAATCTAACCCCTTTGAGGATGCTGTTGACACACTCCGCTAAGTTAGTTGTCATGTGGCCCCATCGTCTGCCTCCTTCGTCATACGCACAGCTCCACTGATATTTTGGGATATTCGCAATCCAATCAGCAACTCTTGGGTGCAACGATTATAGTTCCACTAACTTTGAATCCACTACATGTCGCTCGTATTGGTAACCTGTACAACCCGACATTGTGACATAATTAACAAAGATAATAAGGTGTCATGATAATTAAAATTTTTTTCAGGAGTATTACGTACCAATACTAATGAACAATTTTTTTAGCCACTCGATCTTGAAAGTTGAGTTCATATTGTTGGCGATGTGCCGTAGGCAGAACAAATGATAACCATGGGGTGGTTGCCACCCTACGCATAGGTTTGCAACGGCAGCAAATATCCCAGGATGTCTATCTGATATCAAGCAAACACCCTGCTTATCCTTGACGACATGCCGTCGGATGTTTGATAGGAACCAAGCCCATGTCTCGTATGCTTCGCTTTCTACTACAGCAAATGCAAGGGGAACAATTTTTCTATCCCCATCTTGTGAAGTTGCGATCAGTAACACCCCCTTATACTTTCCATATAAAAATGTGCCATCAACTTGGACCATAGGTTTTAAATGATCGAACGCATCAATGCATGGCTTGAATGTCCAAAACACCCGATGGAACAGTGCTACTGGCGCACTCTCACTGTTGCTTGACAGGCATTCCCTGCTGACAATCTCGAAGTACGACCCAATATTATAATGTTGTACAACCGCCAACTACCTCGGTAGTAGAGCATATGATTTTTTCCAATTTCTAAAAGCGAGTGCAAGAGCTCGGTGTTTACCCTTCCACGCCTTCTTATATGAAACTGTATATCCAAAAATACCGTGAATATGCTCAATAACCCCTCGAATGGACACGCTGGGGTTCTCAGTCACCAACCCCATAATGTAAGATGAAATAACATCTGTGTCCAATTTTGGATGATCACTTGAAAGAGAAGCAAACACGCATGAATGAGGTCCATTGTATCTAGTTATTTGCCAGTGGTTCTCTCTCGGCTTATAACAGGCTCTAACCCTCCAATTGCATTGTTCACCGTACTAAGGGCATCGATACTCTTCATACTTGGCCGAAGAGTAATGTGAGTAAAATGTGTGATGGGTTTGAATTGAATATATTTTCATCGCACGACGGAACGATTTTTGGTCCGTATACAGCCAACCCACATCTGGCTCTTGGTCATTGAGCACATTCATGGCACCTCACATACCGAGAAAATCATTGCTGTTAGCCGCATCTATATTTATTCTTCCAAAAAAGGTAGTTGCCGATTCCACATATTGGTTCACGGGTGTTGCAGGGATCGCTGGGGTCACATCTTCACCACCATCAGCTTCATCATCATCATAACTGTCATTATCCCAATTAAATCCTTCGGGAATGTCGTCATGTTCCTCATTCTCTTCAAAATCATCCATTATGTCGTCTGATTCCTCCGGGATAGAGGGGGATGCAACGAGACCATAGCCACGCTGGGAAGAACATGGCTCTGCACTGTACTCAACAACGGAAGATTGAAACCGTTGTCCAAGACCCACATGTCCACCCACTGGTTCCAGACTACCATGATACGGGTTATAATTTGATGGCCCTTCACTAAAGTTAGGAAATAGGTTGGTGGACGGTTGTGTGCATGGCCCACTCTCGTCAATTGGTTGACTACTAACGTTCAGATTAAATCCCTTGCTTGTGATGTGTGCATACAACTCTGGGCAAGACAATTGAGTGGGGAATCTGGCATTCGTCTCCCACATTCGTTGAATGTCATCATCATCCTCTAATACACAAGCTTTGTATTGCGTAGGGTTTAGTGAAAGTGGATGCCTATACTCCAACTTAGTCACAGCTTGATTCTCTGCAAGTCTTAACTTTCGGCCAATTGCAATTTTCAATGCATCCAAGGTGATATCCATTTTAATTCTCATAACTTTGACTCTTCGACACTTAAATGTATCGCCCTCATCCGTTTCATAAATTTCTCCATTCGCATAGATACATACATTTTCTTCCTCGGTACTCATGGTGATTCCTACCATATCCGCGGTGTTAAAGTGACTTTAGGGGTTAAAATATACTTATAAAAAATAAATAACACTCAAATTTATTTTCATGTCATTTAATATTATAACTAAAAATCTTGCATAGAGGGACATATTTTATCTGCACTAGAAAGTTAGACTGCATAAACTTTATAAGCAAAACATATACTCAATTATTACAATAATACAAATAAATTAGAATAATATACGCAAATTATGATATGTACAATAGCAAATATGATGTACAGAAATAAAATATCTAATCGAATAGAATAATATAGAATTCTAATTAAAAACAAATGCAGCTTAAAATTAAGTTTTTTCTAACTAAAACACAATAAAAATTTATAGTCTATCGATAAATAGATTAAAGAATAAATTCAATAGCATTTTAATTAAAATAAATTAAATAATAAAATCAAATATTTACTTTCTAAAATATCGATATTTTTTGTATGGATCTGGATGAATTCAATCATATAATTCTAATTAAAATTGAATTAAATCAAACAAATAAATAAAAATATCAACTCAAATAAATAAATTAAATACAATAAATTAAATAAATTAATTAACTAAATTAAATCAAATAAATAATTTAACTAAATTAAATAAATTAATTAACTAACATAAATCAAATAAAAAATTAACTACATTAAATCAGATAAATTAATCAATTAGATTAAATTGAATAAATTAATTAACTAAATTAAATAAAACAAGTAAATTAAAAATATTAACTCAAATAAATTTTATAAATAAATTAAATCAAATAAATATATTTAATACATTAAATCAAATAAATAAATCAACTAAATCTTATTAAGTAAATTAACTAACTGAATTAAATTAAACAAATAAATTAACTAAATCAAATCATATAAATAAAACTAATCAAATTAGATCAAACAAATTAATTAACTAAAATTAATCAAATAAACAAATCAACTAAATTAAATCAAACAAACAAATCAGCTAAATTAAATCAAATAAATTAATTAACTAAATTCAATCAAACACATAAATTAAAAACATTAAATGAAATAAATTTTATAAATAAATTAACTCAAATAAATATAAATTAATTAAATTATATCAAATAAATAAATTAACTAAATTAAATCAAATAAGTAAATTAAAAATATAAACTCAAATAAATAAATTAACTAAATTATATCAAATAAATAAATTGAATAAATTAAATCAAACAAATAAATCAACTAAATTAAATCAAGTAAATTAACTAATTAAATTAAATCAAACAAATAAATTAACTAGATCAAATTAAATAATTAAAACTAATTAAATTAAATCAAACAAACAGATCAACTAAATTAAATCAAATAAATTAATTAACTAAATTAAATCAAATAAATAAATTAACTAAATTAAATCAAACATTTAAATTAAAAACATTAACTCAAATAAATTTTATAAATAAATTAAATCAAATAAATAGATTAAATACATTAAATTAACTAAATTAAATCAAACGTGTAAATTAAAAATATTAACTCAAACAAATTTTATAAATAAATTAAATCAAATAAATAAATTAAATACATTAAATTAAATAAATAAATTAACTAAATTAAATTAAATAAATTAAATCAAAATAATTAATTAACTAAATTAAATCAAATAAGTAAATTAAAAATATTAACTCAAATAAATAAATTAAATAAATTACATCAAATAAATAAACCAAATACATTAAATTAAATAAATGAATTAATTAAATTAAATTAAATAAATAAATAAACTAAATTAGATTTAATAATTAAATAAATTAAATTAAATAAAAATATTAACTACATTAAATCAGTTAAATCAATCAATTAGATTAACTAAATTAAATCAAACAAGTAAATTAAAAATATTAACTCAATTAAATTTTATAAATAAATTAAATAAAATAAAAAATTTAAGTACACTAACTCAAATAAATAAATTAACTTAATTAAATCAAGCAAATTAATTAATTAAATCAAATCAAACCAATAAGTTATCTAAATCAAATCAGATAAATAAAACTAACTAAATTACAAATAAATTAACTAAATCAAATCAAATAAATAAAACTAACTAAATTACATTAAATAAATAAATTAAATATATTAAATAAAATAAATAAATTAACTAAATTAAATTAAACATATAAATTAACTAAATTAAATCAAATGAATAAACTAACTAAATTAAATCAAATAATTTAATAAATTAAATTAAAAATATTGAATCAAATAAATTCTTAAATATATATTTTTAATTTAATTAAAAAAATAAAAAATTAAATTAATTTAAAAATTTACCAAATTACTCTCCTTCCTTCTCCTTTCAATTTCACCACCGCACTGAAACTTCTTCTTCCTTGCGCTTTAGCTTATCTACCTACGTCTTCTTCTTTTCTTCCTCTGCTTCACGCCTTATAAAGCCGAGCTTCAGCTTCCTTCACGTCTTCCTTTGCTTCCTGCTTCACGCGGTATATGGGCGAGCTTCAGCTAGCATCACGGCCTTCCTCTGCTTGCTTCACGCATTATATAGGCGAGCTGCTTGCATCACGGGCGCACAGGATCGGCTTCACGGGCGCTGCAGCTTGCTTAATCACGGCCTCTGACAGGACGTGATCAGTGCTGCGTCCCGTCGGCCTGATCACGGACTCTGCGGAGCCGTGATTCAATTTTTCTTAAAAAAAAAATTTTAAGTGTTTGGGTAAATTATTTTTGCGGCGCAGGTATACGGTAAATAGTTTTTTCCAGTACAGTTCGTTGGTGCTTTTCCCCAAAATTTATGATAGGTGAGGCATTAATGTTTTAAATTGTGTATCATTGTCATCTTTTTAAATAAATAAATTCAAAAAGTTGGTATATCAACATTAATGAAATTTCTTGACTAATTCAAAAATTAGCAACAATCAATATATATTGGCAAATATATAAATAAAACTATTGCCTAAACATAAATAATATTATAAAAATAGGCACATGTTACAATATATAGCTAATATTATTAGCAATGGTTAAAATCCATTATTAGATATAAGATGATAGATAATATTCAAAACACTATTGCTAAATGTGATAAGAAAACATTGAAAAAAATATTAACTAGTGACAAAAAATCCATCATTGATGAGCGAAATTCATCACTAAAAAATAATAGTGGCAAATAAGAAGGTGTAAATGAATAATGCATCAATAATTCAATTAGTGATGGATTTTATATTATCTATCACTAGTTCCATTGTTAATTTTATAAGCCAACGACACACAAAAGGAATAATAGATGAAATTAGCAATGCCTTTGTTCATTGCTAACTTTATATTGAAATTTCCATCATTGAACTACATCTTAGCAATAAATATTTTTGTCGCTACATCTGTCGTTAAAGTGTGAATTAATAACAAAATTTTACATCATTAATTTGGATTCATTGGTAAATTTGTCTTTAAACAAGGTAATTCTTGCAAAATTAGCAGCATCAACTTTAAAATCTGTCATTAATCTGATATATATTTGTCAATATACAATTTTTTTTTGTAGCAAGCTAAATAGTAAAGACCTTATAATAATTGAATTTCATGAAACCTAAACCCTATCAACAATCATATATTCAAATTGAATTTTATAAAAAAATTAAATGTAGATATTTTATTTATATAACATAAAAAAATAATATAATCAATAAAATAGAATATATAAAAAATCTTATATCTAATGTATATACATATAAAAATAAAAATCCAACAAAGCTAGCTTTTGGCATTTTGTTATTGGTTGTCTTCTTAGCACTTGTCTCTCTTGTCAACTAGCCATCATGATTGTTGTTAAAAAGTGGCAGTGGCCATTTCCAACCTCTTAAATAATATATTAATATTACACTCATATTGCTTGACCATTAACTATTAAGAAGGAAGTCGCTACTTTTGGATTGTCATCCTTTTTTATGCTGCTTGAAACTCTGCATGCCGTCATTCGATAGTATTTTATAACTTAAGTTACAAAGATGAACCAGATATGACAAATGATGGGCTAATAACCTTTCATGCTTCCAATCATATACAATAAATATGACCTTTTTTATTTTAGTTGCTAGTTACCTTCATTCACAATGAGGTTTTATCGATCTATGCAGAGTTACCATCACCACTCTTAGTTGATGCTTAAGAAGATTACACCTCTAGCATCCCAGAGTACTCACCTTAGAAAATTAAATTTGAATGTTATACACTTATGATAAATAAAAACTTATAATGTAATGTATATTAAAACCACAAATGAAATCTTACCCAGATCCTCTCTGTCCTCTTATCTACGATATCCTAGGTAACCTTCAAAGTAATATGAGCATGAGTGTATAAGAACACCTTCGGGTTAGTAGGCATTCCATTAAAGCTAAGCACTTAGGGATTTATATATAGACATAAAAATAAGTTGTAGAATTAATAAAGCAACCTTAAAATTAACTTTAAATTAAAAGTATAGCTTATTATTTTCTTCTTAGGCTCTAATATGGAGATGGAATCATTAGTCTATACATTCCCTTCATTATTAAATACCTTTTTTTTGTTAATTTTTTACTTTCTTTTAAAGATAACACTTTCAACTTATTTCTTCTTAAGGTTCAAAAATATGTGCTAGGATATATACTTAAGCTTCTATCTTATGCTTTTCCTTGCCTAGTCCATTATGCCTTTATAATTAACTGTGATTTTATAAGCAATTTTTTTTATCATATATATAGCTTCGAATTACCATTTATAGCTTACAAACATTGAATAATTGAAGTTGAATTGTAATAATTTCCAAATTAGTTATTTTTAAGCTTTTAGAAGATACTAGTATAGGTAAGGGTAAATTCTATGAAATCGCTTGTACCACCCTTGTTATATCCCTAATAGAACTATAGGTAGATATAACAATTAACTTACAGTTAAATACAAAAATGCAAGAAAAGACTAATTTGATTATTTGAAGTAAAAAGATGATCAAGAATTATTAACAAGATTTTACTAGAAATGAGGAAAGCTGATGAGGCATGATGATATTAATATCATAATGAAACTAATGTTAGTTTGAGGCATGTTAAATCCTATAAGGCTTGTTTATTAGGAAATACATAAAAAGATAGGTTAATTAACAATAGGGACAAGGGAGATAGGATAGAGAGAAATGAAAAAGATGAAAGCATAGATGATGATTTCAATGGATTTAAAGTTATTAAGGATTTGAATGAAGGTAGGTCATGTCTAACATTCATCATACCATAAAAAAAGGAGGACAAGATAAGCAAGCTATGACAGAAAACTTTGATAATTAAGCTTTTTAGTTGAAAGTGTGGTTTTAAAGCCTTAAATACAAGTTGCAATAACTCTGGGTGAAAAATGGTATTATTGATATAATTGACCTACCAAATGACTTTTTATGGTGAAATTTAATGCATTATTAGACTATGAATTCACTTTAATAGGTAGCCTTTGTTAATCTATGATTATTACATAACTATTGAATAATAGGATCTAGATTTTAATCTACAAGAAGCTGAAATTTTTTAGGTGGCTATTTGGATTTTCTTTCCTAATATCCTAATATGGCTATATGATGAGAAGTTCTTAACTTTTTTTAGAGATAGGGTTAGAAAAACCCTAAAGGTGAATGTTATAACAATTGATCAGGCTAGTGAAAAGTACGCTTAGGTATATGTAGATATTAGCCTCAAAGAAAAATTGCTTACTAATTTTACAATAAAAGGCAAGCATTATTGTGTCACATATGAAAGCATTCACATGAGTTGCTTTATATATGGTATATATAGGAACTATCTTAATCACTACACTTTCAAGTTGGATGCTATTACAAATAAGGGAATGATAGACA
The DNA here is from genome assembly GCA_020226215.1 of Sindora glabra. Classification (NCBI taxonomy): domain Eukaryota; kingdom Viridiplantae; phylum Streptophyta; class Magnoliopsida; order Fabales; family Fabaceae; genus Sindora; species Sindora glabra. The sequence continues at coordinate 25,299,758 of CM035236.1, forward strand.
TGGGAAACGAGAAGAAAAGATTAGGTGATGAGGTTATGGTTGAGATGAAGGCTATGTATGGTGAATGGACGATTGCTCAGAAAAAAGGAGGCTATATAAGATGATAAAAGGGAAAAGCAAGGTAAAGTTAAAGATAAGGTAACTTAAGGGTTTTATGGGTCTCATTTTGATATTTTGACACATGATGTGGATAAAGAGGGAGTTAATAACATGCAAAAACCTATAGTGATATTAGATAAGCAAGAGATATAAACATAAATGTTAGTTGAAAACTATAAGGATTGCATTGACTATGAGAGGAAAGTAAAATATGGTTATAAAGGACTCATAGAGAAATGTGATGAGCATGAAAATATGGATCAAGGTTAGCCATCATGGATGAAAAATGATAACATTAATCCTAATATGGCAACATTTGGTCTTACTATGTTGAATCATGCAACCATGATGATTTGATTAAGCCTGTTAATAACGGAGAAAATAATTTTATATATGCTAACCTTATATTTTTCATAATTATTAAGAGTTCTATAAATGCCAAAATTGGAAATGATATTAGGAGGTAAACAAGCATAAATCCAAGTTCCTAAATAAACACAAATATAATTTTGAAGTCAAAACCATCAAATTGTGAGGTACAAGTAGATTAGAGATGGTAGAAAAGAATATCAATGTGATATTTCTTATTCATAGATAAAGCATGAGGATCATGTAGTTAATTTAGTTAGTATGAAATCATAAGTTTTGAGCTTAATTTTTCATCTTTTTCTATATTTTACAATGATGAAGAAAATTGTATTACGAATTTGTTAAGAAGTTGGACATACATATATAGATAGCATTAAAGGGTAATTTTCTAGTATTTAAGTTTTGATAGAAACTAAAATTATTATTGTTAAAGGGGAAGATATTTTAAAAAGAATGGGCTTCAACTTATTCTTTATTGTTGTAAGAGATGGTTACTTATGAGTTATATAGTTTGGTTTGAGAAGTTAGAATGTTAACATTAAAATTCTATTAGAGAATTTTCAGTTTATTCATGCCAAATTCGAATTACCTAATGAAGGGGATTAGTTTCCTATGATAGTTTATGCAAATCTAGCATATAAAATGAAGATTGAACTTTAGTGTTAGTTAAAGGTATTAAAAGATAGGATAAATGCAGTATGGTTGGTGATAAAGAATTTTAATAACATTCAAGATTTGTAAAAGAAAAAAAAAAGGACTCCATTCAATTAGTAGAAAGCTTAAGTTTCAAATGATAGAATTCATTATTGCAATCTTTTGGTAATGGAATTAAGAAGGGGTAATTTATGTAAAAAGGTCCTTTAATCCAAAACTTTGATCTTTTATTAGAAAAATTAGATCAAGCATTTTCTAATCAAGGTTAGAAAGTCCATTTTCATGAAGCTTATGTTAAAATCTTGCAATAAGTGTTTTTAGACTATTACTTGTAATACCCTAAATAAAGTAAGAAAATTCAAAAAGGAATTTTTGACTAGGAACCTCTTTACTAGAAACTAGTAAGGTAATCAAGTGAAGTTTGAGTAAATTATAAAGATAGTTTGGAGGTATGTCTAGCTAAAATTTTTGTATAAATTATATTAAACATTAGTATGAATTAAAATATAATCAAAACACTAACACTAAGTTTGAAAAAATTATATAAATGCCTAATAAAAAATTAGAAGCCTAGGTAATTCAAAAACCTAGAGATTAAGCTTAAATTTGAAATAAATTATTTTAATTCATTTGGGCTAATTTAGTTTAATTTTTTTAAAACCAATTTTAACTTTAGAAACTAAAAAAAAAATAAGGCTTAAATAAAGCTTAAGCTTATGGAAGGAGCCGATGATAATTTAGTGAGTAAATGAAAAACTAAGAGTAATTGCTAATGCTTCCTTCTAAACATTATATTTGGCTGAATTTAAGTGAATTTGAGCAAATTATCTTTTGAAATCTAGCCTTCAATAATCGTGCATCACATGTTTTTTATCATTAAAATTTTTACAAAAAAATAAAAAATAGGATGGCTTATGAAGGAAATCTTAGAACAAGATTTTATATAAGCTTTTTAGGGATATTTTTGCATAAAATTTCTACCCATCTTTAGCCCTAAAATTGTGCACTTTAAGGTTTTCTCTATGAGAGTTTTTAATTTCATAACAATTCCCAATAGGCTTTCCAAGTGATTTCATCCAATTCATACGAGATAACTTATGTTTTCCTTTATCTTCTTCAATTGTTTTATGAAAATTTTCTCTTCAAAATTTTTGAAACTTAATTTATTTTAGTGAAGTTTCTGCTTTAAAAGGTTTTTGAGAAGTTAGAGAATTAAGAATTTAAGGTGAGTGGTAATTATCTCTTATTCCCTTGAATTTATATGCACTCTTATTACAAGAGCTCAAAACAAAATTATGGATTCTGTGTTTTAAATTTTGGTGTTGTTTGTGCTAGAATTTGATTGAGAAAAATTAAAGTAATTAATGTTCTTTGATTATTAATATAATAGTAAGTTTATGTAAAAATGTGGTGGCAATTAGAATTGATTTAAATGTCAAGAAGGCTCTTTTTCCATAATAACTCCAAAATTGCCTAGATTTAACAATTTTGTTATGAAATAATTAAAGTTTTTAATTATTTAATATATTAGGATATTGTATAAAAATTTGGTGATAATTAGAAATGATTTGAATATTGAAACAAAGCTTTTATAGCTATTACTCATGTGCTACCCTATTTTGAAATTCATGATCTTGGTATTATGCAAATACTACTTAAAATGAGAAAATTGTAAGAAAATTAATATTTAATGATTGGTAATATGTTAAAAGTATTAGATAAAATTTGAGTAAAAATTTAAATTAATTTGGGAGCTTAAAAGGTAGTAAACCATAAGAGTATTGATATTACATAGCAAATTAAATATTTGATACTTTTCATTAAGAATGTTACAAGTAATTAAAATTTGTAATACATTTGATAATGCTTGAACTATGGTTGATAGCCATTCAAAAGAGTTAAGTGTTGTTATTATTTTGAATCAAAGGTTATGTATCAATCTTAGACATGATAATATGTGATAATGAAATTAAATACATAAGAATGGCATTTTTTGTTAATAAAACTCTTATAGCATAGTTGGTATATTAACCATACCTAATAAAATGAGCAATTGATGTATACGATTGGTATCTCAACATTACTCTTCTTGAATATAATATATAGAGGGAGATATGCATATTTCGCAAAGAAGAAAAAGCCTCGTAATGGTTAGAGAGATAACGTTGGTAGCTTTATGCCTATGGTGATAGGAGATAAAGTTGAACCAAAGATATAAGGTGAAACCTTTGTCAAAATTATAACCATTCTTTTTAACAAAGTTCAAGAGTGACAAATTGGCCAATTTGTTACCAAATATTATGTGTAAGAGTTGCAATAAGTATACTAAAGCTTTAATCATTTATTGCACACTGTTATATGTATATAAGATCTTTTATGGTGAAACTCTTTAGAAAAAGGAAAAAAATAGCCATTCACTGAGTATTTTAATACTCACATTCTTTCTATTGAATTTTTATTCATAGATACCAAATATGGATCCCTCAAAGATAATTGATACCTATACTAGAACCTTCCTCTCATTTTAGGGTACTTTCCATATACTATAATTATCTTTAACAGGCCTTGAGTAGACTATACTATAAAGGTTATAAAAATAAATTTTAAGTTTAATCTTTTTGTAGTCAATCTTGTTAATAAACCCACTCATTGGAAAGTATATTTAGCAGTTTTGGATCAGTCAATATATCGGCTTTTTCTTCTTTATCTATAAAATTAGACCATGAGGAAGATAGTGAATAGAAATAGGATGGTTCAAATTGAGGGTTCTTCTTTTAATAGTAATTATGTGTATATTTATGTTTTAAAAAATTATGTACTTTTATATGAATATCTTAGAATATGTAAATTATGTTTTGAATTTTTTATGCATATACAATCACTATTATTTTTTATAAATGCTTATTCATATTCTTAATAGAGTTCAGAAAGTAAATGAGTGAAAAGTATTTTAAAAGCTTATAAGAATAACTAGTTAGTATATTAGTACTAGTAAAATGTCTTCATGCCAGTTACAATACTTGAGAATCAAATTGTGACATTATCCATTCATAATTAATGTTCATAAGGGTTTGAGAGAGCTTGATGAAATGCCATCTCGACTTAAATTTGTCTAGTTACTTGTATTGGTTTCAAAGATATTTTAGTTTTAAACTGGAGATTAGGTATAAGCTCTGGCAAATTTTACATTAGAGATTTATAATTGGAATAAGAATGTTTTTGTTCATACTAAGAATAGGAAAAAAAGTTACTAGCTAGAATAACAGATATTCAAAAATCCCAATAAAAGCACCAGAACAAGTACTTAGTTTGTCTAGAAAAAGAACTTTATATTGAATTATTGAAAATGTTAAAATAGGTAGAAATTTTATGGTAACAAAAATTTGAGCTAAATAGGTTAAGAAAGGAGATAGAAATACAAAGTATTATCATATTATGACTATAACGAGATGAAACAACAATTGAATTATGATGTTAAGGAATAAAAATGGTAATTAGGTTAATAAGCCTAGTGATTTGTTAGAGATGATCTAATAATTCTATTAAGGTTTGTTTCTCTAGAAAAATATAAATCATATTAATTTTCATACAAATGTGCACTTCCATAAGTTAAGGAGGGTCCAAATGTTAAACTAGTCTTCTTGATTTCATATGATGAAATTAAACAAGCAATTTTCTCGATAAAAAGTTACAAAACCCCAGAGAAGGATAGATTTCTAACTTTATTCTATTAGAGTAACTGGGACATTATTGGAGGCAGTATGTGCAATTTTATGTAAGAAAAATTTTCAAGGGATAATCATTATAGAAATCAATAAAAGTTTAATATGTTTAATTTCTAAAATTAATAAACTTGAATTTATTAATCAATTTCATATCATCTCATTATACAATGTTATCTATAAAAGTGTGAAAAAATTGATTATGAATCATCTATAACCATCGCTCATTAACTTGATATCCTTTATTCAGGAGAGTTTTGTTCTCGATGGCTTGATTTAAGATAATATTATTATTGAGCAAGAAATAATTCACTCAATAAGGAGAATGAGGAGTAGAAAAGGATTTTTTTGTTATAAAAGTAGATATTAAAAAGCATATAATTAAGTAAATTAGGATTTTATTTAAAAAAATTCTATTAGAAATTAATTTAAGCTCTTATTAGTGGCTTTGATTATGAAGTGCATTTCTTTTGCTTTTCTAAATGTTTTATGGAATCAAAGTGAAAAAGAATTTCACCTATCATGTGGTGTTAGACAAAAGAACCCTCTATCTCTTTATATTTTTATGTTTTGTTTAGATAAACTTTCATATATCATATATAATGCTATGAAGGGAAAATAATGGATTCTTATAAAGGTTGGGCACACTAGTCCTCCTATTTCCTATCGAATGTTTGCTAATGATTTTTTTTTGTTTAGAAAGATTTTGGAGAAGCAAGTTTTGAATTGTTTAAATCTTTTTTGATAAATATTAGCTCAAAGGATTAATCATGCTAAAAATTGATATTCTATTTTCTAGAAATGTGAAAGAAGGATCTAGTTTACTTTATTTTATGAATCTCATAATGTATTTTGGAGTGCCACTTGTTCATAAAAGAGTAACTAGAGGCACATATGGCTATTTGGTTAAAAAAGGTTCAAAATAGAATAATAGGATAGAAAACTAATTGTTGTCTATGGCTGAGAGAGTAGTTCTAGTAAAATAAGTTATCTAGGCTCTTCTTATGTATATAATACAAATGGCCTTTGTGCTTTCTTTTATTTTTTTAGATATAGAAAAATATGAAAAAGTGTTTATGTGGGTCATAATTTAAATGAAAGGAAACTCCATATGATCATCTAGCCGAAAATATGTTAAAAGGAAGAATATAGGAATTTAGGTTTTCAAATTTTAAAAGATTTAAATAAGACATGTTTTCTAAAGATGGCATAGCAACTATTTAATGGTTATTAGGATCCATGGGTTAAAGTTTTAAGAAATGAATATTTGAAGAATGGTTAAAATTTATTCTAAATCTCAGCTAAAAATAGGGATTCTTTTTCTTTAGAAGAGTTTTTGTTCTTTATGGAATTATTATAATGACAATATAACTTAGTCTATTAGGGATTGAAGCTTAATATTGTTTTAGGATGATATTTGGCTTGATAATTGTTGATTAAAGAAGGTTGCTAATCTTTCAAAATATCCAAACTTTACTTATTGTAGATGTAGCGACGTAGATGAGGAAATGGAACTTGAATCTAATACAATATTTGTTGTTAGTTAATGTTATTTCGTCCATTTAAGTATTCTTGCTGCCATATGATACTGACAATGCTAATATTATAAAGTTTTGGAGATAAAGCAAGGATGGTAGTTTCTTGATTAAAGTGCATATAACTTTTTGATAAGACAGTTGAAGGTATATTTGGATAGCATATAAAAGATTGTGTGAAAATAGTTAAGGTAAAAAAATATAAAATTATTTATTTGGTAAATTTATCATAATGGATTGTTAACTAGTAAAGAATGAAGTAAGTGAAACTTGATCAATCCTCAACGCCCTCACTATGATAGGACTGTAGAGAGTTTGTTACATGTATTCCATGATTATCTAATATATAAGAACATATGGATGTCTTTAGTGTAGCATTAGAAAAAAGGTGCTATTTTTTGCTACAAATTTGAAGTTTTGGCTTGAATGGAATTTGAATAGGGATGATGGTAGTGCTTTTGGCTATCTGTGGAGTGTTGTTTGGAAAGTGACAATGTGAAAGTTGTGGTTTTGGTAAAATAAATGAATTTTTATATCAAACTTTAATTTGCCAAAGAGTCTATTGCATGATATCCTTAACTTTGTAAAGGATATTCAAATTACAAAGGAGCTATAAAATACTTAGGCACTCCAAGCTCCTAAGTATATTAAGAATATTGGATGGAGATATCCAATAAAGGATTAGGTTAAAATAAATTGTGGAAGGATAGTAAATTTGTAATCTAGCAAAGCTAGTTATGGTGGACTCTTGAAAAATAATAGAGTGGTAATGGCTTGCAAGTTTTATAAAGAACTTAGAATTTTATGATGATTTTATGGGTAAAGCTTAGAAGGAAATAAAGGGCCTAAATATGGTATAGAATTTGAGGTTTCATCATATTGATTTGGAATCGAATTCAATGGCTTTTGTAGAGATGTTGAGGAGTAATAAACAAGGTAATATGATATTTGTATAATCATTGTAAAGATGTCATTAATTATTCAATAAAAATTAGGTGGTTAATGTGAAGTGCACATATAAAGAGGGTAATTGATGCTTAAATTGGCTAGCATCACATCACATTAATATGAAGCCAAGATTAACTATTTTGGATAGCCATTATCAAAGATTTAAATTTTGTTATCAATTGATATTAATAGGGTTTTTACCCTTAGAATTACATTTAAGTACCTTTTTTCTTTTTTCTTCTTTAGGCTTAAGCCCCTTGCATTAACCAAAAAAATATATATAAGATGATAGATAATATTTAAAAAAAATATTACTAATTTTGATGACAAAACACTACAAAAAAAACTAATTAGCAATGAAAAATTCATTGTTAATGAGTAAAATTCCATCATTAAAAATAATAGCAATATAAGTAAATAATGTATTAGTAATTCTATTTGCAATGGATTTTATGTTTTCTATTGCTAATTTTGTGAGCTAACAACGAATAAAATGAAGGACAAATGAAATTAATGACATCTTTATTCATTGCTAATTTTATATTTATTAACAAAATTTTCATCATTGAACTACACTTTAGCAGCAAATATTTTCATCACTAATTTGAATTTATTGCTAAACTATGAACCAACAATGGAATTTTTCATTGCTAATTTAAACTTGTTGGTGATTCCATTGCTAAATTAGGTAATTATTACAAAATTAATAGCATGGTCTTGAAAAATCCATAAATAATTCAATTGCTTATTTGGGATATGTTTGTTAATATGTTGCCTATTTTTGTAGCAAGCTAAACATAAAAAAGTCCTATAATAATTAAATTTCATAAAGCCTAAACCTTATCTATAATTAAATATTCCAATCAAATTTTACAAAATAAAATTGAATATGAATATTCTATTTATATATCATTAAAAAATAAAAAAATAATATAATCTAATATCAAAAAAATAATGTCTGTTGTATATATATAAAAACAAAAATTCCCTAGACAATTGGTAGTAATTACTATTAGGAAGTAACAAAAATAATGCATTGATATTACACTCATATTGCTTGATCATCAAATGTTGAGAAAGAAGTCAATGTTCTTAGGCTATCATTCTTTCACATAATGACTTGGGCTCCGCATGTTGTCACTTAATAGTGCTTTGCAACTGCTACAACTCAAGTTGCAAGGACAAACTAGCCATGATAGACGATGGCCCAATAATCTTGCACACCTCTAATCATATGCCACAAACTAACTCCATCTATAATAAAGTCTCATTGACTTGTACAGAGTTACCATCACCACCCTCAGTTAGTGTCTAAGAAGATTGCTTCTATAGCATTTTAGACTACTCACCTTAGAAAATTAAATTTAAAAGTTTTATGATATATAAAAAAACGTAATGTAATGCATTTTAAATATAGAAATTAAATCCTACCTATGTTCTATCTACTTTCTTATCTACAAAATTTTAAATGCCTTCTAAAGTAACATGAGTATGAATGCTTAAGAACTTTCAGGATTAATGGACATTTGACTGAGACTAGTCGGTTGAAATTTATGTATAACCATAAAAGTAAGTTATAGAATTAATAAAAGAACACTGAAGTTAAAACTTATCATCTTCCCTTTATGCTCTAATATGAAGACAAAACCACTAGTATGTAGGCTTCCTTAAGTAGTAGGTGCTTTATTTTTTTTCTATTGACCTTTTGCTTTTTGCTTGGAATTAGTATTGTTAGCCTACTTTTTCTTGAGGTCTTAAAAAATATGCTTAAAGATATGCTTCAACTTTTCTAGCATACTTTTTCTTGCACGATCTATCATGCCTTTGTAATTAGTTACAACCATTCATTTTTATCATATATGTGGCTATAGGTTGCTACTTGTACATGACCCATAAACATTGAATAACTAAAATCAAATATTAATAATTGCTAAATTAAAATATAAATATAAATACATAATAATTTTAAATCCTAAATTTATTTGCCAATTGTTAAACTAGTTATCTTTAAACTTTTAAGAAACATTGGTGGAGCTGAAGGCTAGCTTCATATAGTATGCATGTATCACTTTTGTTATGTCACTAATATGACTATAAATAGATGCAGCAATTAACTTATAGCTAAATATAGCAATGAAAACTTTAATATAAATGTTAAATAATATAAATTAATATAAATAAATAATTGAACATTAAGCAATAATTATAAGTCATTTTTTGAATGCACCTAAATCTTACTATTGGCTAGGTTTGCACCTAAATCCTACAATTAGGTGTCCTAGATGTGTGGCCAAGTGCTCTACTATCTATTAGGTGAGGTCTTGAGGAACAAGTTAGGAAAGGCCCTTAAAAACGGATTGAGAAGCTTAAAACTCTTGCTTAGGTGATAATAGTATTATTTGCGAACTAGCCAATGTTGCTAATGTTGTGGGTGTTGATAAGTTAGCACTTAAAATAGTTGAAGATAATAGAGTCATTGAGCCAATATTGTACCTTTGAGGCTGCGACCACCACCACCATTAATGAAAGTGAATTTACCTACACATGATGATGAGATAATATTTTACAATATTCAATAAATAAAATAATTGATTATTACAACATAACTTAAGTTGTAATCATACAAATAACTTATTTTATGATTTAACTAAAAACTAATTCAATTTGCTAACTTAACAAAGACTAAATTATCTAAGAAGTAAATTCAATTTCCTAGCTTAATTAAAAACTAATTCAATTATCTAATTTAACAAATACCATGTTAATTAAGCAATAAAGTTAATTTTTTTAACTTAAATAAAAACTAATTTAATTTCATAACTTTATAAAAAACTAATTCAATTTCCTCACTTAACAAAAAGAAAGACTATAGTATATCACTAATGCAGTGATGTACCATTGTACTATTAGGTTTCACTACACATCAAGTTTATTTTTTCCTAAAATCAAATTTGACATACTACACAATAATATATTAATAGTTAAATTTGGTAATACATCAATATATTACTATATGAGTAATGTACTATAATCATTTCCTTTAACAAATACAAGTAAGAAGTAAATTAAATTTTTTAACTTAAGTAAAAATTAATTCAAATTTCTAACTTAACAAATAAAGCTAGAAATTAACAAGTTGTACAAATTAAATTAGAAATTAGTAAATTAAGCTAAAAATCAACAAATTAAACTAGAAATTAACAAATTAAGTGAAAAACTATACAAATCAATAAACTAGAATATCCCTAAATCATAAATCATACGTATTAAACTAAATAAGCTAATTTTCACAAATTTTTCATAAAGAACATAGTATCCAATTAGGATATCAACAAATTATTCTAAAAACCATGCAAACCAATAAACTAGGATATCCTTAAATCTTGCATCATACAAACTAAACTAGTTAAGCTAATTTTTACAAACTTTGGTAAAAAATACAGTACCCAATTAAGATATCAACAAATTAAGCGAGAAATCCATAAAATAAGTTAGAAATCATACAAATTAATGAATTAAAATATTCATAAACCTTAAATTGTACAAATAAAAACTAATTAAGCTAATTTTTACAAAATTTCCAAAAAGAACAATGTACTCAATTAGGATATCAATAAATTAAGCTAAATGCTTAAATCTTAAATCATACAAATTAAACTTAAAATAAGTAGGATATGTAACAAATAATCAAGACTATATACCATACGTCCTGTTGGAGTTCAAGAATATATTTTGTAATAGAAAATACATTTCCTGATTTATTTTTGTTAAGATCATAAAAACCTATACCACAAACAAACAAAGGATTTATATGAGCAAAAGTAAGTTAATGAAATGGAAGAGTTTTTTTTCCTTTCATTTTTTTCTTTCTTTGTCAGTGAATTAGTCCGTTTATTGCTTAAATTTTGGTCCTTTTTAAATTCTATCTATCTTGGACTTTGTTTTATTACTTTAAAAGGCATTAAGAAAATATTATTATGAAACTATTTAAATCTTCTTAAATAGGAAATATTTTGATGAATGCAAGGAAGCTATACAATCATCAATATATCTTGCAGCAAGACTTGTTAATCTGTTAGAATTGCGTGAATAAAATATGGGAATTCGCTTGAACCTCATAGAAGTAAAGAGGTATACTGATGATTCCACTCTTGTGAGACATATTCATTTTACAACTCTTTGATAATTAAAAGACAAGTTATTTTCTTTTAGATTTCTTATTTTTTATCACTTACTCATATAAATGATTTTTGCATTAGTTTGTGGAGAAGTTAAGGCAAGATCAACCTACAAAAGAAATAAAGGTTCAATTATAGCATAATATAGCATTAGAGTTCTCTATACAGTGGGACAGCAAGTCTTTGGAGCACAAAAATTGCAGATAATCTCCATCAAATGAAGTAAGTCCTACTTTACATTAACTTGCTTGTTTTTGAAACAATTAAGGATTTTGTCGACGGAAATATGAAGTATGATTAGACAATCAAGAGTTCAGGAGCATATTTTATAATAAAAGATACATTTCCTGGTGTATTTTTCCAACTCCAACAAATTAGATATCAGACTGAACACTTGTTTTGATGCCAACAAATTAATAGAGTATACCATACATGTTGGTTTCTTATCTAGAAGGCTTAGTTTCTCTATAATGAATCTAAAACCACAGCACAATAGTATTTGACACAACTAATACACACATAAAAGATAATTTCACTAAAAAAAAATCTATTTTTCCTATAAGCAACTTAACATTTTGTATTTGATATTCAGCTTTAATTTTTTTAAGACCATTAGTCATTTCAATATAAGTATTGATATTTTGCCACAATTGAAATCAACAGTCCTAGCGAGAAATATTAGAATTTGGCTAAATATAATCTTTTTCAGCTTTCATTAACAATGGTTAGGATAATTTTCAAAATTTTAGTAAAAAGATTTATAGATCCAGCGAAGAATTCTAACGACACTACAGATCCACACCAAAAAATTACCAATTCTTACATTAAAAATGCAAATCCTACAAAAAAAATTGAAGAGAGATCGCAGATGAAAAAAATTAACATAATTCAATTGGAATAATTTAACAAATTTGGCCTCAGTATCATAGACGATGGTGCAATGGCTAGCTATGGCTCCGAACGACACTCACCATCAGTTAATTAGGGATGGGTTCAAGAGTTGGGCTCGTTGAAAGTGCTGGTTCGGCCAAATCTTCGGGTACCAAACTGGAAGGCGCCAGAAAAAGAAAATTAGATAGAGGAGGGCAATGGAAATGAGCTTAGCGAGAGCATCGGTTAAGTGCAGAGATTAGCAGGGGTAGAGTAAGTGCAAGATGATGAGTAGGAAGGAAATCTGGGAAAAAAGAAGAAGAAAAAAGAAGAGAACACTGCCACTGGTGATGGAGACTTATCCTTCACGCCAGCAAGTGAGAGGGAGATCGGACAAAGGGGCAGAAGAAGAAGAATAGAAGACAGAAGGGGAGGAGTTTTGGAAACCATCAGAGCTTCTGAAAGAACTAAGAAGTGGAGGAACAAAAGCGAAGTTGCAGCATGCATCGGGCATGAAAAGAAAAAAATGAGTTAAAATTAATAAAAGAAACACGTTACAAATTCCAATTTTAAATTCAAATAAAGATGGCAAAGAACAAAACAGAATCAAGTAGGCGGGAAATCAGTGCACAAAAACGGATGGAATTTAGGCGGGAAATTTTTTATTAATAGCATGAAATATGGCAATGAAATTACAAAGCTTAAGGAGTTAAATGGATGGGTGGATTGCATCCCTAGAGATTGATCGTCTCCTTAAATCAACACAGACGTTGCTTCCCCTACCCCTGTTCGATAGTCATGAGAAAAAGTATCGAAAGAAAATAGATAAAAACGAAAAAGAATATATGAAAAATTATTTTTTTATACTTTTTTTGAATGTATAAAAAAAATATGAAAAAATGATAACAATAATAATATTATTATTTTTTATCAAAATTGATAGAAAAGTAAAAAAAATAAAAAAGATATTTATTAAATGATAAAATTATTTCTATCAAAAGTCAATAAATTTTTCTACTAAATTTTATACGAGGAAAATTTTAAAATTGTAAAATTTTTTTATCTCTGTATTCAAACTTTTTTTATTTTGTTAGTAAATATTTTTTGTAGGAAATTACATTTGCATATATATATTAATGAAAGGATAATATATCATTTACATTGATGATTAAAAAATTTAAAAATAAAAAAAATAATTTTTTAATAATAAAAAAATTAATTTTTAAAATTTTTTATATTTAATATTAAATAAATACTTTCTCTTTATTTTAACATTTTATAAAAAATATTTTCTAATAAAATAAATAGAATCTTATTTAGTGCATTTTTTTTAACTAATTGTTGAATTGCTTTTAATCCACCTTTCTTTCTGCCCCTGAATTTTTAATATCATTCAAATATTAGAAAATTTATTTTTAAATTATTTTCTTTTCATTCATATATATTCTATTTTTTATATAAAAAATTTTAAAATATTCTTAAAATTTATAAATTTTAAGTGATATAATATAATATAAATTATTAGATAAGATTATCAAATAAAATTATTAAAAATTTAATAATTTCATCTAATAATATATATTGTAAGGCACGTTCTAAAATTTAAAAGTTCTGCAATATTGTAGGAAGGCCTTTTCTATTTATACAAACAAATGGGGTAAAACTGTAAAAGAAAGTAAGTAGAGTAGGTGAAGCAAACTTGGCTCGGAGTCTTTGATATTGTTAATATGTGGTGTATGTATATTGGCCAGGTCATCGATATCACATGTCCATTTTTGTTTAGTCTGTCATGTAAGCATCAATCTACGGGATGTTGACAATTTCATTTTTTCGTCTTAAAATGACTACCGAGGACGCAAACCTCATAGAATGGGTCCCAGCTAAGAGCTTAGCCGTTATCTCTGTTTGGAAATGAAAATATTTTATTATTTATTTACTGGACTCTTGATTAAGATACAATTAACTCTCTTAAGCCTCAATTATCTGATTACCAATTAAAAGTTGATTGCCTTAATAATATCAAATTATTTTTTTTAATTTAAAGGATATGAATTTAAGAGAATGTTAATTGTGACAAACAAAATAGTAAATAATTTTTAAATTCATTAATACTTGAATAATTTAAAATTGTACTAATGAATTCTTTCTTTATGATCTTACTCGTTCACTTTCCCTCTTTTTTTTTTGTTTGAGATAAAAAATTATTTGATTATCATTAGATATCATTAACATAATTATCATACCACTATAAAAACTATAAAAATTCTAATATAATATATATACGTAAATGGGGATTCATATTTTAAACAGAATATTAAAGAAAAGAGGCATGTGAACCCTCCCAAATGGAAGTCTTATATGCCATTGAATCCACCTCCCTTTTAATGAAATGAAACTTCTGTTTTATACATGGAATACACTAAAATATCTTCTTCGAGAAGTAAAGATTCTTTTACTTCTTAAGTCTCTATTTTTAATATGTCTTTTATAAAAACAAAATACTAATAATAATTTTGGTATTATTATTAAGTATTAAATGTATATATTTAATTAATGAAATTAAATATTTCATTTTTATTTTTAATAATATATTTAATAATCAAATTATATTTAATATTTTATTTTTCTTAATAAAATATTCAATGTAATGTTATTTATTATATTATCAAAAATAAACCATATGATTAATTAGGGATATGCATTTAATACTTAACAACAATTGAAAAATTGTTATTAGCATTTAACTTTATAAAAAATTGACTGATTTATTATAAAAATTGTTGAAACTTGTAATTTGATCGTTATGTCATAAAATATATTCAGTATAAAAATTTTATTAACCTATGCATGAATAAAGAAATTTCAAATCATTTATATATTATGTGATAACAAAAAATAATGAAGGATAATTTCTATTATAAAATAATGAATATTATTTTTTGTTATACAATTTCACATAATATTAAGAAATATAGTAAAATTTGTTGGAAAATACAAATGAGTAAGATTTTTACATAAATTTTTTTAAAAAAACAAACAAATTCTTAATTCTTCTTCATGAAAATTTTCATTTTATCATGACTCTATTTTTCATTACTAAATGCACTGTTGGAATTTTTGTCGGAACTTCATCAACATCAGTAACCCTGCTTTCGTATTTTGCAAACATTATGAGCTTGTCACGAGCATGCGACCAATACCTGAAGGGCTATAATTAGAGCCACAATGCCTAGAAAATGCCGATGTTGAAGGTGAGTGATTCTTTGAGCAGTAATCTTGATACTCACTGACAACATTTGACAAGACTGTCAGATGGTGCTACATTCCTACTATTGACCTACCTCTATACCAATAAATTAATGAATCATGGGAAGATGCGTCATTTTTTCGTGCATTGTAGACTCAAGTGTCCTATCATGTCTCTTTCTCTCTGAAGTTGTATTGCTATTTGCTAGCCCATTAGCGGTGATGAAGAAAATCGGAAAGAAAGACAATAAAAATTTGAAAATTAATCAAAAGAAAAAATATAAAAAAATTAAAATATTGGTTTATAAAAATAATTAAAATTAACATTACATTTCTTTTCTTACTTTTTTCTTCCAAACTAATCGAAAGAAAATTTTCAAAATTTAAACTTTTTTATTATTTCATTCCTTACATATCAAATATAAAATACAAATTCATCAAATAAATTTACAAGAGATATAGAAATTATTATAATAATTAGTAGATTTGTGAGGTGGATAGGTTGGATTAATACACGAACTAGCTATTAAACGGATCAAATCAAGCTCATTTACTTTTGGTATAAGTATTTAATTTGAAGATCTTAGTTCGATTTTTATAAATTTGGATTAATTTGTAGTTTTTTTATTTTTATTTTTTTAAAATATTTTGAATTTTGAATAAAAAAATTAAAATCATTCAAAAATATTAAATATTTATTTATAAATTAGTTATAATATATTTTAAATTTATATATAACTTTAAAAAATTATATATATAAACTATAAGTTATAAAATACTTGTAAAATAAAAATATTATTTATAATATAATTTTATATAATTAAAAATAAAAAAATTAAAGTGTAATTTTGTAAAAATTGAAAATATTGACTTATATAGAATTTAAAAATATATAAAAAAAATCACTAGTTATATGGCCTATCCAAGAGTTAGCCTGCACAAATTATAAGTTTTTGCGAATCAAACTAAATACAATTCGCAGCTTGTAAAGCCTCCATTTTAAAAGCTTGAATCCTTTGAAGCTTATAAGCTAACAAACTAGCCAATGAATTTTATCTTATTTTAACATTGTAGCTTAATCTCATGTTAAGAAACTAAGGAGATGCATGTCTAAAAGATCATGCATTTACCTTTCTTTGGATTAGGGAAAAAATAAAAAATTAAAAAAATTGAAAATATATTTTTGTATATTTGAATGTTATGAAATTTTTGATATGAAAAGACAAATAAATGATTAAAAAAAGTATTTCAAAAATTAGTAAAATAAATTTTTGATTAAATGAGTGCAAAAGAGGCATAAGAAACAAATAATTTTAAAATTTTTATTTTTTTATAACTTATTAAAAATATTGTAATTTATAATAGAGCAATTTTATTATTTAATAAATTTTTTAATTAAATCATATAAAATTAAAAATTTTATCACTTCCTTTGTTATGTATTTTTATATATTTAAATAATAAGTAAAAAGTATTTTTTATATATTTTCTTCATAATTTTTTAAATTATTTTTTTCCATGCTTTTTCTACCCAAACTAAGGGATAATCAATATAAAGGATTATATATATATATATATATATATATATATATATATATATATATATATATATATATATGTGTGTGTGTGTGTGTGTGTGTGTATGTGTGTGTGTGTGTGTGTAGTATGTCCCTACAAATAATTCTATTATGGGACATGCTTCGTTACTATTTTCTATGTGAAAAAAAAGGAAAATATTGGTACAATTCTATATGCTAGTTTTTCATTACATTTCATAAATTTTTTCATATTCTAATAAAATAATTAATTTTTTGAGTATAAGTATGTATGAATTTTATACTATAAGATTTTGTGGAAAGCTTATAAGATTTTATTAAAAAAAAGTTACACTATATTTTAAGAACTTTCAAATTTTATATAAAAATTATAATTTTTTTTTTGTGAATCTAAAGGGCATAAGCCCAAAAAGAAATATAAGATACAAATGTTAATCAATTCCTAACCAAGAATAATTCTAGTCAGTGTGATTCTTAATATATCAATTAGGACTAAGATCTACAATTTAAAAGAAGGGTTTAAGAACATTTATCTTTCATTTTTTAATATGGTTCCATGGTTTGCTAGCCAATCAATACATATGTTTCCTTCCTTGCATATATGGGGGATTTGGACATTCCAATCTCTCTTCAACAAGTGTTAGATGTTTTGGATAAGTGCAAAGTCAAGTCCCTCATTCTCTTTCTTTTTTGCAATTTTTTGGATTGCAAATTGGAAGTCGTTTTCTAGGATCACCTGCTTATAATTAAGGGATCATGTCATTTTAAGGCCTTTATACATCCATTATAGTTTAGCTTTGGCCGTATTACATTTGCCCACATTCATAGCAAAACCATGTAGCCACTTTCCATTACAGCCTTGTAATATACCACCATAACCTGCATTCGAAATGCTAGGTTTCCAAGCTCCATCTATATTTAACTTGACCTACTACTCCTTTAAGGGTATCCAATTTATTTCCACCTCATGGTAGGGAGTCAAGTTTCCCACTTGCATGCATTATGTAGCAAAGATTATTTCATTGTACTATCTATATATGATGGAGATAGGATTATGTGAGGTTAAATAATTACTCTAGAAGATAGTCATATTCTACCACTCCCATAATGTGTTGATAACTATCCCCCATATTACATCCCACATGTATATTAGCATGTATTCCTAGTAGCCTTTGTAAGTTATGCCAAAGCCATTGATAATGATCCCAAGTGAAAAAATTAGATAAGTGTTCTAGGGCTACAAGGTGTTACCACACCTTTATGGCTATCGGGCAATCTCGTAATACATGTAATGTAGTTTCATACTACTGGTTGCAATTGGCATAATATGAAGATGCTTGGGCAGTCCTGTAATACATGTAATGTAGTTTCATGTTACTGGTTGCAATTGCCACAGTATGAACATGCTTGGAATAATATGTTTCTCCATTCATTAGTTAAAAATTTGTCATGCAAAGCTTTCCATATAAGGAACTTCATACATTTTATTCCTTTCCATTTCTAAACCATTTTTTGAATTAGCTCAACAAAGTTTCAGGTACTATTGCATAGTATTTTATAAGTGCTTTTGACATTAAAATGACCACTATTATGCTACCATATCAACTTGTCTATCCCATGATTATTATTTGGAGCTTTTATTGCTCTTACTAGTTTACATCCTAATTATGTGATTTTGTCTTGTAGGATTTGCTAATTCCACATTTTTTCAACTATGACAGCATCATGGACTTTCATTCCATGGTCAGCAAGATAATGATTCCTAGATACATAACTCCATAGTAGTAAGCCATCTCTTACCCATTGCTCGTCCTAATAGGATATCTCTTTTCTATTAACAAGAAGCCAGTGGGAGTTTGCCCTATAAACCAACTATAATCTGGCTATATTCCTCCATAAGATCAAGCCACCTGATTTAGTAATTATTGTTCGTGATATATCTTTTCCTTGTGCATATTTCACTTTTAACATAATTAACAAGAATATAATTAATGATCATTACTAATGTAATGAGAGCCTGTAAGATCACATACTTAGAGCTTAGTAGATTTGGAATTAATGGACTAAATTATTTGGGCCTAATATTTAGGAATTCCATATTAAAATTATAAGGCCCAATAATAAGCCTATAATTATATATGGAATAAAGACCAATTAAATAGGATTTTCTATGCACTTATTTAAATAAGCTTGTTGAATAATAATATAGGATTATTTTTCACGCATCCCAAGCATAGAAAAATCCTAACACCTCTCATTGACCATAATTCTTGAAGAGGTGTAACTAGCACTATGAGGCAAAGGAGAAGAATTTCAACCAGTGTTTGTGTGGACGTTCATTGGTGATTTGTTGTTTCATGTGAATACCTCGGAGTCTTCGGCCAAAATGAAGTTGAAGAGGTAATCAACGAATGAGTTCTTAAGTCATTCCAAAAGGTATTGAATGAATCTCTATCCTAATCTAACGTTTTGTATGGATCTGTTGGCTGGGATCGGTTAATTTCGTTGCATCTGTTTGGCTCCCGATCTCAACATATTTCATTTTCAATATCTGACACCATAAAGCACTAGTACCGAAGATGAGGTTTGATGTCTATTTAAGGAGGCATGCATTATTCATATTGCTAATTCTTTTAAGGCATAATCCATCATATGCTTTAGGTTAGCAAATTGTTTTTCAACTAATAGCGTGGTGTTTCTTAGTTCCCATGTTATAGCCCTAAAGGAATGCCCACTATAATTTTTCAAGTCTTAAGTATGTTTATAGAGGGATCTTCTCCACCTGCATAGTATAAATAGGTAAAACAAATACGACAAAAGAGATAAAAGTTACTCTCCCTACCATGAATAAATAGTTTCATTTCCATCTTACAAGTTTGTTTTCCATTTTAGTGACAATGTCATTAAAGTTGTGTCTTCCTAGTCTTCCATATCTTAGCTAAACTCCTAAGTATTTTCCCATATCCTATGTAAAGCCATTAAACTCCAAAATGTTGTTGATTGTTTACTCCCTTACTAATTTGGAGAAAAATATTAATATCTTAAACTTATTGACCTTTTCATGTGTTATTTTATAGAATTTATTTAAACAATTGTTGATATAACTAATTTGAGTTATAATGCTAGCTGTGATGCTTTAGTAAAAAGTAAAAAATCATCCACAAATAGAAGATAAGAAATTAATAGTCCATATCTACCTATTTTTATTCCTTTCTATTCTTTAACATCTATTGACTTTATAATGATATAGGATAATATATCTATATAGAGGACAAATAGGTATGGAGATAAAGGGTCACTTATTTAATCCCCCTAGTTGGTGAGAATGTTTCATTTTGGTTACTATTCCAAAGAACTCTTATAGACGTTGATGTAACATACTCCATTATAATACAAGAGAGATTAGGTAGCATATTTATGCTTTTTAAGATTGAGTGAATGAAGTCCCATCTGAGTTTATCATATGCCTTTTTTAGATCCACTTTAATAACTATAAAGCTTGATATCGATGAGAATTTTATATGGTATGGAGAACTTCATTGGTGATAATGATATTGTAGTGTATAGGCTTGAATTGAGTAACAAATTTAGGTTTATCAACCTTTAGAATAAGTGCTATTAGAATAGCATTGATATTGGCTATACTCTTTTTGCCTTCAAACACTTCCTTCACCAATCTATATATTGTTAGTCTTAAAGTCTCCCAATTAGATTGGTAGAAGCAGCTTGGAAGACCATCTAGGGCATAACATTTTAGTTTCTCCTATATCAAACGTGGCTATTTTAATCTCCGTATCCATGATAGGTTTCATCAAATTTGCTAGGAATTTTTCAAGAATTATTGGATATTGCAATCCCCAATTAGTAGTAGTAGTGATGGTGTGGTTGTCTTCAGTAAATAACTTTTTATAGAAGTCAAACACCATAACACAAATCTCATATTGGTTCTTTAACTCTATTCCTTTTACGCTTAATAATCGTTTTGATATGGTAGTATTTAGTGTTATGATCCCCATCTTCAATCCATTGTAATCTACCCTCTTAGTGCCACATTATTTTTTCTTGTATTAAGATTTCCTATAGTATAATTTGTAATTTACTCTCTAATTTGTCAAGATTTAGGAACCATCTTCTCTCTATGGCCTTTTATACTTCTTTTATTCTTGCCAGTAATATATTTTCTTCTATTTGATATGTTCAAAAACATTAATGTTCCAATCTTTGATTTTAGGAATGAAGTGATTAATTGCCACAGCAATATCACTACAAGAGTCCTATACCACTTGTAGGAACTCATTGTAAGTATTATGTTTAAGCCATGCTGCTTCAAATCTAATTGGGTGGTTATTTTATGAAGCTTTGCCTCCGTTTAAGTCTATTAAGATAGGATGGTGATTAGAGTATATCCAAGGTAAAGTCTGTACCACCGTTTCTCCATAAAGAACTCTCCAGTTTATATTACAAAAGGCTCAATCTAGTATTTCAAAAATTCTATCATAATTTAGGTATTTCGAGCCTTTCCATGTAAATTTTGAGCCTCAACATCCAAGGTCAATCTAATTGCAGTCATTGATCCATTCATTAAATTTGTAACATTTATCGATAGCATATGGTGCTCCTTTTTTTTTTCCCTAAAATTTGTTATGTCATTGAAGTCTCCAGCAATAAGTTAGGGCTTGTATATTGAATTAGATATTCTCCAAAGATGGTTGTAGCTTTCATTTTCAATTATGAAGTTTGGCTTATATACATAGCTATGAAGAGCCATTAATAGTGTCCTTCCTCTATCATCATGTGTATAAATTAGGTATTTTTTTCGATGATAACTATTTTTAAATCATTTTCCTTCCAGCTAATCCAAATTTCTCTAGCTCTACTTTATCTCATAACTATTGCAAAGTAGGGAAAGCTAATAATCTTAAGTATTTTTATTGCTTTATGCTCTACTATTTTCGTTTCCACCAAGACTAATATTTCCAATTTAGTAGCCTTTAGAAGTTGTGTTGCATGTTTAGTGAAAGCTTTATCACCCATTCCTCCACAATTCTAGACAAAGATACGATTAATCATTATAAAGAAAAGAAAAGATGATGCAACAAACCATGGATAGTTATTGGTATCACAATGTGCTTCATGTCATGATAACTATCTTTTCCTTATCAATCAATTTGCCTCTTTACTCTACTAAGTTTTCAAGCATAGTATACTCCTCAAGTCGATCATTTTGCTAACTAGGATCCAGTGGTTTGTTTTTGAGACCACCATCTTGTATAATAATGTAATTATTTAAAGTGATGTTCTCCTTCTTATGGACTATGTCCATTTTGTCAATATGTTAGCTATCTATCCTTATTTGATAAATCTATTCACTCCAGTCTTATCTTCACGTATCTGACTCCTTATGATCTCACTTTCTATGTTAACATTTAGATTAATTAATGGGTGTTTGTTTAAAGCAAGAATATTTGAAATTGCTCTATGATGTTTACCTTTTTATGCATGTTTTTGGTCTCCATATGCTAAAGTTATGGTTCAACTTGCCTTTTATTTTCTTGCCATTATGGTATTTGGTACTATTTTTACTCTCCCTTCTACATCTACTTCTTCCATTTCACTTAATGCTATAAAATGAGAGCCTTCTCCTTTCCTCTCATTCCTATTATTAGATTTCCCTTCTTTGTTAGAGTTATCATTTTTATGTACCACTTGTCCTTTTCCTTTACCCTAGCAAGACTTTTAGGCAATCATTGATAGGTTATCTCCATGGTTATCATCAGTTGTCATAATTTCCCTGTCTCTAGTTCGAGAAGTGCTAATTAGTTGCTGTTTAGTTAACCGTAGTTTCTACTCTTTACTGCTATGTTCAATATCAAGGCATCTTTCCACGTAATGTCCATACTTCCTATAGGAGAAACATATTAGGTGTAAAACTTCATACACAATGTTATAAATATTGTCTTTTATGTAAAATTGAGATAACAGAGGTTGATAAAGATTGACCTCTACACATATATGTGCATATTTTCCTCTATTTTGATAAAATGTAGTTAAGTTTACATTGATAGTCTTCCTTATTCTATCACTAATAGCTTTATGGATAGATTTATTGTAGTAATGGATATGTAATTCTAGAATGTGCACCCATGTTGCCACTAAATCAATACTGGCTTTGCTAGGATTAAAATCCGATGTTTATCTTTGAACCATTAAGTAATGATAAAAAATTACCCATGACCTTCTATAAGTACAAAGTAAAGGTCAGTAAAATTACATAATTTGATCAAATAAAAATCCTCACCAAAGTTTATTATTGTCATACAATTGGTAGGATTCCATAAAACTTGTAATTTTCTTTCTAGCAATTTGTATCCAATTTGGCATCCCATAAGTTTTACAATGATAATGTTCTTCCAAAGTTTCTATAATTGCATTTCCCTCTCATTTGGAATGACAACTATAAGGCATATTGGGTTATTTTCCACATCTCCTTTCAAAACTCGAATTCTTAAAATCCTAGGGTCATGGTTTTGTTTTCTTCCTTCTATTGCTTTCTTTATTTTCCCATTGTGCACTCTTTTCTCCAGTTCTATCTCTCTGTCTCCTTGATTCGAATATAAATCTGCATTGATTTCCTCTCCATTTTCCTCTCCTTTTGCGTTATCCTCTTTATCTGCACCTAAAAGATTGCTTTATATTATTTGACAGAACTTTGTCTAGCCTTCTCTACTAGTTGGTCTTCCTTAAAAAGCATATTATCATAAGCCCCTGGTAGTGATGATTTTCTAGTAAAACCATGGTACCCGATCCAGACTTTCTTTTTGCTCCTTTGCAACAAATCTTTCTCTTGCATAAATTCCGATGGGTCCCTAGTGGCGTCAGCCATTCGCATTTCAGGGAGAGCTCTGCTAAGGCAAAAGTTTTTATTTTAATTATATCTTTTTCCTTTGCAAAAAATTATAAATTTTATAAAAAATAAAGATGTTCATACAAAAGGGATACTGAGACAATACCCTTCTTTTACTATGTCATTTACGTGGAAGGTTTATAGTGCGTATGATATAATAATATATTTGTACAATATCAAATTTGATTGATATATCAGATTGAAAATCTCTTAAAATATATTATACAATGATATATTAATAATCAAATTTAATAATTTTATAAAATATTAATATATTATTATAATAATAATGTATTATTAGGAATCATTTAACTCATACGGAAAGTAAGTTTTTATGAAAAATTAAATTTCATAGGAAGTAATTTTTTATGTGAAATTCTCGAAAAGTAATTAAAATTATTTGATTAGTATTGAAGAATTGATATTATTTAGAAAATAATTTTTTATATTTTATTTGATTTAACTTTAAATTTTTTGATGAGTATTAATAAAATAACTACTATGTATTTAATATTATTTTAATATATATTAATAGATTTTAATTGTCTTAGTTATCATTTTTATATATTATATTTCTAATTTCTCTTTTTATCATAATTTTTTAAATTAGTAATTTTTCAATTTTTAATTTTATACAAAAATTAAAATAGGCTTGTAAAAAAATTAAGATTTATTCATATGTATTTATATCCTAAATTACCTTAATATAATTAAAATAAAATATAATTTAAATGAAGAAAAATATAAATTAAATAATTAATTCTATCAAATATATATAAAGTAGATAAAAAATACATTATTTTTTACTTTTATAATTAAATATTAAAATAATAAATAATGAATATAAAATAATATAATAAATATATAATAATTATATTTAGAATTAAATTTCTATTATAATAATATTTATGATTATAGTTACAATTTATATTTTTAATATAATATTTAATATTTATTTTTTACAATACTCATTCTATTTATTATATAATTAATAAAATAAATTTATTTTATATAATTAATAATTATATTTTAAAAAATATATTATATTTTATAATTAATAGATTATGTTTATCATTAATAAAATATATTTATTATAATTTTTAAATAGTAAAGATAAAATGTTAAAATGAAATTTAGTTAAATTAAATAAGGATAGTTTTATATTTTTACTTATAAAAAATATGAAAAATTCTTTTTATTGTGAGAGTGTCAATAAGTTATTTTTTATAATTTGTTGAAAATAAAATTTTATGAAAAATTTTACTTTCTCTATTTTAATAATTAATTACTAATTAAATAATTTATTAAATTTTATACTTTTTGAAAAATCCTTTTTGTTAATTATTTCCAAAAACCAGATAATCTCTTAATTTTTTTTCACTATATTTAATTGGAAATGAATAAATAAACTTAGCCGAATAGAAAGTGGAGGAACCCATGTAAAAGTTGACCAACGCCTCATGTGGCTTCCTGACACTATGCAGAGACGTTTACACTTGTCAAAGTTGTTAATCAAATCAGCAAGAGTCAAAGATATTAATTATCTCAAGATTTGTACGTACTTATTCAGGCAGAGATACAAAATGATTATGTCCTGCTATATATATTTTAGAAAAAATTATATTTTACTCCTTTCAATTATGGATTATCAAATTTTATCCCTTTCAACTATAAAAATTTAAATTTTACTTTCTTCAACTTTATAAAATTTAAATTTTACCCTACCGTTACCAAGTTAACAGTTATAACACTTAACAGCAGTTAGAAACTGATACTATTATCTTAGCGATAATTCATAACCATCGATAACTAAATTTTTTTGTTAAATTTAGTGAAAATAGCGGCGGTTAAAAATCATTACTATCATATTTCATTTATCAATGATTTTTCTAACAAATTTTGTTAAGTTAGTAACGGTAGGGGTAAAATTTAAATTTTATAAAGTTGAAGAAGGTAAAATCTAAGTTTTCATAGTTGAAGGGGATAAAATCTGACAACCCCATAATTAAAAGGATAAACTGTAATTTTTCCTATATTTTATGAGAGTACAAGATTATAGGACATCGTTGGATATATTATATATTAGGCTTGGGTCTTGATCGATTTTAGATCATCTAAGTAATCAACCGGATAAAATTATACAATCATATAATTAATTCAAAGTTAATCGATCACACAATAAAATTTGAAATTAACCATCAATGATAATTTTTATTATTTTAATGCGGATCTATTCGATCAACCAAAAATTATGAATAAAAGTAAGGAAAGATGAAAATTTAGTTTTATAGTAAAGTAAACTACTCATCTTTTTTACTTTCAAACTCTGAATTCTTAATTGTTTTGTTCTAAATGAACCATGATTTTCATTATGGAAGAAACAAGGAAGAACAAAGGAAAACCATTAATGAAGATTTAAATTACCTGCTACTTGGTGGTATTTAAAATTAGCTTGGTGGATTTGTTGAAGATGACAATAAGAGAACCCATTAATTACAACTGCGAATTGTTTCTTCCATTCATTTGAGAAAGAAAATTTTGAAGAAATACAGTGGAAGAAGAGGTATAACCATATTTCTCACTTTTAGATTCCAAATGCAATAAGTGAGATTTTCAGAAAGTAAAAGACCAAAAGAGTATTGGGAAGAGGCGAAGAGCATTCTAGAAAATAACTAAGCATGTGCACTGCTAGTATTCTAGGGTTCTAATTTACAATCATGCCACTATAATAATTTTTTATTTATTTACTTTTTTTAATCATCAACCGGTAATTTGTTAAAAGAGGGACAAAGTAAAAGACAATGTGGTATATATTTATTAGAGCATGTTCAACATTTCTACATTTCAATTGATTCGATTTTTGATAATTTAAGAGCCAATCAATTACCATTAATTAGATAACCGATCTTAATTTCCATTTTTTTTTCACTATTGCCCACCCTTTATATTCAATCCACCACTGATTGCCCATTTTCGGGTAATATTGGTCAGATTTTATCAGATTATTAAAAGCTGGACACCCCTATTGTATATAACAAGGATCGTTGAATAATATAATATTATATAAAATAAAATATTATATTATATTTAGTTTATTATATAAATGAATATTTATAATTTTTTTATTTTTTATTTGTTATCAAATGATAAGAAATCTATAAATTTAAAAAATTAATTAATTTAATTAAAATATCAAAAAACATATAAAAAAAGTCAATAAAATTATTCTAAATAAATATGAAGTACATAATTAGATCAAATTATCTTTCATCATCAATATTTTTTTAAAAAATATAATAATATATAAATTAAAATTTTATACTATAATAACAAAATAATATTATATGTTTCACCAATATACATACACTAAGGCACATATATGCGTGTTACACACATTGATATATATATTTGTGGATGTTTACATAATAAATTAGTAAAAAGTTATAATAAATCAACTTAAGAATATAAAATTCAATAAGCACCTCTTATAAAATTTTTAAAAATATAAAAAATAATATACACTATCTACAAATATTATAAATATAGTCTAATATTACATTGTCAAATAAAAATTTAAAAATATTAAATTAAAATACAAATATTAATAAAAAATTTTTAATTTTAATTTTATAAAAAAGATATATGACATATAAAAGAGAGAGAAAATTAAAAAAATTAATTTAAATAAATTAATATATTAATATTATCCTATCGACTCTTATCATTTTTTCTATAGTGTAGATAACTTTATATAGAATTAATTATATAAGAAAAAGTTTCTAAATAAGCTATACAATTTATTTAAATCATCCAAATATTGTGTAAATTCTAATTATATAATGTATTTTATACTATCAAATCTTATTTAATACATTAAATGATGATTAAAGGATTAGAAGCTTACGACCCGACTTTTAGCTAATATAAATCTAAAATTTTTTGTATATGGTGTATATGATACTGTATACGTGAAATTTTTTCTTAGTTTTGTGTATAATTTTAAATTTAAAGCCAAATATTAAAGGTTACTTTTATTTTTAATTTTTAGACTAGTTACTTGACTGTTATTTTTACTACAAAACCAAAGAAAAATAACTTTTTTTAATTAAAATTTTAATCGGAGGGTTGAAGTCTAAGGATTTAAAATTAAATGGACCTAGTTGATTTTCACCATATCCTAATAGGATAGCATATTTTATTCCTCTCTCTCTCTCTCTCTGTGTGTGTGTGTGTGTGTCTCTCTCTCTCTCTCTCTCTCTCTATATATATATATATATATAGAATACCATTTGAGTGAAAATTTTTTTGCTATTTATCTTATATATAATCTTATTTCAAAGATTAAAACACTATTTTGGTTCTTCATCAATGCAATTTTTTTTAATTTAATCATTATTCTCAATCTAGTTCTTAAAAGATTCAATTTTATTTAATTAAATTCTCCTCATCTTCCTCAACTTATATTAACTAAATTGATAATATAGAAATCCAAAATTTGATTCGGCATCCTTTAATGGTGGTATAGATGTTAAATACAATTTGTACAAGAATAAGTATTTATGTAAATTAATAGAGTACTGTAATAAATGATAAAAAAAAGAGACACAATTAAAATAATTATCACATGTCTTTATTTTAAAAATTAAAGCTATATGGTTAATTTAGAATATGAAATGTGTAAAATAAGTGTTGAATGGTGTTGTATGGTTAACTTAGAATATGAAATGTTAATACAAGTATTGAATGGTGTTATATGGTTAATTTACGCTTCCACATTTTTTATATGCAAAATATTTTCTATATTATTTTCTCAAAAGTCTAACTTTTCAAGTGTTATATGTGTACTTAATTTAGTAAAATTGATCTTATTTTATGATTAGATCATAATTTTGGAATGTAATCAAATTATTTAATTAATAATAAATTTTGAAGCTATTTCAAGTTTCTGACCATAATTTTTGTTTCAGAGATCTAATTGAGATATCCTTATATGCTTGAAAAGTTAAGAAGAAGATTTATAAACTTCATCTTGAAGGTACAACCCAATTTAATCATTTGGAGGTTCAAATTTGATAGTAAAGACAAAGCAATATTGTTGTCAAAATTGATGCAACCTCACTAATTTGGATATAAATAGAGCTCCGATGGCTCAAATGAAGTCAAACTAAAATCTAGAGTTACCTAAGAACACCATATTTCAAGACTTATTTTAATGAAACTACATTGTTTTAGTGGTCATTTAGTGGTCGGAAGGATCAACTATAATAAACTAATTTAGAGTTTTGATTTGTAAAATAGATTCTAGGCTTTTAAATTAAGTAAGGTCTAACTCATTATTACTTTGAGAGTTAGCCCAACTTTACCCATTAGGATTTTCCACCACGAAGATCAAATTTAGTAGTTTTTTTTTTTAACCTTAAAAGGCAACATTTATACATTAGATAATTTTCTCTTTTTTTCAAAGTTTTCTTGTAAACTACTATGGTTGGCTTATTTTTTTTTTTATAGTTCAAGGGATTAACACTTGATTTAGTTTGATTTTAATATCTTTTTCTTAATTTTATTTTTGATTTAATTATCTCTTATTTTTCCATAATTGTTATGAACTATTGCTTAGATACTCTACTAATTACATATGATTAGTTAATTATTGGCTATAATCTTTAATCAAATAATTAAATGTAATTAATTTCCACTTATAGATTAGCTGTGATTGATTATAATAAGTAATAATTAGGTTTTGGTAATTTGATGTTTAAGTGAATTATTAGTTGCCTAAGAAATAATACAAGATGAATTAACTATCTTCACCTTTAAAGTTGTTAATTTGATCTTAACATTATTCTTATTGCTTAATGTTATTACTAATTAGATTCATCTTGCTTGTTTTGGATTAAATTAGTAGTAAGATGTTAGTTTGGTATTTGTCTAAGTTAATCAACTTTAGGAACTCAATTATTGTCAATTTAAGAGTAAGTTTTAGTTAAGTAGTCAAATTAATAATAAAATCTATTAGATGTCTATGATAAAACTAAAAATTGGAATATGATTTCTCTTTGACTAGACTCTCGTATTTTCATATATTTGTTTTTAATTTTATTTTTATTTGTTTCATTTAAATTTTAATTCAAACCCATGTTTTCACATTTTACCTTCATATATTGATTTTTATTCCCTTGGGTTCAACCTAAATTCTTCCTTATTATGAACTAAAGTAATTTAGTAATAATTTTAGTGTGAACAACAAACATTAATCTTCAATTTTATTGACAAATGTTAGAGTTAGATACACAAAAGGATCTAATTGAATCAATTTGTATTTTTCAAGGATCAAATTAAAGTTGTAAATTAAATAGGAACTAAATTAAAGGAACATGGATTAAATTAGTGTTTTAGTCTAATTTTCAAAGAAGTTGTAAACATTCCAAGCATTTTTGTTTCTTTATGCTAAGAAAAAGGACCGGTGGGAACAACTGGCTTCATAGCTATGGGGCCCTAAAGCATAATCATAGCAGATCATATGCCAGCGCTTTTGAGCTCAGATAAAGGGGTGGAAGCTCTGCTAATATAGTTGAAGAAAGGAATATTCAAACATAACTTCATACATGCACCGAAGGCAAATTCTAATATGTAGTTCAAACGTAAGCTCAAAAGTAAAACCTCAATAAATGCTTTCTAACGAGAGAAGACAAATTCTAGTGTGTAGTTCAAACATAAGCTCAAAAGTAAAACCTCAATAAATGCTTTCTAACGAGAGAAGACAAATTCTAATGTGTTTATGCCAAAGTTTCTCTCATTTCACCGTTGAGAAGTGACAAATTTGTATTTTGAACATGGAGAAACTATTATAGAGTCAAAGTTCAAGGACTACTTTTACGCAAAAAAAAAAAAAAAAGGTTCAAGGACTAGACATTAAATTGTGTGTGCCTGCTTTACCATTATGATGTTTGCTCAATGCGATTTTGTCTACGAAACCTTCGTTTTAGGGTATAAGAATTGAACTCTATCTTAAATAAGATACTTAACTCTCTAATTTCAATTCGTTACGTAATTCGATATATATAAAGAAGTGTAGAAGGATGTCATACTACTATTTTATGAAATTGATTTAATAGGATTAGGTTTTGCGGATTTTGATTCACATAGGCTAATCAATCTATATAGATCCATTCTCAGTTGATTATGTAATTAATTATTCAAAAACTAAGTCCTCTTAACTATGTTTTAAAGAATTTTTGATTGTATCAAAATATAATATTTTAAAAAAATTATTATGTATTTGTATTTGATTTATTCTCAATTTTTTTATTAATTTAGAAGAATAAATTGAATAAAATTAAATAAATTCTTTTTAAAAATTTGTATTTTAATTTAATTAAATGTATATTAATCACCGTGCTCATGGCACTAATTGAAAAATGCCTAATAATGTTTAAATTTATTGATTCTAATTCAATCTTATCAAGTGTTCAAACTAAAATGCTCATAGATGCATCAACAAAATATATACGTTACTTTCCCATTTTCTTTAAGAGCCCTAAATTGTTAATAGATCTTAGAATTTGTTCCAAAAACGGGTATAACAGAGAGGACAAGTTGTATGATTTATATAGAAAATATGTTTTTGTAGAAAGTTAAATTTTTTTAAAAGTAATTTTTTATCAATATTTTAAAAATATTTAAAATTATTTGATTAATAGTAAGAAATTGACACTTTTTAAGAATCAATTTTTTATATTTTGTTTAGTTCAATTTAATGTGAATTTTTTAGGAAGTATTATTAGAATAATTATTATATCTTTTAAAATTGTAATAAAAATTCTTAGAAACATCAATAAATTTCAGTTAAAGTGTATTCTTAAACTTACTTATTTTCTAATTTATTATAAAAATTAAAATTAAAACTATAATACAAGAAATTAAAAATATCAGTTCTTTTCCTTTAGAATCATATCACTTTCCTCCTTTTTTATCATAAATTTTCTAAACTTATAACTACTTAATTTTAATGTATTATAAAAATTAAAGATAATTTATATAAAAAATAAAATGCATTAATTTTTTATAGTACATTAAAAATAAAAAATATAAATTTAAAAATTATGATAAAAAGAAAAAGGAGGGAACAGAGACATGATTTTATATATACATATTCAAACATTTGGTAAGGATTAAAATGGTAAGGTAGTATTATTAGTTAAATTAAGTAAGGATAACTTTATATTTTTATCCTTAAATGATATAAGAAGTTTTTTTTTTATTGATAGAGTTAGAGGTAAATAACTTCCTGAAAAGTAGATCTTCTTAAGTTTTAACAGTAAATGATCATATAACTTATATAATTCTTACTTTCTAGAAAAATTTGCATTTTTTATATAATTTTCTACTAAGCAAGCGAACCCTCGACCACTGGAGTATTTAACAAAATTGTAGCTAGTAAGGAAGTTGGCTATCACTTGTCAAAATTGTTGGTAGGTTATAAAGTTGAGTTTGCTCCAAGATGCAAATATAATAAGAAATATATGTTGCAGCCGTCTCCAAGGCTTTATTTAATCTAAAGCTAATGCTATGGATATTCCAAAAGAATTAGTAATGATTTAGTCTAAACCACTTTCAACCGCATTCAAACAGAGTTTAATTTGCTTGTGATGGTTGCATATATATATAGATTTCATAGAAGCAATTCAATTAAAAAAATCTCAATTATTTGCAAAACATTTAGGTCCCTTTGAAGTCACTTAATTTGCATTGGACTTTGAAGCATTAAAGAAAAAATGTTGGGCATTGTGTATTATACTCTCCAAGCTAAGATAATGGTGCTTTATTTATGCCACTAGCAATTTAAAATAATATTCCACCTAAAATGTTACAATATGTATTTGTATTAAAAAATAATATAAGAATTTTACATAAATAATTAATTTATGAAAGTTGAATATATATCTATTGTATGCGCATAATATTTTCTAGGATTTGGTTTGGTACTCTTTAAAATATAGGAGTACTAATACCCGCACATTGGGGAAATTTTTCATTAAACCTTATAATATATGTATTATAGATTTATAACCCTTTCACAAAATACTTAAATATTTTTATGTTGTAAATATGACTGCATATGTTATAAGGATAGTTCCTCCATACCCAAAGTAAAAGTTAGGATATGGATACCTTGATTGATTAACTAATTAATACATGATACATGACATATATAAATAATTAAATAAATTAAATCATGGCACACAAATAAAAAATAACCAGTTAAAAAATTTATTTATATTTTTAATTTTACCCCTAGTTATTAAAAAATTATATTTTTCTTTCTTCCTTAAATTTTTCATATTTTATTAATTATTTTAAATAATTTTATTTTAATTTTATATACATCCAATCATGAAAATCTAATTCTAACTTCTATTATTTTTATTTAGTCTTAACAAAATTTAAATATTTAAGTGATAATAACATACTAAATAAATCATTCAAATAATAAAATAAAATATTAATTATTTAAAAATAAAATAAATTAAGTATATTGTTACGTAGATTAAATTAAAAAAATTGAAAAATAAATTTTTTAAATTAAGTACATTATTTAGTAAAGGTGAAAACAATATATTTCATTAAGTACATCAATTTCTTTTCTTATTATATGAGGGCGATATATAAGGGAGATACACATAATTTTTTTATAAAATTTACTATATATAAAAAATACTAAATTTAACTATTTCTAAAAATAATAATTTATCTCTTTAATATAATTTTAGTCTAAAATAATATAAAAATAAACTTTTATCACAATAAAAATAATATATTTATTTATCACTAGAGGGAAAATAATTAAAAGAAGAGAAATCTAAATTCAATAGATTTTCATCTCTTAATTTTCTTTGATTGATGAATCTCAATTGTATGATTAATTTTGTTGTTGTAGGCGTGCTGAGAATGATATGGTTACATAATTTTTGTCCTCTTCCATTTAAAAAATTTTGTTTAGATTTATTTATTTTAACAATAAGTGATTATTAATTAATTGTAATATATGTAAATTAATTTTATATTAAGCATAATTTTTAGTATATTACCAATCCTGTTTATGCTGTTAATCCAAATTGACCTGGAAGGCTACTAGTAACTTACATTTTAGAAAAAGAATTCATAAAACCAGGAAGCCGCAGGGTTAGGTTGAATAGATTTGATAGTTGTCTTTTTGCTCATAAGTTGAAGGTAGGTAAGTTGCCTGTTCTTAAGAAATTATTGACATAAAAATATTTAATAATATAAAATTATAATTATATAATAAATTATTTTCTGTAATTAATTTTTTAATTATAATTTTTTATAATTTTCTTACAATAATTAGCTTTATAAGGAATCAGTACTACTTTTTTTAAATTTATTAAACTATAACGAATTTTTATAGTTTAATAAATTTCAAAAAAGTAGCACTGATTGCTTACCTTGAATTATCAGGTTTGGAAGTAAATTTTAGAGAAAGTAAAATGAAACATGAAAATTTTAATTTTTTTAAATATAAGGAATTTATAAAATTAATATCTAATGATTATCTTAAATTATGTTATTTTTTGAATGATTTAAAAGATTAAATTTATTTTAATAATAATTTATAATTTTTTTATGATATGAGTGAAAGATAATTAAAAAATAATTAAAATGATACTTTTAAAATATAAGAAATTATATTTTTTTACTTTTTTATATTTTAAATAAATCACGTAATTTTTTAGTGTTAACTTTTTTCATTAACTAATCAAAAGTAGCTCAATTTTATACAAAATAATCTCAAATAATATGCATAATAAAAGTCAAATATAAAATGACAATAGGATTAAAAATTAATATTTACAAATGAATTGATTTTGTAATATTATTATATATTTAATATATAATAATAGAGGAAATTAAATTCTTACATATAACTTAATATAAATAACTTATTTAAATAATTAACTTTACTTTAAATTTTGAATTGTATAAAAAATTGAAGTTACAAATATAAATATCATATTATAAATATTTTATTTATTTAATAAGTCTCTCATTATTTCATCTTAACCATTCATTTTGACATCATCAAAATTATATGGTTATGATGTTGTCATGAAGTCAAAGTACCGATATTCAGACTTTTACTCTAGATATGTTAGAATTGTTCATGCTATAAAATTTTATAAAAAAGTTATAAGGTTTTATAAAAATGTTATAAGATGAAAGAGTTACACTTCCATATATCTTAAATGTATAACCAAGTTATGTATCTTATATACAAATTTGCAAATTTCGTAAAAATATAATTTTTTTTCGTAAAATTATACACACTAGGGGAGCTTTTAAGGAAATAAAGGAGAATTTTGATCCTCAAAACTTTTAAAATTATATATTAATATCAAGTAAATATATGAAAACATTTTAAAAATATTTTTATATAAATTATTTACCCCCAAAATTATTGACCTCCACAAATTCAATCAACATCTGATTATAGATCTTTCTTCAAAATTGTGTTGAAAGTTTGAAACAAAATCTTAATTTGTAATAATCAATTCTTTCGCACATTGATAGCGAATAAATTTAAATTCAAAACTTTCACCATATTAATTAATCTCTGGTCATTGATCCATAACTTAACCAATTTTTTATAAACAAAAAATTTCGCAAGGAAGGGTCCTAGTTTCTACAAATTAGAAATGCCAATTGGGAAAATGGCTAAACGTGTCTCTCCTTCTTTCCCAATAATCTTGGCAAATGGCAACCAAATAGATTATTTAGGTCATGTGTCCTAATCTAGTGAACCCCCAAAAGAATCTTATATCCACACACGCTTCAATTAATTCTTTTTTAATTAACTTTAGCTTTGTTAATAACAAGTCCAAATGACCCTTTCTACTAACCTTAATTAAATCCAACTCCTCAACCCTTCGACGTAGCCAAACACATCCCTCCCAGCTTGACCCTCTTCTCCTCTTTCCACGTGGCATTCGCACTCGCCTAGAAGGCCAATGCCGGTGCAAGATAATTATTTACAAATAAATAAATAAATAAGAAATAATTAAAATTCTTACAATTATTAATACCAGAGTCCAAAATATTTTTGTCAAGAACAATTAATGCCAATTTGACTAGTTAAAAAGAAATATTTAAATAAACATTGTTTTATGGTAAGTATTACTATTGAAAGAAATAAATACAATATAGTTATAAGAAAGTTATACAAAAAAAATGTACATTGAGACTCATGATATTTATGTCTAATACTGTGTCTGTTTCTTTTTGTTTTTTTTGTGGAAGTGACAAAAATGAGAGAAACGCTAAAATTTATTAGATGGGGTTCTAGTATACAGACACCTAAAAATTCAAAATCAATTAAGTCTGCCAAACAACAATTCAATTGGCCCTTAAAATAAAAAAAAAAAAGAAAAGAAAAAGAAAAATCTTCCCAAAAAGTAGGGGTAATGTTAAGAAAAATTTGGACTCATGAATTTGAAGAATCTCAATCGAACTAGTAGGCAAGCGTGCCCCTGCTTTATGAGCTTATATTTAATTTATTATAAAATAAATTTTATATATTATAGTTGTTATATAATGGATGTAAAAATGAAATTAATTTTTTGTCAATTAATTCTTATAATATTATGCAATACATATAAAGATAAAATTTAAGTAAAGAGTCATTCTTTAATTTATATTTATTTATTGATTTTACTCATTAATAAATATAATAAAATTAGTAACTATCATAAAATATTAAAGAAAGGTAAAAATATCAATAAAGTAAAATAGTTTAAAACTTAACAAATTTAACTTTTCTAATTTTTTCTTAGGCTTATCAGTTGTGAGATGTGGGTTAGAACAATATTTTCTTGAAAATAGTATCTTTAAGTTAGAAAAATGTTATAATTGTCAAATTGATCGGTTTATTATTAGATTACGATTTTGTAGTAGTAGAAGTTGAGAGTTCAATTCAATGATATGGGATATAATTTTTTTTAGTATTGCTAAGTTGAATTAGGTGAAAAAATATTATATTTCAAAATGCCATATAAGAAGAGGATGAATCCTAGGATGACACGTAGTAGATATTAAATTCTATTTTCACAATATAAATAGATTCATAATCATAATTAGTTGAACCATTTCAGTTTTCCTTACTAAAAAATAATACAATTGTGCATAAAATCATATGTATTAAAAATTAGGGTAGATTACATTAATTAACCTCTTCCTATGTTTAATTCAATTATATTTAACACATCTCATTTTTAAGTTATACATTTCTACCTTTTTTGAAGTACTTCCATTTTTATGACAACATTAGTTTTTTAGTGGCAACTCCTCTAATATCATCTCTAATGACTAAAAAATTATTTTCTTACATTTTTATATTTAAATATTGTAATATAGTTATACACAATAAGGAAAGAATGCTTTTATTCTTCAAAAAATGATCATATATATATATATATATATATATATATATATA
Source organism: Sindora glabra (assembly GCA_020226215.1). Taxonomy (NCBI): domain Eukaryota; kingdom Viridiplantae; phylum Streptophyta; class Magnoliopsida; order Fabales; family Fabaceae; genus Sindora; species Sindora glabra. The sequence continues at coordinate 25,337,342 of CM035236.1, forward strand.
TATGAAAATACAGAGAAACGATCATCTGATTATAAGAGATAACACGATTGCAGTATAAAAATTTGATGCTATTTTGTCCATAGAGATCAAGCGAATGTATATTTTTTAAAAATAAAGGGTATCGAGTGTATTAAATTAAATTTTACTAGAAGATTAATGTAATTGATTTTAAAAAAATTAAAATTATTAATTTTAATGTCCATATGTCAAATTTATAAAAATTGTAACATTAAAAATTATATTTTTAATTTTTAAGATTTTAAAAATTATATTGATTTTCTTAAAAAACTAAAGGCATTGCCTTATGCGTGAACATACATACAGGGATGTGCCCAATTTATATTTCTGGCATACAAGTTAGTTGGGAAAGCCTTCGTAGAACTGGAAACTGTTTTTACTATATATGTGGGGTTCTTGGAGGAGCTGTATAGAAAGAGACCTCTGCATCCTTCATTTCCTCCTCTCTTTCTTCTTATCTTTCATTCTTCTCATCATCTTCCGTTCATTCTCTGTTTTTCAAAGCTGAAGAAAACACTGATCGGAGTGGATTGAAGATGGGGAATTGCCAAGCTGTGGATGCGGCGGCTTTAGTGATTCAGCATCCGTGTGGGAAGATAGAGAGGCTTTATTGCCCGGTGACGGCAAGCGAGGTGATGAGGTTGAATCCCGGCCATTATATCTCTTTGATTATTCCATTGCCTGTTCCGGCTGAGGAACAGAATCAGCAGCCAGAGCAGAAGAAAACGGTGCGTTTTACCAGGTTGAAGCTTCTCCGGCCGAATGAGACTCTCAATCTTGGGCATGCTTACAGGCTTATCCCTACTCAAGGTATTTGATAATATGTCTATTATGTGTTTAATGTTTCCGATGGATTGGATACTTCTGTGTTTGCAAGTGCTTTTTTTTTTTTTTCTTTTTCCCACTGATTTTGAAGAATAATTCAAAGTTCTGAAACGTTTCTATTTTATGGTTTCAGAGGTTGTGAAGGTGCTGAAGGCAAGGAAGAATGCAAAGACGAAGAAATCATTCGCAGAGATGGTTGAGAGATCGCATACAGCGCAGGAAAAGCAAAGTTCAAGTTGTGATGCAGAAGGAGGCAAGTCTGATACAGAAAGGTCTTACGAGGTATTTTACAATTATCTATAAACGGATCTCTATTTCTTTGCCTTTTTTAATGAACTGCTAGTCTTTTTTATGATATTTTATCCTAGTAGAAGTTGGTTGCACAAGTAGTGAGTTTGGTTGTGAGCCTAATGTGATCAGAACCACTCATCCATGACAAAGTTTTTTATATAATTTTCAGTGAATCCACTTAAACTTTGATCCAGCAAAATTGATAGTTCTGAGTGAATGTTTCCTCTTGTGGGATGTATATTTTTCATATTTTGGTTATGTCAGATGCAATTGTTGAACTTCTTGTCAAGAATCGATTAACATAAAGCAGAGGAAATTTAATCCAGGATGTTATGATATAATCCAAGTCTCACAATTGTTGGTCGTGTGAATATTATAACACAGAGATATGAGTTATTCCAATGAATGGAACAAAACTAAAATTTTAATTCATATCAGGGAAGAAACTAGACTTCAAATACAAACTCGTTTTGGGCATCTTATTCTAAGTATGCTGTAATTTGATGATGAATTCCAGGCAATGAGATCTGCGAGACAAAGGCATAGAACAACTTCGGCAAATTCCATGGCAGTGAGGACAAGATCCTGGCGTCCCAGTTTGCAGATCATCTCAGAGTCTGGGAGCTGATTGTTGCAAGGTTGTGACTGCCTCTTTCATGCCAGATTCTTCTTCTCCTCCTATATAAATTTTACTGAACCATGTTCTGGTGATGTGATATTTGTATAGCTTCAAAAGGAAAAGAAAAAAGAAGTAATGAGTTTGGAAATCTGTAAGCAGTGGGTTTTTTGATCTGATATAGTTACATCATCCACATCTTCCTTTTAGTTGTTGCTGATGAGAAATCCTCAGATGCATATTGTAAAAGGCAGGAATTTGAAAGTTATAAATCACTTTAGTTGTGTTTAAGCTCCAATCTTACCATTCCTCGTCAACATAATTTTTGTGCACATTATGCCGTTTCAGCCGGAGGCGTACCAGCAAAATGTCATCTTTTGTGCACATGCGTAGAAAAAATTCACTGAATATTTGTTTTACTACAATAACTGTTGGCTCTACTGTCTTTTTAGAATCCTATGAGAGACACTTGAATTATATATCAAAGTTGGTTCTACTAACCGGTACTTGATATTATTTTAAAAATTTACTCCTTAATACGTTTGTGTTTAAACATAAAATTTATGCATTTATATTTAATGAATTATTATTCCTACTATTAAAAAATATTAAATCAGCTATCATCAAGAGCTGATACAAATGACATACTTTAGTGCTCACAAAGTCCTGTTGAATAAAGGAGTGAAGTTCGATTCGCCTTTTCCCTGCTCTCCAAACTCCCTCATCCCTTCACTTGTTACCCAAATCCCTGTCTCTTATACCAAAAAAAAGAAAATATATCAAATTAGTTGAACTTATATTTTTAATGTCGTAATAGGTCGACCAATTGAACTCCATAAACCGTCATGAGATTGTAAATTTGATTTAATTAAATAGTTAACTAGTTTAGTTTAATTAAGTTTTTACTGGATTAAACCAATTAAATTATGACTTCTTCAACTGAGTTTCAGGTTTGATTGGTCCAATTCTAAAACATTGGGTTGAAGATGATAGACTTTTTAAGATACGGGTGAAAGAAGGTGATGTATAGTAATTGGGTAAACATTTATCGACTGACGAGGAGATTGAACAACGGGCTGGGCTATAGTTTGTGTACTGTCTTTTGCCATATGAGAGGGTGAAGGTTGTCTTGCAATTTTTCTATATATTTGAGAAAAATACCTTTGTATCCTTAAATTTCAATAAAATTGCACAAACCATTGATTAATTTTAATACTTTTACATGCCTCTCTTAAAATATAAAATAATATTATATTTAAAGTCAAATTTAAACTTTTGTTTAACAAAATGATGAGAAAAAATAATTATACATTCAAATCAAATAATATATGATAATATAAATATTTTTTAATTAAAGATATGCTGTGATTAAACTCAAATAATTAAAAATTTATGAAAGTTGAATTAAAATTTAACTTTTTATTAGTCATATTTTAATTATTTGAGTTTAATTAAAATTATTTTTATCACAAAATATTCAAAATATCTTATATTAGTATATACTAATCTTTTTTTTTTTATCATTTTATTGAAGAAAAATTCAAATTTGGATGTATATTTAACATTATTTTATATTTCAAAGGAGGTTTACATAAGTTTTTAAAATTAGAGAGGAGATCAGTGTAACTTCATTAAATTTTAGAGGGGATTAATGTATTTTTTCCATATATATTTTAAAATTTTATGTATGATGCACCTTTCATCCCATTCTAGTTTTTTCTAAGTCGTCATTTCTTCTTATTGCATACAATACTACCATTGTCACATTAAAAAAAATCCTCATGAATTTGTGTCATGCGAAGAAATATAAAATCTCCGCTTTTTAATTTTAAACTAATTGAATTTTATCTCTTTTAATTTTAAAAATTTAGAAATCACTCCCTTGAATTATACAAAATTTGAAATTAATATCCACTATAACTTAATTTATTATTTTATCAAATTTTATAATTTTTTGTGAATTTTTTAAACAAAAATTATAATATTGTAATTTGTTAGTTTATCTTGTTATTTTTTTCGTAAATAATTTTTATATTATATGCTAAATATGAATTAAATTACATATATAAATTTTTAATTAAATAATAAAAATGTGTTACATTATTATATATGAAAAATGATAGAATGAACTAATATAATATAATATTGTTATTCTTGTTTAAAAAGTTTAAGAAAAATTATATAATTACATAAAATGGTTAACTAAATTGATAATGATGAGTGTTAATATCATATTTTGTGAAATATAAGAAGGTGATTTCTAAATTTTTAAAATAAAAAATATAAAATTTAATTACCTTAAAGTTTAAGAAAGTATTTTATATTTTTTTTCCCTAATCTTCTGAACTCTTCATTTAGAATAATAAGAAAAAAGGATTTAGTTCATATAAAATTTAATTTATGTATAAAATTATTCATAAATTTAATTTCAAATAAATTAAATTTTAATTTTTTATGAGGTTACAAAGATAAACGAGTACTTTTTCCCTCAACAACGAGAGCCTGATAATATCATAATTCGCAAACCATGATTTCAGGGTAGAACTCTGATTCTCTTTTTCAGCTTAAGCGTTCAAAAGAAGGGATTTTCGTTAGTGGATCGTGCATTTATATATTATTAATTTTTTTTAGTATTAAATTTTGTCTGTGATATAATGATATATTAATTATTAAATATAATAATATATTAATATATTGCTATAGTTTTTGCCAAAGGATATTCTGTTCTGGGTCAAACCTGGATTTCTGAAAAGTCTTCCTTTGTACCAAAGTCTATCTTTTAGTGAGTCAATTATTGTACTGTTTCAGGCCAAGCCATGACCTGGCTTCCTGATACAAAGGAAACGGAAAAATGAGTTTGCCTCTGTAAAGATTGTAGCCAGCAGAGACTAGGAAAAGTTTCCCATGATTAAAGTCCAATGATCCACTTTGGATAATGGCCTGCTCATTATAATATCCCAACTTTCTTTTCTGGCCATTGTTTTGAGATCAAGTATATATAAGTTTGAGCTCATTTGATTTATTTTAATAGTATAGAAAATTTTATTTTTTAAAAAATAAAAAATTGATGAGTTATTTGATTGATTATTATCTCACAAATGACGTGAAATAGAATTTTTTGAGAAGTTCTACTTCCCACCTCTCTCTAAATAAGTTATATTTTTTATGTTATTTATAAATACGATGATAAAATTATACTAATTAAATTTAATTAATAATAATTAAAATTTATTATTTTATATTATAATAATATTAAGAATATAATAGTCATTTTATTAATACATGTTAAAATATTCAAAGTTGAATCAAACAAGATATAGAAAGTTACTTCACAGAAAGTGTTACTCCTTATGTATCAATCAAATAACTTTAAGTACAGTTTAAGAAATTTATAAAAAAAGTTATTTTTTAAAAAGTTCAATTTTTTACAGGAAGTTACTTCTTATATAAATCAAATGATTTCTTTGTTAGTATATTTCTTAGCAGTATAGCGATATATAATACTATTTAATTTTTTTTAATTTTTAGTGTTTTTTTTTTAAGTGTTTTAATTTTGAATATAAGATGCTATGTATGTGTTCGATGATTTATTACCGCGACTATTAAATAAAATATATGAAAAGCTAAAAAAGGGACCGAATCTTTCCCCGTAACAAAAAAATGAAGTAAAACCAACAGGAAGAATATTCTATTTTACCAATTCAGCCTCAAATATGGTTGTACTTGTAAATCTCATGTGCACTCTTGTTCAGTTATGACGTCAATTTTCAAATTAATTATGAGTTGAGGTTCTGACTTTTCTGCCCTCAAATTTGGACAGAGGTGGCAAATTATTGGTGGTGAACAAGACATGTCCAATAACATTCATGGCCTTAAGCAGTGACAACTCTATAGATTTTGTTCATAAGAACAGATCTTGATATATCAGTAAATACCAAGAATGCCTTAACAAGGAATGATTTTAATTAATGTCACACAAATACGGTAACTGTCAAGAGTCCATTTGATTGAATTTCCCCTATCTCCTTTGGAAGGATGGAAACAGCAGGCAAACCTAAGTTAGATTACTTAATTTTTGAAGTTCTTTTTATGGTAGCTTACATGGCGCTGTAAATATATTATTCTTACATCATCAGTCGAGATGTTAATAGCATGCTTGAAATTTCATTTTTGCTTAATATTTCCATAATTATTAAAGAGATTAGGGTAAGAGACAAGCAGAAATCTATCCATATTTATCAAGCAAGAGTAAACTTATTCATATCCGATAACTAAGAATGATGTGTCGAATTCGAAATTAATTCTCAACGAAGTTGCACATAAGATGAAGCCAAATGCAATTGGGACCATATTATGACTTCTCAGTAGAAATTGAGATATTAATATTATATAAATGAATATTTTCAGTGAAAGAATGTTGGCCAGTGGCCACAAAACATTCATGAATGAATGAATCCCTTTGAAAACAAGAATGTTTGGCCAAAATTATGATTGAGATTGTTGTTGACGTGTGGCTCTACAAAGGATAAAATATCATTTTAACGTTTTTTACGAAACTTATTTTTGTTTTACCGTCTTTTAAAAACTTATTACCAAAATATGCACGGAGGGGAGAGGTGCCATTTGGAAAGGCACCATTTGGGGGGCGCCCCTGGGACACTTTGAGGGCGCCATTCAATGTGGTGCCCTCGGTCCTATTTTTTTCAATTTTTCATTTCAAAAATAATTAATTTTGATATCATTTAAAAATAAAAATTTTAAAAATAAATAATATATAATTGTGACTCAAAATAAATTTTTAAAAATAAATTACTCATTTTATAATTATATTTGATGTTATATAAAAATATGTTAACTCCACTTTGATATCTAATATATAAATTTATTATAGGAATTAAATAAGAAAGTAGTTAATGATAATAATATAATGAATAAAAATAATAAATATTTAGTAAATAATTAAATATTATTTTAAAAATATAGGATCAATAAAGAATAATTACGTAATTTATATTAATGTCTCTCAAAATCTGATCCAATGACACTTAATATTTATTAATTTTTGAAATTATAAACTTTCAACGTTTAGAATTATATTATTACAAGTAATTATTTAATATGTTATTACACATAAGTAAATTTATTGAATTATTCAATAATATTCTTTATTTACGAAGTTGAAGATTGTTAAAAATGAAAAGAAATATAACGAAATAAATATGTTTTTCTTATTTTGTATTTATTCCAATAATATTCTTGTTACTTTGTATTTATCTCAATAAAATTATTTTTATTTTGTAACAAAGTAAATGCGAAATGACGAGGTTGAAGATAGCTGAAAATTTTAAAAAAATTATTATTCATTTTTTAAGAAACTATTTTGGCAATGAAAGGGAAAAGTACCGATTAACTATTTTTTAAAAAACTATTATTCGTTTTATCGTTCATTCGAAATATTTTATCGAAATAAGCACAGAAGATACGCACAGCGATGGAGAGACGCCAAATGACGTGTAGAGGTATGGTAGACGAAATGACGTCGTTGGCGCTGAAGGGAAGGGACGGCAGGCGATATGGCACCTTTGGCCTACGACACCCTCGCTCCTCATTTCTAAGTTAATTAGCCGGTGACCGTGTCGACTGTGAATGCAAGAGACTTGAATTTTGGTACTGTACATGGGCAGCATTCCCATCTACGTTGACAATTGTGCTACGTATTTTTATTCTTAAATGTTTAGTGAACTTGACTCATAACGTATTGAATAAACACAGCATTTAATGTCATTTATAAGGATGATGGTTATTTATCCTTCAAATATTATAATTAATATTATTAATTTTTTGATATTTAAATAAATAATGAGAAAAAAATTTAATTAAACAATAAATATATATTTCACATTATGAATATAAAATTTATTAAATTAATTTAATATTATTTATTTATTTTCACACGGTAAATAAAAAAAAGTAGATAATTATAACAGTTGTGAAAGTATGATAATTAATAATGTTAGTTATTATATTTGGGAGATGTCCTTATCATCATTTTTAAAAAAAAATTAAATATTACAATGATTTTGAAGTTTATTATTATTTATAATTGTTCATACGCAAGCAATTAAAAATGTCGTAGTAATTAAAATCATCCTAAATGTTGATGTTTGGCAATAAAGTAGTAAAATCATCCTAAATGTTGATGTTTGACAATAAAGTAGTAAGATAAATGTACATAAATATACAACAAATATAGAAAAGAAAGCTAATGTCTACGTATGTGATGTCCAGTCCCACATCCAGGATCGGTAATGTGGCGGCCGTATCTACTAACCCTCTGCGCAGGCTCGGGAGTCACATCCCCGGTGTCTGTGTCTCCTCTACCTCCAGCTCCCGCTTTGCCTCTGCCCCTGACTCCCGCTTTGCCTCCACCTCTACCTCTATCTACAAGATCTGAGTCATCTGTCATCATGCCACCATGTGCTAATCCCTGATCCTGGGTATGCCAATCAAATGCAGGACGATATGGCTGCGATGGACCTGCATCATCGGAAGGAAAGGCATGGAATGAAGATGAAACTCCTGGTATGTGTGGAAATGCCTGGAATGAGGATGGAACACCAGGAGGAAACTGGTACATCTAGGATGACGACGGCCCATATAGTGCAGCCGGGAACATGGTGGAGGATAAAAGATCATTAGGTGCAGTAGGGTACAAATGAGATGAGGCAGTAACATTAAGCATCATCGTCATGGTCTCCTGGGCAGTTGAAGGTGGAATCTGCTGCACTGTTGAAGTGGACGGAACATCAGCCTGCGACGTATGTCGTGGAGCAGTGCGACATCATCGGCGAGAGCGAGGCCGATCATGGTCACCCTCCGCAGGGTCTGGGATATGATGGGCCTGGGGAGCTGGCTCCGCATGTGAGTCAATAATCACATGATCAACCTCCTGAATCGCATGAAGGATGGACTCCATTGCTGATCTAAGCGCATCGAAGGTGAACACAGCCTGCCCTTCAGGGGTAGTGAAGTCCTGTAGTGTGGAAACCTCATCTACCTGTGCAAATTTTTGCCATTAAAATTAGTTATAATACTAATGCATTTAAAGAAAATCAGATACAGAAAATTAGCACGCAATATTACCACAAGGTCTAGCACTTCCCCAACGGGTGTAATACATCGCCTGATAACCCGTCTGTACCATGTCATGTAATCGAATCGTGGTCTCAGAACTAGGCGTGTCGTCGGCTCGGTGATAACGCATAAGTCTCGCCGGATATCCCAGAGTGTAATATACGGCTGATGGCGGATGTGCCACTCCTCATCATGCCGATCGGACAAGTGAAGGCAATGGACGTCCGCCACTTGCTTCGGTGGCTCTGGAATAGCCTGGCGTAGTCCAAACTGCCGCAAAACCCTATTAGGCTAGTGCCACTCGACAATCTGAAAGTGAATGAGCGGCACCACTGCTGTCCACGTGTCACTCCCGTCAAAGCAGTACTGAGGCAGTGATGCGATGACCTCCTCAATGTACGGGATCCAGGCGATCTAAAGTTGCAAATTTAGGTTGTCATTTAAATACGATAATGGAATGGACAAAGCCCTGAAAAAAAGAAATCCATTATCCCCTACATACCTGGTCAAGTCGAATACGGTCCAGCACGTATCTCGTAATGGGGTAGGCTATGTGCCGGACTATCCTGGAACGTTTTCTGATAGTGCCACCTGCCAAGTATAATAACAAAGTTAAATAACTTCGTAGTAAATTTAATTATAAGTGAAAGTTGAAAAATTTTCTAACCTGCGTGCTAAGGGGCCAATCCCTGCATCCCCCTCTGGTATGTCTAAAACAGCTATCGTGGGGGCGATAGTGGAAAATCTATCCCAAGCCCAGAGCTGCAGTAGTAGGCAACACCCTCCTATCTCCCTGTAATCCGGAGCGGTGGCCTTGCAGAGCTCTCTATACAGATAGGAGACAAATAGGTTAACCGAGTTGAAGTACCAGATACACAAATTTATAGATGAAAGGTTCAACAAAGAAATTATGCTATAACACATACCAATCTTAAGGACAGTTTTCCTCACATTGTCATCCCTGCACTTCTTGCGAATGTTGCTGGCAATGTGTCTGATATAGTACCGGTGAAAAGCATAAGGAGGCTGCCATCCCAGACCTTCGGTGGCTACAGCATCTTTTATAACTCGATGCCGATCTGATATCAAGCATATTCCTTGCTTGTTCGTAACATTTACCCACAGTAATGCCAAAAACTAACTCCAATTTTCATAGTTCCTCCCTGTCAACAATGGCAAAGGCAAGAGGAACGGGGCATTTGTTACCGTCCTGGGTCGCAGCAATCAGTAGCACGCCCCTGAACTTGCCATACAGATGCGTTCCATCAACTTGTATGAATTGCTTGCAGTAGGGAAAAGCGGCAATGCATGGCTTGAAAGCCTAGAAAACTCGGTTGAAAACATGTTTCTGCGGATCAACACGGTTGTCACCTGTGACGAATTCTTGTGACTCCAACTTGAACAACGCCTGGTCACAGTAGCCTAAAATGTCCAACCATTTGGGAAGCACTTTGTACGATTTATTCCAATCACCGTACACCTTGACAATTGCCTTTTGTTTCGCCTTCCATGCTTTCCTGTACAAAATCTTATACCCGTACATGCCTTCCACCCTTTCTTGTATAAGCGAGATTGGAACATCTTGCTTCACTTTAATCATCTCCAATATCAAGGAGCTGATATACTCGGAGTCCAGAGACTTGTGATCCTGTGTCAAACTGGCGTTAACACATGTGTGAGGCCCTAAAAATCTAGTTATTGTCCAAGCGTTACAATTCTTCAGTTTCGTCGCTTTGAGGTGGAAATTACATTGGTCCCCGTAATTAGCACACTTCACGCTTAATCTTCTGGTATCCGACTCCTCCACGTAATAAATGTGGTGCCTTCTGATGTGGTAATGCTTGGTTGCAGCAATTAAAGCCTCCTTGCAATCGAACTCTTGCCCAACCTGTAAGTCCTCCATGTCGTAATCATAGCTTGGTTTCATTATTTTCAAAAATTCATTAGGATTCCGTATGGCATCCCAATCAATGTGAGAGAAGACAGCAGCTTAAGGGACACCACATGATGTCTGTGCAGCATTGTCACTCCTCACCTGCCGCGTTGCAACATTGTCTCCATGTGTAGTGGCGCGTTCTTCGTCATTAGTGTCACGATCATCATCGCTGCTGCAAGACACCTCATCGTCCTCAAAACCAGACTCAAGGTGGGCATCCATCAATATAGGATCAGCGGATTCTTCCCCTACGACCGGTAAGGCACTTGTTGAACCCATCATGGTATGTGATATATTTCTCGAGAAAACACCGGCAACAGATGAGTCCAATGCAGGAGTATAACTATCAGAAATGTGGAACTCGATTCCACCCGTGTAAGGAAGGCCTTCCCGCACCATCGAATAACTAGTATTGACATTAGTCGTTGGAACCATAAGTGATCTGGTTGTTGGAACTCTTTCTTGCGAACCTAGGTTGGCAGCGTGCAGTTTGAATGTGATCACCTCCGCGTACAACTCCATTGTTGTCATCGTCGGATGCTGTTCGTAGCTTGCTATGGCACATGCCAAGTCTTCATCGTCATCCAATTCGTATGCCATATATTGAGCCTCTGTTTGATGCTGTGGAAACCTGTAAACAATCTTCCCCACAGCTTGATCTTCGTGAAGCTTCAGTCGGGCATGAATTCTCTCCCGCAAAACATCCATAGTGCTGCATCCTCTTAATTTTAATGCCTTTGGGGGAGGTCCATCGTACATTACCCCCATTGATCCCTTAATAATTGTACCATTTGAATATATAAAGGCAATTAAACTTTTCTTCATCTTCTTACTTTTAGCTGCACAATACTCACTGCACCCCCACAACTGACAGATAGTCTCATATACAAATTTTATTCTCGTAAACGAGTGTGCTAGTATTTAATACTATAATTAAAAATGAACGGGATGCATTACTATTTTGCAAGGTATTCTATTAATTCTACGTAATAATAAGATTATTTTTTCGGCCAAGCAAATGTTATTTCTTTTCCAAAACTAATATAAAATTTGACTATATAATCTTATCTATGGTTTAGTTTATCTCTTTCAATTATTATTTTTCTTGGTGACTTTGCACAAATTATACTAATTAAATTAGTTAACGTTTTTAATACACTATCTTTTTTATTTTTACAGCTTTTTTCTCCGTTCACACCTACTACCAAATAGCAACCAAAATTATGTACACATTATTATTGCTAATACCTCCATATATATTTTAATTCTTCCTAAATAAACCTATGTATAGTATAAATTTTTCAAGTATGTTTACTATTCTTCCATTTATAATATCTACTATTTAAATGCAAAAAAGTACAAATTTTCAATAACAGTATCCTATTTTTTTAAGGCTTTTGGTTACATTCACATTTCCTATAATCTTTTCTAGTACCTCTCTTATGATATATTAAGATTTCACATGAAAAAATTCTCTAAATATAACTTTCACCTAGGTCGTAAGACCTATATTAGGACATCCTTCTTTATCTCATTTGTTATTCTTTTAATAGCACAGCCTATCACATTACATATAAATTCTTACAAAATTTTCATAAATCATAACTTCACATCTTAAATCATAATTTCACATCATAAATCATAACAATCAATATAAAATAAACAAATCTATATTATTTATATCATAACATTCTAAATAAATTTCTCTACCAATATAAAAAATATTTTCACTATGACTAATAAATATTATAATATAAGCATAAATTTCCTAAAAATACTAACCAGTAAGTATTCGGATAAGCAAACAGAAAAAAGCCTCTGCATGAAAGAAAAATTTGTTAAATAATTTAATAACTTTAATCTCTAAGTAAAAATTATTAGATATTATTGTATCAATTAAAAAATTATGCAAAAATCACGCTAAATTAAATATATTTTGTAAGATAATATATTAAAGGAATGAAAATAACAATATATATAAAATTTTAGTGATGTATATTCAATTTAAAATATAGTGTTCGAATTTTTATATCAAGAAAATATTAATGAATTTTAAAAGATAATTAATTCTTATTCTTAACTACTATCATTAAAGCTAAAATATATAGTTAGTTATTTCAATTAGCGTTTTCCATAACATGAATTTTTCAAAAAAAGATATTTGATCATTAAAAATAATTTTATGTCAAAAATATGAAATTATATTATATTAATATTATTCAATATATTCCATTTCAACTTTTAATAGAATGATTGAAGAAATAAAGAAGAAAAAATTCAGCAAGGTACATGAAATGAAGAATAAATTATGTACGAACTGTAAACCCTCTAAGAACTTTCAGTTGATGTATTTTAAATTTAAAATATAATATTTAAAAATTATCATCAACAAAAATTTAAAGATATTTATATAAATAATATTTAATTTAATCACTAACTCTTTTTCTATAGATTATAATATGAAATTATTTATTTTTGTTAAAAAAATGTATATTAAAGCTTCAATTCACTTAAAATATTGTAATAAATTAAAAAATATAATTAATGATTGTAAAAAAATATTGTTAATAACATGTTAGTTTTCTAAAAAATATAATATGTTAAAGCTTCAATTTTTTCTAAATCCTAGATCATCATTTCACATTATAAATCATAATAATCAACATAAAATAAAAATTATAATAAAAATTTAAAAAATATACAAATACTAATCAGTAAAAATCAGAAACTATCACAGATAACATAAATTTATATAAATTTTTTCTAAATCCTAGATCATCATTTCCTATCATAAATCATAATAATCAACATGAAATACAAATTATAATATACATACAGATATTATAAAAATACTAACCAGTAAAACATATAAACTATCACATATCATATAAATTTGCACAAATCTTTTCTAAATCCTAGATCACCATTTCACATCATAAATCATAATAATCAATATAAAATAAATATTATAATATAAATACAAAAATTATCAAAATTTAAACAAATAAAATTTATAAATTATAATAGAAAATTCTTTCTAAATCCTAAATCATCATTTCATGTCATAAATCATAATAATTAATTTTAAAAAAATATAACATAAAAACAAAAATTATAAATATACTAACCAAGCAAGAATTGAAAGAAGATCAGATTTGCTCCAAAGCAGAAAATGCTTCCGAATGAAATGCACAAAAGAAAGAACAGATGATGATTTATGAACGAAGGAATATAAAATATGAAGAACTGCGGGAAGTGGCTGCAAGTTTTACGAAGAAAGAAGAGAAGAAGAGAGGCTGCGAAAGGGTTTCGGAGTTGGGGAGTGAGGAGTGAGGAGGGGCGGAGGGGTATATATAGAAGGGGGGAGGAGCCTGATGAAATGGCACCTCCCAATTCAAATTTCAAAAAAAAAATTCAAAATGGCACCGAGGGCGCCTTTTGAAATGGCGCCTTTCCCTACGGAGGGCGCCAGTTTGAATGGCACCTCCCGCCTCGGGGGGCGCCACTTCAAAAGGCGCCTCCAGGGGGAGGACGCCATTCTGAATGGCGCATCCAAGCCCTTCGGGCGCCATTTTGAATGGTGCCTACAGGGGAGGACGCCATTCTGAATGGCGCCTCCAAGCCCTTCGGACGCCATTTTGAATAGCGCTCTGCGTATTTTGGTAATTTGTTTCCAAACTATGGTAAAATGATAAATTGTTTATAAAATATGCGTAATCCGGTATTTTTGCCCTCTACAAACCAGGTAAGAGCATTATAAGGGAAATAAATACAGGTCTTTCAACTTCGTTACAATAATGTTGGCCCCAAACAAGGTGTTCTTCCTTTCGTTGTAAACAAGGTGAGTGTATTTAGATGTTATGGCACAGAGTATATTAATAATACACAAAAAGAAATAAATCACTAACAGATCCAATAATATATGAAGATGATCAACTTCACTTTTCCAAACAAATATGCAAAGAGCTGGGTAGTTTTATCATAATTCTATAGATGAAGCACAATTTGATGAAAAAGGGTTGGAGATCATTAAAAAGTGAATAAATAAACTTACCATATATTGTGAAGAGATAGATCCAATTCAGTCTTCATCTTTCATTAAGGTTTCTTTCATTTGCTGAAAGATAATTTTTTTAAAAAAATTATTTTTTATATATAAATGAAAAACTATTATGTGTTTTTATATTTTGTGATTAGAAAAATAATTCTTGAAACTATGATAATGGATAAAGAAGAAAAAGTTATCATTCACTAAATTTATTACATTTAATATTAAATATATCACTTATTTTCTATTATCCTAATAATTTGTAATTATATTTATATGGAAAGTATTTTTCGCTAAAATAAATGGAACTTAAATTTGTTGTAAAGCCTCTTGTACATTTGGGTTTCTAGGCCCTTAAGTATTGTAAAATATTAATGATTTTCCTTTCTTTTTAAAATTCTTTCAGATATTTCACATATAGTCTTTTCAAAAATTACGTGTTTATTAGAGATTTTGAATAAATTATACTTTAATCCCCTCCAGTAATTTGGGTCTAATTTTACCCTGTTTTATAATTTAGTGATGCGGCGGCAATTGGCCCTAAACATTGACTGCAGCGCTTTCTCATCTAACGTTATAATTTCGAGCGTAGAATTTTGAATGACGCTCCGAAGTAGAGAATGACGGAGTGGTACACGTTGGGCCGCAGACCCATATCAACTAATTTCCAGGAGAAAAAACACAGTCCACTCTTGTCTACCGTCTAGTAATAAAGATAATAGATATGGTCGCTCATCCATTGATTGAACAAATTTAATAAAAGGAAAATAAAAATATAAAATAAATCTTCAATTTTAGAGTGTTGGATTTTATTATTTTTTACTTTGCAAACTTGAAAATTACTTTCTTAAATTTTACAAAATTTAGAATTAACATCCATTGTTATTTTAATTAATTATTTTATCAAATAACATATTTTTATAAACTTTTTAAAATAAGAATCATATTATTATAGTATATTAGTTTGTATTTAAATTTTATCTATTATCGGTATAAATTAATTTTATATTATCATCCAATCATATATTGCAATGTCAATAATTTTTTTTAAATTTAATTACCATTATTAAAAATTCTTAATTATGATTATCTTTTAAGTGATGTATCTTCTTTTTATTTATTAATCGTATAAAATATTTTACACTGATAATAAATCAAATTTAAATTCTATTAGATTATTTCATCATTTTTCACATATAATTCATAACACATTTCTTATTATTCAATTAAAACTCTATATATCTAATTTAATTCATATTAATTATATAGCATAGAAATTATTTATGAAAAAATGATAAGATAAACTAACATAATATATTATTGTGATTTTTATTTGAAAGGATAAAAAAATCATATAATTTAATAAAATAAGAAAATAAGTTGAGAGTGAATATTAATTTCAAAATTTATATAATTTAAAGATGTGATTTCCAAGTGTTTAAAATTGAAGGGATAAATTTTAACCACTTCAAAATTGCAAAAAAGTATTTTCCATCTTTCCTAAAAGAAGGGCAAAAGAAGTGAGAATGAGAGACACTAAAGATGTTACACCTCCTAAAAATTTGAAATTATTAGTATTTACACGAATGTGATAATTAATTAATTATTGTAAGTATATTTAGGATAAGAATTTAATTGAAGAAAATATAGTTTTGTAATAAAAATAGAAAGAATTAAAATAACTAAAGATTTGTATGAGATCAAATTTGAGTTAAGTGTGTGTGAAGGACATTGAGGAATTTTTTTCCCAATTTTACCTCTAAAATCTTCTAAAATTACTAAATTACCCATGGATGTTGTAAAATCCCCAAAATCCCTCTTTTTTCCTCATTTTGTTGGAAACGTCCACGGCTCCTCTTCTTTCTCACTCCCCAACTTCGTCTTCTTTAAGCTACAATAAAATTGGTCAAGGTATTAAAGAAATTACTCAAACTCTTTAACTAGCTAAAGGTATATCATCAAGATCTTAAGCCTTTGAATGGAAAATTTTATAAAAATTTGGATGGTAGGATAGGAATTAGGAATTTTAGTGCTTCTTTTGATTTGAATGTTAATTGATATCGTTAGAATAAGCTAAATCTTCCACCAATTCTTCCTTATCTTCTTTCACACACAAATAAATAGATAATTTATTTATCGCTACTTAAATTCAATAATTTATCTTTATTCTAGAAGTATCTACATGGATTAAATCCAACGGATTGATAGGAAACTAGAATTGATATTAGTACGAAAAATGATAATAGTGACCTAACCTAATATAGGATTATAATTGATTAACCTGACTTAATAAAAGACTAAAACTTGAAAGTATTAATTCATTAGATTATTAGGTTAGACTATTAGTTTAGTAATATTAGTAAATAATAAGCTATTAATATATTAGTATGTGCATATATGTGTGTGTCTGTGTGTGTATTGAAACTATACTTTCATATATAAATAATTTTAAATATATATATATTAGTAATATTGAATAATTTTTAATGTCAGAGTCAATAATTTTATATCCTTAATATTGTTAACATACATTACATAAGCTTATCAAAGCAAATAATCACATGAAAATTAAAAAAAATAATGTTAAAATTAATAAATTTGTATATTTATTATTATCAATATATATCACACAAAGTTATTAAAATGAATAATTACATTAAAATTAATAAATTAATAAAAAATATGTCAAAAAATTAAATTATTATTATAAAAACCTAAAAATTAATAAAAATAATTACATAAGGTAATTATTGTAACTAAAAATAAATAAAATAATTACTATAACTAAATGAATATATTAATTAGACTACTAAATTATTACTATTATAGAAAAATAGTAATATATTTATATATATTGTGAATTTAGCTAATAAAATATTTGTATATATTTTAATTAATAGTAAAAATTTTTAAAACTATATTCTATTATTTTTGCTCCTCTAATTGAAGGGTTACATTTATAATTAAGCCGTAATTCATTTTTTTACTATTTTATTTATATCCAATAATAATAATAGAAGTTTTTAAATGATAATTATAATAAAATATAATTATATTTATAATAATAATAATTGATTTTAATTTGCTAAAATGTCAAATGAACATTGAATAAACATGTCGTGTAATAATAATAGATTGTAAAACTCACTTGAGATCATTTGGTAAAAGTTGACTTAAGATTAGGACTAATATTGATATTATAATAATCTAATCTGATGAAAAAATAATCGGACTTAAAATTGATTTGACATATATCTTTTGCCTGTTAAGTTATCTTGATAAGATTGGATTAATTTGTTTTAACAAATCTAGTTTATTATTGATATACTTGCTATTTTTAGGAGTTTTGATGAATTAATGATTGAAACCTTGTTTATATTGTGAGATTATTGTATGTTAAAGTTGCCTTATGAAGTAGATAATGGTGCATGGTAAAAATTTGGGTTTGGGATAGATTAGATTGATAATGGATGAAAGGATTAACTACTTGTTCATTGAAAAACTAGAGAAATTAGATCATATTCAAATATAGTAATTGAATTTAGCCTTGAGAAGTGTTTTCAACATACTATATTTGACTATTATAATCGAATATCTCAAAAAGTGGTCACCTAGGATACAAATTCTTACATATGATTTTCGAATATAGCCATAAGAGTTACATCTCAAAAGTTATACTTGATTACTATAATCAAGTATCACTAAATTAGCAATCTCTAGATGAGAATACTTGAATATATATGATAGTTGAATATAGGCTTCAAAATTTTCCTCCAGAACCTTATAATCAAATACCATACTCGAATACCCTCTTGTTTTCCAAATTTATCTTTCAAGTTAATACACTAGGGTAATGCAAGTTTATATATATTGTAAAGGTATTTATTTAGCTCTTAAATGTGAATGTATGTGTAATATTGATGAAGTTGTGAGATGACGATGAGTTATATTTATATATTTGAATTGTTGTGACTCTACTATTGGAACCCTGGAAGGAAATATGTTAATATGATGATATGAGAATGGAGGAAATGAAATGTGATGATATAAAATAGTATTGGATTCAAAAAAATTATTTATGAGGGGATAAGGTAGAATTCAAAAAGAACAATGATAGAGTTGGTGAAAGGATAAAGTTAACTTAGGAAGCATAAAAAATTTAATATTTTCCTATATTTTTTTATTGTTGTTATTATCTTTTAATGTTAATATAATTGTAGAAGAATTGATTGATTATGAATTAAATATATTGAGAATGGGTAGTGTGATATCTTTTTTTTTGTCTGAATGTTTATATACACGTGTTTGGTAAGTAAATTATTCATTTACTAAGTTGTTGACCCACTCTTTTAGTTGTTTTTTCTTTTTAGATACTTTAATACAAGTTCCTCCACCTCCACTAGTAGCTCAAGAGTGAGTAGCCTCTTTACTTGTCTTGCTAAGGCAACCATAATTAATGATCATTTATAAATAGAGATGTTTTAAAAATTGTAGAAATGATATTAGTTTGGACAATTCAAACTTTGTTTGCAAGTATTCTTTTGAAAATATTTATAAAATCAATTTGTTGCTAGTAATTGTATGATGATACTAAAGTTAGAATTTAAGTAACTAGTGAAAATCGGATTTTACGCCGACCATGATTTGGTGAGTCATGATGAAAGAAAACTCATTTATATAAAAATTTTTATGAAGCACAAATATGATACATATGTAGAGATACAATAATTTTTTAAAAAGTTTATGATACGGATAATGCTGGAATACATACAATAAAAAGAGTTTTATATAAGAACACTAGTATTTAAAAACTAAAATTATATACTTGTTACTAACGTGCAATAAAAAATATAGCCAAGGTGATGGTGTTGTTTCAATTTTAAGAATAATAAAATATTAATTTGATAATATATTTATACGGGCTTAATTTTGAAGATTAAACAAAAAAAATATTTTATTTCTTTATAAAAATATATTTAAAAAATAATAAATTAAATTTAAAATAAAACAATCGGTTCCTAGTAAAAGAACCAAAGAATCAGACTCGAATTTTAGAAAATCGAAACCCATCCAAATTTTAAAATAAAAAATATAACTTGAGGTCTCGGTTCTTCTCTGCTATTGATCTTGATGTACTCGTGGAGTTTTGTTATCAGATACTAGTTTAACACGGGTACTTCACAAAAAATGAAGTGTCAGTGCTTCATGGTAGAATTCCAAGTTGTTTCACTATTTCATCGAGACCTCCACTCAACTATATGTGGAACATTAGAAGTATTGCATCGGGTTCTCCAAAACGCAAGATTACAAAAGACGAGTTTAAACAAAAAGACAAATCGCAAGAAATCTACATCATATTTGGAGCATTTTCACAAGCACATAGCCTTCAAATACTATTGACATACCTTAATCAGCGAGGTCCAACTTAAAGGAGATCCATATATGTCAATAGATTTTACAAATATTATATGTATTTCTCTTCTTTCAACACAGTGGACAGGTTGTGTCCAAGAATTTCTCCAAAGACGGTTGGGTACAGCCTTCATAGCCCACATTTCTCCCATGAGGCCCCTTGCCCCTAATAATGTCCCTCACCCCGACATTTGACAAAACCTTTAACCCAACATCCTATGCGATCTTTTCCGAGGTCCCCTAACCCTAATAAACCAGGGCTGCCCTGAGCAGGGCCATTCACGATGATTTTCAACTAACCATCATCCAGTGGTTTCCAAGCCAGATAATGAGGCTGTTTATACTTGGACAAAAAGGCAAGAGGAGACCACATCCTTAAACTTCAAAGGAAAACCTTAGAAGTTATATGCTCATTTTGAGGTAGCCATAAACTTTGGACTGCAAAGGTGATCTGAACATCAAACAAACTTTGGAGGTTCTAAGCCCAACTCCAGAAGTCATCGTTGTTACATTTAATGTTTGGAGCACCCAAAAACAAAAAAGTATCTTTCTGCAACTTAAAGAGGTGATCAATATTTTGTTTTGGGCCTTAAACAAACACCTTACAATCCAATATTTTGCCTTCGGCTAACTACTAAACAAAAAGTCCGTTTGCAAGCCCGTGACTAATATACTCAGGTAATTTCTTTTTGTGAAATTAGTAGTAACTTGTTGCTAGATATCAATAATTCTTGGTCCAACTACACAACTACTTTTAATACCAGTCTAGTGATACGACATTGCTACTTTTGCCTTTTTTTAATTTTATTATTTCACCCACATCTCTTCACAGAAAAGATGAATTTTAGAGGGTGGGGAAATCCGGTATCTAAATTAGATGTGGGTTTAACTTAATAGATTTAACAATCATTTTTTAATTGATTTTGAAACTTTTTTCTTTTTTCATCCAGGTGTCTTAATAATTTTTTGTTATGAAATTAACTTCTATTTAGGATAGGAATAGAAAACAATAAACCTTTTTTAATGATAACGTTTTTAAGAATTGAGATTAGGATCTTTACTAAGCTTAAAACCATTTTTGAACCTAATTCATTAGAAATATTTCAATATCTATAAAATGAAAAACTAAAACACTGGATTTAAAACTTTAATAAGTGCTTCTTGATATGGTAACTGGAGTTGGAACTTTAGTAGTGTATGTAAAATTTGGCTTATTAAAGATATTCTTCATACTTATCTATACTTTTTTTGATATGGTGCCAAATGATTTAAAGAGTGGACTCCAAACATCAATTTTTGATAATTTTTATTTGAGATAGGAGCAATAAACAATAAATCCTTTATAATAATAATACTTTTAGGAATTGAATTTAGGGCTCTTTATTGAGCTTAAAACCTTTTTTAAACCTAACTCATTAGAAATGCTTCAATATATATAAAATGAATAAAAATAAGTTATTGAAGTTGGAACTTTAGTGTTTTTTTATTTCTATTTTTTTTTTTTTGATATGGGGATTGGAGTTGGAACTTTAGTGAGTGCATGTGAAAGGTGGCCTATTAAAATGACCTTTCATGCTTAACCATAATTTTTTGATATGGTGTCAAATGATGTAAAGAGTGGACCCCAAACATCAATTCTTGAAAATTCCTGTTTGAACCTAATTCATTAAAAATGCTTCAATATCTATAAAATGAAAAGATAGATTGGAGTTGGAACTCTAGTGAGTGCTTCTTGATATGGTGGCTAGAATAATAAACAATAAACCCTTTTTAATGATAACATTTACTAAGCTTAAAATCTTTTTTGAACTTAACTCATTAGAAATATTTCAATATCTATAAAATGAAAAAAAATAAAAGACTGGAGTTGAAACTTTAATAAGTGCTTCTTGATATGGTAACTGGAGTTGGAATTTTAGTAAGTGCATATAAAAATTGGTTTTATTAAAGATATTTTTCATACTTATCTATAGTTTTTTGATATGGTGCCAAATGATGTAAAGAGTGGACTCAAGACATCAATTTTTGGTAATTTTTATTTGAGATAGAAACAATAAACAATAAATCCTTTCTAATAATAATACTTTCAGGAATTGAATTTTGGGTTCTTTATTGAGCTTAAATCCTTTTTTAAACCTAACTCATTAGAAATGCTTCAATATATATAAAATGAATAAAAATAAGTGATTGAAGTTGGAACTTTAGTGTTTTTTTATTTCTATTTTTTTTTTTGATATGGGGATTGGAGTTGGAACTTTAGTGGGTGCATGTGAAAGTTGGCCTATTAAAATGACTTGTCATGCTTAACCATAATTTTTTGATATGGTGTCAAATGATGTAAAGAGTGGACTCCAAACATCAATTCTTGATAATTCTTGTTGAGATAGAAGTGGTAAACAATAAATTCTTTCTAATAATAATACTTTCAAAACTTGAATTCAGGACTTTTTACTAAATTATTTAAAACCTTCTTTGAACCTAATTCATTAGAAATGCTTCAATATCTATAAAATGAAAAGATAGATTGGAGTTGGAACTCTTCTTGATATGGTGGCTGGAGTTGGAACTATAATGAGTACATATGAAAATTGGCCTATTAAGATGATTTTTCATACTATCTATAATTTTTTGATATGGTGTCAAATGATATAAAGAGTGGACTCAATGCAGATGACTCTAAAGATTTTTTGGAGTGGTGAAAAATTCATTTGACATAACTGACTAAAACATACTAAATTCATTTGTTTTTAGAATCGATCGAATAAATCAGCTTGAAATACGTCGCTTGTCACCCATGCAATAATTCGTTATCAGGTTAATCTAATGTATCAATTTTGGTCTTAAAATCAATATATATATATCATAAATTGAGGCTTAAAATTATTGTAAATCTCATTTTCTCAATAAATTTTGACAACCTTGTCAAGATTAAGTTACATAGATGTTATATATTACATCAAATTTATTATAAATTAATATGTGTATAGTTTAATACAACTGAAATCAACCAATAAAGCGACACAAAATGACAGAAAGAAAGTCAATAAAAGGAACTTTGCTCAGGAAAAAAATTAGTAAAGAAAGAGAATATTTACTTTAGGCACTAAACTTATATTGTGAAAAATGTTGGGACCACGTATCTATTCCTTCACTAAAACAGGAAAAGGGAATGTTGTGGATGAACATGGCTTCGGCAAAACATTAATTACCTTCCTAAAATAAAACCTTTAATTATATTTTTTTTAAATTTCAAAACTTAGAAATAATAATTTGAAATTTTTTAAAAATTAAAAATATTGAAATTTCAACTTAAAAATAAGAAACGACAGAGATGAACCACTTATGATTTTCTCTGATTGTTACAATAAAGTTAAAAGAGCGATGGAAAAAATTGTAAAAAAAATACATACCTTACCTCCCCAAATGTATTTCAGTCGAATTTAAATAATATTTTATTCAAAATATTTTTTTCAATTATATCATAAATGCATGCAGAGTTAATTCTATTATTAATAATTTATTTTAGAAGAAACTGCATTAAAAAAGTAGCTGAATTTACGTTAAAAATGATTATTAATAATTATAAATAACTTTCATACCTTTTTTAATTTTTTAAATTGAATTGCCAATATTAATAATTTTTTAAAATATGTTTTAAAAATTTAAGGGGTTTATGTTATACTAAACTATACTTTAAGAAATTTACTTGTATTTTTTCTATTCGATTATTTCTAGCCTTCTTTTCCTTTTTGTTAATCAACTTCAATTAATAAATAAATTTATTATGAAGATGAAAAATAAGTAAAATTAACTTAATTATTTTAAATTAATATTTTTCAATTAAAATTACTTAAATACTATTTATTATTTTATTATTATTAAATTAACAATATAATTTTTCATTTAAATGAGAGAGTAGTCTCTGCATATGAAAGTGGAGATTAACAATTCCTTACACACATACACACACACACACACACACAAACACACACACACTTTCGCATGCATGGATGTTGATATACTGATGTTAATATAATGTATATAAGGAGGTTATTATAATACGCTATTAAAATAATAAAAATAAAGGTTAACAATTTCCTATACATATATACACACACACCCACACACTCACTCATACATGCACAGATGTTTATACATCGATGTTAATATAATGTATATAAGAAAGTTATTATGGTGTACTATTAAAATAGTGATATGTCGATGCACCATTAAATTTAATTATTGATATATCTTTGTGTAGCATATCTAATTTGATTTTGAAAAAAAATAACTTGATATAAAATTATATTTGATGATGTACTAATACATAATTATATTAATGATCTACCATAGTCTTTTCCTATGTATAATCAACCAAAGACCATAATGGAATATTAAAGATCAAATTAATCAATTAGTTAAGCAATCAAATGAAGATAAGAAGCAACAACTTTTGTCCAAATTTCCAAATTGACAAATCCTGATTAAGTGTATAAAGTAATGTGAACATCGTACTTTAAGCCCTTCATATATTAAGTTTTTGTTTCTTTCTAAATAATTGCATTTTCATTTTACGTTTGACAATGCAAAGCGGGGAGTGGTGTTCCATTGCAAGTAGTGAAAGATGGGGTTTTAGTCGGCAAGGTCAAATTAACTAGACGTTAAACGTTTCACTGTTCTCGTGTCTTATTTCTCACTTTCACTTCAGCATTCTTTAAAAAATAAATAAATCATATTTTTATAAATTTTATAATTTTTTGTTAAAAAATTGTGATATTCTCATATATAGTTTTAGACCTGCGTTGATTATTTTTTGGCAATGGTAATGTCATGAGAGTCAAACAAAATTAAATTTTGCAATAATTTATTTGATTCCAAATTAAAACGACTATTGAAAGTATAAACTTTTGTAAAGTATGATCATGATGAGGATCAAACTTAATGAATTCCTTTAGGTTTTGATCAGTATATGACACATGATAGAATAGAAGTCTTGGTCGTCATTTTTAAACATGTCTACAAAGCTCGAGGTTGGTGCTTGTTATTTTATTTTATTTTTTTATTTTTTATTAGAGAAAGAACTAGGGTTTTATGTGGGTTATTGATGTGGAATGCACTATGATGATTTCAATTCATATTCACTGATTTGCCCATTTGAAAGAAAAAACAAATGTCATTTACCTAACCTATTTTCTCACAATTCTCTTACATACAAGGACAATGAATAATAGTATCAAAGGAATGAAATGTAAAACATATTTTTAATTACTAATTTTTCTTTAAAAAATTATGTATGACCATCTAAAAAGTAAAATTTTATAAAAGTTATCAACAATTTATATATAACGTAATGTAATTAAATGAAAATTTTCCTTATAGTTCTATCATTATTTAACACTAATATTTTAAATTTATCAGGTTTAAATTCTGAAAAAAAAAACCTAAATATTAAAATATTACATCACAAGCTGCACCACTATATTGACTAAAATCAACTTTAAATGAACCGTGGGTCATGATTATAGAATATAAAAAGTTGAGTAAAATATATATTACAAACAGTGATAACAAATTATAATTATTCCTTTGACAAAAGTTATGTACTAAAATAAAGCTTGTGAGAGAGATGAAGGGAGAAAGTGTAAAGAATTTACAATGCATCTTTACACTTTTGAGAAAAGAAGAAAAAGAGGACATAACATTACTAAGGTGATTAATGAGCAAAGGAAGAAAGATTACATAACTGGCTGACCAAAAGATATGTTAATTTCACTATTTGTCTGTAGACACATCTGATCTATTCATTTCCGTTGTACTTTCTCAACACTTTTCTTTTAATTCCTTTATTCCTTCATAATGCATTCTGAGTTCAAGCTTTCGGCTAAACAGCCTCATCTTTTTGCTGTCTGCTTAAATCTTTTTTTCCATGGTTTTCATTTGTGTACATGCAATGCAAGCACTATGTGTGCATGATACTTCAATTCTTTTTTGGTTAAAAATTATTAATTGGTCATATTTTGCTGCATGCAACAATCAAAATTTTCAGTCTTCTTTCTTTTACCCCCTCTTCCTTTAGTTTTTGGACTCTGTAAATAAAGGAGCTCCAGTAGCCAATAGATATTGGACAAGTCTTGCTGGTTTCTTGTATTAGTTGCATATTTTTCCATGAATTAAGACGATAACAGAAGTTTACACACAGAGAGAGAGTATATATTATTATTTGTGGAATGGCAGTTGAGATTGTCTTTGGAGATTCTGCCTTTCAAGAACATCTTCATTCGAATTCAAAATATTAATATTATATATGCATATATTAAATGATTTATCATTGGTACTATAAAAAAATTACATTATAAATATTTTATTATTGTAATTTTTTGTAATTATACGCGCAACTAGATAAAATATATATGCAACCGGAATAATCAGATATATACGTATTCGTCATATTTTCGAATTGTGACTCGTAACTGCAATTTTATCTGTCCTACAAGAATTGTATTTGACTTTGTAAGTACAATTTATTATAATTATGTCCCATAATATACTCATCGTCTAACGTTCTTTTATACTTTTTATAGTTATATTTCAATCCTGCAATATTATATACATTAAAAGTAAAATTTAAAATTATATTTCAAATATAAATTAATTAAGGATTGTCAATTGAAATAAGATGATAGATTAAATTTGTAAAACTTAATTTAATAGATTAAAAAAATTCAAAATTCAATTTTGAATTTCACTTTTAATATGTATAATATTTTTTATTTTACAGTCTAAAATCATGAATAAAATAGAATGATGAAATATGAAAAATCAAATGCCTGTTGATGAAGGGGGTATGACGGGGTGATGAGAATTGAAGCTATATAGAGGCTTGATGATTAAGCACAAGACTCTTTGGTTCTATCATCACAATCAATCAGAAATGAGATAGGTCCATGGCATTGGCAGCCACTATCACAAAGCATTAATAAAGAAAGAGCACAACATCCATATGCAATGACGCTCCCCCTCGAGACTCTAGCTAACATATCTACCCATCTTTTCACCTTCTTTTTATGGCATCCAAAGAGAGAAACACATGCGAGCCTATAAAGCCAACAGTTGCGGATATGTGCTCCTTCTTTTCTTATTTGCTACATTTTAAAAATCGAATCAATACTTCTTGTACTAAAAGATGAGGCATTTTACTAATACATTACACAATTATTGACATACGTGTCACACATTCTAAAGTTAAATCCATCTACAATTATTTTATTAAGGAATAAGATTGATGACAAATCAGATATTTCTATTAATACCATTGAGGTCGTGAAATTCAAAGGTTGGTGCAATGTGATTGACAAATGTAATTTATGTATATTTATAGAGAAGGTAATTATGTAAATAACTTTTTATCTTTATTAATTTATTCTTTTTATCTGAATGCTCATTATTTTTAAAACCCTCTCCTAATTTAGTATATATTTTGTTAGTAGAAGATTCTTATGATGTGTGCTTGATTTATTGTAGGCAGTTGAAATCTTCTCTTTTTTTAGTTAAAAAAAACAGATATTATTTCTATTGACAAATTACGTATGTGTTATTTTGAAGTTAAGCCTTTTGTATTGAGGGATTTACGTTGATCACACGTTTAATTAAATTCAGGCCCTACAGATAATATAAGAAAAGTGACAAAAAAGAGAGGATGGATTTAATAATATTGTGCATGAGAAACTCATTATATATGATTATTAAATTAATTCAAATGAGCATAATCAAAATAATGATGTAGGGTTGGGACTTGTGAGCATGCATAGCATTCATCATTAATTGAGAAGACACATAGTATATCGAGTTCTATGTATAAATACGAAGATTAGGCACCGTCATTTTTTTTTCTAGCCTTCCTTTTTATGTTTGCCTTTTTCATTCTCCCATTGCTACTTTTTCTTTCTTTTTATTTTTTTCCTTTTTATCATCCATCTTTTCTCTTTCCATCGGAAATTTGATATGGAATGGGGACAATGAGTGCCTTAAGGAATTGAGACTATTAGTGCTGTGTCTTGTATTCAGCATAAAATCTCATAAACCACATCTGAAATTTTAACATCATTCTAGCTTTTGAATCCTTTTGCCCTCCAAAGGGTCAATATGGGCCTTTCTGCAGCAACCCCACAAGCATTTTACAGCCAAAAATCTACCTTTAAATGCTCTACTTTTGGGGTCCTCTACCCTTTGTTATGGCCATCAAAAGTGTTAAATGAAATTCCCAAACAAAAAGAGAGGGTAAAGAGCTAGATTCTACTTCCTCTCTACAGTACCCCCATATCCTCCTTTCAATGGGGGAAAAAGAAGTTTTGGCTTTTGGTCTTATACTTAGGATTCCCATCATTCTCCTCACTTTAAAGATCATTTTGTTATAAAAAAAAATAATAAAGGAAGCTATGTGGAAGAAGAGGGGAAATGGATTTCTTTAATGTAAGATAAGCTAGAAAAAGTGGCCTTGTACTGTATCGATTAATTTACATATTTAAGACAAAAATAAAGCACTCTGTTGCCCAATTGGTCCCCTTTAGTTTTGTTTGTGTTCATAAGTGTCAAATTTTTATCTTTGGTATTTAAACATTAGACGTTGCCCAAAGATTTAGAGTCAAATTTTTACATTTGATATTTAGATATCAAAATTTTGTCAATGCTAAATAACATATTTATTTATGGATTTAAATTTGATTTACTTTTAATATGAAATATTTTATGAAAATGACATCTTATTAAAAAATAAATATTAACTAAGAATTTTTATCAATAGTAAAAGAGTTTTAATAATTTTGTAATAATATAACAATATATGAGGTGATAGTATAAAACTAATTTACAATGATAATAGATCAAATTTAAGGATTTGATCTACTGTATATAAATCAATTTTACACTATCATCTATTTATGCATTACTATATATTCATTTATTATTGCTAAAATTTTTTAACCATTATTACTTTTTTAATCATATATTTTCTTTTCATTTATTAATGTTATAAAATATTTTACATCAACAATAAATCAAATTTAATCTTTTCACTCTCTTTCTCTCTCCTCCCTCTCTCTCTTTATATATATATATATGGGAAAATGCTGAAAATAGCTTCCAGAATTGATGTTAAGCATTAAATGTATATCTTCAGCTAATTAAATTAAATATTTTTTTTATTTTTAAATAATACAATAAATGATAATATATTTAATAATTCAATTATATTTAATATTTTATTTTTATTTTTAAATAATACAATAAATGATAATATATTTAATAATTCAATCATATTTAATATTTTATTTTTATATTAATAAAATATTTAATGTATTGTTATTATTATATTACTAAAAATAAAAATAAAATATTTAATTTGATTAGTTAGAGATATAATAACGATTTTCTCTATTTTATGAGCACACATGACATGTAGGCCTATAAAATGATAATTACAGTTTAACTTTGATATTTGGTAACCATAATTACTGTGGTCATTCTTCATGCACTTGCCATAATGATGGGTAAATTATAAGCTGCACAAGATCATCATAAAAAAACCCAAACTTCCATATACTATTATTTGGCCTTCATGATGGAGGAGATTGGTGGGAGCCAGACTGCTGACAAAATCCAAATTTTCATATAGTTCTCCAAACATAGTGTCACATCATCACTCACGCCCCCAGTCTGCGGTTTTAATAGCCTTCACATATGAAAACTACTATGCTCAAAAGGGACCAACCCTAAATCCAACAGCCATATATGATGTATCATCAAGAAATTAAGAAAAAAAAATCTTAAGTTTACATGCCTTTTTTTAATATCTAGAAAAATTATACTTTATATTCATGTTCATATATAATATAGCCTTTCTTTGCACGAGCTATCATATTGTTGCATCAATATTGTATCAAGGTTGCTAGCTTCGCGTAATGTACCAACTTGCTCTAAATAAAGCAAATACACTTGCCAAACACGGTTGGCCGGATGTAGATAAATCTTGTGATTTTCTTTAGTAATGGGATTAGGAGAAATACTTAGGTATCCATTCCCTATCACGTCATCTTTAAACATTAATATTCAAATATTATTAATTAATAATATATTTGTTCAGTAATTATTAAATATAAATAATAAATTAATAATTATTTATTATTAATTATAATGAAGAAAAAGGTAAAGTAACATATAATTAATTATTAAATAAAATAAATTCACGTATTATCATTTAATAGAATCTGAATAATAATATTTAAAGATGATGTGATAGGTAAGTATTTCCCTACAATCAAGCTCCCTCCCCCCTCATTTAGAAGACAAACTCTTTCATTAACATTGTTGATGTTCAGGAACCAATTGAATCAATGTAATTCAGATCTAATTAAACTTGATGGTAAATTCTAAATGGATTTCCACTCACAATTTCAATGGGTCACTGGTGCCTTGTCTATTAATAAAAATAAGTAGATTTTCTCATTGCTCTTGTTTTGTTTAAAAAATAAAAATAAAAAACGCAAGTACACTTGGTGACTACTTTGCATTACATTCGAACAAAGGGTTAGGAAGAGGCCAGAAGGTTGTGATAATCAAATTTTTAATGGTATTGTTGTCTTTGCTGGACAAAGATTGTCCCATTAATTCTATTATTGGATTCAAAACTTTTGATAGAGTTAGAGAATTCTGTCCCATATAAACCTCAAAAGATATATGGCTTCTACAATTTGCTATAATATATGTTGACGATCACCATGTAACGGACTCAGCATTTTATTTGATCTGTACATCTTGTCTAGTGGAGATGGTTGATCTCATTATCAAGTTAATTGGTCTTCTGAGGCAAAGCCATATATTGCATTAATAGATTGGGTGAGCATCTGCTAATTATGGTTAGTGACAAATTTTAATAAATTGACAAGTGGAATCGCATGACAAGGTGGATTGGAGGTTTCCTCGTTGATGAACTATCATGCGAAACAGAAATTCATACATATTTTTAGTATAACACATAGGCGTTTGGTAATGCTCACTACTCAGACAAGTTATTGCATGCTCTTATTATAATTATGTACTTAATTGATCCAATAAATGACCCTCAATTGTTAATATGAGGTAAAATTGTCTTGTAAATTGAAAAAAAAAATTTTAATACGTATAAGTTTCGTAAAATTAACTAGCAGAACTGTTCACCTTCATTTATTGAACAAAGGAAAGACACAATTTATAATTAAAATATTTAAGCAATTCTCATAATTCTTGATATATCATTTTAGGTAGGTAGGATAAATTATTTTATGCTCGAATTATGACACATCATCTTATTTCACACAATATATAAACGTGATACGTATTCTTATTTCACTTGTCTACTGTCAATTTTGTGTAGTTTTTAATGTTCGAAAATTAAAAAAAAAATAAAGCACTTTCATACATTTAAATCTGATAAAACTTACAAATGGACGATTAAGTATTTTAGCATTTAAAAATTCTTCGATAAATAGACACAAGATACCCAAGTGTGGCATGGATTGCTTTTATAGATTCTGGGGCCAAAATGCATAAAGCTATTGTTATCTCCTTTATTACATAACGTATAAGCAATGTCCGTGGAAGAATTCTTCCTAAGATTTATTAGTAACTTTGAACAAGGGTTTCAAATTCCATCTCTAGTCATTTCTTTCCTTCATTTAAATATTATATTATTGACAACAGTGGGTGCATTTAAAAAAATTGTTAGAGTGTGTATGACTCTCTCTAAATATAAATTAAGTCATAAGTACTCTCATATTGATAATAATTGATATCTCTTCAAAAAAAAATATTAAAATGAAGATAATTTTCTTCAAGTTTAAGCTCAAAAGAAATTCTTGAACCAAGAATAACTTCCCCAAATCGAGGCTTAGTTTGTGCCGATGAAGCTAAATGATTAATCAATTGCATGTGGTCCAAGAGCATTAGTCCTTGATGATGAGTCATACAGAGCAAGGCAAGCATCCAACAGAACTCAGAGAAAGAAATACTGATAAGCAAAAATTGTCACTACCTTGCTATATTTTTCTTCATTGTGGCCCATTGAGGGAGAATGAGACGTTGATCTGATGAGAGGCCAAATGAGGTGTTATGCAAAGCAGCAAAGGGATGATAAGATTGCATGACAAATACCTAAAATGCATGGTTACTTTATCTTTTTTCTGTGTGGGGCGGGGGGAGCTATGGGGGTAAGTGTTATTGCATATTAAAAAATTTAATATACCTCATGTCGAGGATAAGGGACTAAATGACAAGCTCTCTGTGTTGGCTTCTTTTTCTATTTTTAGAGAAGAAATTTTGTGTTAATTAAAGTTTCGTCTTATATATATATATATATATATATGAGATCTTGCTTTATTTTTTCTCTCTCCTTTCTTTCACTCCACCCACTTTAATGTCTTCTAGTTGATTGACATAATCCAAATCTTTAAAGTAAAGGACTTTTTACGTTGGTTTAAAAGCTAGATCTTTAGGTAGTTTCTACCTTTCTTCCACTTCAACAACAACTATTATGGGGTAATCAAGGAGCAACTATTTATAAACAACAATCTGCATTATATGATGCACAGGTTAGGTCCCGGTGTGCACTTTAATAGTTTTCTAATAAATTTGAAATTTTCTTCTTTTCGTTTGTTATATTTTTATCGAAGATAGACCATAAACATAAAATTTTTATATACACAAATACATTTTTTATGTAATAAAAAATTTTATATTATCTGTTTTCAATATGATAGAAAGATAATTAAAAAGATGAGATATCTTAAATATTTATCTACTATGCAGCAACTATTGTTATAATCATTACTCAACTTTGTCACCCGGCACCGTTAAGCACCATCCGGTGACTTATCTTCATTGTTATTTTGGATTAAAAAAATTAAAGAAAGTTTGGGGATGTTGTATGATAAACATGATGTATCCTTATTACATTCAGATCTCTAGGTATATATTTCTATCTGCACATTTCTCTAATAGCAATGCTATATGTAAAAATGGAATTCAAAATCAAATTTTAAATATGAATCAAAAGAATTAATTGAATACAAAATGATGAAATAAATTTATAAAACTTAATTTAATAAATATAAAAAAATTTAAAATTGAATTTCAGATTTTATTTTCGATATTTAATACATGTTTCTTTCTTTGATCATTGGGCTCAAAACATCATTGCAATTGCAATTTAAATCTCTAATATAAATACCCTTGACTAATGTTTAAAAATTAAAGGGGCTTAAATTATTTAGGTATCAACTAAAGGATCCTAAAATGAAGATCTATGTCCGAGTGAATAAATACATTGGAGGGGTAAGTCAGTACTGTCTGATATTTCATGAAGATAACAGCATAACACCATAATAGAACAGCCTGGAGATGGTCACGAGAAGACACTGCCCAATTGAGGAGTCAGGGTCACTGAATGAATTAAGAGGGCTTTATGACTGGCGGGTCCAACCAGTCCATTTACTTCAGATCATGCCTCGCTAAATTCCATAGGCTTCTTACTTTATTTTCATTCACTTAATAAGAACAAATAACAAGCCTACAAAGTTTCTATTGTGTACCACGTGACATTGTGAGCGGAGAGATGGGGAGCGGAAAGAGATATTTGATCAAAGAAAACTATCAATTATGACAAGTAATATTCATAAGTTCAATACAGAGCACGCATGAAATGAAAGGCCCCAAAGACCTTTCCTATTTTCTTAAAGCCCATTATTAGGCCATGAAAAGAGGGTATTTCCACCTCTCTTTTGACAAAACAAATTAAAAAATTCAGAAAAAAAAAAAAAACTATGAGCATGTGTTTCCACCACACGCGTTTAACCACTTCAGTGTTATCAAGCAAAAATTCAAGACTGATTAAAAAAAAAGTTCCCGCAAAAAAAAAAAAAATTACACACATGCATGCCAGAAGCAGCCAGAGTATGTGTGCACACCTTCCATGAAGAAGTCCACAAAATGAAGCCCTCCTTCCTATTTTGTACTCGTGGGGGTACCCCATCAAAGAAACGCGTAAAGTGAAGCAAAGATGGGGTTTCATGAGAAACTTGACTAATAAATCCAAATGAATATCACCTCAAACTTCAAAGTTGAATCCCAATATTTGAATTTTTTTTTCCCAGGCTCAAGACGTGCATGCCCCACCATCTCCTTCTCTTTCACCAATAATCAATGCCACCTTTGAATTGATCTCCCCCACTTCTTCCACACGCTAAACAAACCATTAAATGCTTCTTTCTCACTTTCAATATATTTATGTTACAAATCCCCCTCCCTTGGGAATCTGCAAAGCCATTAATGGAATAATGGCAATACCCACCACGAACAAGAAAAGAAATTAATAAATTTCTCAACACTCACCAAACTCTTTCATACATACAATATATGTACCATATATATTCTAAACCATCACTCGAGTCAATTATTTAATCTCCAAAACCTTCTAAAAACTGTCGAGGTTTTTAGACAACTTGGGCCACCTTATTACCTTTTTTCCCTTTCCTCCTTTATTCATGATGTCCTTTTCGTTTTCTCTCTTCACTGGGAGCTTCCTTTGTCTTCATCTACCCACAAGCAATTATTTAATTTCCTCCTTTTGTAAGGCGGTGTGAATGAAGAGGAGGAAGAACAGGAGGACGGTGAGAATGACGAGGTACATGACATCATTATAGGCAGAGTTTTTACTTGAAGCTGTGGTAACACTTTAGGATGCTTCCTCCTCCTATTGCCAATCACAAGCCCTTGCATCAACTGATAGCAACCAACGATTTTCTCCTGCGAAAACGAGGTTTATAAATACAATTTGGCAACTTTAATGACTTATTAAACATTAGTTAATTTGGCAACCTACAGTGTTACGTGCTTACTTTTCTTAGCCCCTCACACCATAACTCAGCATGCTCAGGCTTAACTAGAGACCAATTAGGAATTTCATTGGCTGCACAAAGTATGGCCGAGGCAGCAATGCATGATGGCCAGTATGCAAGAAAGCTAGCCTCTGTGGACAAAAATTGCAAAATCCAGAAAGCTCTATTAAATCTCAAAACACATATGTACAAGAACCTTCAATTTTAATTACTTCCCAACATTTCAAATAGCTCATCTTGACATGAGTAGTATCATTTTCAATAACTTAATTACTATCATTTTTATAACTGCATGCATGGTACAAATTAAGTTAAGCTAGCCGTATCAACTCTTAGACAAATAGAATAGAAAGATCAATTAAATGTAAATTGTATTAAGTTTACAGTTGCAATTAGTGATAGTAATCATGTATGATGTATATATCCAAATTTTCACACCTTGGATATTTGATAAGATGATTTCCGTAGCTCGTGAAATGAGGAACCCAGTAAAAGTACCAGTTGAGTCGAGTTTGCAAGCAAAGAAACCAAGGAAGTTAAATGGCGTAACTGATCTTAGCCTCCAATCCAGAACACCCAGAACAAGAAATTCCATCCTACGAATTGTTCTTGGCTCAAATATAAATTTGGCACCTTCTACCTGTAAAGGACAATATAGATTATATCCATGACTAATGACAAAGCCAAAATCATACAGTTTTATCAATTAATTTTTTACTAATTAGGGTTTATTGAGTCTAATTAAAAATGTTGCTAGCTCCATCAGATAGGACAGATACCTGAAGATCCAAAAGAGACGGAACTAGAGGTTCCTCCATCTTCGCTGCTAAAGACAAACAAGCTACAGATAAGAGTTGCAGTGGCCACCCATTTGTTTGCTAAACATGTATCAAACAGTAAATGAAAACGTTAATCATCATCATCATGAAATTCTTGCTTTATATGAAAAATTGATCTATTCAGACTTCCGGCGCTTCCGCACAAATAACATTATCCCCATGTGCAATGCACGTGACAGCGTGAGAACACTAGACGCTTCCATAAGTAATCATTATATTATACGCACGAAAAAACAGTATAGAGTACATATACCTTGACAAAAGGTATAAAAGGATAAGCAAATCAGATTATGTTCTCTGATTCCGTAAAGAGGTTAATGGAACAGTGACATCCTTAATTAAATCCGCAAAGCAGAGGGAGGGAATATTTTGCAAATAACCTTTTAATCAACTTTTTACTTTTCGTGAATTGACTGATTAGTCTATTAATTTAAGTGTTTAATAAATAATTTTTAAATCAACTAGTTAATATTTAAATTTATTTTGGGGTTTTTTATATTTTTTTAATGTAATAAACTCTAGCCTAAAATATTATGTACATTAAATAACTCACTATTCTCAGTGTACAAAAATCAGAATTTGGAACGACCACCATATAAATTCTCTAAAATATATATGTTACACTAAATTTTATTCAAAAATTATTTTACATCAATTAATTAAAATTTGAAAAAATATGATATAATATTCATCTTTCAAAAATGAATTTAATATAAAAATTAAATTTTTTTTATATAATATAAAACAAATTTTTGAAAAAATTTAATATAATATATATTTTTCAAGATCGATTTAATGATTTACTCAGATTATAATATGTATAATTCTTTCTATATTTAGGATAAGACAACATCCTGAAATAATTGTTGTCAAATAAATAATAAAGTAAATTAGAGTGATATTTAATTTTTTATTGGTAGAATAATATTTGTTGCAGTAGTGCTGATAATGAAAACTTTAGACTTTTCCCGTTGGAAAAGTCAAATACAATTACCGCATGTAAAATTTCCACGCACTGTGACGCGCACATGATACTCTCGAGCTGCTTTACGTTTCAACTTTCAATTCATCTCTCTAAAATTAATAGAATTTAGCACGGAAAAACGAAGGCTCACCGGCAGGCGCCGTGAATACAGAAACCGATCCATGTAGTTCACCGAAAGATATGCTGTCAGCGGTTGAAAACCGAAGTAAGCTTGCACCTGCAAAATTATACTTAGGTATATTAACAAACACCTGACGTACATGACAAAACAAAATGCATGAAAAACTTTTCACTGTCATTCTACGATTCATCGCTACCGTGAAGGCTGTCGTAGTTTGACAGAGAAAACAGTGAGATCTGGATCTTTTATTTTCTAATAGCCGGTTGTAGCCAGTCAGCATTTTACTACTTTAGGATCATCCAAATAGCGTGTCCAGTAATCCAGAATATTCAATGAATGAATCAAGGTTTGTACAGGAAAACAGTATTGTTAATTACCTTGAGAATCCATGCAACAGATTCTTCTCTGGCAGAGGCGTCGAGCGAGTGAGACTGGAATCGTGATAAGTAATCAAATCCAGGAACAAAGTTCCGCTCGTCTTCGATGAATCCGGCGATGGATTCCTCCATGAACGACGATGATGACGAATCCAGGTCCGACGAGCATTCCGGCGACCCTCCGGACAAGATGCCGGAGGTTTCCTCGCCGCATAGGAGGTCGGAGTCGGGAAAAAATTCGGAGCATGAAACCGACATGTTGACTAGTGGTGGTCTCGGCGGTTGTTGCTCTTGTTCATTCTCTTCCCATCTCTCCGATGAACAGCGGCCAGAACTTGATCGGAGAAGTCCCCGGAATGCTTCGCAGAGTGGGGGAGAGAGTATGGTAGTGTGTTTGGAAGAAGATACTGAAATGGTGTGAAGTGAAGGCTATCTATGTGTTTATTGGGATATAAATATGCGGTTGAATACTTTTATTTTCATTTTTCATTTTTAGTATTTTATGTTTTTGGTATATTAGGTAGGGAGCGGGAAATATTTTCTCCCATTTTGGAGCAAAAATGTTCAAGATTATATTAAGGTTGGTTGGATACAAAGTGGTGGAGCTGAGCTTAGCTACATGACAGTTTGAAATCATGCCACGTGATCAGTGGGTCCGAAGTTCGGATGAAACAGTCGTTTAGTACATGACGAAAATTTTTTGCCTGCCGGTGAATTTTTTTTTTATAAAGTAAAATTCTTAGTAAATTTATCCACAAGTGATTTAAGTTATTTAATTAATTATTGAAAATAAAAAATTTACAAGCAATTATTTTTATTTATAATTTTTTTATTTTATAAAAATTAAATTTTTTAAAAAATACTAATTTTATTTTATCAATTAATAATTAATCAAATAACTTAACTATTTTTTCTTCCTAAAAAATTACATTACTCTTATAATTTTCTAGTGAAACGATGTAATGCAGTGCACTTCTGCTTGCCCCATATTCACTTTAGTGAAAATGTGAGTGAAAGAGTTGAAATTAAAAAAAAAAAAGGTAGAAATAAGGTTATTGCTCTCCAAAAGATCTAATTTATCCATAAATTTCCATTTAAGTTTTTTATTATAAAAATTTGAACATTTATATCTCAAGGTTAATAACTAATTAGTGTTCTTTAAAAACCCAGCCAAGACATTAATGCCTGACTTTTCGTCTGGGACAACAAATATATTTATGTGAAAACTTGTATTTTAAAGTCAGATTTATTGATGGAAAAAAATTTATAATTTTTTTTTATCCTTTTGTGTTATAGTAAAATATTAAGATCACACAAAATATTTTCTTTTCCCTAACATTTTATGAAAAATTACATGGCAGAAAATAACATATGTTAGCTGTTTTCCTTTATCAGTTGGGCACTATTTGATAATAAAAAAGGTAAGTAAATGGGATGATAATCTTCTAGGTAAATTACCTTCACTTTTCTACGAAAGTTAGCATATTAACGCTTATGCTCGTTTTTTTTTTAAAGATAAATATTAATCTCCATGTTAATATATACCCACTTACTTTCTCTTTTAGTTTAAATATATATTAACCTCTCTTACTTTGAGAGAATAAGAAAGGTAAGCATATATATTTAAAAATAATAAGAGTGCAAGAATAATTAGTTTGAACTTGAGGGGAGATGAAGTTAATTGATTCTAATTTTTTATATATACCTACTTAACCTTGCATATGAATATAGAGGCTAGCAATCTCTTGTATTTTATGTGTGTATCACATGAAATGAGTATTTTCTTGTAAGAGATATGGAAATGATAATTTGACTGACACCCAACTGGTAACTTTCATTTTTATACATTTGGGTATGGATATGAAGTCTTAAAAATAGACATAGGTACGAGTAAAAAAATTTTATAAAAATTTTATTGAACATCAAATGAAATGATTACTTTTTTATAAGAGATATAGGAATGATAAACTGACCTATACCCAATTGGTAACTTTCATTTTTACCCATTTGGATATGGGTATGAAGTCTTAAAAATAGACATAGGTGTAGATAAAAAAAAATTTATGAAAATTTTATTGGATGTAAATATGGGTACAGAGATTATACTAATCCCTTCCCATACCCCTATTATGCAATATATAATTAAATAACATATAATAATTTATATTTATATATAAATTTGATTACATAATTAAAAGAAAAACTAAATCTACCTACATAATCAATTAATTTAAATATAAAAAATTTTTACAAAGAATTTATGTTTCTCTTTATTCTATTATTATTGGAATCTTTAAGTAACAAAAATTTTATTAAAAATAATAAGATATAGATAAATGAGGTAAATATAATAAAATATAGATAAATTATACTCATTACTATACAATGGCTAATTGATGTTTAATGTTTAAGGAATTACACTTTAGTATACGATTGACCTTTACTCAAGTATTGTTGTTTATTCATTTTTAATGCCAATTGTAAGATTGTCTAAACAATAATAATGTCAATTTTATATCAATAAAAATTATTATCATTTATTTTGTTAGCACTTGTAAAAATAATATTAAATGTCATTTTTTTTAAAAAAATGACGTAAAATTTTTATAATACTAAGCTAATTTATTTCAATAACAAACGTAGTATATCTTACCACTTAACTCACTTAACTCCTTGTTCCTCCCTCACTCATTCATCCTCTTCCAAATCTCCATATCCTAGTTCCTTATTCACTCATCCACCTGCTCAAATGTTAATTCTATCCTTCTTTTCCTCACCCCATTGACTTTCGACTTCTTTTATATTCCTTGTTATAGAATACTTTAACTAAAAATGAAAACTAACACTTTTTATAATTCTACAAAATTTCAATTTCAATGATTTTAAAAAATAATTTGAATAACAAAATATTTAAAATGATAAAAAGTTATATATCATATCCCAAAAGGAGATAGATATTTCGTTAAATTTATTTTGATTCTGATTACTCAATATATCAGTTTTCCCTTAGAAAGGTTTGCACTTTTGAATATAATACTTACAAATATAATGAGTATTTATAAAAAATTGATGTATGATATTAAACATTTTATATTAATAAATAGTAAATAATATCACTAAATGTTAAAGAAGATGAATGAAATCAACTTTTTTACCTTTGTAAAAATTACATTAAAATGATAGGAAATAAAATATGATTGACTATGAAATTTGAAACTAAATTGTAAAAAAAAAACATAAAAAGAAAAATAAATACTTAAATTTATATTCTGTACTATCTAATGAGTAAGTTTAGCTACAGGCCAACATAATTTCATTCTTGCAAAATAATTAATGAGCAAAAATATGAAATCAAAGAGAATTATCTTAAGGTTGGAAAAAGAATATACTTTGTTAAATAGAGAATTATTTTAGGCTTAAAGATTTTCAAGATGAAATTAATAAATAACACCAGGTTTTACTCTTTTTATTTTCGCCTTATGTTATACTTTAATATTTTTATTTTCAAATTGTGTCTCAAGACAAAAGTTTCCATGTTGGTTACTACAAACCACCAATGTCTAAAAGTTAACCCTCTAGATATTAAATGTTGGTTAAGTACAAAACTCACCATCATCGTTAACAAAATAATCATCGCATTACTTAATGTTTAATGTCAATTACTAAATAAGAACCATTGTTAAAATAATTGGATGTTGATTGTTAAAAATTAATTTCTTTTAGTTAAACAATGTTTTCATTTAAATCAATAAATTATACACATCAAAGCAAAATCCAAAACACACAGTGTATACATCATTTATATTTATTCAAAAGTAGAAGTCACTGATATTTATCACATAAACATACATTAAAATAGATAAAAACATATGATTAAATTTATGGTTTCCCAAGTGCTATCAAGCAACATTTTGAGAGTTTAAACATAAATTTTATAAAAGCATTGATATCATTTTATAAAATAGTCCATTTTTTAATTCAATTTATTTTAAGTGAAATCAATAGCATAAAAATTCTTTGTTGCATGACTACATTTTTCTTATACAATTAAACTAATGCAAATAGCAAAAAGTTAAATGTAAATGTATAAATATATAAGAAGAGAGAAAGACAATTAAAAAAATACATTATGCAATTTTATTTATTTTCATATTAATACATCGACATATACACCAAAAATATTATAATTTACAATGAGTAACTAAAACACTAAGAACATAAAAATGACTTTCGAAATTAATGGCTTCTAATTTTAGAATCTATCAATAGAGAT
Organism: Sindora glabra; assembly: GCA_020226215.1. NCBI lineage: Eukaryota > Viridiplantae > Streptophyta > Magnoliopsida > Fabales > Fabaceae > Sindora > Sindora glabra. The sequence continues at coordinate 25,379,141 of CM035236.1, forward strand.
GAATTTTAAGATGAAAGGTATAAATCATTGTATTCAACATTCATCAAAATTATGAAAAATATTGAATCAATTAAAATTTTTTTATAATTTTTTAATTGACTTAATAACCTTTTCAATTGACTCTTGTTATGCAGAATATAACAATTTATACTCTCAAATTAGAACTCTATTTTTAATGGAGAGTATAGATTTTATATTCAATAAAGATGGCTTTTGAAGTTAAAGGCATGGATCATCAAATTCAACATTACCACGAAGGAGTAAAATTTGTAATGTTGTTTTTTTTTTAAATCGATGTTATAAGTTTCTTATTGTTTTCAAAAATATCACCATGTCAACATAAACATCAATTATAGTTAATGTTTATTATCTTAAGTTTGTTTATAATTTTAAAAATATCACTACATTTAAATAGACATCAATGATGAAGGTAACTAATGTCTTCATCTTCGATATTTGGTGTCTATCCATTGACATTTATCAATAATTTTGTATTAGCGAATTAGATAAATTAGATAAAAATAATTAATTGTCTTTAATTTTTTATTAAAAAGCTATAATAAGATATAAATAATATGCATCATTTAAATAAAATAAAAAAATAGAGATGAGTACAAGGATTAGGATATTTGACAAGGGTAAGGATGCATATTGAAAACTCTACTTATGCAAGTACAAGGATGAGGAAAGGCAAAGTATTATGAAAAGAGAATGAGTATGAAGATCATAGTCCCTTATTCATTCCTTCTTGATTACAATACCTAGTGAGAGATGGGAGGAGTAATTGTGGCCATAAAATTTTGTATTTGATGGCCACAATTAAGTTACAATTAAAAATGTCACACAATCACTTAAAAAAATAATATAACTTTGTATTTTAATTCTACTTGCCTTTTATGTGAAGTTATTTTTTAATTTTCTACATCAAACTTTGAAATTCATTTTTATTTTGATATAAATATCATTTTAATTTTAAAAAGTAAAATAAAAATTAATAGCATTTAAATAATTTTAATAGAAATGTGTAAATTTAAAATATTTAATTAAATCTCATTAATTTTACTATGTGATTATTAACTTAGTAATATAATTATTTTTATTTCAAAATAAAAAAGTAAATGGCACTAGCCCCTCATTAAAAAAAAAACAAAAAAAAGGTGGAAGTTAGTCATCCCTCCTTCATGTACTTAACACCAGGTTTCATGCGTTAATTAAATAAAATATTTTTATCACTTTAACTTTTCATTATTAAAAAATAAATAATTTTTTATGAAAAATATTTTCTAAGCTCCACCACTGCTTTCCTAGAATTACGGACATGTACTCCAATAAAGTAATCCATCGCTAAAGAAATGTCCACTTAATTATATTCCATTTTTTTTACATGTTCACTTAGTTATGTTCCTCTCATCACATTCACATATTAATTTTTTGGAAGAAGAATAATTTCATTTTTATTTATTAAGAAATTATAAGCATGGGAAATACAAAATGATCTAATAGAATATTCAATATAAACAGAGGTTAAAATCCTCGAATAAAAACTACAATTGTAAATTTAAAAACCTCAAATCCATCACGTATTCGAAAAAAAAAACTCTTTTAAATAAATATATATAATATTCATCCATCTAAATAATTTGAGATCCTGCAAGTAAACATTGAAAGATATAAAGGAATATATCCATGTAAATAAAAACTTTTACGAGGAAATTCTAGATGAGTTTAGGGGATAAAATATATTTATAAATAAAGACCATTTCAGAAAAATAAAACTCCACTACGAGACAACAAGTCTAAAACAAAAGGGAAAGATTATACACCAAGTTCAAAATTTTCTCTACAAGCAATAGAAAACTACCCACAAAATAAAATCTAAAATAAAGAAGAAGGGCGATGACCTTTGTTAAAAAAGAGGAACCGGAAAACCTGATTATGTTATCACATATTCATCTAACACATTTACTAATATTTCATCTTTTAAAGAATTTTTAATGTAATTTAATTTTGTTTTGTGCAAACAATTTGTTATTATTTCTTGTTTAACTAAATCTGATTCATGCTAGTTGACAATAGAAAGACAAAAACTAGAATTAAATCAGTCCTATAAAAACTATGATATACATACATACATACATATAATTTCCTCCAAATAAACAAAAATAATTTATCTGTCTCTGAAAAATATTGAAAGTCAACCACTGAAACGCAAAATTTTGGACTTGGCATTCATGTTTCTCCGGCCAATATATTATGAGTTATTTAAAATGATAGTGATGTGTTTATACAATGAACCATGTCAAACAACAACAAAGAAGAAGACAGCCATTGTGATTTCCTGCCGCTTAACATGAAAGAAGTAACTGAGAAAACCACAATATGAGGGACAAAAACTCTCGTATTGTGCTAATCCATAAGAGGCATTTGATATCTATATCTATATCATTATTGGCTGCATCAAACTTTGAAATTCATTTTTATTTCTCTGTCATTATCTATATCAACAACATGTATTATGCATTGTAAATATTTATTGAATAAAGTCTGAAGTTTTATTGATGCATTAGTTCAAAGGATCACATATATTTAAATTTGAATAATATATTAAAGATATTAAAATCAACCTTTTCAACATCAATGAAAAAATCACTTAGTTAGAGCATTTTATTTGTCTTTTCTAACATATTTTTTATAAGAAAATTCATATGCTTACCTTAAGAGAGTCTCATACAACTTCGATATGTTAATATTAGAAAATAATAATGGATGGTTGTTGATAATAGAAAAAATAATTTTTTTTATAAAATTAAATATATTATTTTTATCATATTTTTTATATGTAACATTAAATAAATAAAATATTTTGTAATTATTTTAATATTTTGTAATTATGAATATAAATAAATAAAATAAATTATTTCTACAAAAATTATTTTCTGTTAAAACAAATAATCTTGTAAATGATAAGCTTTTTTTTTTTTTTTTAAGTTAGGGAGTGCACAAAAGACTTAAGTTTAATTAGGAAGAAGATGAAAAATTAAGTAATACAAACTTATTTACGTTTTATATACCATCAAACATATCAAGGTTGGATTCTATATGAGCTCAGGGTAGGAAAGTCAATGTATTTAACAAATCTTCTATTCTCAAATTAGCTAAACAAAAGAGACAAAGCCAAATCTATATAATCCTAATTAAAATGGATGGCATTTACGATGCAATTGACAAATCTATATAATCCTGACTTTTCTAAAGTGTGGGATTGCATTTTAAAAATTAAAGTCCAATATTATAATTTTTTATAATAAAATAAAGGATTTATAATTTAATAAATGATATTAATATTACAAGAATAATTTTTAATTTATGTTTATTCATACCTTAATTTTTAATTAATTATTATAATTTTTGCCTTTTTCTCTAAAGTGCATGCACCACTTCAGAGGAAGATCCGGATCTGGCTTCTCTAGAACTTAATCGCCACAAATTAATTGCAATACCCAATTAGCCAAACACCATTTGTTTTATCCCCACAGAAACAGGACGTCGAAGCTACTTCATCCCAAAGTGGGAAAATTTCTGAAAATTTCCTTTTCATTACTGTCTTCCAAAATTTTCCTAATAGCTTCCCCTAAAATTAAAAAATCTTATATAAATCCTTAATAAATTTTAGTTCAACCCCCCAACATTCTTCTCCGAGCTTTGTCCGTGCCCAAAAACAACAATTTTCTTTACTGAAAAGCTAACAAAAGGTAAATTCATCTTCTATGTAAAAAGTCATTAAACAAGGATAATCGGTGAAGAATTTGAATAATTTGTAGGAAGATATAAAGTTGAAATTTTCGTTTCACTTTTGATTAAAAATAATAAATATAAATTATACAAAACTTTTCCTTACTACTTTTTCAACGTACATTTACAATTAAGAAATTTAAATTTATAATCTTCAATATATTATTAAGCCCTTTATCATTAATAAACTCATTCTTTCTAATAGCTCGAAACTCCTTTATACTATTTGTATCGTACATATAATCTCTATTTTTTTTAATAAATCATTCAATAAAATAAATAATTATTTCAGAAATTAGAGTATTAACGAATTTATTTATTTCTAATGAATGTTATATCCAAAATTTAAGCCTTTGTCCAAATAAAATCCGTCTATGGTGAATATAATTTTTTTTATAGGATTTGTGCATACAATCTCGGATATTATGACCTTTCTAACTTCAATAAATTATCATTATAACATCTTTTGTTAGCATCTGGCTGACTAAATATGGTGAGCCAAGACATATTTTTGTTATTTGATTAATTAATTCTCTAATGTACGTCTTCATTTTTAAAGAAATTGATTGTATTATTTGGGAAATTAGTATTAACATATATATCTTGAACAACTCCCATTTTTTCCATTGAGCCTAAGGGTATTCAATTGGCTGAGATACCTAGGTAAGAAAATAAAATCGTCACGCATATATTGCAGTAAGACTCGTCGTGAGCACTTTAATGCATAAACTAATGTATATTTTGACAAAGTAATAACAGGATATAGCAATTGAATTCAAATGAACACGCTTTAATTATATATAAACTTAAATGAGCGTAGATTATATCTTAAATTATGAATGGTTTATAATGCTGATGAATAGTTAAATACAAATCTTAATTTTATATTTTGAGCCCTTTCTAAAATTAATCGTAAATATTCACATATGATACTGGTAGAATGAATAAATTTCTGAGTTAATTTTGATATTTTTATTTAGATAAGGACCCTTTATTATTAAACTATATTCGCTTGGATGCATATTAAATTGAAATCGTTCGTGAATCAATCGATCATGATCTAATTAAAAAGTTTGGGCAGGGTCAATCTTTAACTTCAAGAATTGGGGCAGCACCTTTATAATTTGTGAATTTCACACATCAACTACTATTGATACTTTGATAGATTTTAAGGATGAAATTTTACTCTAGTGTTAAGTAATCATAACAAAAGTAGATGACAAATTTTATTAGTTTAGTAAGCAGAAAAATTAATGAACTAAGAGGCTAGATACAATATTTATAAAGTTTGAATAGGCCATTTATTTGGCCAAAAAAAAAAAAAAGGCCATTTACGAGTTTTTATAGCTACGGATTCCGTGTTAATTCACCTTGTATACACACGCTATTGCACCGCAAGAGGCATTTATTAGCTCGATCCTGTTTCACCTCCCCCGAGAGGAAAAAGTCTGATTTGATCTACTTTCATATCTCCGCTAAATATGGTGGTGACATCTTAAAAATTTTTGGCAGCCACCTTGGCTTTGTCCTTTTGTTTGGCACCGTGGGTGAATTTTATTGGACCAAACCAACAACATCCGGTTCACAGCCGACTATCGTAGACTGGTTTTGTGAGCAAGATCTCTTTGTTATTGTTCTAGGTCCCATTCTAATTTAATCTAATATCTAATAATAGAAATTAAAGCTTGGGTTCTTAGCACTTGTCCTCGGATTGATGACTATTTCCCATTTGTCATAATTAAGGGAACGATTAATTTTCAAGTTTTTTTACAAAAAAGATTTCGCAGATGAAACTTGATTCAACTAGTTCTTAGCATTTAAAGGAAAATTCTACAGTAACTCAGAAATTTTCAAATTCAGGATGATGTGGTACATTTTGTGCTATTGAATGAGGTTATTAAAATTTTTAGTATTTTCATCTAGAAGTGACAAATGGATGGGTTATGATGGATATGGATTAAATCAAAAGTAGATGAATCATTATTGATCTACTTATCCATTTATGATTCAATATAAAATTTTAAATAAGTCATGGATGACCCATGACTTTTGAATATATGATTAACCTAACTTATCTGTTTATTTATTAAATTATTATTATTTTATATTTTATTATTTTTATTAACATTATTTTTTGTCACTATTTTATATTTATTAGTATTATTTCAAAACAAACTTATGCTATCAAAATTTTTATTCTTTATTTTTATTTACTTTTTAAAATTATAGTTTTTTGTCTCATTTTCTTAATATTAATTATTAAAAATTATTTTAATATTAAATATAGTTGATTAAATAATTAATTTGAATATAAATTAAATAAAACTTATTTAATTTAAAATAGACATTACAATAAAATTAAAAAATTCTAAATTCTAAATTATTTGTATTTTTTACAATAATAAATTATACTTTTAAAATTACATATATATCAACAATTAGATTTTAATATGTAAAATATCATTTGAAAAATAAAAATTAACCTTATTGATATGTTGATATTTACAAAGTATAGTCAAGAATCTAACATATAACTATACGGTATATTACATGTGACACACAATATTATAAAAAATTTTATTTAAAAATTAAAAAAGATAATTTTTTTATTATTTTTAAGTTTTAAAAGTAAAAATAATAAATTATATAGATTTTACTACAAAAGACTAGAGTTAATTTTACTTTTTTATAAAAAAAATTGATATTGTCACATATATAATAATCTTATAATATTTTATTCCAAATAATTAATTTTAAAGATATTTAATTTATATTAAATTTTTTAAAATATTTTATTATAATATTTTTTATTTTATAATATTTATTTATATAGTGTACAAATCTACCTCTTATGAATATAAATGGATAAATAGTTATTCATGAATTAATCCAATATGACCCTTATTTTAATGGGTCAATAATGATCCAATCAATATTTATCTTATAGTTAAAATGGATGGATATGGATGAGTCAAAATAAGAATAGATATGGATGAATAAATGGATACAGGTCAAGATTGTCAAGTCTAATCTCATTCAATGGCTTGCATTGCACTACGTCACCCCGAATTTGAAATCTCCCGGAGTACCATAACAAGCCCCACATTTAAATAGGATCATTTGATTCTTCATAATCACAAATTTAAATCTCTGTCAACAGTACCGATTTTATACAAACATAATTAATAGTAAGATTGGATTTTTTAAATTAATAGTAATTTTAAATAAACACTTACTACAAAGTCTAAATATATTATTGAATGATTTTTTTAATTAATAGTAGGATTGATAATACATTTAAGACACATATATAATTTTAAATGTGAAACTTAAACATAATTAAAAGTAAAATTCTTAAAATAATATTAAATATTATTTTATTATGTGATCTCTTATCTAATAAAATTGAAAACTATTCCATTTTTATTATTTTATTTTATTTAAAAATTAAACTTGAATACTTTTAAAAAATTTAATATTATTATTACATATAAAGAAAATTCCAAACTCTCAAATTAATATGGAAATAAAAATGTTGAAAAATTGACTTTAAATGAATTTATGTGCAAGTGGAGAAATTAAGAGGAAATGATTTTGAGATGACGTTTGATTCACAAAATATTTTTAACATTCTCAATAATATTTTAAGAAAATATTATATTCACATGTTTAGTTCAAGTTTTGAAAAAAAGATGTTTAGAAATATCACTTCTCATAAATATTTTTTACTTAACTTTTTTTCAAAATATTTCTATAGGGGGTGGGAATCTCATATTTTCATGGGATGGGAATATTGATTCTAAAATAAAAGGATAAAATTATCTTCACATTTAATTTTTTTTATTTATCACTTTATTAAATATTTTTAATTTAAACTAAGAAATAATTATCACTTTATTTTTAAAATACTTTTATTATTAAGAAATATAATAACATTAATTTTTAATTATAATTTATTTTTTATTGTTCTTCTTAATATTTGAAAGATTATTTTAATATAGTTATATATACATATGAGTTTTTTCATTAAAAAATAATACAACAAACTTAAAATTTCTTTTAAAAAAGTATATTTATATATAAATATATAAAATAATAATATTTTTATACTATAGAAGAAATTATAATATAAAATTTAATACAAATATGAAATATAATTTTAAAAATTATTTAATTATGAAAATTTATAATTTTATAAAAAGAGAAATTGTGCTTACTTTATTTTGAAAATTGATTTAATAAAAATGCTAATAATTATAATAATAAAGTATAAAATATTAAAATATAATAAAGAATAACATATAAAAATATAATACATTAAATATTAAAATATAATAAAGTGTAAAATATATATTAATAAATTATTAGATGTTAAATATTAAAATTTAATTTATTAGTTGTTAAATTTTTTATTATTTATGTAATTTTAAATAAAAATATAATTTATTATATTATATTTTATAATAAAAAATTGATAAAATATTTTTGAAATAATATCAAAATTTTCAAGAATACCAAATATGAATGAAATATAATAATATAACATATTTAAAAACCTATTAAAGTATTCTTATAAAAATTTATAATAAATTAAATATAAAAATATTATATTTTAATTAATTAAATTTTCCAGAACCACATTTTTTTAAAAAAAAATTTTTAATATAAAATTTTGTAAACCAAATGTTAAATTGCAGCAGAAATCATGAATCCGGACAGACACTTGCCTAGAAAAAGATTACGGTAAATCTTTCCCCTTTGTGACATTTGAGGCTCGATGCAACTGAAGCCGTTCCGGTGGGCCCGAGCAAAATAAAAGCGATTGGACTTTACACATGTAAAGACACCCACCCGAAAAAAACTATGTGGCACCAAAACTTTATAAATATAAAAAAAATAAATTCAAGATTAATTTTGAACATGAGCTTATCACACTTTTCAACAGTAAATAATAGGCTAAGATGGAATCCGAGTGGTTAAATTACTAGACGCACATACATAAGTATCAGGAATCGAATCCTGAATGCAGCGAAAGATACAAAGTCTTCGAGAGGATCGAACCCTGGATCCAGCGGAAGATACAAAGTTTTCAAGAGACATCAAATGCCACTTGAAAAAATGTGATGTAAAATTTTTTATATGAATATAAAATTTTTATATAAATTTGGTTGAGCTTATGATAATATTTGATTTGTGAAATCTTTTTTATATTTCTAAAAATATTTTAAGAAAATGTAATATTTTCATATTTAAGTTCAAATTAAAAAAAAATTATTTTTAGAAATGTGGACATTTTCAACTAGGGGTACAAACAAGTTGAGTTATTTGTGAGTAACTCGAGATCGATTCATAAAAAATTTGATTCGAGTTCGAATTTTAATGAGTCAAGCCAAAATAAATTCGGCTCGTTTATCTCATTTATTAAATGAGCTGAGTATAAACTTTTTATTACTCGATTCGAATTGTTCGTGAGCCTAAACGAGCATAGTATAAAATATATTTTTATTTTTTATATTATATATAATATAAATATGAAAAATTCATTAAGTTCTTTTAGGCTCATTTAAACTTGTATATTATATATAATGTAAATATAAAAAATTTATTAAACTTTTTTAGACCCATTTAGATTCGTATATTATATATAATATTAATATAAAAAATTCACTAAACTCTTTTAAGTCCTTTTAGGCTCATATAAGTTCGTTTAAGTTCAAATATAACTTAAGCTTGAGTTTGACCTTAAATACTTGAGTTCGATTAGAAATTTAGAGTAAAAAATTTGAAATTTGTTTAAACTCAAATAAATTCAATTAAGCTCGTGTTCGAATCAAGCTCGAACTCGAGCTCAACTTTTTCAAGTATGATGAGTTCGGACTCGAACTCGAGCTCGTTTAATATTAATGAGTTAGAACTTGAGCATGCAGATATTTGACTCGGCTCAACTCGTTTGCACCCCTATTTTCAACAATGTTTTTAACCTAATATTTTTTTTCAAAATATTCTTGTAAGAAGAGATGAGTATATTATATTCTCATAATATAGAAATATTTAATTAATGTAAAAAAATTATTTTGCGTACCTCACTATTCATTATAATCAATTACCACTTATTACCATATACTGTTGATAACCATTATTCATTATTACTTATTATTAGTGTCTATCATTTATCATCATCCACTTTCAATAACTACTATCCACCAATGTCACTATCACCCATCACTGATGACTGCTGCTGACCATCACTCATTATTAATAATTATTATTAGCCATCACCTATTATCAATAATCTTTATTTAATATTACCTACTGTTAGTTACCATCATACAATACTATTTATTATTGGTAACTATCGTTAATCATTACTCATTACTAGTGATTACAATTGATTAACATTATTTATTATTAGTGATCATTATTAGCAACTACTTATTGTTAGTAACTATCCTTGATTATCATCCATCTTCAATGGTTACTACCTATTATTAATGACCATCACCAACCATCAATCGCTAACCATTACCCATCTCTAATAACTATCGCCTATTAACAATGACTATAGTCAATCACCATATACCATTAGTAATAATTCAATTTTGAATAAAAATAGTATTTGTAATTAAACAATATTTTTTAAAATATTTAAAATAATTAAAATATAATATTATAATATTATTATAAATATTTTAATTAAACTAAATATGAAAATATTATATTCCCAAAAATTAAATTCCTAAGAATATTTAATTCTATGAATCAAATGCCACTTAGATGAGTGTGGGGTTATAAACAAGTTAACTTATTTAACATCAATAATAAATAAGTAGGATTATGTTATAAATTGGTTCGTACACCAATCTGTTTAGAATTTTATATTAAAATTTTAAAATATCATTTGAAAAGTAATTAATAATTAAATTTTAAATAATTATATATAATAAATATATAAAATTCATGCTTTTATTAAATGACAAAATTATTTTAATTATTTTATCAATGATTAAATTATTTCTTTTAAAAGATGTTAAGTATTTAAATTTAATAAATAAATTTATAATATAAAGTTTATTAATTAAAATTATTAAGTAAATTGGATAAGTTAACTTATTCTAATATATTTAATAAATAAATTAATATCACACAATATGATTATTGTTCGAGTTGAAATCAAATTTATCTTGTTCAAATTGTTATTAGTCTTTAATACAATATAAATATATGAACCCGAATTGCCAGTGGGATTTAAAATGTTGGATCCTACCTGGGAAAAAAAAATTAATTAGTGAGAAATGGGATAAAGGATAGGGGAAAGAAACTTATTCTTAAGAAAAAAATATGACAAAATTACTTTTTATGAGGTACTTCTAAATACATTTTCTTGCATAAAGTGATTCTAATAAATTACAAAATTCATTTTATTTGATAAAAAGTCTAATGAATACAATCTCTTGGAGCCCGGGATCTTAAATGGGACGGTGTTCTAGAAGATTACCACGGCGAGGGAATTAGTATAGCTGTTAAAGCACTAGTAGTTTGAATGAGATATTAATGCAAATTAATGTTAGTTTGCATACTCATAAAAAAATTGATTGGCATAGAATTAGATATTCAACTATTTTTTAGGAAAAAAATTTAAAATACATTCAAACGGTAGCAAATGACTTTTTTGTAAGTACAAAATTTGGAACCAATAAAAATGTATTTGAAAAAAATTATACTTTACCTACTTGTAATTTTATTTTTTTCACTTTATGTATATGTAATTTTAATTATCATAATTTATCAATTTATACTTTCAATTGTTAATATTTTATTTATTTAAAATATTTTTATCCAAAATTTAACATAAAATTCACATTTATTGTATGTAATATTTACTTTTTAAATTTTTATTTAATTTGATGCTCATTCAGAATTGCTTTACATTAAAAAAATCCTATTTATTACCTTTATTTAGTAATCATGAATTAAATTTAAAAAAAAAATTTTCAATTAAATTAAGGTTTTTTTTTGTAATTTGATTATAAGTAAGTATTAAATTGAATCAAAATTTAACAAAGTAGAAATTATATGTTATTCATGTAAATTTTTTATTAAATTTTAAACTAAAAGTAATTTAACCAAGCAAAGTATTAACAATTAAAAGTAGAAATAAGTGAATTACCATACTTAAAAAAAGTCAAACCACGAATAATTAAATTGTATTCTTCTAAAATTTTATAATAGAAGACAATATTCGTTCCATATAATGGTTGCATCCATTTAGCACATTCATAAATTATTGCATTAATACCACGCCTAATCCAAACAATTAAAATAAACTTACATGTATGCAAAGATTTTATTTCATATAAATAATTAATAAATTAGTTGATAGTTGATAAATTAATTAATAAGTTAATTAATTGTGTGAGAATTATTTTATAAAATTAGCTATTGAATTACTTGAAATTATAAAATAATATAAAAAGATATATTAATAAAAAATATAGGTTGTAAATTAATAAAAAAGGATGAATTTTAAAAAAATTAAAATATAATAGTTTATAAGTTATAAATTATTCAAGATAACTTATTAAATTAAAATTTATTTTTTTTAATAAATTAATGTATGAAATATTTTTAAAAATTAATTTATAACTTATTAATTAGGTTAATAAATTATAAGTCAGTTTATTTATTATACAAAATAAAGTTAAGACAAGTAATAAAACAGAGTTAGTATAAGTGACCAAGGGCCTGTTAGTTTTCAATTTTTTAAAAATAATTTTCTATTTTTTTTTAAAATAGAAGAATTCATTTGTCCATCTATGTTCGAAATTTATTTTTAAAAGTTATAATTTAAAATGTGTAAATTAAAAATTAATAGAAGTAAGTTTTAGACTTTTCTCTTATTCTTGATATTAATTTTATAATTAAATAAAATATTTTTTTATTTATAACACTAACTATTCTCTATTTTTTATTTTTATTCAATTCAAAAATAATTTTTTAAAAATTAATTTTTATAAAAATAATTTTTAAAAATATACAAATAAAAATATTTTTAAACACACCCTAAACTACCAATTTTTTAGGGCATAAATTTTTTAAAGCAGCCTATGAAATAGATTGTTACGTTCTAGTTAATTTGTATAAAAGCATATTTGTGACCATCACGATCTAAGTTATTTTCTGAACTACTCGAGTTTAGCTAATAGAAAGTTCGATTCATATTCAAATTAAAATCCTAAATAAAGAAAGAGATTTAATATAATTAATGAATTAAGCTTAAATCCATAATATAAAACTTGTGATATTTGTTAACGTGAATGAGCTTTTATATAAATATATTCTTTTTTTTATGATTTTATTATGCTACAAGTTCATTTTTTTCACTTGACGATTTTGATATTAATTAAAATGGTTTTTTTATTTTATAAAATTGAAAATAAGTCAAAGAAAATTATACACTCAATAACTAAAATCCAGTTGACCTATGTTTGGTCTGTATAAATAAAAAATTAAAGGAACATATATTTGTATAAAAAAAATCTGACATATTTTTTATTATTTTTTTTAAAAAATCACATAATATATCAAAACTTATTTATACTCAATTAAACTTATTTAATAATTAAACTGTAACTTGAGCTCGAAGTTTGAAAATTCTATAAACTCAAATCCTCATATTCAAATATATTTATTTTTGTTGAATATAAGTTCAAATAAGTAGATGGTGAACTGGACCCGAGCCTATTCGTGAGTTACTGTTATGAAATGATACTTAGTAAACCATTTTGTAATGCATGGATGCATATAAATATTTTCGTTGTAGCTTGAGACAGGGATGGAATAAGAGAAAAAATTTTGAGAGACCATGTGCATATATAAAATATTATTTATATTGTACTTAAATATAAATTAAAAAAATGAATATCAGTATATTTAAAATTTTTATTTGACATAAAAGTAGAATTTTATGTAATATTTTATAAATTTTTAAAATTTTTCATAAAAATATTGTATCAATAAAATTGTAATTTTTTATATGCTTATTATATGTAAAATTCGAATAGTATTATAAATTTTATAAAAAATTATAAGATTTACACACATGATTCATAAGAATTAAAATTGTGAAATATAAATATTTATATTTAAAAAAATTAAAAATCTAAAAAATTTATATAAATATGAATTATAAATTTTTAAGTATCATCAATTGCTAATAATAATTAAAAAAATCCTTATATTATGTTACAAAATGATCCTTTCTTTTTTTTGTTATTTTATAGAAATATTTTTCTCATTTAAAGGTTATTTTAAAAAAATTAAAAATATATTTATTAAATATTATTACGTGTATATACGTGTATGCGCGAGCGGAGAAAGAAAACATTGAGACTGGATCGGAGCCCAGCTCCCAATATAATTCCGCACTTGGGTTGAGACATGATTTAACATATTGAACAGGGTACCGATGGTATTTTGAAATGAACAAAATAATAAACTAATCCTATGCAAGAAGCCAAAAAGCTCCAAAATTAATTAAGTAATTAATTATTATTTTGATTAATAGTATCTTTGATGGGATTGGCATAATTTGAAAGGAAGCATGTTACACTTGAAAAAGATTGTACAAAAACTATAAATGTAAACATGTATTCAATAATTACATGATATTATATATAGACTAGCTTAATTAATATCAATTAATTTAATTCATTGCAACTCAGTGTTTTTTAAGTAAGATTATGAATTCAAACTTTGTAAATAAAGAAAATTGATATTAAAAAAATTTTCTTCTTAATTGAGATATAATCCGATTTAATTTCGAATTAATTAAGATTTTGATATGATTTATCATATATCACGGATTCACAAATAAACTTCTATTTCTTCTTAATTGAGATCTAATCCGATTCAACTTCTAATTAATCAAGATCTTAATATGATTTATCAGATATCACGGATTCACAGATAAACTATATATATATATATATATATATATATATATATATATATATATATGTATGTATATATATATATATGTATGTATGTATGTATGTATGTATGTATGTATGTATGTATGTATGTATAGCTTAAAAAATATAAACTAACTTTGATAAATTTATATATGTATTATTTTAGTCCTTTTCCTAATAAATGTAAGTTTTCAATTAAATTTTTATTTAAATTTTATCCTCAATTTGCTTCTCGACAAATTCAATTATATTATGAATCTATTTTTAATTTCTGTTAGTGAAATTCATAATATAAAAGTCTTTTTTTTTTTAATGTCCTTACTTGTTTGTGTAACACCCTCTTTGTTCTAATCTAACAATACATGATTTTAATTTAAAAATAGGGGACATAGATAATCACTTTTATTCTATCATTTTTATCATTTAATATAATATTATTTTAATAAAAAAACTCAATTTTATACCAGTTATATTTAATGTTCTCATACATTTAAAAAGATATTGATATCACATCATGCTTTAAATCTCCGTGTCACCACTTTAGTTAATAAAATATGGTGTAGATTAATGGGAAAATTAGATTGAATGAAATTTAAATAGTCTAAAAATAAGATAATATCTTAATATAATAATATAAAATTTGATTTAATTACACTCATATTCTTCATTTTAAAAATTATGAGTGCTCCTATTTCACCCGAAAAAGTGGTGCCAAAAATTCAACACCGAAGAACCAATACTCGTGGGTACAATTTTAGATTTATAATGGTAATATTCATTTTTAAAATCGATGGTTAAAATAATCAAAAGTTTTGAAACTTACATTCGCACTATTTTGTCAGTGCGTACATAGTTTTTTCAGAAATATACCATTCACTTTCATATTATTTTTTTTATCATTATAAAATATAATAATATTAACTTTTTAATTATAGTTCCTTCTCTAATATTATTTATAATGATTAAAAGATAATTTATATATATATATATATATATATATATATATATATATATAAATGTACTTTTTTATTGAAGAATAAAAATATAGTAGACTTATAATTTTTTTTTAAAGAAAAGATATATTTGTACATAAAAATGTACAAAGATAATTTTCCAGTCATTATGAATGATATTAAAGAAGGGATTGTAATTAAAAAATTAATATCATTATATTTTATAATAATAGAAGAATGATTAAGGAATGAAAATGTATAAATTTAAAAAGTAAGAAATGTCAAATATAATTGAATTAAATTTGAAGGGAAATCAATGTAGTTAACTTAATAAATTTCATGTTACCAATGATGATTAGTTCAAATAGTTAAGAATTTGATTCTTTTAAGTAAGATTTCGAATTTGATTTTTATAATTGAAATCGTTAAGAAAAAATTATTATTATATTTGATCTAATTCAATTTAATTATAAAATAATTATTTCTATATTTGTTCTAACTCAATTCAATTTTGAATTAGTCAAAGCTTAATATAGCTATTGAATACTAAAAATTCTCAAGACAAAAAAAATTCATGTTAGAATAAGATATTTATAATCACCCAACTTATTAAAGCCTTACGAGTAGTGTTGAAACTTGAAGGCTTGTGCATTGAATGGAAGATTTACCGCGAGAGGCATGACTTTATTAAGTTAGTTGGGCTGAATCCTCTTCCTTCCCTTCCTAAACTGTACTTGGCCCCAAACATCATAAAGAATTTGACTTTCACAAAAATATGGTGGAACCATGGGTAGGTGTGCTCTCAACAGAAGTATTCCCAGCCTCCCCTAACATTTAATTCTTAGTACTACCCTAACTTATATCTTCATAAATAAAATGTTTTGATAATATAATTAAGTATTTATTAAAATTTAAGAGGAAGTTATTTTATTCATCAAAATGCAAATGAAAATAATATTAAAATTTTTAATAATGTGATAGAATTAAAAGTATTTCCATTTTAAACTATATAGTCCTTTTATTTTATGAGAGAAATTAAATATAATAAATTATTCATAGACCGATGTTATTAATTAATAAATAAATAAGAGAATTTATTAATTTCTACAATTCCAATATTGTGTCAGTTAATTATACTTAATTAATTATACACAATTCTTGTACATTTAAGGTTAACTAAAGTCTAGCTCAATCGAAGTTTCCCCAAGAGGCTATAATTGCTTTTAAAGACTGTCCTTATAAAATATTGAAATCCAATCGAAGTGTGGCATGACTGCGAACTATGCTGCCAAGCAAGACCTACTGAATCATTGGTTTTGATATTTTAGTCTTTGGTGCCATCAACATACATGCACTTGGAACAATAAATCATTTGTCATTGCAAATGGACTGGAATTTGGGATTGAGTAGGGTGATGGTACCCGTTTGTATGGCCAAGTAGTAGATTTTGGACAGTATCAATAGTTCACAGTTTGATGGTCAACACTCGGGCAAATGCTTGGGTATTTTAATTAAGATTTAAATTTCATTCGTAAATCAGCTTCATATTAATAATTATCTATATATTATTATATTGGTAAAAAAATTATTAAATTTCTTTTACAATTATTGAAAAATTTTAATTATTATTTTTAATAATATATCTTCTTCTCATTTATTGATAATATAAAATATTGTACTTAAAATAAATTAAATTTAAATTCTTTTAATTATAACATTTATGAGTAGGTATTAGTTTGAGTTATGAGTTTATGGGCCAAAATGAGTCATAGGCCTATTGTAACCTTATTCTTGTACATACTCTGTTATGTATAGATGTGTTTGTCTCATTACAAAGCACTTTTATAGAAATCATTCTCTTTTAATTGGTATCAAAGTAGGTTTAATCATATGAGAGAGTAGTAATTTAAGATAATAAAGTTTGGATTGATGTTGCATGATGAATAGTAATGATATGGAGGTAGTTTGTTCAATCATATGTGAAAATTGAGGATGAATGGTGATGACAAAAATGATGATGATATTAATAATGACAATGTTGATGGTGATTGTAATTGATAATGGAGATGAAGATGTAAAGAGATTATGCCAATTCATGAAAATATTTGCAAGATCTTGTGTTCCTAAAAAGAAGATTATGGATAAACTTTGGTAAAATTTGTGATGCTTGATCAAGATACAATTGCTTGATTGGAAGATGGTTGCTGTAGTTTGTAAAAATTGTAATGATAAAGATTCTCATGATTGGCATCTTATGATTAGTCTCATTTGATAATAGGTGAAGTATAAAGATTGATAAAGATGATAAAATTTGTATCAAGATGGAGATTGCCATTTGAATAGGTGAGATTGTAAAGT
The DNA here is from genome assembly GCA_020226215.1 of Sindora glabra. Classification (NCBI taxonomy): domain Eukaryota; kingdom Viridiplantae; phylum Streptophyta; class Magnoliopsida; order Fabales; family Fabaceae; genus Sindora; species Sindora glabra. The sequence goes on from CM035236.1 coordinate 25,397,214, forward strand.
ATACTTTGGCTAATGCAAATCTTAGGAGACTTGTTGTACCTAACGAGAACATTAAGCCATTTGAGTAAGGAAGATTGTAAAGTCTTACATTTGATAAATTTAAGAATCCAAACTAGTTTTTAAGGTTGGTAGATGAGGTTTAACAATTGTCTTGATTTAATCAAGCTTGAGGCATGATAAATAGTATTAAAGTGAGTTTAATCCCTTTAGAATAGTAATTAAAGATAGTAAAACTTAGTTAATGTTGCACAATGGACAATGAATGAAATTGATGGTGATAAAAATGATTCAATTATATGAAGTTAATGATGATGGTTATAGTTGATGATAAAGATAAAGATGTGAAGAGATTATACTGGTTCATGAAGGTCTTTACAAGTTTGGTGTTTACAAGATTGTGTCCCATTCCTCATTATCTATCTTTTCACAATTATTTATTACCTTACTAGATTTTATTATTGTTCCTAAATTTGTTACAAAGGCATTCTTTCATTTTGAGTGGCATGTTACTATAAAACAAGAAATGATAGCTCTTAAAGCAAATTAGACATAAAATATTGTATCTTTACTAAGTGTTAAACATTTTATTAGGTGCAAGTGAGTGTTCATTATGAAAGTTAATTCATATGGCATTGTTACTCAATTGAAGGTTCGTTTTGTAGCCAAAGAGTATGTGCAGACCTATAGTTTTGTAGCCAAAGATGGCATTGTTACTCAATTGAAGGTTCATTTTATAGCCAAAGAGTATGCGCAGACCTATAATGTGGATTATTCAAAAACCTTTTTCCTAGTTACAAAATAAACTTCTATTCAATTATTTATCTTTTATTGTCTCTTATGGTTAACCCTTTTACTAACTTAATGTTAAAGATGCACTTTTGCATGCTAATTTATTTAAAGAGGTTTATATAGAACAAACACCTAGGTTTGTTGCTTAAGGGAAGTATAAAAGTTGTATTATCTAAAAAAAATCTTGATATGGTTTGAAACAATCTCCTTGAGTTTAGTTTTAAAGATTTAGTAAGGTGGTAACAAAATTTGAGATAAAGAAAAGTGACTATAATCATTCAATATTTTATAAATAATAAAATTCTAGTTGTATTCTTCTAATTATTTATGGAGATGATATTGTGATCATTGGTAGAAACAAAGTGGGCATTTCAAAGTTGAAAGCCTTTCTTTATACTAAGTTTCAAATTAAAGACCTCCAAACACTTTAGTATTTCTCAAGGATTGAAAGTGCTTAAGGAAACAAGGAAATCTTTTTATCTCAAAGGAAATATATTTTTGATCTCTTGAATGAAACAATGATGCTTAGCTTTATATTTTATGATACTCTCATGATTCTGAATGTTAAACTTTGCTTAAAAGATAAGGAATTGCTAGAAAATTTAAAGTGATAAAGAAAGTTAATAGGTAAATTAAACTATCTTATTATAACCAAACTTAACATTGTTATTTTAGTAAGTGTAGAAAGTTAGTTCATGAATTCTCCAAGAACTTCTTATTGGAATGCAATCATATACATCCTAATACTATGATATCTTAAGAAAGCATTTGGATATGAAATTTTGTATAAAATTCATAGTCATCGCAAAATAGAAGGTTTCTCTTATGCAAATTAGGCAAGGTATCTTATAGAGTGAAGGTTCATTTCTAGGTATTATGTGTTTCTTGGTAGAAATCTTATATCTTGAAAAAGTTTAAATGCAAAGTTTGAGTGTCAAGCCATAACTCATGCTATATTTAAGTATGTATGGATTTTCTACCTTTTTCGTCAACTTGGAATTGAGTTTTGTAAACCTATGTAGTTGTGGTGTGATGATCGAATTGCTACTCATTCATTTTTTCATAAACAAATAAAATATCTAAAAGTTGATTACCATTTTGATAGGTAGAAACTTAAAAAAAGGATTATTAATCTTAGATATATTAGAATTGGAAAACAATAGACTTATTTACTTAGTAAATAGGAAAATATATTGATAATACTTGTAATAAGCTAAGTATATTTGATATTTATGATCCAATGAGAAGGAAAGTATTAGTAGATATTAGTTTGAATTATGGATTTATGGATCAAAATGAGTCTTAGGCTTATTGTAAACTTGTTCTTGTACATACTCTCTTATAAATAGCGTTTGCTTCATTATAGAGCATAGTTTCAAAAATTAATCTATTTTAACAGCACTTATTTTGTAAAAGTAAATCAATTCTAATTTCTAATAATTTAAAATAATCTTATAATTTTTAATTTAATAAATCTTATAAAGTTGACTTGTGAATAACAAAACTCTGAAATTATCTTATTTTTAAATAAAAATAAGAAGATAAAGACTACAATACTTTGATCATAATCTGTCATTTAAGGTGGGTCGCAGGATTTAATGGTGAAATTGACCTTACATGAATAGGCATGATACAAAGATAACAGCCAGTGGCATTATAAAATTTGTGCCAAGGAAGTCGTAGGCAAATAAGAATATGTGTTGGTAACCCTACCTTCGAGACTAGGATTTTAGTACAGAATTTATCAAATGACAATTCACTTCAAAAGTTGAAGGGTTTTTCCATTTTGACAGCAGACAAAGTATTATATCACTAGAGTTTTTTCGGCTGTTTCGGCGAAAATTATTTTTTTAAAATATAATTGTAAAAGTTTAAAATAAACATAAGAAATATAGTGAAAGATAATTTTTTTAAATATATATTATAAAAATATATAATATTTTTTATTATATATGAAGAAATGAAATTTTTTACAAAAAATAATTTAAAAAAATAACAAAACCTGATTTTTTTTGTAATAATAATTTGTCATTTGTGGTTATTCTGCGCCAATAATAACAACAATAATAATAAGTTAATTAATTAACCGGATGATCAGATCACCCACAGGATTATAGGGCTCATGCGTCTTATAAACGGTAAGCACACGATGCAGTTTTAATGTCCTGATTGCCCCCACGAGCGAACTTCAAATAAATTCCATGAGGTAGGAAGAAATTTTATAAACATATATTACATCATGATGATGTCATCAGACAATTTTGTTTTTAATGCATAATAATTTTGTAATTTGAATTTGTCTACTTTTTGTTAACATTAACGGAAAGACTTCCAAAAAGTGACACCGCTGAACAAATGTTATATTAATCAGACTGTATATAATATACGGCGAAAATTAAAAAATAATTATTTAATTTTGAGGTGATTGAATTTTATAATTATATAATTTTAAAATTTTAAAATTATTTTTAAATTATATAAAATTTAAAATTAATAGTTATTATTAATTTATTATAATTTTACTAAGTGATATAATTTTTTAAATAAAAATTATGATATTATAATTATTATTTTTTATTTTTATTTACTCATAAATAATTTTTATTTTTATAATTAATAAAAATTAAATTAAATATATAAAATTATAATTAAATAATAAAAATAATTTCAAAATTATATGTGAAATTAAATTAATATATTATAATATTTCAATTTTTATCATCAAAATTCATGAAAAATTATATGATTTGATAAAATAATTAATTAAATTAATAATGTATATAAAATTTAAATTTTGTAAATTTTTGGAGGACGTAGTCTTTTATATAGCATTACTCACCATCAGATAAATGTGGGAAGGAAATGAAAGGTTTTTAAGTAGGCTTTGACCAAGAAACAGAAAGAGTAGGGACAATGCAAGCTAAAATACACATGGCACAGGGGTTGAGCACCTCAGCATTGCTAGCTGGGGGCTGCCCATGGTGGGGATATTTTCGTGGAAAAATGATATGCTCATGTGAATTTTTCACAATTTCTTTCAGGTATTTATTTTTCTGTTTTTTATTAATCATAAAGCGAATGGTGCAGCTCATACTGAAATTATATAAATGGATTTTTAATATTATAGAGAGTAAATCAGGTCTGTTCTAAAAGTCTCTTCCTCTCTGAAAAAAAAAAACATTAATGTTTGTGCCAATGACTTTCTATTTATCAAATAATCTTTTTATGCAAAAAATATGCGATAATTTAAATAATGAATATGAGTTTAGCATTAGTCACGTGAGAAATGTTTATTATTCTTTCTAAAAGAGACTGATCGGTTGCTCCTTATTGATAGATAATGAAATATACAAATTCATGGATTTTAGTGTGAGACAAGATTAAGTAGAGAATAAATATAAAAGAATAAGAGTTTTTTATTTTTTTTAATAATATAAGTAGTAGTTTTACGTTAGAACTTCAAACATAACAAAAGAGTAATTTTTTTTTTAAAAAAAAATGTTAGATACCATTACATTACTATAATGCTAGGAAGAGTACCATTACTTTATTCATATAAGTGTATGTATTTATCTAGTGAAGGAAGAAGACAACTTAATTGTTAATTTAAATTCGAATTAAAAATGTTAAAAAAAATTTAAAAATTATAATAACTAGTAATTGTATAATTAAAAGTGTAAGAAATATATATTGTGTGTTTGGATACATATTTATTTTTGTGTCTTCAAATTTTTTATTTTTTAAAAATTATTTTCAAGTTGAAAGAAAATAAAGAATAGAGGATAATCAATGTTATAAATAAAGAAATATTTTATTTATTTATAAAATTAATATCAAAATTAAAAAATAAGTTAAGAAAATATTTAAAAATTATTTCTATTTTTATTAAATTATAATTTTAAAAATAAATGCTAAAAATAAATTTTCAAATAAGTTCTTTTATTTTTAAAATTAAAAAATAATAAATTATTTTTAAAAAATATCAAACCAACAAATCCATATATACTCGTTTTTATTCGAACACTCGAGGGAAAACATCCTCTCTCCAAAGATTTTCTTGTTGACTAACTAACTCTTGTCTATGGAGAGGTGACTAACTAAAACAAGGTGAACAAAAAATGGCAGAACGAAAGATGATACGAACTCTATCCTCATAATTATTGATCGGTAAACAAACCAAATGCCATTCTATTAACAAAATTATACATATGTTCTTATGGGCGGAGAAGAGGAAATGGTTGAAAGATGATTCAAACAAGCCCTCATAATTACCTATTGGTAGATATACATTACATATCCAAAACCACCACTATTATCAGGGTGTAAGTAGTACAGATGGCTTATCAAAAATTTACGAGCTTACGACTTATTTTATTTAAGATTTATTCTAACTTAATTTATTTATTTAAATAAATTAAATTTAGATTAATAAATTAACTTATTTATATAAATAATTTTTTTTTAGACTCGATCTGTAAATCTATTAAGACGATTTATTTAATTATAAATATATTTATAAATAATATAATATAATATAAATATTTTAATATATACATATATATACATATGTATATAAGCCTAATTAGGCCATTGAATAATTTTTAGTCTTAAAAAAAATTAATTTATTAACAAATTGAAAAGTTTATTTATACAAAAAAAACTTCTAAACAAACTAACAAGTCTAATCAGACTTTTTTAATAGGATAACAGGCTTGGTTAGATTTTTTTAACATTCAAACCGAATCTAAATTTTGGCCTTATTTAAATTAATAGGTTAAATTCAAGTTAATAATTTAAAAAATAAATTTAACTTATTTAAAATAAAAGCTAATTCGACTTAGGCTATTTACGCCCTAATTCTAATGACAAAAATTCATACATGTTCTGAAGGGCCCTTTCTTTAGTATAATGTACAATAATTGTTTTGCCCTTTCGGCAAGGCAACTTCCCCAAGTCCCAACAGCACGAAGCTAGCTTAGGGTTGCCCCATATCACCGTTATCATTGGTTGCTTAAAAACCCAAAGCGAGCACATCATTTTCACTACTGTTGCTTTGCCCTTTTTTCTATTTGAGTCTTGTATTTATCTGCTTTCCCTGATATATGCAGAGCTATTGCAGATGGCTTTACTTTTTTCTATCTTTTATTTATCTGTTCTTTAATTTTTGTTTTCTTCTCCCTTCACATTTCTGGCTAAGCTCAACTCAGGAGGGAAAACTCGAAATTGACCCCGATAGTGAAGGAAGAGTACCGAAGTTGAGTCTTGTTGAAGGGCCTTCGGATTCTGGTATTAGTTCCTATCTAACTTCTAAGAAAATATCTTATAGAGGACCCATCATCTACTTTTACACCATGGTCGGTGAAGGTTGGATCCACCCTTATTTAGGTCAGCAATGTCATAAGATAAAATTAATAATTTCGATACTCAAATTATAAATGATTGATAAAATTATTTTTAAATTATATAAAATTATAATTTTATATTTAAATAATAATTTATATAAATAATTTTATTTTTTTATAATAATTTAAAAATAAAGTTATCCATACATATTGGTAAAATTATTTGTAAGAATTATTATTTATAAATTGTAATTTTATATAATTTAAGAATAATTTTACTGTTCTATGAAATTTCAAAGATAAAATTATTAATTTTATTTATTCACTCATTTTTTTCATAAATTATCGTTTGCAAATGTTAGAGCTTAATTTCTTTTTTAAAGTTGTACATAATTTCACTTTTTTTATTAAAAAGAAATTATTTTATTGAACAGAAACAAACTGCTTTTCATTAGTACGAATCATCTCCACAAAAGGAGGACCACTTGAATAAAAATGCAAAAGTCATTCTCTATATCCTATATTCTCAAATACCCATTTAAATGCATTAATGATTAATCATTTTTTAAGGATCGTACATAATTTAACTTATTATTAATTCTTTATATATATGTTTAAATTTTGTCAATTATACAACTCAGTATTCAGAATTAAATACCTTTGTTTACTTATTTTCTAATTTAAATATTTCTTACCCTACCCATTGATAAGCATTGACTTTTAATTTCAGATCATTAGGAGGTGGGTTTAATTATGTCTAAAATATAAATTGGGTTCTAAGGATATATATTAAAGAAAACTAGCTAGGTTGTTGAATTTCAATCCCCCATTATGATTTTCCTTAGCATGATTAAGAGATTGCCCATTTAATTTATTTGATTATTAATAATGGTGTGCCTTGTCAATGTTTATAAACTTTTTCTCCCATTCCACAATGGCTAGAGTCATACTGTTCCACCCAAAAGGCTTTTTTCCCCCTTCCCTTCTAGAGATTGTAGATCGATGCAGTCCTAATCCTAACCCGCCAAAAGGACTATTAAGTCACTATTCTGTCTACTTTGACAAAATTTTGCTTACTTTTCTTGGTATAGTGCAAAATTTGACCATTTTTATTTTAGAAATATTTTTTGATAGCACAAATAATTTCTTACGTAATAAATACGTAGAGTGTTAGATTTAGATTTAGGACATAAAAAAATTCAAAAGTATTATTAATATCATATATTATTACATCGTTAAAGATGCTACCATTGAAGGGGCATATTGGATCAACAAATCTTAACCCCAATGATTTATTACAAAATTCAAAATTGTAAATTTAAGAAAAACATTAAAATAATAATATAACAGAGAAAAAGGAAATCGATATACAGTAACAAATCTAGCTTCTTCTGTGTGTGTGTGTGTGTGTGTTGAATAGATCAAAGTGCATAAATATCCCATACTTTTAGCTGTTCTAATGGTAATCTTGTCAATGTCCTCTTCAATCTTTTTCTTTCTTTAATTTGTGGCACTGGCACAGTGGACTTTGTTTTAATTAAGCAGCCTCAATCAATGAACTGACCCCATTCCTTTAAAATTTTCAAAGTAGGAAACAAAAAGAAACTCGGGAATTTAATTTAAATGACAAAAAACTTGAAAAGGTGCACAATTTGGCCTAAATATATTTTTCTCATGACAAATCCGTTTGTCTATGGCTGGAACCCTTTGCTTATTTCCTCATCAATGAATTAAATTCAGATAGTTATAAATTTATTTGTTGTTATTAATAAAGTATTGATTTAGTAAAAAGTATACTGATTTTAAGTGAATTTACTTATTAATAGGTAAGACTTTAAATCTTAAAGATGACTCTGGTAATGAGAGAAGAAAATCATTAATATTTTAATATAGTAAAAAGAAATTATTGGTTATTTTCTTTAAAAAAATGAATATAGTAAAGATTGATGGAAAACGGATACAGTTGTATATGTGAGAAATTCAAAGTTAGCTAAATCAAGGGTACTGCTTTTGTGGGGAGGTGCAAATAATTGTCTACTAGCTATATTGTACCACCAAATTGAACTTAAAAAGGCTTACGAATTGCTAGCTTCCTAACTTATCTCAATGACTTCAATTTAGCAATAATTAATCAATTTTGAATATTTAATTAGCCTACACTTTGATGGAATACATTACCTAACTTATTAAATATATTATTATATTTAAGTACATATATACATAACCTAGCTAATGCATGACTAAAAGCAATACTCCCACAAACTAGCAGTGTTGTGGGTATATTGAGTTATACAAGGTTACAATGCTATCAAAATCTGTTAATTCAGATGATGAGTTAATTTGTTCTTTACTTTGTTGTAACTGAGCTTACATTTAGTGACAAATTATAAAAATTAAATTTTTTATGAATTCAATATACTTTAAAATATATTTGCTTGAATTGATCCAAAGAAAAAAGATATTTTTTTCTCTTACGATTATAGGTGTAATAAGTTATTGAATATACTCATACAAAATTTTAAATTCAAATTTAAGACATTAAAAAACAAAAATTTAAAGATGATATCAAATATTACTATATTATCAAAAATATAGACATTATAATTAAAAAAAAAATTCCTCATCAGCAAAAAAGTTTCAATAAAATTCCATCAATCTCTATGGACTATATTTTCATACTTTAATACATAAAAAATTTTGTTTTTGATTTTGAATTTATTTTTTACACCCAAGTATTTTTATATTTTGTAACATAAGATTAACTCTTATTTGGCGGAAATAATAAATGATAAAATTTTCTCAATAATAATGCCTCAAAGGATAGAATTCAGGATTCTTTCTTGAGCCTAAAATACTTTGGGATTCTATCTGTTGTTATTGAAATAATCAATTTACATTGAAAGACGATTGTTATGACCAGTCTTATGCATAAATCAAATCAAGAAAAAATTGGGTGGTTCAATTCAAGCAAGATCTGGACAATGGTCATTCTTAAGAGACTGCACCCGGGGACCAAGATAGTGTTTGGTAGGGAGCAAGGTCTGTATGGGAAATATGCTATCAGCCGACAGTGAATATTTAGTTTTAGTGATCTAAAGATTCTAAGAACCTTAAGTTAACTGGTAGTTTGTGAGAATGGCACCGAAGAGGGACATCCGAAGATAGTGGAGTACATCAGCAAGTAGCAGGAATGGCACATCTACATTGCATGTGGAAAAGGCAAAAGCTTTAAACTTTGGTGTACAAATGGAGAGAGAAGCCATGCCATTCTTTGAAGGACCTCATTTATAGCCTCTCATTCTCGTATTTGGTTCACGATTTTTCATGTTAATTAATAATTTTCAATCATAATTAACTCCGAGAAGAATATAAATTCAAGGTGAAAATAAGTATACGAGAGTAAACTATTTTTAGAATATAACATTTTTAATGTAATGATGACTAATTTTGAGATTATGACCCACTAAATTATAATTAAATCTGAGTTGTTATATTTGGAAGGGCACTGTACATTAACTTTTATTTAAAGATTCAAGACATTGTTTATTTTTTGGAATTATATGCTTTCACCACTTAAAATATTTTTATTGTTATGAAATATAATGGTTTTAACTTTTTAATTATAATCATTTTTCTAATGTCATTTCCCATGGATGGAAGCATAAAAGATCATTTTCTTTCTTTTTTATGTAAAAATATTGCAACACAATTATGCATAAAATAGAAGAAATTGTCTTTGTTCTTAAAAAAAAATAACATCTTTATACATAAAAATGTACAAAAATGATTTTCCATCCATGCAGGACAACACTAGATTGAGAATTACAACCTAAAATTTAATATGTGGAAGTGCTCAAGGGAATAGATCTATATAATTTTAAAAATTAAGTGATATCAAATATAATTAATTCGAAGTTCAAGGAGGTTCATGTCATTTGCCGTATTTTGAATGAGTGATTTGTCGTCCAATTTAATGCCTCAGGTCTCTTGAAAAGAATTTGATTGGAAGGACTGGGGACATGTTAGTGAAATCAAGACCAATATGATTACCAAGTTGATTAGATGTGGGTGGCTATCATTGTGCTGGCATCAATGAAACAAGTCTTTGTGGTTTGCCCAGCTGCCGGTGCTAAAGCTGGAAGTTTAGCCTGTGTGGCTGCAAAATAGGTGTTATCATCAGGCCGCTTAGCTCAAGTCCATGAAGTTGTTTTACATTACCACCACCGGGTTGGTTCAATGGAGTTAAAATTTTCAGTTAAGAGATCATGAATTTAAAGAAATTTGTCAATACGTGATTAATAGAAGATGAAAATCATTTTGGATTATTGAAATATTAACAGGATTATGATGATAAACTCGTACATTCAACAATATATCAATGAAAATATTAATGGGACCCAATTCTTGATCAATCTAAACTTTAAAATTATAAAATTATATATTAGTATAAGGTAATTATGTAAAGCAATTTAATTTTTTTTATAGAAAAGTTATTTAATCCCTTCAGAAAATTTTTACTTTCAATTTTGTACCTCCCAGTATAATTAAACAAGAAGGTGGTTGGCATTGGGGTGACTAGAGTTTTTAGGTTCAGCCCAATTACTTCAATGAACAAGAAGCTTATAACCACAAGAAGCCCAACTTACATTGAGAATTAAATAATGCTCTTAAATTGAATAGGGCAAATTACATTCATCTGATCTGAAATTTAACTTAATTATATTTATATTTTTTTATTTTCAAAAATATATACTAATATTTTTTTATATACTACCTCTCTTTTGTTTTATTCTAAAAATATACTTATCTTTCTTACCCTTATTTTTTAAAATAAGAAAGATAAATATATATTTATAAAAATAGAAGAATATGAATATAATTAAAATAAATTTTAGAGAAGGTTAGCATAACATGCCTAATTGATTATTAATAAAGTTAACTGAAGGCTATGAAAGGGTGTGGGTTGGAATCCTACGCGCCCTATCTCCCTCCCTTCCCTCTTTTCTCGACCAAAACAAAAATAATAATACTATTATTATTATTATTATTATTATTATTATTATTATTATTATTATTATTATTATTATTATTATTATTATTATTAGTAAAGTTATATCATAATTGTTACTCATTTATTATTGCATCATCTTCAACCCAACTATGAATATTCTCAAAATTTTATAAGTGTGATGAAATTATGTTGTTATGTTATTTAATCATTTTGATTTAAAATAAACATAATTACAATTTGTTATATTGAATTATTAATAATTTCATTTGGTAAATTAGAGACAAAATTTTATTTAATACATTTCATCAACGACTTATTTGAATTTCAATAGTTATGTTTGAATAGGCTAAAATATTATATCATCTTCTTACATTTTATAAATAAATTAGATGAGGTCAAGATTTTAATTTATAAAAACGAAAAAAATATAAATAAATATCTTAAAGTACAACTTAATTTCATGTAAGCCCCTTGAAGTTTAAAAAAATTAAACTTAATTTCATATAAGCCTCTTGAAGTTTTAAAAAAATTAAAAATATTGGTAATTCAATTTTAAAAAATAAAAAAATAAATGTGAGTGGATCATAATTATTTTTAATATCAATTCAGTCAATTCGTGAAATGATTTTCCTCTAAATCAAATTATAAAAGTAGAGTTAATTCGATAATGCATTTATAATATAACTAAAGATAAATATTTTGAATAAATTATTGTTGAAACTTCATTTAATTGCATTTGGGGAGGTAAGATACATGTTTGTTTTATTTTTTAAATCTTCTTTGACTTTACCGTAATAAAAATAAGTTAGAAAAACTCCTAAGTGACTTATCTGTGTCTTTTCTTATTTTTTTTATTGAAATTTCAATATTTTTAAAATTTTGAGAACTTTAGAGGCTTATTTATAGGTTTTAAAATTATAAGGAAGTTATGTAAGATTAAACCATACTATAAGGGACTTATTTATATTTTTCTCTTATTAAAATGGTTACAAGGAAAGCTTAGACCAAAAGATTTTAAAACAAATCTAAGCTATCTATATTAAAACTTAATTTAACTAGACTCGTTTTTTGTTCTAATTACGAAATTAAAAATGTTTTTTTTTGTGACGATCATGGTATAGGTGAAGGTCCTTCAATGAATACGCGAGAGTGAATTACCAATCCATTATTGGAGAAAAAAAAAACACTTCTATCCACAAGATTAATAAATACAAGCGGTGGTGTAGACTAAATTTTCCACGCCACCACACACGCTACTTTCTTTATTTCCTATTTAATTTTAAGAAAAATTACTTGTTTTTGTTTAGAATCACTATCACAATTTATTTATCATTTGCTATTAGAAGTTTAGAAATTTACCATCAAATTTTTAAAAAGTTACTATATATTAAAATATGTCGAGATAGTATCTATGGAATTATCATTACTTAACACACATTGATCTATGGCTAAGTGCATACCAGTTATTAATCATGAGAGAACGACCACTATTATATAAACTTGAGGCTCCACATAATTTTATTTCACTAACTACAGTTGCAACAAAAGTTAATTCTATCATGTATTGAGTAAAATTTAATATATGTATGAATTGATTTTATTAGTAAATTATGAATCATTAAATTAATTATTTTTTGTAAAAAAATTGCAAAACCCAATGTGCACCATTTAATATTTTTAATATGTGAAAGAGTTCACGAAACTGCTTTAATGCTCGAGAATAAAAGCAACAGGAGGCCAAAAGTTCATAAGTGGTGCTGTGTCTCGAAGTTTCATAGGCTCCGAATGGTGGGTTTCACTTCAATAGTTCAATACGTACTCAAAGAATCTTGCCGGCAACATCTATATATGAAAATTTATGTACATACTCATTGTGCGGACTGCGCATGTACAAGTAGAAGAATTTGACATCTCCACTAACGAAATTTGCAAGATAAACATTTTTAACTTTATTTTTTTTTTTTTTGGTTAGAAAAATGTCACGACAGAAGTTATAAAAATTGGAGGAAGTACATACAAATTTTTATACTTCTTGCAACCTTGTTTCCAATATGCACTTGGAAGAGTCGCCCTGAAGAAAATATCTATGCATAGACAGCACGGGATTCGAAAGTTCATGACTAAAGTGAAACACAGACTGCTGCTTCAAGAATTCAAGAATGTTAATACCACATGCTTCAAGTTCAATTGTTCATAAAATAAGCTAATAGTAATGCCGCTCTCTATATATTTTACTACAACTATCCTACAAAATTTCTATACTTGTCCATATAAAGAGGAGATACGTAAATTTACTTGAACATTGCTTGATCATCTCCCCAGACCTTACATAAGAACTGACATGCAAGAAGTACTCTGTCAGTCGCTACTTGCTGTCATCATTATTCCATTGTTTCCAGTCCTTATCAACATGTTTTTCAGCCCACTTGACAGCAACGCGGGCAGCTTGTGGCCCTCCGGGCAATCCTCGTTGGTTTGCAGCATCAGCCATGTCAATGAAAGGTATCACCAAGAGCGTCCCAGGACCACCATACTCAGAATGTAAGAAAGTACTGAAAATCTGTTCAATATATAATCAAAGAGTTCACAACCATGAAGGTAAGGACCCTAAATGTATTTGACTAATGGCATTGATGCACAAATTGAATCTGAACAGAATAAAACTGCTTGTGGATCTTCCACTGATTAGAGTCATTCTATGTGAAATGGGAGTGAAACAGTTGCATTTGAAGGATTGTGTGAAACACTCGAACTTGCTCGGTTTTTCAATCAATTAGACAAATGTTTTCTAATTGTAGCTTTTGAAGTTTGAACAACCAAAATGCACAAATATTGACATCATAGATAGATGTAACCTCAGATTATTCTTTCCTTTCATTTGGTCTGGCTGTGAAGTACCTTGGTATCTTTAACTTCTAATTTTGATGCATGTCGTTTTTGCATGATTTTAATTCAGTTCTTAGGTTTATAACTTTAAACAGTCTACCAATGCCAAAGGATGACAAAATGCACAAGCAATTTTGAAAATCAAACAAGCACAAAACCCTGTTAGAAAGTATTATCTGATACAAATTATTCTTAAGGAACTCAACAGCTAGCTCAGAGTTGGAGTACATTATATATGTCTTCAACACAACCATGTTTCCTTCCAAATTCATTAAGTTCCATTAACAAAAGGGGATGCTTCTAATGAAGTTTAACACACTAATAAACCAGACAAGTACTTAACACCCTCTCCAAGCATAAGCCTCTCTTTCACTTCCTGTTCTAAAGATCTTCTACTCCCATAAGCCAAAATATCTCTTTGCATCACATAAATCAACATGAAACAGGTGCTGTGGAAAATTGCGAATTGATGCAAAACAAAGAACAGTTGAAATGATCTGTAATTTAAATCCTTCTTCATAACATTGATACAAATACTAGGCCACTAAACTACCATCTACCAAATAAAAACAAGTACTATTTATCGTCAAGGAAATAGTGCGAATCAGGAAGTTTGCATACATTGAAGACAAAGAAGCAGAACAGAAACAAGTAGGCAAACTCACATCTGCGCAAAGTTCAACAACTTCTTCAACTGATTCACCACAGATATCTTTCTTTGTAAGCCTCTTAAGGAGATGGTCCTTGAACTTTTCCGTCTCCTGAAACCAACATAAAAAGAGGGGCGAAAATGAGGATACTTTCTCAGTTAGTTAAGAGACAGAATCAAAATTAAGCAGAAATAACTCACAGCGTCAGCGAACTCTGGAATTGGGTCAGGAAATTTGTACCCAGCGGCTCTAATAATTAGCCGTTTTGGAGATGAAAGTGGTAAAGTTGTCGACTTTTTGTTTATCGATGGGATTGGGAAAGATTGTTTGTATTGGGTACCACTCGGGAAGCTGCGTGAGAAGCAAAACGAATTCACGCCGAACTGTGAAGAAAAAGAAGAAATTTGGGTGGAAGAGCCGGAAATGGGTGGAGCAAAGCTCAGAGTAGAAGCACAGCCCAATGCCATCTTCCTTATCCCTTTCTCATGCTCTGCTCATACGTTCAAACTGCAAGCAGAAATAATGATTTTGCATATTCCCCCATTAAAGAAATTAAAATATTAGTATTAGTATTAGTAATATATAATACAATAACTTTCTTTTTAGTAACAGTCAGATTTTTACATTATATTTTTTAATTATAAATATAATAATTTATTTAATACGTACATATAAAATCAAAAGTTTTGAATTTAGTAAAAGGAATAAAACTCTTAAAGCATCATTAAAAGTGCTGGCACCCTAAATTTAAATATAATGAAAAAAATATCCAAAAGAAAAAACAAAGAGGAAAGAAAAATATATGAAAATACGAATACATTTTCACTTGGGTTTCGACCTATAAAAATTAGGGAAAAAATGATAAAAATATTAATTTTTAATTTATTTTATTTGTAAAATAAAAATAAAAATAATTTATTAAATGTAAAATTATACATACTTCATATCAATAAAATTATTTAATAATGTAAGAAAATAATTTTATAATTAGAATATTTTCTACTTTTTTTTAGTGTGAAAATATTTTACTGATTTATAAAATATTTTTATTTTTTATAATATTTAAATATTAAAAATTTTATTTTTAATTTTCTTTACATCTATATTCTTTCCACATTTTTTTTTCTTGCATGTAAATAAAGAGTTAGAGACGGTTCATAGCGGTCCAGATAAGGAAATTAGATTCTCACCGATAAAAAATTCATTACAAAATGTAATCCGTACCTTATCAGAGACCAACGAAGTGTGCAATCTAATAGATTCCACCCTTTCCAAAGACTTACTTTTACGATAATTCGTCCTTGAGGATTAGCGACCCAATTTTTTTAAAAAAAATAATTTATGTATCTTTATCATAACTTTTTTAATTTTTTATAAAAATTTGAAATTTATATTTTTTTCATGAAGATTATAAACAAACATAGTTTTTAAAAATTTACATGTTTATGTAGTGATTTTTAAACCTTTTTAGATTAAAAATTTTAAATCTTATATATTTTAAACATTATTTCTAAATTTTTCATAAAATAATTCATTCACAACACTCCACAAATTAAATTTTTTCATAAAAGTTCAATATAATTTTTAATTCATTTTAAAATATACTTGAGGGCTATAGCACAACTTAAATGAGTATCATACTGAAATTTTTCCCAATCTTATTAATATAAAACTTGATCTCAGGTGAAATACCAAGACAAATTACATAAAAAGAGCAAAACCTACTTGTATAGATTTCTCCATTGGAATACTCTAGAAATTATTGAAACCCAGATTATTAACTAAAAACTTCTTCGACTACAACTCAAATTTGCTCAAGTATCTTCTTCTAATCACCTATTCTACTATTATTCTCTACCATATTGAACAAAAATCCCCCCATTATGAATCATATAAGAGAAATGAGTTAGTCAGAAAGTTCTTCTAACTCAGATAATAGATCTACAAGTTAATCAGAACATCTATAGGTAACCCTTCTGATCAAGTCATGGCCTAATTCTACAATTCAATTAGGAAGTAGTGCAATCTAATAGACACAAGTGGAGATTTTGTTTAGTATGCTTATATTTGAATGAAAGGTATATATCTATCTCCCCTTTGATAGAATTCTACAAATAACTTGGAGACTTAAAGGTCAATTTAAAGTAGTGAATCATGTTGGAAAAGCCTATATTATACAATTTCAAAGAGAAGAAGACAGGGATTATGTTTTTAGGAATGGCCCATGGTTAGTATAAGGTGCTTTATTGATACTAGATTAATGGGAGCCTAATATTAGACTAGATGGAGTACATGTAGACACTTATCCAATATTAGTATGTTATTGGGTTTACTTTCAACCCAATATTATACTAAATAGAGTATATGTAGACACTTTTCCAATGTGGGTATAGTTATAGGGCCTACCTCTGGAATACTAAACAGTTCATTTCATTGAATATACAAGTATGATGATAGGTAAGGTGGAATAGATTGATTGGCTTTCGGAATATCCTCGAAATTTAAGATTTGTTAGGAGGTAAATTTATATTAAGGCCCATGATCCTTTTTTTATAGGCTTCCATTTGTACTTAAATGATGACTTTCTTCATTTGGGTTTAGTACAAGTATGAAAGCATATTTAACCTCTACTTTGTATGTGGAAGAATCAGGGACTCTTCAAATGATTGTGTTGGCAATTATGAACAACTAACTAAAGACATTGAAAGATAGATAAGTAGTATATGCAATCTTTTTCAAGTTAATACTGGAGTGGTACTAAATAGGTCACACTTTGTTACAGATGCCAGAGATTTTGGCAATGATCCCAAGATATTAGCAACTAGAATTCAACTAAGATTTGGAGCAACTAGTTTACGCTATTTTCCTATTGACATTGCTCATGCACATTCAAATAAAAATTAGGAAAAAGTTTTATCATTTGATGACATACAACATAAATTTTTAATCCGTACCTTATCAGAGACCAACGAAGTGTGCAATCTAATAGATTCCACCCTTTCCAAAGACTTACTTTTACGATAATTCGTCCTTGAGGATTAGCGACCCAATTTTTTTAAAAAAAATAATTTATGTATCTTTATCATAACTTTTTTAATTTTTTATAAAAATTTGAAATTTATATTTTTTTCATGAAGATTATAAACAAACATAGTTTTTAAAAATTTACATGTTTATGTAGTGATTTTTAAACCTTTTTAGATTAAAAATTTTAAATCTTATATATTTTAAACATTATTTCTAAATTTTTCATAAAATAATTCATTCACAACACTCCACAAATTAAATTTTTTCATAAAAGTTCAATATAATTTTTAATTCATTTTAAAATATACTTGAGGGCTATAGCACAACTTAAATGAGTATCATACTGAAATTTTTCCCAATCTTATTAATATAAAACTTGATCTCAGGTGAAATACCAAGACAAATTACATAAAAAGAGCAAAACCTACTTGTATAGATTTCTCCATTGGAATACTCTAGAAATTATTGAAACCCAGATTATTAACTAAAAACTTCTTCGACTACAACTCAAATTTGCTCAAGTATCTTCTTCTAATCACCTATTCTACTATTATTCTCTACCATATTGAACAAAAATCCCCCCATTATGAATCATATAAGAGAAATGAGTTAGTCAGAAAGTTCTTCTAACTCAGATAATAGATCTACAAGTTAATCAGAACATCTATAGGTAACCCTTCTGATCAAGTCATGGCCTAATTCTACAATTCAATTAGGAAGTAGTGCAATCTAATAGACACAAGTGGAGATTTTGTTTAGTATGCTTATATTTGAATGAAAGGTATATATCTATCTCCCCTTTGATAGAATTCTACAAATAACTTGGAGACTTAAAGGTCAATTTAAAGTAGTGAATCATGTTGGAAAAGCCTATATTATACAATTTCAAAGAGAAGAAGACAGGGATTATGTTTTTAGGAATGGCCCATGGTTAGTATAAGGTGCTTTATTGATACTAGATTAATGGGAGCCTAATATTAGACTAGATGGAGTACATGTAGACACTTATCCAATATTAGTATAGTTATTGGGTTTACTTTCAACCCAATATTATACTAAATAGAGTATATGTAGACACTTTTCCAATGTGGGTATAGTTATAGGGCCTACCTCTGGAATACTAAACAGTTCATTTCATTGAATATACAAGTATGATGATAGGTAAGGTGGAATAGATTGATTGGCTTTCGGAATATCCTCGAAATTTAAGATTTGTTAGGAGGTAAATTTATATTAAGGCCCATGATCCTTTTTTTATAGGCTTCCATTTGTACTTAAATGATGACTTTCTTCATTTGGGTTTAGTACAAGTATGAAAGCATATTTAACCTCTACTTTGTATGTGGAAGAATCAGGGACTCTTCAAATGATTGTGTTGGCAATTATGAACAACTAACTAAAGACATTGAAAGATAGATAAGTAGTATATGCAATCTTTTTCAAGTTAATACTGGAGTGGTACTAAATAGGTCACACTTTGTTACAGATGCCAGAGATTTTGGCAATGATCCCAAGATATTAGCAACTAGAATTCAACTAAGATTTGGAGCAACTAGTTTACGCTATTTTCCTATTGACATTGCTCATGCACATTCAAATAAAAATTAGGAAAAAGTTTTATCATTTGATGACATACAACATAACCAAACAAAAAGTTCACTTTCAGAGGAAGACCTTTTTGAACAATCAATTGAAAAGGGGGACATGGATGCTAAACATAAGGAGAATTCGAAAAGTAATGATAAATAAAACAACATGTAAAGCCAAGTGAAAGGTAAGGAAATCAACTAATCAATGGAATTCATACATGAATATGAACTTTTTCCTACCATGGGTATTAAGTATCAAAGCATGAATTATTATTCAACTAATCTTTCTTTCCTAGTAGTGCATGCCTTGACTAATGAAGATTTCAAATTAGCACACCAAGAAGCTCTTTGTAATTTAGTTCTATCTAAAGGAATACAATTTCTCACTAATGCTCATTACATTCAATCCAACTCTGAAGAAGGAAAGTCTAATAATGCTGCAAAACTACAAGCAAACACTTTAAACTTTAAGATGGAAATTGATGAGCATAACATAGTAGTTAACACTCTTCCAATTTTCAATGTAAATAAGTTTAACCAATGGAAGAGTTTTTAAATCCTAACTTATCATTTGGAATGATAGGAAGTATGCGAAGAACATTTCATAATTAGTAGTCTTGAGGATTAATAGCTTACCTGTAGAAATGCTTAATATGCTGCTTCTCATCCAACACGAAATTTGGATTTACTTATTATATAGAAAGAAATGGAAGATTTAGATAACTTGCACTTTAGAGAAACTAATTAATAAAATTTTCATGAATAAATTTCTTTTGAATTAATGGAAGTTCTGAATGATTACAGTGTCACTACCCTATTTAAACAAATAAACTCTATTTATTGGCCATATTTTCTTATCACCTCATGTCTATTTTAGATCCTACATTTTTGTAATATTCATGTAGATATGACCTAAACAAAAATGACATGAAAACATATGCATGATTCAAAGGAAAGCTCTATTAATAAAAGAAGAGTTGTGATAACAAAATTTTAAAATAGGAATTTAAAGAATTCAAATCTCAATAACTTAGAAGTCCTTGTTCAAAAACTTAAGAATTGAAAAACACAAGTTTATCAACATTTCAATTTGGATTGCTACCTTTTGAAGGTAGCATGGATAGTATAAATGTATCAAGCTTAATAATTAATCAAGATAGATATGAAGAAAACAAATTTGATTAAGAATGGAATCTTGTATAGAATGCTAAACAAATTCCTTTAACCTCATAAATAATGGAAGAAATGAGCAGAAGAAGAAGATGAGGTGCTCAAATAAGAAATGATAGTAAAAGAGAAATATAGTTGAGCATATATACAACAAAAAGGAGATCTTCTCAATTTCAAAGTATAGAATCTAAAGCTATTTTGATGATTAGTGAACATATGGATATGTGGATTGATAACTTAGTTAATAATTTTGTATCTTATGATATAGGTTGATAGAAAGTTATCTCAAATTAACTCTTTAAGAAAGCATGAAAATTATGACATGGAATTGTAAAGGTTTAAGTTGTATCTTTATAATTCAAAGATTTACATAGCTTGTGAACCAATAATGTCCAAATCTAATCTTTTTTATAGAAATATTACTGGCTTTAGAGAAAGCTCATAGAATACTAAATAATATAGGTTATACCTATATAGTTAGATTAGATATGGAAGGACATAATGGAGGTATCATTGGAGGATGGCATGAAAATATAATGGTTAAGCCAATTCAAGTTAACCTTTACTAAGTACACTTGAAAGTGGCTCATCCATCTTTTGGTTTAGTTTTTATGAAATGTATATATGAACCTCCAAGATTAAAGGATAGAGAACTATTATGAATTTTTTTGAAATAGATTAGTAGTCAAATCTAATAGCCATATTTGTTAGTATGAGATTTTAATTAGGTAATGTATTTAAAAGAAAAGTCTAATTCTTGTTCCACCATGGGAGGAGCTTTGTCATTTCAAAAAGCTATATTTCAAAGTGGATTAATTGAATTGAAAAGTAAAAAGATGTGGTAAACCTAGACTAATAATAAATTAGGTCCTTTTACTATATATCAAAAGTTTAATAGAAGCTTATGTAATGAAAAGTGGTTAATATCTTTCTCTTATACTTGTGTTTATGCTCTGCCTATAGCTACTTCAGATTATTCTCCTCTTATAATTTCTATAGATAAATAACATCATTACAAAACTCATGTTTTTAAATTTCAAAATATGTGGCTAAAACACCCTTCATGTAAAAAAGTGGTATATAATGCATAGATCAAAGAATGAAAAGGTTCAATAGCATTTCAATTAATAAGCAATTTGGATGAAATAAGAAAAAATTTATCAAAATCGAATAGATCTTCTTTTGGAAATATCAATTCAAAATTCGAGACTTAGAAGATAAGTTACATAAGAAATAATGTGTAACACCCTAAAGTAATATTTAAATTTTTATTATTTTAAATACCTTGAAATATTTATTTTAATTAATGAGCATAATTAAATTATATTTAATCATGCCAAGGTAAAATAAGGATATTTAAATTAGGATTTGATCAAAATATTATAATTTTCTTAATGAAAGTATTACTAAAATATTTATATATATTATTTATTGGCAAAAATACAAGCAAGAGTGCAAAAATTTTGAAATAAATTAGTTATGGTAGATGACTTTTATATGTAAAATTATAAATTGTTAAGGATATTTTAGGAATTAAGATGTAATGAATTTTGAATATATATATACACATACACATGTGAAATTATGTAAATGGTTCTTTGAATAAATATATGGATATTAAAACATTCAAGTTAGAGCTTGAATTTAATTAGAAGGAGTTTTATAAAATATGGAATTACATGGCTAGGATTAATTTTGATATAAATGAACGGGCAAGATTAAAAAGGGGATTTGAGCTTTCAATATGCAAGAAATGTTGGATTGAATCCCATGACTCCTTTTTCTTTTCCTTCTCTCTCTTCATCACTAGTACACTTCTCCTTCTTTTACTTTTTCTTAAACAACTTCTTTCTTTTTCTTTCTGAGAACTCTTTCTCTTTCTCTATATTTCCTTCTTCCTTTTCTTTCTTCTTTCTCTACCATAACTCCTTCCCATTTATGGCCTTTTACTCTAAGTTAGCCACTATGTGCTATAGCTATTGCCTCAAGCCACCTCCAGTCAGTGTTAATTTTCAGGTCAAATGAGGGAGCTTCGCGAGTGGCGAAATTGAGCCTAGCATAAAGCGTTTCAGCAAGCTTCTAAAGGTTTCCTTTTGTGTCTCTCCTTCACTCATGGCCGCCATGAGCTACTATTGCAAGGAGGAGCTATTGAAGCTTATGAAGGTAGCAATAGAGTTTTTAGGTTCTTCGAGGATCTATAATATTTTTCAGTAATGGTAACCTGCAAGTAACCTTTCCTGACAACAATGAGTAGTTTATAAAAAGATCCTTTATTATTTCTGACATTTTAGGTTGATTGGAAGAAAAGCTCACTTACGTATATTTGAAACTCATGATGATGTCTTTGGAAAAAAATATATAATTTTTATGGCAGGGAATGTTAGAATAATATGATTAAACCATTTTTAGAGTGTTATATTTTAATAATTTTTATAATATAAACTTGATTCAAATAATCCAATTGTTATCATCTTATTTGGATACTTGATACAACATTGATAAATAGTAATTTAAGGTTTTATAATGTTATATTAGTATACTTAAAGTATATCCATATTATAAAATTTTAATATTTTCAATATTTAAAAATTAATCTAAAAAATCTCCTATACATGTGATTTTCCTAAGTCTTCTAAAAAGAATAAGACATAAAAGAAAATAAGTATATGATTGGCTATAGTAATATAATTAGGATCTCTTTAAATTAGTAAACTCTAATATATATACTAAAATTGTATGGATACAAGAAATCATCATCTAATGATATATCTTTACTTTTATGAGTAAATATTTGGAAATAAAGGAAGCTGATGATCTAGAATGATTAAGTAGCATAAAATGAACTTTTTTAGAGCCTCAAGTTATAATAATATTATCTGTATGGTTTTAAATTGAAAATCTATGAATAATAGCATATTTGAATTATAGGTTAATATTAAAAAATATAAGAAGTAAAATATGATATTATAATCTAAATATGGATTTATAATGTTTAGAAAGAAGATAAGTAATGCTCATGTATTTGTGATTTATCATTATAAATGGTAAACCAAGAAAATAAGAGAAGAATGAAAATGAACTACTCTAAGTTTTTATAGTGCTTGCACACTATCAAGTAAGGATATATCTTACCTTAATATTTACATATTACGTATATGGTTGAACACTATATTTAAAATTTATAATTTCCTCAATAGCTAAATAAATTATAAATATGATCATACATGGAATGGAATTTAATTATAATTATATAGTTTAAATCTAAATAGTTATGATTGTCCACTTGATTGATATGTAGTCATGATAATTTCTCCATTAACATGTGCATATATTCATATGGTTATCTCATAAGATGCAGTTATTTCTTATTCTGAGTCTTTAAGATGAAAGCAAGGTACCATTGTTAGTTAGTACTACTTAATAGAAATTATACTTAATGGAAAAATAAACTATGAATACATATGTAGATTGATTATGCTTAGAGAGTATGGTGGTGCCCTCACTGATTTTCTATTAACTATGATTAAGTTTACATTGTTGCTTATATGTTAGAAAAATATAATGCGAACTACATTAGAATGTGAAAGAATGTTATAGCCATGCAAGCGAACATGGTAGTGATGTTATATATAGTTATGTGCTTTGATATTGCCCTTGATGATAAAATAGTTATTTCGTCTTGACATCATATTGAAATTGTGATTTGTAGAGCTTAAGCTTTAGTGTGTATGTTATATAGTGAATTATATCATGAGTGACATTGAAATTGAGAAATATGATAGGGCCAATAATGAAAATATCATATTAGAAGTTCTTAGTAATATATTTGTAAAAGGTATAAAGTAAATCTTGGAATGATAAGAATGAACAGTTTGTAAAAGGTATAAAGTTGACCCGAGAGTCAAAAGATAGATGTATGTTTTTATTATATATATTGTTCTTTTATATTATGAAATGGAAATCTAGTTATTCTTAAATATTACTATTTGACGTCATTAAGGTGACTTAATTGTGATTGAGCATTATTGGCTATTCAAAAGTTTGATATCCAACTAGAATAAGTTATGTATGAAATGATGATGATATTATGTACAATTGAATAACTAAGATTACTATGATTTGTAATGTGAAATAAGGAATTAAGTTATATGCAAGTAAATATAGCAATTTGAGAATTGGTAACTTATGTTTTAAGTTTTCAAGAATTTGGTTTGCAATTATTTTCCATTTTAATAATTAATTAATAGATGATCACTTCATGTAACTTATTTTTATATATGATTATAGTGGATATATACTCACTAAATTCTCATAACTTATACCATTTTATTTTTAATATTTTTAAGTTGAAATAGGTGTATTTAAGCTTGTTGCATTTTTAAAGAATTAAAGATCACTTTATTAGAAAACTTTGACAATTGGATTAGGAATGAAATTATTTATATCTATACAAATATTATATGCATTAATGGTTTGTAAGCCTTACGCTTATTTTATGTTGTTGTCATATATGTAAGAATCACAAGTTTCATGATGTAGAGTATATGACTCTTAAAAAGAGTCTAAAATTAGGGAAAACTCTGTTTGTTTTTTCATAAAAATTAAAAAAATGAATTTTGTGTTTTTACGAAAATAAAGCAATTTTTAATGGATAGAATTAGTATAAATAGCATCAAAGCTAGTCTAAATTAGATAGTAAAATCTATGTTAATCATAATTGGATTTGGGTTGTGACATAATGATATGGAAAAAATAATAAGACAATAATTAGAATTTTATTTACATTGTTAGTAAGTTAAGTTAGCTCAAAAAGCTAGGCAAGAATAGTTGATCAAAGGAGATCACAAAATCAAGTATTTTTTATCTTATGGTAAATTATAAAAGAAATAAAAGAAAATTCAAAGCTTTATAGGATGAAGAAAGTAATTGGCACTCAGACTATCAGGAACTTAAGAAGTTAGTTGTTGATTATTTTTGAAAATTATATGAGAAGTTAATGACTACTACTAAGGTCATGGATTTTTGACAAATACATTTGCCTTGCTTAAAGAATAAGCATATTGAAATACTCGATGCTTCATTATAAGTGAAATTCAAGATGCTATATCTAGAGTGAATCTTGATAAAGCACTAAGAATAAATAGATTCACAACTAGATTCTATCAAAAATTTTAGGAAATAGTTGGTGCTAAAATACTTGAATAAAACTATCTACTGTATAATTCCAATAGGAAAAGAACAAAAGCTAATGGTAGATTTTTGACCTATTGGCTTATACAATATTGCTTATAAAATTATATCTACAATTCTAGCTAATAGGATGCAAAAGATTATAGATGAAGTTATCTTGCCATAACAAAATGCTTTCATTAATGAAAAGCTAATTTTAGATAATATTATTTTGGTTACATAAATAATAAATTTTATAAGGAATACCAGAAGCTAAAAATACTTTTGAGCATCCTTGAAAGTGGATTTCTTTAAATCATATGACAAACTTAATCGAAATGCCATTCAACAAGTTTTACAATACATTGAAATTTCCCTAAAAATGGATTCAATATTTGATGGGATACATTACAACAATGTTTTATCTAGTTCTTATCAATTGAAATAAGACAGAATAAATCAAATCAGATAGAAGCCTATGGCAAGGTGGTCCAATATCACCTTATATTTTTCTATTATGTGCTAATGTGTTCTCGATAACAGTAATTAATAAAGAAAACAAGCATCATATTCAAGGTATAAAGCCTTTCAAAAGATTTCAAACAATTAGTTATCTATTATATATGAATAATTTAATTATCTTCTTCAAAGCAACTTCATAACCTTGCAATACTATTATAGAGTTACTATCTAAATTCAGTGAATGGTGAAGACTTCATATTAATAAACTAAAATTAAAGGTATGGTTAAGTTTTAACACTTCTTACACATTTAAAGAGTCATTAGCACATTCTCTTGGTGTGAAATTGGTAATAAGTATAAATAAATACTTAGGATCTTAGATTGATGATTCTAAAGGGAAAGACTTAAAAAATTAAAAGAAAATTATAAGGTTGGAAGGCTTGTTATGTGTCCCAAGTTGGAAGATAGGTTCTCTACAAAGCTATACTTCAAGGAATACTAACCTATCATATGGCTATTATAAGGTTTAAAAATAAGGATATTCAAAAAATAAAGATTGTAATTTAGAATTTTTCATGGGAAGGACAAATAAAATTTATGAGATTTCATACAATTGCTTGGAAAAAGTTGAAACAACCTATAGATGAAGAAGGACTTAGATTGTAGCTTTAAAAGCATTTAATGAAGCATTATTAGCATAACAAATATAGAGGATTATTCATTAACCATCGTTATTGATAAGTAAAGTTTTTATATAAGGTTTTGTAAGAAGAAAAGTTAAGGAAATTGATAAATCCAAAAGTATAAGATCATGGAGATGGAAAGATATACAATGCATAGGAACTTTGATCACAAAATTTGTGTTGGCAAATAGGTAAAAAGGACAAGGTTAAAGTGGGCAATAGGTTTTGGTGGTCTATTATAGGTTTAGTTGAATAGAATATTAATTATGTTTAAGATTTGAAATCACCACAAACTTTAAATTAGAGAAAAGATAAAGGATAAGCCAATTTCAATCAACAATATTGGGAGAAGATTTTTTAAACACTTGTAACTTTTTTAGAGGTGGAAGACTATTTGGTTTGGAAAAATTCAACTTCTGAACATTACATAGTTAAAAATGGATATGAAATGTTGTTCTATCAACAACTTAATATTTCCTAGAAGGAAAAAATCTTATGGAAAACATTATGGAATCTACCAATCCTGGAAGAAGTTTTATTGTTCTTTTAGCAAGCATGTTCAAAAGTTCTACTAACTAAACATCTATTAGCATAATGAAGAATTTAACAAGATTTAAGTTTTGTTTTTCTTAATATTGAAAAAGAATTAATAAATTATTTTTTTTTTGATGCCCTTTCACAAAAGCAATCTAGTTTGGTTCAGAAGTAGGAATCACACATGGAGATTACATACCAAAAGATGTAAAGATGAATCTGTTGTGCCAAATTGCTATAACTCTTTACACAATCTATTTTGTTAGGAATCAAGTGATTTTCAATTCATTTGAACTAGATATTGAACAAACCAAATAGCTTTTAAAGTAATGGAAAGTATAATATATTCATGAAAAAAAGAAAAACTTACAAGAATAACAAGTGAGAAATTCATCCCTTAACGGTAGATGCTGGAACACTATAACTCAATCACGTCTCCTTTTAGAAGCAAAAATCAAAATTTTCTTGCAATTGAAGAAAATTAAAAAATCAAATAGCAATAGATTGATTGCTTAGTGTATTATAATTATAGACAATCAATTTCAAGCAAAAAAAATATTTGAATATCAGAGAAATAAATCAAAGAAACAATGTATGCTTCATGCAATAAAAGATATGTTTCTTCTCCATCACAATTAGAATTGTTGATCCATTTGCTTGTTCCTTGATAACAAGATAATCGAACAAATTTCCAGTACAAAAACATGCAAGGTCTCATAGCAAATGTACAACATCCTTAAAGAAATCAATAGGCTAAAATAAAGTTTCCAAAATTATAAAGGTATTTTATCAAAAAAAAAAATCTTTACTATTAGATAAAGATATAAATACTTATCTAAACATTGTTTCAAATGGTAGGCATAGTAGGTAGACTTTCTTATTGAGTTAAATACTACATTTAGAGTCAAAAAAAAAACTTAATCTTAAAAAGTACCTTACATTCTCTCCCTAAACCTATGTTCCCATAGAATTCTCTTATTCTAAGCATACCATACTCGTGGTGCCCTATGAAAAAAAAACTAAGTAATAGGAAAATATTTAGTTTTATTCTAGCATGGTAAGCTTACTTTTAAAAGGTGGAATTACAATAACATGATACTATTTTTAGGATAACCCACTCTAAATTAATTAACAAAGAAAATAATGACATTTGGCCAATCAAATCTAATCCCAAGTTAACTTTATATTTATAAACAAATTTACTAAATAGTCACTCAAAATTTTTTATTTTAATTTGTTGTCCAAAATCTTGTCAATAAGAAAGATCAATCATTAAAACTAATTGAAGGTGCCTTGTTTCTTCATTGTCATCATATCTAGGGTAAGGACTTCACATATCTCCATTCAAATCATAATGGCTATTAGCATCAAATTAAAGAAAAATAATAATGCCGCCTCTGAAGGGTGGATTGTAGTGGATATTAGGAGTAGATTGTAGCAACTTTTAATAATGGATTTTTGTTAGAAAAATGAAAGAAAAGACACCAAGGAAATAATTTGTAGATGATGTTAGAAGGTTAAACCATTGAACAAAAATAAAAAGTGAAGGAACTATAAGTAGTACAATTTACACAATTTGGGAGAAGAGTAACAATTTAAAATTAAAAGATGATTTTAAAAGAAATAATAGGAAAATTAGAATGGAAGAAAATTTAAAGAGAAAGGGAATTTGAAGTAAAAGAATAAAATAAGGGGAATTCTAAAGTACTCATGTGGTACCAAACCTATGCTGATGTGGCAGCATGAAGAGCCATTGGATGAGAGGGTTTGGTATCACATAGGTACCTTAGCATCCATTATAAAATAAAAGAAACTAGGTAGAAGATTAATAGTATAGAGTATCATAAAAGAATTTAAATTAAATTTATAATGAGTATAATTTTTTTCAGTATTAATAAATAAAAAATGGTACATCTTTAGAAATTATTATAATTAATATTTTTACCAATAATGAAAAATTTTAATAATTTCTAATGATTTTATAATATATAAATGAATTATAATATAAAATTCATTTAAACTAGTAATAAATAACATATCATAAATATCAATTTTATAATAATAATATTTTAATAATAATAAAGAGAAAAACAAATGTTCATGCTATAGTCAGGTTGCACACATATGTTGCACATAAGGCAAATTTTTAATACTTAGATACTTCACACGGGATTTATCACAGAGCAAATCAATTTTATTATTCATAATAGTAATGGATGTCACTAAAATTTTTTGAAAAGGAGGACAATATAATACATAATTTATAATTTTTTTGTAATTTTCATAAGATTGACTTATGAAGATCTATTTCCAAAAAGCGAACATTATAAGATAAATTATTACCTAAATTTTTATAAGAGAATAAAATTCATACTATATTCATGATTTATTAAATAGATTAATAAATTAATTATAAATTGTGAACTAACTAAATTTATAGAATTATAGTATAAATTAATTTTTGAAGAAATTACACAAAATTAGCTTTTAATTTAAAAACCTATTCAACCAACAATTGATTTGGTGAAAATTAATTGAATCCTCAATGAATTTTAAACTAGGAGATTATTTTATTTGCTTTAATAGTATGAAAAGTTCTATTTCATAAAAAATAGAAAAGAAGTGTGTTGTTTAGTTGGACATTATCTAATAAATTACATGAAATAGGATTTCTCTACTTCCCACAAAATATGAGAAGTTACTTACTCATCTCTTATCTAGATAAGTTCTACTTCATGTATTATTTATGAAAATAATAACAAAATTATTCTTATTAAATTTAATTAATAATAATTAAAATTTATTAATTTATATTATAATAATATTGATGATATAGTAGTATTTTATTAGCACTTCCGAGGATATTCAAAATTAAACTAGATAAAAATATAAAAATTTATTTTTTGGGAAGTGTTACTTCTCATATATTAGCCAAACAAATTTGGATACTTTCCAAAAAATTTATATAAGAATTTATTTCTTTGAAAATTTAATTTTTTACAAAAAATTATTTTTTATATGAATCAAACAACTTCTAAATTAAGAACTGAGTTTAGTTTTCTTTGAAAGTGTCTTTGATGGAAGGAGTTTACTATAAGGATATCTTGAGCATGAACCAAAAAAAAAAAAACTACTCAAGTGTCCTTTTATCAATTCATTTATAAATTAACATTTTTTTTAATTTATCAATTCACTTGTAATTCAAGTTTTACCGATAACATTTTTTTAATATTTTATAGGAGGCTCGCACTGAATTTTAAACATTAAGAGGAGTTTATGTAATTTTCTTAAATTGCAAACGACGTTAGAATATTTTTATCCTAATTTTTTATGATTTATTTTTTTAATAAATTATTATATAAATTAAATTAAACAAAAATGAAACAAATATTAATCAAAATTTATGTATTACATTATATTTATTATTTTTAGTATACTAATTAAAGGAGATTCCTAACCTCAATATTTATATATGGAAATTAGCAACATTTGTTATTTTAATTTAGAAAAAAACTAAACTGTTAATTTAATAATAAAAAATATTATACTTAATTTATTATTACCAATATTAATAATGTATTTATTGTGAAGATGTAAAAAAATGAGTGGAATTGGCTTATATATTTTAAATTTAAGTTCTCATTAAAATAATTTAAATATTCTTAATTATTGTATTACTTTTAAAAATTAAGAATATTTTTTATCCAAATAAAAAGTAGATGTTGTTAATCTCTACATATAATTGTAAAAATTAGTGATCTCCATAATTAAATTGTATGAATTAAAATTAAATTAAAAAAATTTGTCAAATACATAAATCTAGCAAAAGCTTTAACTCAATTAAATAGGGAAATTTTTACGATTATTCTTTCTTTTTGGTATCAGGAGGCAAATTGTCACATGACCCCATACAGCAACTAGCAGAAGTTACAAGTCATCATATCCTAACCATTAATTGCACTTTTTCGCCTTTTATCACATGGTTGATTAACCCCCACTTAAGGAGGGCGAGTTATCCTAAAATCACAATGACGTGGTAATCCTCTGCTTCTTAAAATTGAATCTCTATCAATTTTTTTAAAAATTAATAACTTTGAATTGATGTTTAAGATGCCGATAATAATCATATTTAATTCCCAAATAAGTATGTTTGTCATGGTATTGAAGTAATAAGCTTTATGAACTAAAATAATTGTTTTAGAAGACATTAATGTATTAATTGATGGATTGACATAATTTTTTTTGTAAATAAATAAAAAATTATATATATATATATATATATATATATATTTACAATAATATTAAAATATGTATGATCATATATTAAGTTATTATAAATTTATTTTATTTAAAAAAATTTTACGCTTACCAAGATTTTAAGCATAAAAAATATCTACAAACCGATAGTCGTTGATTCACATTTATACTCATAATATAATTTTAAAAGATTAACTATTTTTAAATAATTTTGAATGTTACATGAAAATATGATACATACACAATGCATATTAACTTATTGTACTTCTTTTTTATAATTTTAATTACTCTAATAAATAATTGTTATTTATCAGATATTTACATTAGATATAAAATATATTTACATGGCATATTTTCTTTTTGGACAATATTATTATAATTATTGTTAATATTTATTAGGAATCTTTGTATAAACGGTAAATTAATCTGAATATATATATATATATATAACTTACATCAACTTATATAAAATCTTCGTGGTCATTAAAAAAGTGACATTTAATTTTTTCTGTGAAATTGCCCTTGTAACAATGAGTTATATATATAACTCGCTATTTTTTGGGGTGAATAAATAAGGCTAAAGCCCAAAGGAAAAGGAGACGTTAAGGAATTTTAATAAAGCGAGTCATACGAACCCTCATTACATCAGAAAGAACTAAATGAGTTATTTCACTAAGAGGACGGTAAAAAATATGCAACCCTAGTGTGAGGTTAAATCCATATCTAGCCATCCTGTCTGTACATTGATTCCCTTCTCTAAAAGTGTGTGAGGCATCTACTTCCTAATCTTTGTACAGAAGATCCTTAATGATCTTGATTAGATAGTGCTTGAGATCTCCTTGCTTATTTAAACTATCTAGTAATGACTTTGAGTCGCTCTTCATATGTGTTTTCTTGTATCCTCGATTCCATGCTACTTGAAGACCACAGATTAAACCCCAACATTTTGCCTCAAAAGAATTACATTCACCTAGAGGTTTGGCATACCCAAATAACCATCTACTAGCTGAGTCTCTAACAACACCTCTGCATGAAGCACTCCTTTCTTTATTATAGGCTCCATCTAAATTTAATTGCACCCATCTATCCGGAGGGGGAAACCAAAAAACCTGAATCTCTATGGAGTGCATGCTATCTGGATTTTTCTTAGTTAAAACAAAGCCCACTTTATCAACTGCTCTTAAAATACACTTTGTAGCATTTCAGGGTCTTGAGAAGTTTACTTCGTGTATCTTTTTGTTTCTCTATCTCCATATGTGCCAGGTAGATATAGCCCAGGTTTTTACCCAAGATAATCCAGCTCTAAACTCTTGAGTTTGGGTTAGATTGATCTGTGCCCATAAGCTTTGGTCCAGAGATAGAAAAAAACTAATGTGTTAGCTTAGAACCAGATTTTTTCATATTTTTGCAGCTGGTCGACAATCTTGAAGGACATGAATGATAGTTTCCTCATTTCAGGGACATCATCTGCAATATTTGGACCCATTGCCCCACTTAGTTGTTCTTGTGTTCATCAATAATCTATCATGGAGAGCTTGCCATAAGAAGGTTTTTATTCTTTAAGGAACTTTAAGTGTCAAAAGGTGTTTCCATTCTTCAACTTTAGGCCCAGGAATTCTTTGTAATGGCCTTATATGCACTAGCAAATGAGAAAAATCCATGGTTCTCAAACCAAATTAAGCGATATCTCCCTATTGCTTCTGTGTGGCGAATAAATAGGCATTATTTTGTTAAGGATTTCAATAGGAAGAAGATGTTGGAGTTTATTCTAGTCCCAATCATTGTTAGTAGTAGCCATCTCACTTGCTTTAGCCTGAAGGTTATCCACATCAATCAGAGAGGTGGTAAAGTGATGAAGTGGTTCTCCTAAATTAAGCCAATCATCTAGCCAGAAATCAATTGTATTGCCATCTTGGATCTTCCATTGCATGTGTTATTTTGTCGTGCCCCAGAGTTTGGTGATGTCCCTTCAAAAAATGGAGTCCCTTTTGGTGCTTTGGACATTCAGAGGCCAAGACTATCTATCACCATATCTACCTTTTGGTGCTTTGGACATTCAAAAGCTATTTTAATAAATTATAAGATTCTTTATTGTATAAGTATCGTTCAACAATGTTTGAAACTTATAGAATAAAGATCTTTAAAAAATATTTATACCCTACTACCTAATTACAATTATTGGAAAAAAAAATAGAACGTTAATGATAATAATTTTAATAAAACTTTTATTAATAATAAAATGAAGTTGAAACAAATTATGAATATACTTACCAACTATCAATAATACCATCTCCATATTACCTATTAGATGAGGATCTTTATAGTAAGTTTTGCTCTAGATACAAATTAATTATGTCCTAATTCTTATTATATCCATTCCTTTTTATCTATTACATTTTGAAAAAAAATTATTTTTTATCTGTCATTTTAGAATTTCAATCAAGTATTAAATATATTTTTTCTAAATTTATCTTTATATTTTATTAATAGATGCTTCTTTATCCTTTTCAAAATATCTCAATTTATTTATTCCATCATATTTTTATCTCAATTTTTAACTGTCTTAAATGATTAAACCATAGTTTTGAAAAGTTTACGAACAATAAATGAATTAAATTATTTTTTTAATATTTATAAAATCAGCTAACTGCAATAAATAATAAGAATGGGAGTCGCTTTTTTTTGTAGAATAAATATCACCATATGATTGAATTGTTAAAGTATTATTTTTACAATTTGAATGTAATTGATTAAAAAAATGAAATAAGAGAAACAACGTTAGCATCAAAAGTTGAATTAATATATTTGTAAGAAGGCGAGCAACCAAAATAAAGAGACAAAAACTACGGGGAAAAAATGAATGAATAAAAGCTAAAGAAACTTAAAATTTTTTAAACCTAATATCAGTACAACTCAAACTTGAATTACTAAATTTACATTTGCCAACGTGGAACATAAAATCTAATTATAGACTTGCGTATTTCATGTACTTCAAGGTGGTGAAAAAAGTGAAAGAGAGAGCGAGATTTTCATCCCTTGACATTTTATTTGCTGATTGCTTGTTTGATCCAGTGACATGTCGTTCATTGAGAAATGGAGTAATCAACACAATTTCTGTATGATATTGTGATTTGCAAAGGCAGATACCAATGTTGAAACCTCATAATCAACTTCATTAAGTGCAGTTAGCTGCCCATCACCAGAAGAATCACGGACCCCATATGACATATCCCCAATGGCAATGGCATGACCAGAATTTTTGGTTTCCATTCGTACCAATTGTTGGGAATAAGTTGTTGGCTTTTGTGAGTGAGTTATTTCATTTTTAATAAAAATAAAAATAATTTTAAATATATTTTAAATATTTATTTTATATAAAAATTGAATAAAGATTCAATTAATTGTATAATATGTATTCATGTAATCATAATATAGATTTAGAGAAGATATGAGTACAAATTATTTACAATTAATAAAAATTATTATTCACAAAGTATTAACAAAGGTGAGCATTTTATTAATACTATTGTATATTTTCAAATATATGCCTTATCTTGGTCATATAAAATTTACAGATATATTAATATGATTATAAATGAAATTTATAAAACTATTATCAAGAGAAATAGAATTTTATAGGAATTAATTTGGTTTACTCTAAATTTTGAGTAATATATAATTATACTTTTATAAATATAATCACATTTGAACTGTAAATGAATGAGATTCAATTGTGTGTTAATATATTTATTGAGAATATAATTTTGATATGACAATATAGAATTTGATGATATAACAGTCTTACTAGATTTTGGTACTTGATTATAAGTGTTTGGCTTAAGTACATCAATTCTAATTAAATTAAAAGAAAATTGATTGATAATCATTAGAGAAATAAATGAATACTAAGATAAATTAATTTGAATTCATTAATTTAATTGAATATTATGCAAAAGAGTATAAGTAAAGAATTAATGTAGCATAGAAATACAACTTAAGAAAACTATCAGTTTGTTTAGATTTTTATTTAAATAAAGATGCTTATAATTGGAGTGTAATTTTAATTTCATAGTGGAAGGATTACTGAAATTAAATAATTAAAATATTTAATTATTCGATAGCCAATTATATATACTATAAAATTCCCAAACTAACCCAATGTCTTATACATACTGCTATTAGATTAGATTAGTTGAAAAAAGATTATCGAATTGATATATGAAAATATATGCATGGACCCAATAGCCCCTCATTGGGTCTATACATATGGCCCAATATAGTTAGATAATAGGAGTTAGTTTTTAAAAATATTAATTTCTAAAATATTCTTTTAGATAATTATCTAAAAGTTAAAATATATGATTTAGATAAAATCTTATTAGATATGATTTGAATTATTTAATTTATTAAATAAAATTATATCAAGAATTTGAGAGAGATAATATTTGACTTTTTAAATAATTATTGGAGATATATTCCAAATCAGAAATATCCAATAAATAAGTTTTTAACAATTAAAAATATTTCAAATGTTAATTGGAGATGTATTTTCTAATAGAAAATATTGAAATATGAATATCATGAATCTTTATCATGCATTATGAATCTTAATGAGAATTATCGACTTTAATGAGCCATTATGAGCTTAATGTAACATTATTGAATTTAATGAGATATTATAAGTAAGGATGTTTTGAAATGACAATAGATACAATTCTTTA
Source organism: Sindora glabra (assembly GCA_020226215.1). Classification (NCBI taxonomy): domain Eukaryota; kingdom Viridiplantae; phylum Streptophyta; class Magnoliopsida; order Fabales; family Fabaceae; genus Sindora; species Sindora glabra. The sequence continues at coordinate 25,433,504 of CM035236.1, forward strand.
TCCTAATTCATCTCTATAAATATGATTTTAGGGTTCCAATTTTTCAATGATAGAGAGAATATATACTAAGTTTCAAATCTATCAAAACTCTAGGATTCATCTATTGAAACTCTAGAGTTTTAGTTTTTAAGGGAAAGTTTCAAATTGATACTCTTTTAAATTTTAGAAAAAAATTTATAAATGAATAATTTATTTTCTAAATTGTTGATAGTGCTTAAGTTTTAAGTTTGAATTTATTAGTTGTAACAATTTTTTGTTCTTCCTATATAATACTTATGAGCCCACAACCTCTGAGTTCATTCTTTATACATAGTTTAGAAGATCTTTCAAATAGCAATCTGATGATTTTCAATAATATTAGATAATCTTCTTAATATAATGTGTAAGTGTGTGTGTATATATAATTATAAATGTTCAAACCCTAGAATTTGTTTTGCTTTGTACTTTAGAAAAATTGGTTAGAAATTTTAAAGGAATAAATTTTTTAAAACCCATTCTCTAATGAAATTAGTTTACAAAACTATTTTTCTAAATGGTAACCAATACCAAACTATCTGGGACTTCTAGTCTTCCCTCAACAAGCTCTTCTGTTTCATCATTCTTGTGGGGAATAATATCCTGTTCCCCATCAGAACTTGAATTCAGTTGGCATTCCTTCTATAACAACGGATCTTCAGTTAATTGATTACCAAAAGAGTTGTCAGCCTCATTTGAAAGCAACAATGATCTTTAGATGGAATATCTCTCGATTCCATTCCTTCCGGAAGTTTCTTCCTTTCCACCTTGATTTTTTGGAGACCTGGAATTGTTAAGAAATAGAATGAGATACAAGGATCAAGATTCTTTTCGCCTATTGTTATATTAAAAAAAATTATCACTTACTGTATCCCCCACACACGCAGAAATATTTCCTGGCTTACCTTAAAGTTCCACAAGCATGAAGATTATTCAAGCAAATCTGCAAAGTCACTGACAAGAAGCAAGAATCATTAGTTTAGCAGCAACAGATAAGTTTTAACTGTGAAAGTGTGAATTGCAATAGTTGCATATTTCTATTCAAGTACAAAAACAAAAAAGTTCAATGCGACAAATTGTTTAATTAAGACAATTATTATTTATTTGTAATTCAATTCAATATAAATGCAATATGTAAATAAAAAAGAAATTTTCTTTTTGTGGTAAATCACACTTATTCTAACTAATTTATGCTCAGTAGGCTGTTCAGGAATAAGTTTAACACATTTATACACTCTTTTTAGCCACCATACCACCAAATAAGGGGAGAAAATAGAGCATACCTTAAAAACATAACCACGTATGACAAATTACAAATGCAGGAACTGATGTTCTAAAATTTCATGTCAAATTACACTAACCCGAAATTTAATTAAATTTTAATAGCTCAAGGACAGAGAATTTGCAATGGAATAGCAAATATTGATAGTTAGAACCTGAAGCTTTTAATTGTTAAAAATATTGAGGCGGAACTTTCGGTCTATTTGTGAGTGCAAACATTTTCATTGAATTCAAGAAGAACCCAGTCATCCCTTAGATGCGAGCTGTTTGTGGCTCCTTGGAGTCTTCTGGCAACAATTTAAGAAGCAAATCCCACGCATCTGCAAATAACAATGGATGAACTCAAATGGTGGGTCACCCTTCTAATTTTTTCCTATCTAAATCCGAAAGGAGAATGGAACCTTTAAGGTTTGGTTATTTTCGTGACATGAAGAGCAATGATCTAAGTTTGTCCAGAGAGGTAATAATAATGCAAGATGGAGGAACTCCAATACAAGCAAAAGTGGGAGCATGGAGGAATTGACAATGCAGAAGCGATTTCGAACTATCATAAAAGTGAAATTGGTCAATAGATGTTTCTTTCTCTTTTTACCCGTGGGGCCATTTGCAAATTTTTTAGCGTTCACTCCAACTCCTATCACCAATAATGTCTCTTTATTTTTTTTTTTTAAATTTAAAAGAGTTACAAGTGTTTAAAGAAAAAAAAAGGATCCGGATACTCTCATTTTTCTTCTGTTATTTTCCCACTTTGCATGGGTCTAAACTCTAGTGAAATTAAAAGGATGAAAAAAATATATTTGGAAGGGGGATTGGGTGTGAAAACAAATACAGAAACGGGGACGCATGGCCGGGAATAGAAACCTTGTTTTTATAGGTTCAAGTTGATTTCACCCATTTTTGAGCTTTTTCAGGCAACGAATTCAGGAGTCTCTAGTTATTTTGCTTTATTTGTGCATTCACAAAGCTTCCAGACTCTCACGTTTCATCTTCGAATTACCAGCAGATTAGAAACATCTTGCTGGCAACTATACTATTACCAGAATACGTTCACGTGGACCATTTTATTCAACAAGTTTTCCCAGCAAATTAAGATGCTAATGTCGTTTGTGGACAACTATCAACGGTGCAAGCCAGGATGTCTCTATAGTCCCTCGATATTCTGAAAGAGTCATAAACTTGTCCATTGCTACTCTTCTTGTACTCGAACAACAGGTTTGAATGATCAAATGCGGTAAGTTTGACGAATCCAAAATCATAATCTTTAACGAGACTCCACTTGGTATTTATGGGAGCAAATTGAGCAAGGGCTGCTCCTCCTCCTCCCACCACCACATGTATCGTCCCGTTCAAGGGGCCTTTGTAATTTTGCTTCTCTTGATTGGTGCAGATATTCTGAAGCGGCAACAAAGTGACAGTTACAGGTGATGTTAAATAATACAGAGTACATAGATAAACCTACTTGAACTGGCACAGAAAGCAGACTACAAGAATAAATGAACAAAGTAAAACTCTACGTCTGAAGTTATGGGAGATACCTGGTATATGGGGCATGTTCTTTCATAACTATGGACATGTCCATACATAGCTATGTCAACCTTGTACTTTTGCCACAGAATTTGAAGGTCCTCCCTTCCCATTGGTTCCTCAAAAGAGCCTTCTGCCACATAAAAATCTGCAGATGAATAACCCAATACCCGATGTGCAAGAAAAATCAACCATGGCTGTTTTTGTCTGTCAACTGATGCTAGGCAGTGCTCAATGAATTTATATTGCTCTGTTCCCTCTCTCCAGTCAAGTTCAGTGTTGGCTATGCAGAACCTGAACATGCCATAGTCAGTGGAGTACCTGCAAAAAGAAAATAATATTAAGATCAAATAACAATATATAGGTATAATCGAGTTGGTTTCCTGCCATGGAAGAAATGCAGAATAAGAAATATGAGCAAATTTTTTAACAAAGTACCCATGAATTACATTGATATGAATGTTGTAGAAGTGAATTTACAAAGCAACCTATCATTCTATAAAATATAGATATGTGGAAAGTTGACAAGGCATCATACCAAAATTTTGCCCGGTTCTCAGCAGGAACATAAAACATGGTCTCAGACAGCACACCACATTCTCCCCCTGAATCCAAGTTCCCATAGAATGATCCTGTTCCAGGCCAGTCACGCTCATGGTTGCCACTGGAGGGATAGAATGTGAAATGGAAATTTAGAGATACAAGAACAAATGTAGACACTAAAAAATCAAAATCCCTGCATAACATCACAAACCTTGCTGTCATGTAAGGTACAGTTGATGCAATAGGCTCAACCTGTGCTGTGAACTGATCCCACTGTGAAAGGTATCCATTTGCATAGCATATATCACCAATGTGGAACACTATATCTATGTTCTTCAAGTCTTGAATAAGCTGTTTAGTAGTGTTGAGGGATGCATGCTCGAAATTGTTGTATTCATTGGAACCATCGGCTTCTGCCTGATTGCCAGAAGATCAAATTAAAAATTTGAGAAATCATATTTTGATGGATTGAATTCAATGATAAATAACAATATTGAGAGTTTGACACCTCTTCTTGGTATAGAATATTGGCATCCTAAAGCAGAGCCAGTTATAAGTAGAAAAGGAACAATGAGTGAACTCATTTCAACCAAAAAAAAAAACATGTAGTTAGTAATCATAATATAATTGAAATCTTACGATGATAAAATACTATTTTAGGAAAATATTTATAGTCTCACCATAGTATTGAAATTTTAGTGTATTACAGTAAGACTATTTTAACATCATACTATGTTATGATAAATTACATTTAGACAAAACTATTTCAACATCATGTTTAAGTGGATCCTAGAATTAAGCAGATAGTTTTCTAATATGTCAAAAAAAGCAGTAGTACAAAAAATCTCAGTATTACAGTAAGACTAGAAATATTTTCCTATGTTAGCAATCCAAATAACCTGGATCAATCTTATTCTTATGATAATGGGCATGCAAAACATTAGCTTCTACAAGTGTATCACCACAAACAATGTGCAAGGCTAGATACCAGAGTTCCATGGCAAAAACAAACCTTTCCCATGTCACCAAATATGACTACACGTTGTACAGAATTTTGGCCTGGATAAGGAGATGCTTTAAAATGGTATTCTTGACTCCAAATTATAGTACCATTGCTTAATCTATGCCCCAGCTTATATGCATACCTGCAAAGGGGAAAACAGAAATTGCAAGTTGAGACATGTACACTGAACTGCTGCTGATAAACTTTCACTGTTAGACTTCACACCATAAATATAGAGCCATATAGAGATCAGATTCAAAAAATAGTACAAGTCATGTATGGAAAAGTTCATATCTTGGGTAGTAATCCTTGAGAACTGCTTGCACTAGCAATTTCACAATGTTGAAATAAGACAAAACATACTCTTTGTTGGGCCATAGCCCCTTCAGAAAACTGGTGTGGATGTACCCAGGGTCACGCCATCCCACAGTCCTCGCCGGTGCACCTATAGATATAGATGAAAACATAATCAAATCTACAAATCTTGATATAACAAACTAATCAGAATTTGAGCAATGTAACAATTTGTGGCTATCTGGCTGCCCTTAGGCAGATCAACAATAAAGAAATAAATTCGTCAAGTCCTCCATTTTTTTTTTTATCTAGACCAGCCCTTCCATCTCAGTGAATGTGAAGATTAGCTGGCTAGCATCTATAAAAGCTTTCATTTTGCTATTTTTTGCACAAAGTTATATCATCAAGATAAAGAAGGTTTAGCATCCTAAAATAGCTTTGAAGAGTCTCTATTATGAGGTCCAAGTCACAAGTAAGAGGAAAGAGAAGAGTCACACACCACACATGCTATTGCGATCAAAAGTCAGAGTCCCAGCAGGAGATATCACTTGGCTTCCTCCTATTGGACCCCATTCAACAAAAGGTTCAGCTCCACTGATACCATATCCACTTGTCCATGTTACAGTCATCTGTAAAATATTTAAGGACAATGAACCTTCAGACATTCTTAATACACAGGGAAATGTACATAGACATACATTCCCTGAATACATAAAGCTGCAATTTAATAAACATGAGCAGCATTTCTATTTAATGAGAAAATGGATGCGGGAGAAATAAAATGCAGCTTTTAAGATTAAAACATTAATAAAGAACTAAACACTTACTTCATCCCATGTTTTCCCTTGTGCCAATCGAGGATATACTGGAGCATTTGGATTGGCAAAAGCTACTTTATTTGACACTGCAACTAGCTTTGGCTGTAAACATAAGGGAGTCTATAAACAAACAAATAATGGAAAAGAAGAGAGGAGTATAGAATGACATAAAATCTCCAGATTCTTAAGCGTTACCAATACAAATTAAAAGAAAATGTAAATGGGTTAAAGATAGCCACAGCAATATCACCCTTGGATGGTTTTGAAATAAATATCAATACATAAGAAGTTAAAAAAAAAAAAAAAAGATGATGCAATAGAAAATTAATGTAGTCAATCAATATGGCTGACTTTTGACATTGATGTTTTCTTCAACAAATTTCTACAATCAAGCATAAAGGACAAAGGTCTATATATAAACAAGAAATGCTAGGGAGGAAAATGATTCAATTGCATGTGAAAGTGCCTAAGAGTGTTAATTTAAATCCCAAATATACTAGAAAATGAGATAAACATGCAGACTATTGGGCAAAATATGAAAACACACATTCGATAATCCTCCAGTGAACAAAGCAAAAGAGAAATCTGATCTCTGATTAATCAACTGTAGCCTCAAGAAACCTTTTCCAGTGTTTTTGTACTCATGACTCGAGTAATTCGCAAACTGATACTGAAATGAAATAGGTAGAAAAAATAGTTCAATACAAAACCATGACCCTTATTTAACTTGAAGAAAGAAATTCCAGCAAAGATGTAGCATTTGAACCTTGATTGGTGCAGAACACAAGAGTGGAGGAGTCACCCATGTGTTATCAGCAGGGCAGGTAGAAGCACTGGACATTGTGAAAAAGAAGTACTATGAGTTAATGCAACTGAACATTTGATTTGTTATTTTGATCAGTGACTGAATACAGTCATGATACGTAGTCCACCTGAAGTTTGCAGGAGAAAATACTCCAATCCAATCATCATTTGATGCTTTTGGACTGCCATATTCCAGTGTAACCCATTCTGTATTTTTCCCCTTCAACAGAGAGGGAAAAAAATAATCTCTGCATCAGATTTTGCTGTTTCATTTTACAGTAGCAGGCTAGAACAGATATATAGAAGCACTGAGATTAAGCGCCAGTTTGGTATGGCAGTGGAAATCAATTAGGAGGTGGAAATTCCAGGGGAGAAACAAGCTACAACTCCACCAGGTTTTCACAACTCCACCGGGTTTTCACCCCCAATTGATTTCCCACAGCTATACAAACAAGTGATAAATAAATGAGTGAGTAATTTACATAAGAAAAATGCTAGTTACACTTAATTTTGTGAACAAACCGTAAGTCAATTTATACAAAATCTTGAACAAGTAGCGCTAGTTTAAAGTTTGAACTATACTGTCACATTAATGACAGCTTATGAGGAAAGACAAGCGTACTTAGCATAAACCCTTCTAAAAATCTCACCTTTACAACAAGCAATGCAACTGTGAAAGTAATGTAAAAGCAAAACTTACTCTCAATCCGAGGATATTAGGAGTGGCTTTGATGTAAGCATGTTCATCAAAAGCAAATACTGTCTTATGGATAGCAATTCTGGAAAGTGGCTGATGGTTATCTGATATGACTTGCTGAAAGTTTGATAAAGCAGGAAGAAGAAAAGCCAAAAGGAACAAATTTGAGATCTTCTTCCAACCCATCATCTGAAATGCACACAATACCAATAAGACAATGATTGACAACGATAACATTGCAAATTTTAAGATCTTCCTAACTTCGCAAAGCAGGTTAATAAACAAACACACTCCAAATAGATTGAGATTGTTTGGCGAAATTAAGGGAAAAAAAACCGTAAAAAGAACCAGACTTTCCCAACTAAAGTGTCACTATCAATCAAAATAAGCACTTGGGGTGCTCAGGTAACCAGCCCATCCTTCCTCAGACAACAAACACAAGGGAAATTCGGACTCAAGTCGGCATGATTCGTATATTCAATAAGCATTAATGGTGGATGAAATCACCTTAGGAGACGAGGATGAAGCTAAGGATTGAATTGAACAATATATTTGCGCAGAAGAGGAAGATGAAGAAGATGTGGCTTATAAAACTCTCATTTGCAAAAGACGATTAAGTCCACTGCAGGTCTCTATTGATTAAACAAAAGCAAAGACTTCAATTCAATGTTGATGAAACTGGGTGGCCGCGCTTCCTAATCCGAATATCTGAGAGGAAGATTCCAGTTTTCCCGTTTACATCGGGAAAGCCGGCTTTCTTATACAACTAGATTCTTTGCAACCGTTGACTTTTAACTTCGAAACCAGACACGATCCGAGATGGCGAAAATTGAGTCTCCACTCTGATACTCAATAATTGTGTAGAGTCTTGCGATATACGTCTGACAGCGTGCTTGCGTCGCCTGTCATCTGTCAAAAAATTCTGATTATTACTTAGTAATCGATAGAAAAAAAATTTCATGAATTTTTTAAGTGAATCAGAATTAAATTTATATAAAAATTTAAATTTTTTATTATCGTATTTTTATTTTATTTCTTCTTTCATTACTTTACCTCTCAGAAAGCATCTCTGGAAGTGACTGTAAGCTATGACGATATGGAAGGGTAGTAGTGCAGTGAGCCAAGGAAATTCGAGCAAGAAGGAGAAGAAGAAACCAGGGTGAGGAGAGAGAAGCCAGGAACGTCGGCAAATTAGTGAGAGAGAAAAGGCAGAGAAAAAAAGGTCAAAAAAAGTGATTACGAAAATTTGTGTATTAAAAAATTTAAATTTTTAGTATAAAATATCTTACGATATTAATGAATGAAAAAAAAATTATTAAAAAAGTAAGAGTAATTAAAAAATTTTAATATTAATAAAAGAATTTTAACTATTTTTCTTTTTATATATGAAAAATATGAATATGTAATTTATATTAATAGTGAATCAAACTTAAATTTATAAAAAAATTAAATTTATAAAATATAAAATATATAGGCTATTTAAGTACAATAAATAAATATTAAATTTAAATTTTTTATTAAGATTGAAATTTATCTAATATACAAATTCAATATTTAATATAATGAAATTGAGTTATCATACGTTCTAAAATAAACTTTGCTATTTGTTTCGAGGTCGTATTCCGAAAATCAATTTTGAAATCACTGTAACCATTAGATATAAAAGCAATGAATTTAATTTTATCAAATCAAAGGTTAATGATACGAAGATCTAACGTGATTTAATGAAGAATTTAAATTTAATTTATTATTAATGTAAGTTAATTTTATTATATCATTTTATATGTTGTCATTTCATTAAAATAGATTAAAATGCTTTTATTATTAATAAAAATTCCTGGTTATGATAACTCTTTCTAATGATGGATTTTTTTATTAATAATATAAAAATTTTATATTAATAATAATTTAAATTTATTAATAAAAAATAGAGAAATATATAAATTATCCCATTCAATTTTAAGATAATTTTATTTGATACATATGACCATTAATTTTTGTAATTATCAACTAAAACTATTTATAAATAATGAAATGTATCTAATTTCTGCTTGTGAGAAATTTGAGGGGATAAATATGATTCATTTGATACAGAATTTCATGAAAAAATTAAACTTATAATGTGGAGGTTTTGTGACTTGTATTTGATTTTCTCTCTTGTGGAAAAATTTTAATCATTTTAGCATAGTTTATTTGTTAGTGTGAAAGTACATGACTATAATTTTTTACATTTCTATTTTTAGATTGATATATTATGACACTTAAATTTCTCTTATTACTATAAGTAAAGAGCTTGTATAAGTGTAATTTACTGCTTATGAATAGTTTTAATATAGCATTGTGAAAATTAATCATTGTGATTGTTAAGTGCAACTACTCAAAATTAAATGAAGTTATCTATAATTTTCTTTAAAAGTTATGAAACATTTTTATTTAAAATAAAACATAAATCATAAAATTATTATATATTGATTCAACATGTCATATTCAACACAAAAATTTTAAATTATATAATTAATTAAAATTAAATTAATTTTTTTAGGTTTTAATACTTAAAAATGACTAATGTGAAAAAAAAATTTAAGGTGATTCTTGTATTTTATCACACCATACTTAACCCATGACGATTTCAACCTTCCAATTATTTTTAGTTATTGTAACAAGTTTAAGTAGATTCTCAAAACCACGTGTCAAATATTAATAGAAGCAAATTGTGTTGTATAAGATGCAACAAAATGGCATTTCCACCGTAGAAATGTCCATATATATATATATATATATGAAATATCTTTACACTTTTTTTACAAAAAAAAAAAAGAAATATCTCTAAACTTTACCAATATGCTAATAGTACAAAATACAATAGGTTTTTCCTTAATTACTGAATACGGAGAAACCGGAAAAAACAAAATAAGTTTCATTCCTTTATGGTTAATAATTTTTGGGATGGATTTTCAGAGGATATGTAATATTGGCGGTTGTTAGTCCATTAAAAAATTTTCTAAATATATTTAATTCTATTCCAAATACAATGTAAAATTTTCTACATGTGTTGAATTCTGTTTCAAAAATAATATTTTCCCATTAGTCTTGAATTTTTAATTGAATCGAATGAAGTTCAAGAAGCAGTGACGGATCTATTACATGGGTAACGGAGGCACCTGCCCCCGCAAATAAAGAAAAAAATACATCCATTTATATATATTAATTATACATATTGATCTCGTAATTTACTTAACATTGTTCTCAAATTTTATAATATTCAATTAAAGCAAAAAAAAAATCTTCTAGATAAAAATTAAAATAGTTGAAATTTTACTTATTAAGTACACTAACACATATAGAAAAAAGGATCAACAATGAAAATAATATTTTGCTTTCATTTAAATATTCATTTCTTGATTATAATAATTTAAATTTTTATTTTTATAAATATATTTCTCCTATAAATTAAATTTTAAAAAAAATCACTTCATGTATTTGCTAGTTGAAACTTCATTCATCAAAGTATAATTTTTACTAGAATATTTAAGTGAATTTGACGCACTTAATAAATTATTTTATAATTTATTTATCAATGAGTTAAAAAATAATTAAAAAGAGTGTTTGGTGTAGTTAATTTATTGAAGGAAAAAGTTTTATTTTAATAAGTTTCACACAATATCTAATAACTTATAATTTATAATTTCTCAATTTTCTTGTTCTAAACTTATATCTCTTTTTTTTTTTTACTATTAATTGACAATTTATATAAAAATTATGTGAATTCTATTCTTCCATTTTTTTTCTCCAACATTATCCTATTTTCAATGGTTATTCTTTTTCCACAGCACCAAAATGGATTAAAAAAAGAGGGCATCTACACATTATTCCATATTTACCCTAGGCCTAAGCCTATTAATTCAACGTACATAAATAAAAAATATATATAAAGATAAATAAATAGATATTAGGCGATTCTATGCAGCCCGTTTTACAATGCTCGTTTTAAATACTAATTCCATATAATTAATAGGCTATTGATTTTAGGATTAAAATACTGACTTCGTATTGTGTTGTTGCATCCCTCTCCCAAAATATTATTTGAGCAATTGCACGACTATATTTACATAATAATCACCTTAAATATTTAAGAACACTAATAAATCTTAACCACGATCTAAGGGTGGAAATAAACGGATTTTGTGGATTTAGATTGGATAATTAATGGATAGGTTATTTTTCATCCATCTATCCATTCAACTATTATAATTTTATATGAATTATAGATTGATTTATGATTTATATATAGAGAGAGTCAAATCTAATTTATCCATTTATTTATTTAATTATTGTAATCTTGTGTTATTTATTATAGAGTCCTTCGTTTAGTTTGTCATTTATAAATGTGGATCAGTGACTATTACATTTCTCAATTTCATAATTAATATTATTAATCTCTTATTTTTATTATAATTTTTCATCTTTCTCTTTATTTGTAACACAAATAAATTATGAATAAAAAGAACATAACTGAAAAATAAATATATATTTGACATTGTTAAAGTAAGATTTAACAATTTATTTCAATATTTTTTATTTATTTTAACACTTAAGTAAATAGAGGGATAAATAATCATAATAAAAATAAAAAAAAATTAATAATACTTGTTATGATATTCAAGAGCATGTAATAGCTACTTTTTTTTATAAATAAGAGATTAAATGTTATGTTTACTTTTTTATAACATGTTTTGTATGATGGAATGAAATGGAAAAAATTTGCTTCATAAGCAATATGAAATAGAAATAAGCATTATATCAAATGATGAAATACTCATTCTATAGTAAAAGTGAAGAAATAGTCATTTCATCATTTGTGGAATATTTTTTTAATCCTTATCCCTTATTTCTTTTCATATATTTCAACATTACCTTTTATTAGTAAATAATAAAATAATATCAATTTTAATGTCTTTGAATTAAAATTTTTTATAATTATATTTTAAATAATAAATTTTAAAATAAGATATTTTTGTATTCATTATAAAAAATTTAATGAAAAAATTTGATAAATTAATTTTTTGTTAATTATAATTTTGATAATTAAATTTAAAATATCATATTTTTTTATTTGACATATATTACAGTTTTACTATTTAATATATATTTAATTATAAAAAGTTATAAATAAACCAAAAATGGTAATACCATTTTTTTATATAAATATGACTTCAAATTTACACTTTCTTTTAATTTTTAAAGGTATTATTGTAATTGAAACATTTTTTTCATTCCATTTTTATAATATTTGTCATGCCAAATATGATTATAGAATAGAAACCTCATTTCATTCCTAAGTATACTAAATATATTTATAGAATGGTCATTTCATTTCTTTTTTTCTTTTTCTTTCCATTTCATCATACTAAACACAATATTATTGTATTATTTTTATCGCTATTTTTTTCACCTTGATAATCTTCACTACTGTTGTGTTTTTACTATTAGTACTAAAAAAATAATTTTCATTACCAAAAATTTTAAATTTATATTTTATTCTTAATTTAAAAATTTTATATATTTTTGTCACTTAATAACATGAGTAATATTTTCTATTTTCTTAGAAGTGAAAATGGACATAGGTTAAGCTAAATTAAGTTTTGCTAAAAATAAGTTAGATATACATAAAAATTATTTGGCATGACCTAACCTACAAGACTATTACAACCCATATAGGCTTAGTTCATCTTTAAATTTTTTAGGATTTGACCTAACCTATATGTTTATTTAAACTTATAAATTATATAAAACTTATAAGTCAAAAGGTTAAGCTTTAATTAATATAGCCTAAATTATTTTGTAATATGAGTTAAAAGTTATATTCATACGTATACTATTTGATGAATAGATTAGGTTAGGTTAAAAATAGGTTAAGTCAATGTGACATATAGGCTAGTAGCCTACTTCCACACTTATTTGTGAAGGATACATTTTTAAATAATATTTCATATTTGATGTTTTAAAACTTATTTTATTATCCAAAAATAAATAAATTAAGATATATTATTTAACAAGTAAATACATAATTACAACTTTATATTACAATACAAGATTGATAAAAATAGAGAAAATAAAAGAAATAGTAAAATATTTATATTGCAATACAAAGTATGGGTGAATTTTTAATTATCATTTCATTAAGTATTTCTTTTAACTATATAATAAAAAAAACTAAGATGAACAGATTTCGAATATACATGGATGAGTTATGAATGACCATTTTGTCAATGGATAAATATTTTTCCCATTCATTTGATATGTTAAATATAACACTTCAAGTTGAATTAATCCAAAGGTAGATAAATTGAATAGATTTATGGATATCCATTCATTTTCTCACTCATACTAATCATTGATAATATTTTTCTTTATCTAAGTGCTTTCAGTATCTAGCAATTGTGTTGCACCCCAACTAAATATGAGACATTGCTTAAAGGGCATTAAACTTCGACTATTTTAGACTAATAAATGTTGGTATCATTGAAAATATTTGCCAAGTGGGTTTATTGATTGGATCATATCATGTAATGTTTTCACATGTTTCTTGTTATAGATTTATGCATTTTTTATGTTTTATTTGAAGTTTTTGAAAACTTCATGGGAATTGAGATAAAAGGGGCACCTTAGTGACTATTTTTTTATTTTCGGATAAGGCCAATGGAGAAATAAAGGATTAAAGTTTAGGATTATTCACTAGGCAAGTAGTAAGTTTAATTGCATATATTATAATTTTATTTCAAGCTTATATCCGGTGGTTGAAAGTTTGCCACTTCATTAAAAATTTAGAATCTCAGAATTTGCCATAAATAAATGTGTAAAGTCATAAATTATAATTAATTCAATTTTTTATAATTATATTTTTGTTATTATTTTAAATATTTTAATTGTATGAATATAATTTAACCTTGAAATAAATATGAATTAATTTGTTTCAAAATATTTATATTAATATATTATTTTATATCTTTATATATTTTTTTGGTACACGAAGAGCAAACTAGCTAAGAAATAATGATTTTAGGAAAAGAAATCCCTATCATATGTTGAAGAACCAAGCTTGAACACTTCACAAGAAGGCTTGAGAAAATATTCTTTGGCATGACAAAAAAGTAATTAGAATAGGCAAAATTAGTCAAATAGTCTGCAACCTCATTAACTTCCTTATAATAATGAAAAGTTTTGAAACTTTGAATTCTTTTCAACAAATGTTGAATTTGGACCATGATAGGCTTGTAAAATAGCAATCAAATAATCCATTTTTAAATGGATACTATTCCAGCCATAATTAATAACCATTTAAACACCAATAAGTAACCCTTAAAGTTTAGCCATAACCATGTTAATTTTCCCCATCAGTTTGCTGAAACCAACTATCCAACTCTCAGTGCTATCTCTAAAAAGTCTACCATAGACAACCATATTCTTCTTCATCGATACATCAATGTTACATTTTATCCATTCACAATCTAGATAACTCTAACCAACCTACACTTTTATGTTTACTTTATACAGCACAAACTACTTTTAGATATTTTGCAAACTATTGATCCTTTTAATTCTAGCCGTAGCTATACCATAAAGATTACACTATAAATACTTTCACTCTTCCCCTAATAAACAAGTTTATTATGATTTAACTAGATTAACTAGCACATAAATTTAAAAATAGAGGACCATCACACACCATTGTTCAAAGCTAGGTTCTTTTAAAAATTTCAAGTAATCCAATATATAGAATTTCGTTAGAAAAATTAGGTCCACATACCTAGTTTAATCATAAACAACCATAAAGATTTGATCCCATTACAATCACAAATAGGACTGTCATGACGTGCCCTGTGATGAAATCTATTGGAGGCAAGTGTGTTTGGTGCCTCCTCAAAAACATTAGTCACCAATTATTTTTATGGTATGATTAAACCACTAACAATGGTCTGCATTCTCAAAGTTCAAATTCAGAAATTGATTACGTGTAGAGAAAGTATTAGCACCTTATGACATTCATTAAAAGAACTGTTGCTTGTTTCTTCTAATTTTATTTTTTGAATTGAATTATAATAATTCTTATTATATTACATGTGTATTTTTTAAAGAATATTATTTTAGTTTTAATTAATTTATTGATTTGCTTACCCAAATGTATCGAATTTTATAATAAGATTTGGATAAAATAAAGTATTTTAATAATGTTGAGTACCATCATGATCGTAACTGCAATCAGATTACTTAACTTTGATATGTCATAAGTACAAATTTTATTATTTTAAAAAAATTTATTATATTATTTTTGAAATATTTCTATTTTATTATTCCTGAATAATTTTTATTTTATTATTTTAAAAAATATTTTTATTTTATCATTTTAGAAATATTTTTATTTTATTATTTTAAAAATATTTTATTTTATTATTTTTGAAAGATTTTTAATAAAATGTTTGCAATATAGTTTTTTAAAATAATAATAAGATAAAAAAATCTAATATTTATTTATTTAGAATCATTTTGATAATTTTTAATTTAGATTATTAAATTTGTTTAACTTTATGGACAAATCTAAAATAAAAAATTTTAGAAGAATTAAAATTAAAATTTTAATTTTATTTCATAATTTTAAAACAAAAAATTTGTCTAATTTTATGGCTAATTTGAATATAAAATTGTTAAAAAAATTGATATCATAATTTTAATGTTATTTTATAATTTTTATATCAAATTTACTTAATTTTATGGTTAAATCTGAATAAAGAATTGCTTAAAAAATTAAAATTATATTTATTATACTTACAATTAATTTTAATATTATTATATCATCATATAATGTATAATAATTTTTTATTAATTATAAGTTCACATGTGTAAATATAATAGAATGAAATAAATTAAGATGCAATATATATAAAAAAATAATTATAAGATAATTTTATATAAATTAATATTAAAATTTTTTAGTTTAACTAACTTACCTGATTTAATTTTTAAAATACTCCTCACCTTAAGAATATCAAAATAGTTTGAACCTCCAAACTATTTTATTTTATTTTGTAATAGGAATTACATAAAATAATATCTTAATAATATAAAATAAATAAAAAAATTTCTTATTAATTAAATAAAAAAATATATAACATGTAGGGTAGTTCCTCTTCACTAAAAAGGTGGGGGGACATCCCTTTCTCTGAGGAGGGAGGTCCCTTTTATTTTTTTTTAAAAATAAAATATTGAATTCAAAAAAGAAAAAGTAATAAATAAAATTAAAACTAAAATAAAATAAAGAAAATAAAAAATAAAATAAAAAATATAGAAATAAATTAAAATAAAATGAAATGAAGAAAATAAAAAATAAAAAGGGAACCGAACAATGTCATCATGTGCTATCTTATCTCCATGTTTTTTTTAAAAAAAGATCTTTTCTATCTCTCTTTTTCTTATACTTTATCTTCTTTTGATAGATCTTCTTTTTATTCCTCATTTGCAAATTTAATTTGCTTCCTTTCCTTCTTCTTCTTCCTTTTCTTTTTTTCTAATCTTTATGCCTTTACTCTTTCTGATATTATTAAAAAATATATATCTTTCCTCATTTTTTCCATTCTTCTAAAATTTTTCAATCTTCTTTCCTTCTATAATTTTTTTTAATAATTTTTTCAGTTCCCTCTTTTCCCCTCTTCTCCTAGAACAAAAAGTGTGGTGATATCAAGCTGAAAAAGATAAAGAGCAAGTTCCTAGTGAAGGGATCTTGATGAGCTTTACCCCTCTTTTTGTTAGAATAGAAAGTCCCCTTAAATAATATAAGGAGAAAAGTATATGGCAAAAATTATAAACAAATAAACTTCATGATAGTTGAAAGTTGGTGCCTCCATAATTAAAATTGGAATATAAGTTCGGTGAGATGTTGATAGTTGAATTTCAAAGCTTCCAATTATAAAATTTATAAAAGTAGATTTGTAAACCCACATAAACCATAAGGAAAGAAGCTATTAGATATCAATATATAACATGTTTTAAAGTTTTTTATTACAGAATCTGCAAAACAAATTTAATGACATTCTACCTATGGATTATTTATTCATTTTTTTAAATTTTTTTCTTTTTATTTTTTTAATTTTTAATTTTAGTTATATTGTTATCTAAACAAAATTGAATGTTAACAAAGATGAATGGAAGATTCACTTTTTCTTCCCTATCTTGGATAGATATTTGAACTCATTAACCTCTTTGCTTTCCTTTGAGTGTTAGTAAGAAATTTTTCTCTTATAAAAAGCCATAGGAACATTTTTATTTTGTTTAGTTCAGCCCAACGTTATATAAGTTTCCAAATTTATGCCTTAATATAGTTATTGTTTATGGTAGTTAAATGATAAGCAAATTTAACCAAGAATGAGCTATGGACTATACCACTCCATCCCAATTTATCATAACATAAACAAGAAGATGAATGAACAAAAGCTTGTATCTTTACAAATAAAGCTTTGGGAATGTTATAGAAAATATAATTTAAGCCCTATGTTCCATCAAGTCTCATATAAGAAGTAACCAAAAAACATTCTTCCCTAATTGGTATAGAAACATTAGAAATATCACATAATGCTATGCACCCAAATAGCCACTTGTCCTTCTAAAATTTAGCTTTATAGCCATCCCCAATTAATTATGTCACTCCTATTTGAACATTATCCTAAATGCTACATACCTTTTGCCATAAATTTAAGGCTTTATTCTTCTTTTTAATAGTAGGATGCAATGTAAAACCATAATTATATTTACTATGAAAATCTTGAGCCTAAAAAGTGTTTTTATGTTTTGTCAACCCTTGAGCAACCTTTATTAAGAAAGCATCATTACATTTTCTCATCTATTTTACTCCAAGGCCTGCACACTTTTTAGAAAGACACATATCCTTTCAATCCACAAATATAATTTTTATGAAATATTTGATGAACCTTATAAAAAATTTTAACTCATTTTCTTGATCTCATTACAAATAGCCACTAGAATATGATTCATTTGCATATAGTATTGAGACATAGCATTAAGAATTGATTTTGTTAGAGTAACACACCTTACAAAAGATAAAGTCTTAGATTTCTATTTGCTTAGCCTTTGAAAGATTCTGTTAATAACAAATTTGTGTAAACTTCTGGACATCTTTTTATAATGAAGAAGGATACCAAAGTACTTACCAAGATTTAAGGTTACCAAAAACTCCCAACTTCTCACCAATCTCTTTAAACTAATTATAGTTAACATTTTTAGAAAAGGAGACATTGGTCTTTTCTTTATTCACCTTCTGCCTTGAACTTCTACAAAAGCTCTATAAATATAAGTTAGTGACATCTACTTTGTCTAGAAAAGCTTTAACAAAAAGAACAAAAAGTCATCTGCAAAGAACAATTGAGAAATAGGAGTTTCATTTCTTACTAGCTTAACTAGTTTCCATAATCCATTCTACATAGCCAATTCGACTCCATGAGCTAGTATTTTAATACAAAGAACAAAGAGATATGGTGATATAGGATCATCTTATTTGACTCCTCTTTAGAGCTTAAAATTATCAATAAGCTTTCTATTTCATTCAATTTTCATGTTGTAAGAAGAAACACAATTCATTAAGATAGAAATAAAGTGCACAATGAAGCTTACATCATCAAAGGTATCTTGAACAAAGTCCCAATCAATTCAATCATAAGCTTTTTCCAAGTTCATTTTAATAGCCATGAATCCACTCTTACCTTTTTTAGTTTTCATAGAATGAATGATTTCCTAAGCTTCGATGATATTATCCGAACTATATTAATTAAAGATAAAGTTATTCTAATTAGTAAATACTAACTTAGCCATGAATAGTTTTAACCTGAAGGTTGATAATAATGTTTCATTAATTTCTTCAATTTTTCAAAGGTTCTCATAAGCTATTTTTATCAATTTGCAAATTGGCTCACTAATAATCTCCCATTTGCTCTGGAAAAAAAAATAGCCTACAAACCATCATTACTTGAAGCTTTGAATGCTCCTATACTAAAAATAGCTTATTTAATTTCATCATCTTCAGACCTCTGTTAGATTAAAGTAAAGTCCTCATCACTTAACCTAGGAAAGAACTTAAAGAATGGAAATGGTTGATTTATGAAATAATCCTTTTTAGAAAGAGAAGAAAAATAATTAATGTCCATCTTTTTTAAAACATCAAGATTATCTTACCAAGCTTTCTCAAAACTCATTAACATTTTAATTTTATTCCTTTTTTATTACACAATAGTAAAGGTATGGAAAAAATTATTATTTTTATCACCATCAACTAGCCATTTATTACAAGATTTTTTAAAATAAGTAGTTTCATCTTGCAAGAGGATCTTTTCATATTTTCCTCAAAGTTCTTTTTTTAGCAAAGCCAATGTAGCCATTAAATTTCCTTTCTAAAGATTTATGTATACTATTCAAATGAGCCATATTATTCCTTTTTTTCCTAAAAATGTTTTAAAAAATTTCCCAATTCCATTTCTATGCCAAATTTTGAAATCTATTCACAACTTATTACTATAAAACTGAATCATTCTAAAACCTTTTCACCATATCCTACAAGAACTTATCAGTTAACTAAGCTATAAGAAAATGGAATGGATGAGGACCATTAGGCTTATCAATCTTTTGATTTAGCTTAGTAAGAATTGGCATATGATTAGACTTCATAGGAAGTAAGTGAAAAGGATATGCTTTTGGATACAATATTATCCGCTTAACACTAGCATAGCACTTATCTATCTATCCCTTCCTTAAGACCTTTTCTTTCCCATGTAAACTTTAGAACTTAGAACCTCAAATCTAATAGATTTAATTTGCAAATATAATTTGATAAATAGTTCATGCTTTTGTAATTAGGTCCACTATATCCTTGCTTCTTATGTGCCTATGTGCATGCATTAAAGTTCTCAAACATAATCTATGTGCAAACATAAGAATCAACAATAGGAATAAGGTTTTCCTATAGTTCTTTCTTATAGATCCCATTTATAGAAGTACAAACTCCCATGATCCAACTAGAAGAGATTTATCAAGAATGATATAGCTATTTGTTAGATTATTGATGAGTTCCAAGAATTTTAATATCATAATAGGATTTACTCTAAAGCAGCCAAATCCCTTTATAATAACCACAAGGATCAATTTGATAGCAGCCATCTAAGCCAATCTTCCTAATCACTTTATCAGTATGATTACATTTTATTATTGGCTTAAAAATTAAGACTAGACTAACATGATGTAAAGAAATCAAATCTTTCACTTAAAAGCTAAAAGCTAGGGATATTACTCCTCTAAAGTTCTAACTTAGTATATTTATAGATAAAGTTATTATAATAAAAATGGTCAAATAACTATTATAGTTCATATAAATAGGCAGTTGTTAGATTCCATGCCTAAAAGAGTGGCTAAATCTTCCTTCAACATAGATGTGACATACATTTTCATTAACTGAACAACACTAATTTGGTTTGGTCATTTTAAAGGTACTTCTTCTCCAGTATCTTATGTTTTTGAAACATACTCCTTTACTTCTATTTCTATAGGTGAAAGTAAAGACATAGTCTCTAAAGAACCATGCATAATACTTTCTTTCTTGATTGAAGGTATCTTTTTATGTGACTCATTTGTATTCTTTTGACTATTTTGACCTAGCCTAGGCTCTTTAATTTTTAAGCATATTTCATTTTTTTTAGCTTAGCCCATTTTATAGCTTGGCTTTTTATTTTCCTATATGACATTTTTTATTTTAATTTGTCTTTATTTTTTTCATTTTGACTAACATCATGTATAGTACCCTTACTATTATTATTATTATGATTAGTCTCTTTAATTTTTCTGCAGCAACCTCCTTATTATTGGTGAAATTATTCCTTATTAAGTTTTCTTCCTCTAATTCAGCAAGTAAATTAAATCTTGTGCTCTTGCTTGAGCTTGGATATTATTGTTGACCATATCCCTTCTAGATTAGCTAAACCTACTAATCAGGTGTTTGATATATTATAATTTTGTGCCTTCCTTATTTATCTTTAAAGGATTATCCACCTACTAAATTCATCATTGTTTACAACTATTTTGTCACTAGTAAGAGCTTTCATTTCCTATCCATTCCTAACTAAACTCTTTTCCACCATTATCTCTTTTCTAACCTCACCATTGTTCATAGGTAATTCATTAGGCTTTGAACTAGTAGTAGTCATGTTCATAGTTAGATAGCTATATTTTTTATGACCAAGATGTCCACATGATAAATAAATCAAGTGTAGACCTTTATACTACATCAGAAGAACTCTTCTACAAGCCATAACTTTTGGAATTGCTTCTATAGATCCATCTCCATAAAAATATGTGCAAATTGAGCTCTTTTAATGATCGATTACTCATTCTAGCACTTTAGTACATGAAAATCAACCTTTAACCTATGGAGTAGGTTAAAAGCTGAACTACATTAAATAATTATGTCTTATGATTATTTTCTTCTTTAATCTTGATTTATGGTAGTATTATTCGTCATCTGAGAAATTTTTCAATGAGTGGTGTCAAGGCTTAGTTTTGTTAGGTTTATATCGTGTTCATTCATATAGTCCTAGGTAGTTATGTTATTACATTTAAATTAATTAAAGAAGTTTTGAGATAGATTTGTTTAGGAGTTTACCTATCCCAGATTTGTTTAAGCAACAATATTGTTTTGTACCTCAAGTAATTTCCTTTGGACAACTCTTTTATAGAGAAAATGAAGCAAATTTAATGCACATGCAAGTGCTAATGCTGTATTGAAGGTAGAATTTTAAATATGCTTATAATTTTAATTTGACCAAAATTCCAATAATTGCTAATTAGTGATTATGTTTTATTTTGAATTATTTTCTTATTAAAATTAGAATTCCTTTATCTAGTCTTTTAACATATAAATACATTATATTTAGATATGAATAATTTGTTAAAGAGATCGATATGTAAGATGTGAGAGAATTTATCTTTATAATTTCCTATAGGGATTATTTAAAATTCCACAATTTGATCTTACCTTCTTGGTAAGATTTTTTAGAATAAAAAGTGTATACAACGTAAGGTATTTTTAGATATATTTGGAATATAAGTTTGGGAATTATAATATCATTTATATTCTCTTTATAATCCTCTAAATTAATGAATTTGTTTCTTGTATTCATCCATAAAGTAAACTAAAAGCTGAACCATATTAAATATTTATATCTTGCTATTTTTATTACTTTTTTTATTTTAATTTATTAAAACATATCTCTGAATTATTGTAGCCATTCGTGAAATCTTCCCATTAGTTTGTTAGAGTTTAAGTTGACCTCAAGGAAAAGACTCTTTTGAATGGAAGTGGTGTATAGTGGTTTTAAAGAAAATTATAAATTTTCTTAAGAATAGAAAATTATAAATTTAATATTTACAAGCTTTATTAAATTATTTAAGATATATAATAAAAATTGTGCTTATTCTTTTTTTTAATTCACAATAAAGTAAGTTTGCATGAAAATTTTTCAAAAATGATTTGTACAAAATATTTTAAAGAAATTTTGAGAAGAAATTTCAAAATGAATTTGATTTACCATAAACATAAACATAGAAAAAAAAAGACAATTATAACAATATATATAGATTTCATATATGTCAATGTATCCCGCATATAATGTTTATCTTTCTTTTTAAATTTATGACAAATATGATTCATACAAAGATTTATTAGGAATAAAAAAAGTGAAAATAATATTATTTGTAAACAACAACAGCATAGGAAAAATTGATTCTTTTTTTTCTTATATTATCAATGAAAATATTTAAATCTAAAATCTTTAAGACACTTGTCAAATCCAAAAACAATCATTTTGAAGTTTGGCTAAGTAGGCAAATTTGTGAGCCTAAAATTATCCCAAAAAGGTATCCAAGTCAGCGTTTTAAAATTTGGTTCCGATCATCAACCCAATAAAATGATTAGGTTAAAATTAGATCAATTTAATCAGTTGAATTGGATGGTCAAACCAGTTTAAATATTTTCATATTTATAAATATATACGGTAAAAATTCTAACACATTATATTACATAAATTTTTTTTAAATTATTATAATTCAATTGATGGTGTGAAATTCTAATAATTTATACAATGTTATAAATTAATTAGCTTAAACTTTCTTTATATAATTATTCAAACCTGAGCTTATTATTTTTACAGATATTAATTATAATAATTTACAAAGTATAAATTAAATCATATTAATACATATTTTTTAAATAGGTGAGAACACTTCAATTTATTATATAATACAATAATTATTCAAAATTTCATTTCAAGAAATATAATTAATATTATTTATAAAGAAGGTGTGTAAGTATGCAGTAATTATATTGTTTGCGAGCCAGACAGCACGCCAAGTGGCTGAGCATTCCGCTACAGGTGTTAGGTCTCAAGTTCTTCTCGTCTTAGCAAAAAAAAAAAAATGGTCTGTAGTTCCTGTCCCGTGTCTCACACGTATCCAGTAAATTTTCACAAAATTTGGAACCAGGGTAGCGGTTGGTCCGGTTTCTAATTGGATTTTAAGGGGCCAATTTGAAATTTAGCCTACCCTAAATCCTTATATCAGTCCGGCCCACTTTACATTTCGGGTTTCGATTCAACGGGTTGGGCCAGGTTTAACGACATGGATCCAGGCACGATATCTACTTCTCTGACTAAAAATGTTTGTTGCATTATCTTGAGATAGCATTTAATTCGTGGAATTTTACGTTCTCAAAAAAATGTAGATTTTTAAAAATATAATTTTTAGGAATTTAAGTAATAAGAATGTAATATCCCTATATTAAGTTATATTTGAAAATGTAGATTTTTTGTCAGATTCATGAAATATATATTTGAGAATGTAATATAGTTGGTGAAATGTAATTTTTTTGAGAATATTTTATCATATTTTCATATATGTTATATTATTATATTTGGTTCATATTTAATATTCTTAAAAATTTTGAAATTATTTAAAAAATGCCTTTATTGAGTTTTTTGTTATAAAATATAATATAATAAATTATATTTTTATTTAAAACTATATAAATAATTAAAAAAATATTAACACATAATAAATTAAATATTAATATGTAAGATCTAAAAATTCATTAAAATATATATAAGAATATTTTATACTTTATTATATTTTAATCTTTAATGTATTATAAATAAAGAATATATTAATTATTAAAATATAATACATTATTATTTAATATAATAATATTTTATATTTTATTATTATTATTATTTTATTATTATTATCTATAATTATATTTCATAATGATACTATATTTTACATTGCAGTTTCTTTTTTAATATAAAAGTATTATTATTTTGTATTTCTATATATAAATATGCCTTTTTAAAAGAAATTTCAAGCTTATTGTATTATTCTTAAAAAGGAAATTATATGTATATATAAATATATTAAAATGATCTTTCGACCATTAGAAATAATAATAAAAAAGAAATTATAGTTAAAAAATTAATATCATTGCATTTTTTAATAATAAAAATATTCAAAAATAAAGTCACAATTATTTCTTAAATTAAATTAAAAATTATTTAATAAATTAATAAATAAGAAAAATAACTAAATATTAGGGGTCCGTTTGGTTTAGGAGAAAATGGAATTTTTAGCAAATGCTTTCCTAAGAAAATATATTTCTGAAAAATGAATTGATTTTCTGTTGTTTGGTGCATAAATAAAAAATATTTTTTGGCCTTTGGTACACAAAGAAAAATTAATTCCGTTTAAAGTAAATCAAAATTATTATAATTTTACTTACCTTTTAAAAAAGAAAATTTTTAATTAAATTATTGTTCTTGATGCCCAATAGTCCAATAATAATTAGTTTCTAATAGTAAAATATATATTAAAGGTATTACAAAATTTTATACATAAATTTACGTAATTAGTTTAATTAATTATTATGAAATATTATATAATAGAATATCCATCATGAGAAAAAAAAGGAGAATATTTTAGTAAATATTGCATAAAAATGTGCACACAAACTTTAATAAATAAAAATAAATTTTATAAAAATAAAAATAGAGTATCCATCATAAAATATTTAATAAATAAAAATAAATTTTATTTATGATCACGATTGCATAACAAGGTGAGAAATTAAAAAATTTAGGTTCGGGTATGGATGTATTGAGTAACAAGGAAAATGAATTCCATTTTTTAAAATGGGAAGTTATTTTCCTTAAAAATAATACAACTTTCTAGTTGATCAAAATTTATTTTCCTATTGATCAAAATTTTTTAGTATCCAAACAAGGGAAAGTTAGAAAATGAATTTTAAAATTCATTTTCCCCCCAATCAAACGAATCCTAGGATAGTTTTATCTTTTTATCTTAACAGTATTTTCGTTTCATGAAAATCTAAGATATTCATCTCCCCCATTAGATATTTTAGAAGAATATTAAACCAAAAATATGTTTTGGAATTTTAGAAGATATGATATTTCTAAATATTTTTTTTAAACTTTAAATCAAATATAAAAATATAATATTTCTTTAAAATATTTTTGAGAATATTTTGTGAATCAAAAACTCCCAAAAAAGAATGGGCGAGTAGGGATTTCTTGACATTATAAGGCTACAATCATCGGGGAAAGAGAAGTCATGAATGGTCAAACAAAGTAGCAATCGTTATTACAATTCATCCATCCTTATACATAAGAGGGCCACAATATAGCTCAGATAAACAAACTTTGAGTGTCCAAAATTGACAATGCTTGCTGTGGTACTTTGGATCTACGAGGGTTTCACAGAGACATCTTATCTGAAGTCGGTGAATAATAACACCCAAGACAGCAAAATTCCTGCAAAATCACCACCAACCCCAACGCAAAATGAAGATAGGAAATTAGAAAAAGAAAACAATTTTGCGTTGTTAAATTCGATCTCTGCATCTTAAAGTTCCATCATACTCACAAAGTAGGCAATTTGTTACCAAACATCCAGGGACAATTGAATTCAATTCCATCTCTCATCTCATCTTGTTGCAAAAGAGAAGATTAATTTAAAACATACAATTGATCACCATTAACAATGTGAGGCATATTTGGCATCATCAAACTCCAAAGTTTAATATATATTTATTAAATGAGAAAAATATTTTTATATTAGAGTGAAAGAAATTAATTAAGGCTATCAAATCTTATATTAATAATTACAATTGAAATAATTCAAACGTAAATTCATTTAATTTTTAAAATAACTATGTAACCTTAAATTATGTTTTGATTTGAACTATTAATACAAAAATTATCCATCATTCACACCTCTGTCTTTTATATAAAATCAATACTCTCACTTAATATACTCTTATGATCAATAACGTTACAGTAGGTACTTCAAGGTTGCAAATTAGTTTTTGAAGTCTTACTTTTAAAACCATTGTTACTTTTGTTAATTTTTTATCCTTCTTACGTTTTTATAAAAAAAAAAAATTATATTATCACAAAAAAATTATGTCAAGAAATCCACTTTATTATATTTAGCTTAGACTCGACTCGTTTTAAATTTTCTCACCTCATATTTCAACTCAAGTTTGACTCCAACCATTTTATTGGCTTCAAATTTAACTTGCATTAAGCTTATGAGCACCTCAACGCCACTTATTAAACTTATACCTATTGTAACAACGGAGCATTTTAATAATTAAAAGCAAATATGTTTAGCAGCCATGAGCATAGAATAAATAAAAACATGAATTGCAAAAAATAATATTATAGTACTTTTACTCATATTATAAGAATATTTAATGCATGCAGCATAAATGACAATTTCTTTCAAAATATGAGGTTATATTATAATCAACTATACTTATGAAAAATGAAGTAGTATTTTCCAAAAAAAAAAAGCAATAAATTAGTAATAAAATATATTATATTTGATAATAAAATTTTACCAAGTTTTTATGTAAAGATATAAAGTAAATTATAATATAATATATGTTTCATACATATTTTTATATTTAAATTCCTTTAATACCAAGTCAACTTATTCAATATATATATAATTTTGTCAATTTATCTTGTAAATTTAAATTAACAAGTCAAAATTTGAATTGATTTATAAGTCATATATGATCTATCATGACACAATGTTAATGTATTAATTAATTTTCAATGTGCTTCTAAGATAAATAATGAGTCAAGTCAGATTATGAGATGTTTGAAATTCAATTCAACTGTTAACTTGATGAGGCGAGCATTTATGAAGCAAATGAGCAATATACAAGTTAGATAATTTAAGTCATATATTAAATGAGTTAACTTGATTTTAAAGATACTTGACTCAATCGTATCACAAGTTGAACTTGAGCTTAGCTCGATGAGTCAAGCATTTATGAACCAAATGAGTAATACACAAGTTAGATAATTTGGATTATATATTAAATAAGTTGAACTTGAGCTTAAAGATATTTGACTCAATCTATTATGAGTTGACTTAAATAATATATATAATTTAAAATTAATTAATATATATATAAATTGTAAAATCCTTTTGTAATATATATTTTAAATTAAATAATTGTCTCAAAGAAAAATTAATAAACATTATAATTAAAATTTAATGTTTGCATTTTAATTTGAATTATAATTATAATTAAAATAGGAAAAATTAAATGGAATTAATAATAGACATCATTAATGTTATTTTCATTTTGAAATTAATTGTGTAGTTGAGGTAAATGCATTATAAAAATATCATTTAAGGGGGGTAAAAAGGCATGAATACTTTCTAAATGAAAATTTATATCGAATATTATAAAGAATGGGACTAAATGTTCTCACTATAAAATAAGATTGATAATGAGAAATTTAAAGTTGTAAGAATTATAAAATAAAGACTTGTTTATACTTATTAATCGGTTTAAGATTAGTTCAGTATTTTTTCATATAGTTTTAAACACTTTTAATTTAAATGATAAATCAAGCAGGATTGTGTCTAATTTATAAATTTTTTTATTAAATTAATTAGTTCAATTTAATTTTTTAAATATCAGTTAAAGTTTATCAAATTGAACTCATCTAATTGTAAGTTTAATTCAAATCGTACTTGAATTAAAAATTTTGATTTGAATTGAATTTGAGTGAAGTTATAAGCTAAGTAAAATTAAATCAAACCAAGCCTAAATCAAAATTAGCTCAATTTGACTCGACTTAACTCATTCCCAGCTCTATGTATTTTGTATTTTTGACATTTTTGAGAGGAAAAATAGTGCCACAATAATGCGGTTTTTTGTCCTTGAAGCCAAGAATTCTGAAAAGCAATTTAGACTTTTGAGACAAAAGAATTGGCACAAAGCAAAAAGAGCCAAGTGATAGCAAGCTACGTACCTCCACTAGTCAACGTGGTTTGAATATTGAGACCCAATGTCCCGCTCCAAGCATATCCTAATCATATAAAACAACCAAATAACAGAAAAATTGAGCTCCTCAAGACCCAAACCCCACTCCCCAAAAACGAAAAAATCTATGCACGCAAAATTTGTATAGCAAAAGAAGCACATAGATTATGCATGCGATGCCTATGTATTTCTACACACTTATATTAGCACCAGGGTTAGAATGTTTCTGTTTATATTATTAATAGATTACAATTATGTTCATATTATAAATACTAGAACTAGATATATAATATATCATTATTACAGAACAAAATTATTAAAATTATCAATCATATTAGATGATGAGAGAAATTTAGAAGAGACATATTAAGAATTTTAAATCTAAACTCCCCCACCAACAAAGAGGGTGAGAATAGATTAGATGAAATTAAATTTTACCTTAGTTAAGTTAAATTTGTTTTATAAATTATTAATCTCAATTTGACTTTTTAGGTTACATAAAATCAAAATTTAAGTTACCTATTTAAAAAGTCTAGTCTAATCTATTAATTTATTTAAAAGTATACTTATATAAATAAATATCCCAATAAACTAATAAACAAAGACTTTCAAGACAAAAAAATATACTAATAACTAAATTAAATTTACATTTATATTTGTATTTATTAAAATTATATTTATATTTTATATATGTATACTGAGTTTAAATTTGACATGTTACTGATAAAATATATTTTAATAATTTTGAATTATATGAGAATACAAGAGTAAGTAATAATGTAAAACTAATTTACATTAATAGTAAATAAAATTTAAATCTATGTATATTTTATATATAATATTATATTATATATAAACATATGTAATATTGAAACAAACTAACTTATAAGCTTTCGAATTGAACCTAAAAAAAAAAAATTAAGCCTACCTTATTTATTAGATTAAAATAGGCATATTTACGATCATTTTATATAAAAAAAGTTTAAGTTGTACTAGACTGAAAATATGTTAAGGTATAGGTTTTTAATAGTATTTTGACCTATTTTCACTTCTACTTCTAATATACCCCAAAAAAAAAAATGGGGTTTACTAAAATTAAGAAAGAATCCAAAGCAAAATCACTAACCTTGTCCAAAGCAATTGGTGGTAGTATTAACCCCATTCCTGCAGACACAAGCAAAAGATTCATCCAAACCCGAAAATCCACACAATCCCCCACTGGCCTCACAGTCCCTACATCCATCACTATAATATGAATCATTATACTGCAATGAAATCCCAAACTTCCACTTCATTGGATCCCCTTCATCACCAAACTCATATATAGAAGTATAAGAAGAACACTGAAGCTTAGGGAGATCCAAGCCATAACCCGACCCGAACCCATCAGGAGAGTCATAAACACAGCAGGTTGAACTCGGTGCATTTTGTGGCAACCCAATGTCCAAAACTCCCTTGCAAGAATACAACCCTCTGCAAACCCGGGAACCCGATCCGGTATCACAGAAATCCTCTCTCGGGTCAAAAATTGGGGATGTCGTGGAACATCCTAAAAGAACAAAGATATTTTCATTAGTTAAGGTGAATGGGCTGTCTTTGTCTAAGCTGAAACAGCCTGAGTTTTGCATGGAGGAGCAATTTGACATAAATGGGTCTGTGATTATGATGGTGTTGGTTGGATAGTCTATTGAGGAGACGGTGTAAATGCCTGTGTGAGTCGAGAACTGAAGAGTGTTGAAGTTGCAGTTTATGTACCTTGAAAATGAAGGGTGGCCACAGCCAAAGGCAGTGCCAAAGGGGAACTTCACAGGGATTGTGCCACATTGGGTTTGGCATGTGCCCTTAAGGGGGACGATTGGTAAGGAAGAAAAAGCCGTGGGAGATGACAGGCAGAGTAGGAGAGGAATAATAGTGATGAAATGGGAAAGGGACATTGGTGATGGAGTATTTTGGAGATGGTTGATGACATTCGGTCAAGTGTTGTAGGGTTTTTGTGGTTTTTCGAGGGACTGTTGTTTTTCGATGGAAATGCGGGGATCCCTTCGAAAGTTTTTCCAGCTTTTGTGCATAAAAAGAAGAGGGCTTCTTGTGTGGTGGGATATAGCTAGAAAGCAACATATGCTGTGTATGTCCCCTGCGACTAAACATCTGGACATTTTTAAGGGTTTTGCCATATTAAAATCTAAGAAAAAGAGCAAGGCAGGAGGCCAGTTAAATGAGAGTAGTTTTTTTCTTTTTCCATTTTATCTTTTCCGCGAGGTTGGAGAATAAACTATGATTAACAGATACTGTGTTAATTAATTATGATTAAAATACAAGTTTGTGTAACTTTTTAAGTGATTATGAAATATTTTTTTATTAATAATATAATTTAATTATATTTATCAAATATAGAATTTAATTATCATATTTCACTCATTTCATTCTTTACTTAATTTTTTTTTTGGTTATATAAGAAATTTAATGTTGAGAAAGGGGTGATTTGAGGATCGAACTCGCCATTACTGCCATCACGATCTTGGGAGGTTCTTCACCTAATTAAAACATACGTCCTCCCACTTGCTTAATGTGACACTGGTAAAACATTGTCTACTTTTTATTTTCTCTGTCACGATTCTCTAGTGAACTGATCCTTAGTATAAAACTCTTCCTCTATCCAAAAAATAACATGGATTGAGATCTTTTCAATAAAGAAAATTTGTTAGATGTGCCCCTGTTTTTATTTTTATTTTTTCAATTATAAGAATGATTAAATTACTAAATATATACACCTATATTCTTATATTTATTTAACTACAAAAAATGCCTGTAACATGTATTGCTATATAATTCATTGTTTAATAAGAATTTATAACAAATTGAAGAAGTTTTAAGGTAAAGTTTGTTATTTTATTTTATGAAAAATTAAATTGTTGGTCTGAATTTAATATCTAATATAGTTCTCATGATTGGAAGAACCCACTATATACCTTAAAAATATTATAGGGTAAGGTAATTTTTCGATAGTCCCTTAAAATGGGGATTATTAGTACGATATCGGTAAATTTTTTTTACAAATTTTGCAATTTTTTTTATAAAATTCTATAATTTTTTCATAAAATCTTGCAATATTTTCATAGATCATCTAAAATTTTCATGTTGTAATTATCACTATTCATATTACAAGGTTTATGAAAAAAGGTTATAAAATCTTATAAAGAATTACAAAATTAATGAAAACAGTTGTACTAAAAAAAACTGTAAACTTTATATAAAAACTTGCAAATTTTGTAAAAAGGTTTTGTAAAACTCACAATCTTATTAAGGTAATACATAAGCAAACCCCAATTAGTTCGTTAGTTGTTTAACATGTTAAGAGCAAAATATACAAATTTCCCTTGGATTTAATATAAGTTATACAAACCTCCTTCTAACATAACACCCTTAAAAATATTCACTAAATAATAATTTGATACTCTTTTGTTTAATTATCTTTTAACAATCTTAATTTATTAATTATCATTTTATCAAAATATCCATAAATACTAGAAAATTTTTTAGATTTATACTAAAATGTATGGTATTTTGTGTTAAAAAATAGAGAACATAATATGAACTTTTGTTCTATTTTTATTATGATTTTATTTTCTTTAACTTTGATATTTTCATCCTTTAGATGCATTGACTACTTTATCTACATCACATGGCCACTGCAAATAGGTTTAGCATGTGAATAATGCAAGTTGTGTTAAGGTTTAGGTTACAATCAAATCACGCAATAGAACAATACAACAAATATGAAATGTAACTAATATGTTAGAGTTCTTGTAATTATGAGTTTTAGATAATTATGCAACAGCGTTATGCATATATTTGATTCAGGTATTTATACTGTAAATGAGATAAATAAAGGTAATTTAGTCACAAAATAATCATTTTGATTATTGACTATGATTAACAGTTAAAGTGAAATTTTTTAAAATAAGTTTATTAGTAACTTTTTGTAAAATTGAGGGAATGTTTGTCTATTTTGCTCATAAACTAATTTCAAGAAAATTTTCATAATTGATTAAAAATATTTGATTTAATTATTAAAAATTATTTTATATAATATAATTAAGGCACCATTTGGTACATTATATAAGACTCAATAGTATAGGATTATTATGTTTAGAAATTTCAAATGAATTTTATACCCTATCTAAAAGTTTCTTCTTATACAATTAATTTCATATAAGATTATCTATTCTATAAATAAGAGAATAAGAGCCAATAGGATAATATTAAAATAAATTCTATATTACTTAAATTAAAAAAATTAAGTCTTTTCTCTTTTATGTATCTCTCACTTATCCTTCTTATAAAATTAAAATTCAAAATTTATTTTCAATCAAAACTTATATTTTAATTTAATACTTTTTAAATTTTTACTTAATGATATATTGGCATTCATTTTTAAATGTAATATTTTAAAAAAAATTATTTTATAGTATTAGGTTATGTTAATAATATTTGTGAATAGTGTATATTATTTTTTTAAATATTTTTCAAGATTTTATGTAAAGTACTTATTAAATTTTATATTCTTATGTTGATTTATTATAATTTTTTTACTAATTTGTTATACAAAACATCCATATATACATATATCAATATGTACATACATGACACACATATATGTACATTTCTATATATGTGTTGGTAAACCATATTATGTTATTTTATTGCAATAGAGCAAATATTTAATTTAAATATTATTATATTTTTTAAAAGATATTATTATTGAAGGACATTTTGTTGTAATTATGTACTTCAAATTCATTTAGAACTATCACAACTCACTTGGCCATGACTTATATGGAACTTATTTTCTTTTATTTCCACAAATCAATTTAGCCCACTTTTGTATCATCATACAATTCACAACTAGACATTTAGTTAAATTACTGGCTTTATATGCATTTCAAAATATTTACAAATGCAACGTTACTATCATAGCATGCTAATTCTATTTACATAACTTAAAAATTATTCCTAC
Source organism: Sindora glabra (assembly GCA_020226215.1). Lineage (NCBI taxonomy): Eukaryota > Viridiplantae > Streptophyta > Magnoliopsida > Fabales > Fabaceae > Sindora > Sindora glabra. The sequence goes on from CM035236.1 coordinate 25,466,957, forward strand.
TTGTATTCTAGGGAGACTATGGCTACTTGAAAAAGGTAAACAAAAAGTTCACTGCCTTTCGTTTCTTAGTGGAGGCTAAAAAGCTTTCACATATACATCTAAAAACATTTTAAGAATTTAAAACCATGAAACTAAGTCTCAATAAGTAAATAATCTACTTAGATATTAAATATCTAATCATACATTATTGTTAAATTAAGTTTACCATGGTTTCAACAATAATCATATTATGGATAATTATCAAACAAGAGCATATGTCAACATAATTAACAAAAATAACAAACAAACCATCTTGTGTCTTTTAGATCATCATTATCCTTTCATAAATGTTCATCCTTGTTTCTTCTGGGTTCAGCTTTTTTATTATAGGTTAATAATACTTTAACCAAAACCATATGGTGCATACTTATCACTCTTGGCGAGTATGTTAACCTTCCTATTAAACCTAAATGTCATTCCTAGAATAAATGGTAAACTCATAAGTCCACAAGTCACAATTGAATATTACTAAAACAATCGTGCATATCAAGTTGGAAGATTACTTTACGCAAGGAGCTTCCGAGCATAATAGGTTGAAATAGATAAATTTAAATAGAGAGAGGGACATTCTATTCATTTAGTTTATACCTTATTCTATAATTTTGAGTGTATAAGAGATGACTACTAGTCAACACACTTAAGTTTTTAGCTCAATGCTAAGGTGCCTTACCAAGCCTTCCTGATACTTTACTTATTTTAAAAAATATTTTGAACAAAAGTTCATCCAATACAAGTAGATATACTTTTTTTGAGTTGTTATAAGCTCTTTTCACAATGTTTTGGGTGTCCAATTCATATCAAGATACACAAATATGAAAATAAAAATGTAAGGAACTCAAATATAAGCTCTTTGAACTCCTCAAAATTCTCTAACCATGCCAAAATTATCAAAATATTCCTAAACTTAGAAAAATCAAGAAAATAGTATATAAGTTGGATTAATTCCAAATTTTAGCAATAAAACCTTTATATTATACTTAACTTTTCCACCAAGCCTCATCTAAAATTAAGCACATTTACTTATTAAATTGTTATAATTGCCAACTTATGTCACTTTTCCCTTCTTGTTGTTTTATTCAAAATTTAGTATTATTTCACATTATCCTCACATCAACTTCCCCAATCACAATTTCATATCAAAGAACATTTTCATTGGGATTTTAACAAACAATCATAACAACAAAATCATAAACATATATTAATCATAATCACATTTCCGATAAGAATCTTATCATCATAATCATACAAAACAATGTTCACATGCTTAACATATATATACAAAAGCCATATAGACATGCGCTATTTTAAACTATCATGATATAATTAAAATTGTGTACATAAGAGCTATACTTAAGTATACACTTAAGTATTGGGGTTTAGAAGCAAATTCTAACCCTTATACTCTTATATGTACTCAAGTGTAAGTCTTTAAAGGGCAATTCTAGAGCCATACTCAAATATATATTCACTTATGACTATCTAAAGAGCTTTGAAGGCCTCCAGAGAGTAATTCTGAAGCCATATTAAGTATTAACTGTAGGAATTATTGAGATTTTATGAAAATACTATTCATTTGATCATTTCTTCCTATTTTCAACATGTACACATCAATATATCTAAAATCTAATAAAACCTTATCATTTGCACTCATTTTTACACTATCTATATCAATGATTCCTACCATAACACATCTTTTCATCATAAACCCTCAATTTCTCAATATAATAACATAAATCATCAAATGAACAAAATCATATAAAGATCATTTTAAGTAGGTTATCTACTTACCTAGAGTGTTAAATAAAGATAGCTAAGAAAGTTAACAACTTGCTCTAATTAACATAATTTACAATAAAAATAAAAATTTGCCTTAATCTTTACCCTTGAAAGGAGATGGAGAAATGGAAAAGACCAATGGAATTGTTTAGGAAAATTGGAAAAATAAGGGTGGTTTTGGTCTATAAATATTATAAAGGAAATTTAAAGATTTTTTGAAATTTTTAGGGAAAATTGGAAAAATAACTTCTTAAATCTCCTTCATATACCCTTAATTAAATCTAATTTTATGCTTACTTTTATTTAATTGTATTCTACATATTGTTATCATAAAATTGCATTCTCTCTATTTAAAATATCATCCTAATCCTTTTCACAACAATTCTAATCACCAATAGGTACAAGCTTATTAGTAAACTGGTTAAAAATAAAATTCTAAATTACTAAGGATCATAAAAATTATTTTATTAGTTTTTAAATGTAAAGATATTTTAATTAAATTAATTATTTCTTAAGCATATACATTTTTCTACAACATGACAATAAATAAAAGATAAAATAATTTTATATAAATATTCATCTAATACAATAATAAACTGAACATAGTATAGCATATTATCTTATTATTATAACCCACCCTTGAGGCATATGACTAATGTAGGAAGTCACTATAAGTGACCATATACTAACCTTTCCTACACCATCTCTAATGCAATATTTTACATGCAAGTATGTCATGAGTTCAAGGAGTATGCAATTTTCAAAATTCAAATACAAAATGTATTGATAAATCATTATACAAGATTACTTTAACTATTTTATTGATTACCTTGGCACTCAATTTCTTAAGGAAGCTCACTTGCATCCCAATCGGCCATAGCTAAACACCTAAAGGGAAAGATCTCCAAGAAAGACAAGATAAAGAGAGAAAATGAGTGAATTTCTTTAAAATTCAATGAGTAAACACTTAAAATCTGCAAATAATAATCAAACTATATATATATATATAATTTGTGACATTTAATTTTCCAAATTTGTACACATATTCATTGGAGACTACCAAGTCCCATTTTAACTAATATTTAAACTTTCACACATTTCATATGAAAAATAGATAGTTCTTTCAAGGATTAATTTATCCAATAGAAAAAAAAGAAATAAACCATACTACATTGGTTATGGTTATAAGCATATTACTATTTATTCATTACTTTTTTTTTGGTCAAACATTAACCTAATTTGTAAGGAAAGGTCCTTTAAATGACAATTATATACATATTCACAATCTTACATTTTTAGTCATTACACATTAACAACATTAATTAATGGGAAAAAAATGAAAAGCATATAAATCTTCTTGTGACTTCTAATTACTTTGTAACTTAATCATAATAAGCTCCAACCTTGTCCTTATAAGGTTAGCTTATGACTTTAACCATTTCAAGTTCTGACCTTATGACTCTCGATCACTTTGAAACCTAACCATAATAAGCTTCAACCTTGTCTTTTTAGGGTCACCTTGTAACCTTAATCATAACAAATTATCTTATGAATCTAGTGCATAATATCACATTATGGTGTTAATTATCCTAAACTTATCACTTATGACTATGCCATGTCTTATAACATAATAATCAATTCACAATTAACTTCAATATCATTATAACCAATTAATCACAACACACCATTTTATAAATCACAATAATGTTATGCCTTCATTGCATGGCTTCACACAATATAGTGCTTCAATTATTCCAATCACATTTAATTTTTAGGTATTTCAAGTCACTTTAGTCATACATATGTTTTAAAAGGGATAAAATATCCTTATTAACATTTATACATTAATTCCATTGATAAAGAACCATTTAATGAGCAAAATTGTTGATTTTATAATTAAATTATGAAAAAAGACAAAAAGAAGTATTTCACGAATTGCTTTGAATCTTTTAGTAGCATTTTGAAAGAAATAAAGTGTTTTACAAATCATTTTAGATCCTCTAGTAACATTTTGGAATGAATAAATCGCTTCCTTACTCAATACATTCTGAGTTCGAGACACATTTCATAGAGAACTTCATGTATAAACACTTTGTGATATTTCGAAAAAAAATTACTATTCACCTGCCATAAAGGCCATCCTATAGCCTTTAATTCCTACACTTTATCATAAATGCACTATTAAAACACTATATATATGTCAATATCATTATTAAATCAAGTTAAATATTATTATTTAATATAAATCCAACTACTTTGAGCATAATTGTAGGAAAACCTAAAAACTATGATCAATTGAGTAAAATTTTTAAATTCTTTCAAAGTAAGGCTAGAATATTTACTTACCTAATATAGAGGAGGATTTGAAAGGTTGGATTTGTTGTTTCTTAGCTTTAATCATCCAAAAATCCTAAAGTTGCTAAGTTAGGGTTTATTTTCCCTTTGTGAACTAAATGCTCAATTTCCCATAAACCTAAAGAAAACTATAAAAATTCTAATTGTCATGAAGATTTTACCTTGTTTGTGAGAAGATTTTAATGAAGATTTACTTTCTAGTTGCTTGATTGAAAAATAATTATAAAGAAGAAGAGGAAGAAAAAGAGAAGAAGTAGTTAAGGTATTGGAAAATGGCATGATATGGGGATTGAAAGCTAATTTTAGGTATTAAAGAGGTAAGGGCATTTTCATTATTTGGCCTAAATCTTTTCCATACTCACATTCTCACTTGTAATCACTTGCAACCTTTAATTCTTTTGTTAAAAGTATTTTTTCTTAATAAATCCCTTCAAGATTTCCTTTTGAAACTTAACTCAAATAGTTAATTTATATTTACCCCAAAATTCTATTCAAAGCTCGTTTAATTAATTAATTCCTTTTCCTCAGTATGTTATTGACATTATCTTTATCAAAATTCATTTAACCCTCATAAAATTTCCATCTTTGATTTTTGCCATAATGGTTAACTAATTAATCTTTTCTTTTATGTCATAATATTTCAAAATTTTAAAGAGGATATAATTAGTAAATGAACAATTTAAATTTTATGGGTATAACAGTACTTTCCCTTTAAAAAGTAATTAATCCTTGAATTCTAATGGGCACCTCATGTAGTATTTATTTAAGGCATTCTATTAATATAACTCATATTAAAATTCATGCCAAACATTGATCATCAAAATTCCTATGCAAATTGCTCTCATTCCACGATCAAGTGCTTTCCTTAATCTACCTAGTTTTAATTTACTAAATTTTTCTATAGTCAATTGATTCACCATTTCCTTATTGCTCCTTAGTTATGCTATACATCATGCTATCATTGTTACCTCAATGTTATTAGTATAAAGTTCACGTATTAAACAATTGACTTTAATATCTATTAATGGTAAGCTCAATAGTTTAAATATGTATATGTAAATCTAATATCAAGTGGGTTCTACATTACCATTATTGTCATTAAATAAACATTTAGGCTTAGCACGATGTTAGCATGCCTAGACTTATAATACAATATTCTAGTTCCTAAGGCTTAATACTTGAAAGGGTCTTTAATTCATATTTTCTTTTAACCTAAAATCAAATTTGTATTCTTATATAAGATTCTTTTGATAAGATTAAGTATACTTATTAATCTTTTCAAACAATCAAGTCTTTTTCAACATGCATACAAAGGAATACAACCCCCAACACTTTAAGTACATAGGTACTAATGATGAAAATTATGACTTGTTCTTAACTAAATGATAAATATTTTAATTTTTAGACACCTTATGGTCGACAAGAAATTTTGTAGTTATTTGCTACTAAAATATAATCTTAATATTAATCTACATACTCAAGTCTAGAGAAACATTACCTCATTAAGTAAAGTTGAAATGAAGTTAAAATCTCATTACTAACTACTTGATTATACAACCTAAACTTTTAATACATTTAATTAGAAAATCCTTCTAAGGTTCTTTTGTAGTAATGATTATTCTACATTTCCACATGGTTACAAACTTTATTATGAAACATTCACACATAACTATTTCCTGTTATCATTTATCTTTCATGGCAATTTTTGGGCATTTAAGTTCATTTTCTATAAAGCATACAAATATAGGCTTTTGCATGAACCACATGTTCCCCCACACATATTGTTAAGTTTTAATTTGTTTAAAACTTTAACAATCTCATGTTATGTTCCCATAGGGACATACACATCAAAATGTGACATTAATAAAATTTAGTCACTTTTGTCATACATTTATTCAATTACTTCAATACACATCACCATTACTAACACCAATAGTTTTAGTTCATGGTTTTATATAAACTCATTTTCCAAGCATAACTATCTCAAGTCATAGGTTGTGAGAAATTCAAATTTACAAAGAAAGAAAATCATCTATGGCTATTACTTTAAACACTTATAAGTTATTACTCTATCACCTCGTAAGATCATTGTATATTCACAATAGTTTCATATCAATGTGGATTTTACCTTTAAATGCTTTATTACAAGTGTATGGATAAGTGGACAATATACTGTCAGTATAATTGATGATCCAAGATAGAATTATTAATCTTTACCACTAGTTTGTAATTCCTAACACGACCTAAGATTTAAGAAGTAAGGTTCTTTTCTATAAGGTCTTGAGTCTAACACAAATTACATTATAAAAACTTTAATCCTTTTCAGTTAGAACGTGAAAGGCTAAATCTCTTATTTCTACACTTCTTGTTTAAATTATGATTTTACTCCATGTACCTTTAATTTGAAACCCTTCGATTCTCATATTATTTGTTTGAACACTGCTTTACGACCTCTTTCTAATTTCTACCTACATTTTTTTTAAATATAAAATCCTTATCGTCACATAAGGTTATCCCTCTATTAGTATATTTATTTGAAATAATTTGCTTAAATTACTATATTATGTGAGCAAAATTTCCAATGTCATGTAACACTCATGAATTAAATAGTTAACTCATAATAATAGTAACATCTAACTAAAATATTAAACACTCCAATTTTCAAATTCCATAAGACAAGTACTTACACCTTAAACTTATAAATACATCCAAAGTTATATGTGGGTCATTAATTCAGATATGAAATAGAAATCTAAAGTTTCAAGTTTTACTCAACATGGTGGAATCAACTCATTTTTATCCTTCCTCTTATATATTCACAAACAAGGGTTATAAATGACTTATCCTTATAAATATTAGCATCATATCACATTATATCTTTTTCTCACTTAGCTGTAAATATGCCCTTATAAGTGTAATTATCAGCATTATATGTTAGTTGTAAAAATATTTGTTATAAATATAATAGTTATAAAAAAGTTACATTGATAAGTGAAATAAGATAAAAAAAAATCTAATGTCTAGATTATTTGTAAAAGATGAATTTTTACATGCTTAAATTTTAGTGAAATAACAAACTATTCAAATAAGATTATATATATCTATCTAGATTAGATTCATATTCTTTATAAACCTAAGCTCAAATACAAATATTTCAAATTTAATTAAAATTTTGGATCAAATAGTATACTATTTGAATAAATTGGTATAAATTTATTTAGACTCGTATTTGAATGAGACTTAAATTTAAATTTATTAAGCTTGAATTGAAACTCATTTCTTTTTTAAATTCAAAATTTAGCATATACATATTAAAATTCTATTCAACTCCATTTATTTGCAAAATAATAACAAAAGGTATTGATTTCTCTAACGATCAATAATTCATCCTTTGGCCAATTGCCTCTTCAATATTTTCATTCTTTCTCTTATGCTTTGTTTGATTGTAGGAGAAAATTTGTGAGAAAGAAATAATGGAAGAAAAAAAAGAGAGAAGTTATTTTCTTTAGGTGTGTTTGGTTGGAAAGAAAATGGGAGATAAATTTTTTTTTCTTAGATTGTGTTTGGTTGGAGAGAAAATAGGAAGTAAATTATTTAATTTTGTTTAGGTGAAGATAAATTAGGATATGTCGTGAGGCATGACATAAATAAATATGTAATGGGTGTTAAATGTTGAACATCTTAAATGGGTAATTGTTAACAATCAACAAATGTAAAGAAGGCATGATTAATAATGGAGTGGAGATGAAATATAGAAAAATATGATTATTTACAAGTTTTCAAATTATACATTATTATCTTATAATAATATAAAAGTTTATATATTTTAATACAACTTACTTGACTTAAAAAAATTTTGAAGCCATCCATATAATTATAAATAGCATAATTAAAAAATTTCAGAAGTCCACACTAGAGGAAATTCTAAATATTTGTATATGTATTTCTTTCTTGGATTGTAAGTCCTTTTTCTTATTAACTTTACAAAATGAAATAAAAAATAGCATGTATAAGCATTTAAAATAAAAAAGCTATAAATCTAAATTATAATTGAGACATAGCAACCCAAAGTCAAAGATTACACTACTTTTTTGCAATTAAAGAGGTTTAATCTAAGCATCAAACTTATGAATTAAATATTTAGCAAGTCATAGTTGCAATGGTCTAAAAAATGATTTATAACTAAATTGCATATTATGCATTATATTAAATAAAAGAAAGAATTTCCTATCTTTGAAAAAAATTGATCTAAAGTATGAAATATAATGTACTTATAATTATAAAAAAGATTAAAATTGTAAACCTATTTATTAAGTTTAGATATATGGAAAAAGCTTTTTAAAAAATGCTAATATCAATTTATATGTATGAAAAAAAGCTCTTTTTTTTTAAAAAAAAAGAAAACTAATTGTCGGGTTCCAAACTAGTTTGAACCACATTTTGAGTCGACTAGATCAACCCATCAAGACTAACTAGCAATAATACGAGGCTCAGTTTCTAGATTTAGACCCAGATAAATTTAGTGGTCGGTTGACAACAAGTTGTTATCGCTAGTTGATGACCCACAAGTAGCAAGGCTAAATAATGGTGGAGCTCATTTTGCAGAGATTGGAGGACCTTATACCAAAAAGGATGAATCCTAATGCTCGGATGCTACCTTTAACCTCTAATAAAGTTCCTCCCTCCACGCCAGCAAGCTATGGTCTTATAGAAGGCCACTCCTCCATTGGTGGCAATGGCATTGTAGCTAGGGATGGATAGAGATAAGATAAGAATAACGAGAGAGAGAAGCAAAGAGAGATAGATATAGCAAAAATCGTATAACATTCATCTTTTATAAAGTACAAAAATAAGTTAGAGACAATAACTAGTAGCTCGCAAAAGCAGGAAGGTATTGGACATAGAAATAGTAGCAGTGGAAGCAGTAATCTTGTGTGGAATGGAGATGCAAAAGAATATGGTTTTAAATAGGGCAACAACAAGAAAAAAAATTGGTACAATGTGACTTTTCTTTACTTTTTTCCTTATCCGTAAAGAGAAACAAAAGTGGGTGAAACACACACCTTATCATCTATTGCATTTTCTTTTCTCCCTAATTTTCTCCCACTTTTATTTTTCCCTTGTTTTCTATGCAACCAAACAAAAGGTTAGCCTTTTGGTGTTTCTTCCTTTCCTCATAAAAAATGATGTAAAATCATCAACAAGAGAGTTGTTTAGGATTATTTTAAAAAAACTATAATTTTTTATTTTCTATTTTAGGTTAATTTTTTATAAAGTCAAATTATGGTTTTACAAGAAATTTTAGGTTATCAAATTTTTTATAATATATGAAAAATTAGATATTAATAAAAATTAATTTGTTGACATTAAATAGTCTAAATTTAGAATTACGAGAAAAAAGTATAAGATACTTCATTTAATTTTGAAGTAATTGAATTTTATCCTTTCAATTATGGAAACTTAAAAATTACTCCCCCAAATTATAAAAAATTTGAAATTAATACCCATCATTAACTTAATTTATTATTTTATTAAATTATATAATTTTTAATTATTATTTTAAATAAAAATTATAATATTATAATATATTATTTTGTTTCTATTTTGTAAATAATTTTTATATTATATAATTAATAGGAATTAAATTAGATTTGGATTTATAATTAAATAAAAAGATTAGTTGCAATTTGCAAAATTATGCATGGAAAAAATGATAAAATAAACTAATGCACTATAATATTATAATTATTGTATAAAAAATAATTAAAAATAAAGTAATTTAATAAAATGATTAATTAAGTTAAAAACAAGTGTTAACTCCTAATTTTGTGAAGTATAAAAAGATTATTTTCAAATTTTTAAAATAGAAGAGATTAAAATTCAATCATACTACATTTTTTTTAAAAGTTCATCTTTTATTTTAAAATAAAAAAGGAAATGTTATAGTACACTATTATTCAATGGTGTATAGGTATACTACTAAATTTAATTATTGATTACATTTATTTTTTTGAAAATTTAAATTTCGTACACCTGATTAATAGTCAAATCTTATGGTACACCGGTATACCACTATGTTAGTGATGTACCATAGATCTAATCATTGACTATGTTTATTTTTTAAAAAATTCAAATTCCGTACGCCTAATTAACAATCATATTTGGTGGGACACCGATATACTACTATGTCAAACCCTGTCGTCATTTTCACAAGTAGTATTGAAGCTTGTAATATCTCATTCTCATTCAAATTTTGAAGAGCATTTAGTGTTTTGCTTTAAAGCAATCATTAATTTTGGAAAAGAAGGCCAGTGATTCTTTCTCACATGTTTTCCTAATTCAAGCATACGTACTTGTTCTGCTACAGTATTGCTTGACCTTTTTTGCTTGGACTTCGCTTGTTGTCATTGGTCAATCTACGCTATAAGTAATCCAAGGCTTTCGGTACTGCCGTCGCTACAGTTAAAGATAGAAATGGGGGTGATACTTTTTTTGCAGAGGAAAATGTTTCATGGCATTCACTTGGCCTATCTGATACAATTTCTAAAGCTCTCTCAAATGTTGGCCTCGAAAGGCCTTCTTTTATTCAAGTCGCTATTTCTTATCCTCAATGATCCTTTGTAAATTTTGATTTTTGACTAACTTTATGATTGCCCAGAATTGAAATTTACGATCTTCATTGTATACCTATTAGGCTTGTCACGTGGACTGTCAAAACAAGCTTTTTTTGTCCCAAGAGGGGAATCCATTTGCTATATTAATAGTACGATTTTCATAATTTCATCACTAATTTCCAAGCTGCATGAACAGGAAGCTAATAACTGATTTACACTTTCCTTTTCCCTTTCTTTTGGATTGTTGCATATTATGTGCACAGCTTTCATGGTTATATAGTGCTTTCGTCTGTGTTTCAGGCCTCTATTATACCACCTGTGGTTTTAGGAAAGGATGTGGTTATTGCAGTAGAGACTAGGAGTGCAGTTACCTAGTTCCTCTAATTGATAAGCTATAGGGTACCCTTGAAACTTTTGTTAATACCTTATCCGAAAAGGAAGTTCCTTTAGCTGGTAAAGTTCTGCTTGTTCTTTGTCCAAATGTACAATTGTGTGAGCAATGGTTCGAATAGCTGATAGTTTCTGTCAAGACAATGGTGAAACCATTATTAGAGTGTTAGTTGTATGTGGCAGACCAGTAGTAATAACTTGTTTTTGGTATGTGCAATCATTTTGCAATTTGTTTTGTGTCATTTGTAGTCTGCCACACTATTTATTTTGCAAAATGTTAGCTTTCTTCTCTAATTTTTAGAGTTTGATTGACATCATTGACTGGATTAAGAATATTTTGTAAAATAATGGACTAAACATATTTTAATATATAATTGAATTAATTCAATGTCATTAATATAATAATAATGCCTAGACTTTGTGTTGTATTAAAACTCTAAAATGTGTGCATATATCCTATTCTAGATTAATTATGACGGGCCAATTAATCCTAGTTGGGTTAGGGTTAGGATCCCTATCCACCTCCTTATAAGATGAGCTGCAGTCTCCCATCAAATTGCAGTTTGTAATTCCAAATATTCTCTCTGAGACTCACCTGAAGAAGAGTGGGCAGTGATCCAACCAATTCTACAATCAGACATTATGGATGTAGCAGGAGGGTCAGGTAATTCGAAAACTCTTTATTTTATTTGTACAATTATTGTATTCATCTTTATGGATTTATGGTCGTATGAATATTAAATTATTTTGTGAATCCTAAAAATTTTCTTACAATTGGTATCAGAGCCAAAAATTCATATTAATGAGTCGAATTGTACAAATTATATTTTGATATTTTATTATATCTAATATGAATTCCTTATATGCTTCGACCATAATACATCAAAATAAAATTATGGCAATATTATTTTAGATTTATTGTTTCTTATTTAATTTGTATGTTGTTAATTTTGAATTGAGATTAAATATTAACAATTTTCGGATATGTTTTGGAGATATAAGAATTTGTTAAACATCTTGGAAAATTATTGAATATTTTGTTTGAATTCTGGAAAATCTAAGATAATTGAAATATTAGAAACACCTAAAAAACCCTCTCACCGGAAGAGTTCTAGACGCTTAACAATTTAATATAGTACATCAGCAGAATATATATATATATATATATATATATATATATATATATATATATATATATATATATATATAAACATATATACTTCCGTGTTTTTTATATATATTTCTAATGTTTCATATATATTCGGCTTTTGAAACCTTCGGATTTGGCTTCGGATTCGTTTTATATATATATATAAACATATATACTTCAGATTTGGCTTCGGATTCAGATATAAGGATTTTCATTATGACTTATCTGGTTTTTTAGCCCGTTCCTCATTTGACGTTTTGTCTTTTTTTTTTCCCCCAATGCTGCCTTATATATATGCTTCCATGTTTTATGTTATATATATATATATATATATATATATATATATATATATATATATATATGGTGGTGCTCCACTCTCCGAGCTTATATTTTGGTAATTTTTTTATAATTTTCTGGAAACAAAATATTTTTATTATTTTTGTTTTTGTTTTAATATTTTGAGTATTAATTTAATTGAATTTTGGCTCAAATTTTTTACTATATAATCTTTGTATAATAATCTGTTGTGTGAAATTTTTCTAGATGAAATATATACTATATGCATATTTTCTCAATTTTTGTCATTAATATGCAATTATTATTATTATTTTTTTAAATTTATACAAAGATTATAATTGCTCATATTATGCCTTTTTAATTTTATGTAATTAAACTCACCTATCGTAGGTTAATTGCATAAAATTCTTGTAATGTTTTATTTGATATATATATTATGTAATATTATTGATTAAATTATTGTTATGATAATTTAATTTTGGAATAATTAAAATTAGGAGAGTACTATATTAATGGAAATTATACCCTATCGGTATAATTCTATTAATATAGTTTGTAGGTGATAATATGAGTGTTAGGATTATATGTTAATTTTCTAAAATTTTAAATACCTTATCGGTGTTAGGTTTTAGGATTTTAGCATATAATTCTTGTATTATGTTATAATACTTATACCCCATCGGTACTAAGTATCATAGCATTATACTGTAAATAGTTGCATATTTTGAGAGGAAAATTTTAAACATGATTATTGTTCAAACATGCAATGTTGTTAATTTGTGATTAATTTCATAAATTTTAATAATTTTCCTCAGCTTCTGTTCCTATGCAACTGACTTCTGTGAAAACTTTAAATGGGACTAATCATGAGGATTGGGTGGAATCCTTGAAACTGTATCTGGCAGTCTCTAACCTTGATCTAGCTTTACGTGAAGAGGAACCGGAAATCAATGAGGAGTCAACTCCTGCTCAAAGAGCTCATCATGAAAAATGGACTTATTCCAATAGAGTTTGTTTGATGGTGATAAAGTACACTATGGATAAAACCATTAGGCAAAGTATTCCTGATAGTCAGAAGGAAAAAACGTTCCTGAATTCAATGGCTGAAAAATATGTTAAGTTTGATAAAGCTGAAAAAGGGCATTTTCTGTCCTTATTGGAGAAGACTGTGTATGATGGAGTGAGTGGTGTTCGGGAGCATATAATGAAATTAGTGCATTATTACAGTCGATTGAAGAGCATGAATGTTGATCTGGGAGATAGTTATTTGATCTGGCGAGCCCTGGAGTCGCTTCCTCCTCAATTTGATGTGTTAAAAACATCTTACAACACTCAGAAGGGAGAATGGACTATTAATGAAATGATTTCTATAGTGACTCAAGCAGAAGAGGATATGAAGAAGACAAAGATGCAAGTGGCAAACTTCGTCTCTCATGGTTCGAGTTCTGGACAAGTAAATGGGCCCTTCCAGAAGGATAATAAGGGGAAATCCCATCATGAAAGAAAGAAGAATGATATGAGGGAGCAACATCATAAACCTAAGAAAGCCATGTTCAAAGGAAATTGTAAATTTTGCAAGAAGTATGGGCACAAAAGGGTAGACTGCTTCAAATTTAAGAAGTGGCTTGAAAAGAAGAAGAAAGGTAACCTTTTAGCTCTAGTTTGTTTTGAATCTAATAGTGTTGAAGTTCCTTTTAACACTTGGTGGCTGGATACTGGTGCCACTATCCATGTCACTAATTGCTTGCAGGCGCTGAGAAATCTGAGGAGGCCAAGTGAGGGTGAAACAGCTTTGAGATTAGGAAATGGAGACAAAGTACAAGTTCAACACATAGGAGTTGTTTCTTTACATCTATCTACTGGTTATATTTTAGAATTGAAAAACGTTGTTTTCGTACCTCCATGAGAAGGAATTTGATTTCTATTACTTGTTTAGACCAAGATGGATATTTATGTTTATTTGGAAATAATAATTTTAAAATATATTACGACTCCTGTGTTGTTGGAACTGGTACTTTGAATAGTGGCTTATATAAAATTGATTTAGATAATACTTTTGAAAATTCCATCAACTCAGTTGTTGGAAATAAAAGACTAAGATTAAATGAAACTTCTTCAATACTTTGGCATAGAAGATTAAGCCACATCTCCAAAGAAAGAATGGAATGATTGATAAAAGAAGGAGTTTTACCTAATCTTGACTTCTCAGATTTCAGCGTTTGTATAGACTGCATCAAAGGAAAATTAACAGCTAGAGCTAGAAAAGGGAAGAGGACCAGGAAAGAGAATATTTTGGAGTTAATCCATACTGATGTATGTGGACCCATCTCACCCAGTGCAATGGGAGGCTTTAAGTATTTTATCACCTTTACCGATGATTATTCAAGATTTGGATGGGTAGAACTTCTTTCTGAAAAATTTGAAGCATTAGAAGCCTTCAAAAGGTTCAAGGTTGCAATTGAATTGAAACTGGGAAAGAAAATAAAATGTGTACACTCAGACAGAGGTGGTGAATTTTATAGCAAATATGATGAAACTGGAAGAAACCCTGGTCCTTTTGTAAAATATTTGCAAGAGTGTGGAATAGAAGCTAGTTATAATATGCCTAGCACACCAAGCAGAATGGAATCGCAGAGCGGAGGAATAGAACACTCATGGAGATGGTACGATGTATGATGACTCACTGCACTTTACCAAAATTTTTATGGGGTGATGCCTTGAGAACAACTGTGTATGTGTTGAATCAAGTTCCAAGCAAATCTGTACCAAAGACCCCATATGAGCTAATATATGGTAAGAAACCTAGCCTGAAACATTTTCATGTTTGGGGATGCAAAGCTGAAATTAGACCTCATAACCCACATACTAAGAAGCTTGAAGCAAGAACAATTAGTGGGTATTTCATTAGCTATTGTATTGGTTCAAGAGGAAGTAGATTTTATTGCCCATCTCATTCATTGAGAGTTGTTGAATCTGATCGTGCTATTTACTTCGAGGATGAATTGGACAGTGGGAGAAAATCACTTCAGATCCCCTAGGAGAAGAAACAAAGCAACGTTTCCCAAATACCTGATAAATATAGTGTTGTTCCTCTGATAGTGCCTTCTGAAGAAACATCTTATATAGAACCACAAATTGATCTAGTCCAACCCATAATTGAACCGATCCAATTAGTGAATGAACCAAATGAAGAAATTGAGGAAGTTCCCCTGAGAAGATCACAAAGAACCCGGTGGCAAGCAATTTCAAATGATTATGTTGTTTATTTGCAAGAACATGAGTTTGATGTGAATGACGATTCTGATCCTATTAACTTTTCATAAGCTATTTCGAGTCCTAATTCCTCAGAATGGATTCATGCCATGGAGGATGAAATAAATTCAATGTACAAGAATAATGTATGGGATTTGGTAGAACTACCTGAAGGATGTAAACCAGTTAGTTGTAAGTGGATTTTTAAAACCAAATGGACTACTAAAGGTGAAATTGAAAGATATAAAGCTAGATTAGTAGCTAAAGGTTACACACAAAAGGAAGGAATTGATTATAAGGAGACCTTCTCACCAGTCTCGACTAAAGACTCATTTCGAGTTATAATGGCTTTGGTAGCTCATCTTGATCTCGAGCTACATCAAATGGATGTGAAGACTGCCTTCCTTAATGGTGACTTGTCAAAGACAGTTTATATGAAACAACCAGATGGTTTCCAAGAGAATGGAAAATAGCACTTAGTGTGTAAGTTAAATAAGTCGATATATGGCCTGAAACAAGCATCCAGGCAATGGTATCTCAAATTTCATGAGATTGTGTCCTCTCTTGGATTTAAGGAGAATGCAGTGGATCAGTGCATCTATTATATGATAAGCGCGGGCAATTTTATGATCCTGGTGTTATATGTTGACGACATTCTCCTTGCAAGTAATGATATAAATTTTTTGAACGAGACAAAATTAGCACTGTCACAAAATTTTATATGAAGGATCTTGGAAATGCGTCTTTTGTGCTTGGCATAGAGATCCATCGTGACAGATCCCGGGGTTTGCTTGGTTTGTCTCAAAGCGCGTATATAGACAAAGTGCTTAAAAGATTTAACATGGCTTCATGCCGCATAGTGCTACGCCCATTCAAAAGGGTGAAGTATTTTCCAAAGCCCAGTGTCCTCAAAATGATGATGAGAAATCTAAAATGAGTATAGTCCCATATGCTTCCCCTGTTGGTAGCCTGATGTATGCCCAGGTATGTACACGCCCAGATATTGCTTTTGCAATTAGTGTGCTTGGGAGGTACCTAAGTAATCCTGGTCAAAGACACTAGATAGCAGCTAAGAAAGTTATGAGGTACCTACAGGGTACAAAGAATTATATGTTGACTTATAGAAGATCCAGTGATCTGATTTGTACAGGCTGTTCAGACTCTGACTTTGCTGGCTGTCCAGATGATAAGAAGTCAACATCTGGATATATCTTTATGCTTGCAGGAGGAGCTGTATCGTTGAAAAGTGTCAAACAATCTTTAACAGCAACCTCCACTATGGAAGCAGAGTATGTCGCTTGTTATGAAGCCACTCGAGAGGCTATATGGTTAAGAAATTTTATCTCTGAATTCTGCTTAATTGAAAGCATTTCGAAACCCTTAACCATTTATTGCGACAATACTACTGCTATTAGTTTCTCTCAAAACAATAAAAGCTCTACTCGTACAAAGCACTTTGATGTGAAATTTCAATTTGTGAGAGAGAAGATACGTGAGCATCTTACTCATATTGAGCATATTTCGACAGATTGTATGCTTGCAGACCCATTAACCAAAGGCCTAGTTGTAAGAATATTTAAAAAACATGTACTGAATATGGGCCTTATTGATTCTTTTGATGTTTTGGGTTAGTAGGAGTATTTATGAAACTAAAATTTTGTTAATCTCGAGATTTTATAATATTGCCATTGTGGCAGTATAAGGAGACATTAAGACCCTGTCTTGAACTATTGTAAAGTATCTTGAGCGGATGCATGGATCATTTTGTATATTTTGATTATGCACACATTTTATATTGTTTGATCTTTTGGAATGGGTATTTCATATATGTATATCTTTTCAACCCTATCGGATGATCAGGTATGCATTTAATGAAATCTCATATTTGACCTATGGTTGTAATGGTATGAATTGTATTAATGACATTGTTTAAAAGTGGCCACATATTGTAATTTAAATTATATATTAAAATGTGTTTGTCCAAGTGGGAGATTGTAAAATAATGGACTAAACATATTTTAATATATAATTGAATTAATTCAATGTCATTAATATAATAATAATGCCTAGACTTTGTGTTGTATTAAAACTCTAAAGTGTGTGCATATACCCTATTCTAGATTAATTGTGATGGGCTAATTAATCCTAGTTAGGTTAGGGTTAGGATCCCTATCCACCCCCTTATAAGGTGAGCTGCAGTCTCCCATCAAATTGCAGTTTGTAATTCCAAATATTCTCTCTGAGACTCACCTGAGGAAGAGTAGGCAGTGATCCAACCAATTCTACAATCAGACATTATGGATGCAGCAGGAGGGTCAGGTAATTCAAAAACTCTTTATTTTATTTGTACAATTATTGTACTCATCTTTATGGATTTATGGTTGTATGAATATTAAATTATTTTGTGAATCCTAAAAAATTTCTTACATATTTTGCATCCAAGGATGGCCAGTTTATGCAACGACACCGGCTACTCTTCTGAATTATATTGATCCCTAAAAATACAAATATCATGGAATGGAATTCATGCATGGTGTGAAACATGTGGTATTTTCTTGTATTATGATCTTCTATGACTATATTATTATGGAATAAATTGAATAATAAAATATGACTATTGTTGTAATCTCGTATCTCCATTCTAATAATAAATATGTATAATATATACAAGTTATGAAGGGAACAAGCTCCCAAAATTTTCTATATCCATTAATTATGATTGATCATGATTCCTATTCTTAAAATCATTCTCAATGTGCATTAATCATGATTGATCATGATTTCTATTCCTAAAATCATTCCCAATATGTATTGATTATGATTAATCGTGATATATACAAGATTTTCTAAATGAGATTGTAATCAGATAATTATATAATTACCATAATGAATATGATTCTTCCAAATAATTACATAATTAATATGATTCTCCTAATACTCTCCCTTAAGTTAGCACATGTAAGTTTCGAATGCCCAATTTGCCTAAAAGAAATTCAAATTATTGTTTGCCAAGAGCTTTAGTTAAGACATCTATAAGCTAATTGTAGGTCCTTACATGCATAGTGGCAATATTGCTATCTTGGATTTCATCATGAATGAAATAACAATCTACCTCAATATGCTTGGTGCATTCATGAAACACTGGATTGGCTGTAATATGAATGGTTGCTTGACTATCACAATAAAGTCGTATAGGCTGAGGGTGTAGTGCCCGTAAGTCACTTAGAAGAGTTTTAAGCCATTTCAATTCACAAGTTGTAGTAGCCATAGACCTATATTTAGCTTCTGCTGATGAACAAGAAATTATAGCTTGCTTTTTAGTTTTCCAAGATATAAGAGATTGGTCTAATAATATAAAATATCCTATTAATGAGCGTTTAGTGAGAGGATAGTTGGCTCAATCAGAGTCACAATAAGCATATAGGTGCATATCAGTATTTGATCGAAGAAAGATCCTTTATCCTAGATTAGCTTTCAAATAGCAAACCACCTTTATTATAGTATCCTAATGTTCTTGACAGGGACAATGCATCAAGCGAGCTAGGATATGTATAGAGTAACTAAGTTCAGGCTAAGAAATGATTAAATAGATAAGTCTCCTAACAAGACGATGATGTTTCTTTGGATGCTCCAAAATAGTTCCATCAACAAAAGCCAATCCATGATTTTGCTTAATAGGAAAACTGACTAATTTGGCTCCTAGCAACCTAGTTTCTAAGATAATATTCAAAGTATACTTTTGTTGACACAAGAAAATCCCTGGAGGTCTTCGGGCCACTTCAAGACCTAAAAAATACTTTAGAGAGCCAAGATTCTTCATGTGGAAGCATGTGCTAAGATACTACTTGAATCATTCAATCACATCTTTATTGTTCCCTGCAATGATGAAATCATCAACATACACTAGAACATTCAAAATCACATTTCCTTTGTGAAAAATGAAAAGTGAGTAATCTGCATGGGATTGTTTGAACCCATATTTCTTCAATGCAGTAGCAAGTTTTGCAAAACAATTCATGGCACTTGCCTTAAGCCATAAAGGGACTTTCAAAGCTTGCACACTTTCCCAGGGTCTGCACTAGAAAAACTGGGAGGTAATTGCATATAAACTTCCTCGTCTAGATCATCATGCAAAAAAGCATTATGAACATCCATTTGATGGAGTATTCATGATTGAGCAGCTGCAATGGCTAAAAGTGTTCGAACTATAACCATCTTCGCAACTGGTACAAAAGTCTTATTATAATCAACCCTTTCCTTCTGACTATCTCCTCGAACCACTAGTCTCACCTTATGATATTCCACAGTCCCATCTAATTTATACTTAATCTTGTACACCTATTTGCAACCTAGAGCTTTCTTTTCGAGTGTAAATGTTGTTAATGTCCAGGTGCCATTCTTTTTTAAAGCAACTATTTCTTCTGTCATGGCTTTGCACCATAAAGGATCTCAAACAACATTTAAGAATTAAGATGGCTCATGCCCAGAAGTCACTATTGCAAGAAATTGTCTATGTCTCATAGAAAAATTATTGAAAGTCACATAGTGTGTAATAGGGTATAACGTACCTGAGGATTTTGATAGAATGAGTGCCTTAGCAGTGGGGTCATTAGCGCAACTCACAATGTAACACAGATAATCTTTAAGCTTACTTAGCAGATGACGTTCTCTATAACCTCGACCAAAAGGTTTGTTTATAGGTGATACTAGCACAACATTCTCATCTAAAGAACTTGGATTCGAACCACCCTCTTGTACCCTCAATTTCACCACCTCTTCTTACACTAAGCATACTTATGCTAAATTCATCAATGAAAGGAGATCTGTAATTCCATAAGATCTGTGTGGGGGCATGAGATTTATCTACTATAGAGGAATGATCAATAAAAGGAAACTCATTTTCACAAAATACAACATCATTAGACTTAAAATATTCCCCACTCTCCAAGTCATAAAGACGTTATCTTTTTTTTTTCATAAGGATATCCCACAAAAATGCATTTTTTACTTCTTTCGCCAAACTTATCCTTTTTGTGAGATCAATTGTGGGCATAACACAAACATCCAAAAATACGAATACGAGAATAAATGGGGGTCTTACCAAACAACACTTCATAAGGACTTCTACTTTTATGAAGAGTGGTAGGAGTGCGATTTATCAAGTATCCTACAGTAAGAATATATTCTCCCTAAAATTCAATAAGTAGATTAGCTTGAAATTAAAGAGCTTGAGCTACATTTAAAATATGCATATGTTTTCTCTCCACATGGTCATTTTGTTGAGGGATGTCAACCATGGAAGTTTGATAAATTATTCCATGTTCAATGAAATAGGATTTCAAAGCTTTGAATTTAACTCTATTATCACTTTTCACAATTTTCACAGACTTGTTAAATTAAGTATTCATCATAGCACAAAAATTTTTAAGAATGTTCCTAACTTCACTCTTTTCCACTAATAAATAAATCCACATGGCACGAGAAAAGTCATCCATAATGGTTAAAAAATAGGAAGCACCACAAGAAGAGTGAACATGATAAGCACCCCACACATCACAATGTATTAAATCAAAAGGTTTAGTAGCTTTATTTTGACTTAAAATAAAAATATCTCTTGTTTGCTTAACTCTCAAACAAATATCATAACTTTCTCATGTTTATCACTAATTTGAATATCAAGAAGTAAATTAACTATTTGACTTGTAGGATGTCCCATACGCTTATGCCATATGGTAAAAAAATCAGTTCCACTTGCTTTGCACATCTGCACAAAGGTCACTGCACGGAAATGATAGACCTTATTCTGCTGTTCACCCACACCAATCACTATCCTCAAAGTGCGATCCTATATTACACACAATTTATTAGAAAAAGTGACTACACAATTTGAGTCATATATCAATTAAGAGATAGAAATAAGGTTACACATTAAATTGGACACATATAACACATTATTCAAGGTTAGGCATTTCCTAAAATTTATCGTTCCTTCCTTGTCTACAATTGCATTTCTTCCATCAAGTAGCCTAATAGGACAAGGTGAGACATCAACTATGTTTGTCAACATACTCATATCACTTGTCATATAATTTGAAACTGCTGTATCCAGCAACCAAGAATTTTTCACTTACTTACCAATGAGGTTTTCAGTGGATGTAGTGTTCTTGTAGCTATTAGGAATGTTTAGTAGGGTTGTCCATTGATTATCAGTCGGCCTGGAAAAGGATTCATGCTCATTAGTGACTCCCCCTGTCTACATGGCTGTTGTACTATGAGCTTGCTGCATTTGTGTGGCATTAGCCTTCTTCATGTCTTGCCCAGCTATAATCATGCAGTGATTAGGTTGCCTTGTCGCTCTGATACCATAATAAAATATGACTATTGTTGTAATCTCATATCTTCATTCCGATAACAAATGTGTATAATATATACAAGTCATGAAGGGAACAAACTCCTGAAATTTCCTATATCCATTGATCATAATTTGTATTCCTAAAATTATTCCCGATATACATTGATCATGATTCTTATTCCTAAAATCATTCCTAATATACATTGATTATGATTGATCATGATATATATGAGATTTCCTAAATGAGATTGCAATGAGATAATTACATAATTACCATAATGAATATAATTCTTCCAAATAATTAGATAATTAATATGATTCTCCTAATATTGAACCTTAATTTTCACAGTTATATGTGGTAATTGTCAAGTGTTTGATGAAGCTGGCATGCTTCTCTGTGGGAGCTTCCATAACAAAGTAATCTGCTTGATACACTTGCTCCGCTATGATGAAAAACTCTTGTCTCGATCAAAAGCATCAAGAGCAGAGTTGCCAATGGAGCTGGAATCTGTCTTGTCACAACACAATGCTGGGGATGGTGAAGAGGAACTGCCACATGAAGCCATGTCAGAAGAGGAGGATAGTATTGAGGATATTGTTGATGTTAATCACGAAGCTCAATCAATAGAAAAAAGATTGGAGGAGAGTGAGGAAAAATATGAGCGTAGTAAACAGTATATATTTGTTGCAACTACACTTCCTGTCAATGGAAAGAAAACAGCTGGAGCAATATTGAAGCATATTTTTCCTGATGCCTCATGGGTTAGTGGCAATTATCTTCATTGTCAAAATTCATGGTGCTTCGTTGTTTTACTTCTTACTGGTCATCGACAGTGATGTTTCATTCTTTGATGATTGTCTCATTTGAACTTGTGAAAATTTTTTGATTGCTGAGATATTCTAGTTATCTCTTCCTTTTCAATTACAGAATGGAGCAGAGGTGGGTTGAAGTTACAATTGATACACAGATGGATAAACTCATTAAGGCTGTACAAAGAGGTTTCAGATCTGAAGATTTGGATAAAGCTGGTGGCATTTGCAGAACAATGGTGTTTGCCGATACGGTTGAGGCTGTTGAAGCTGTGGTAAAGATATTGCAGAGATCTGGAATTGAATGTTTACGGTATCATAAGGATTGCACCTTGGAGGAGCAAGCAAAGACCCTAGCTGAATTCCGTGAGAAAGGTGGTGTTTTGTATGCACTGATGCAGCTGCACGTAGTGTTGATATTCCAAATGTCTTGCATGTTATTCGGGTGCTTGTCCTTTAACTAAACTATTTTAGCTGTAATGTCTAATTTGTTAGTTCTGTTATGTGATAACAGGCCTGTCTGATTAACCTAGGTTTCAATGGAGGATTAGAATTGAGTTAGGACCTTAGGATTCAAGATCATATCTGTTGTCTGCTACAATTGTTCCACTTGTGGAAGTTATTGATGAAGACAAATAATTCAGTGGTTGTTTTATTTGACATTTGTTAATATATCTTCACTTATGTTTATACTCCTCAATTTAAGAATCAATTCTATGCATTCCCAGGCAATCCAAGTATATTTGCTGTACTTTCCCTGGGTTGTATAAGAATAGCAGTGCGGGGGGGAATGTATTTTTTTTTCTTTAAATTTTTTATACTTATTCTTGTGGTGGTTTAATTGATTGTCCATAGCTACGAAAATTGCTAAATCACATTTTAGAAGAAAGGAACTTTATCTTGATGCACAAGAGTGAAGTAATGAATAAAAGATGCATGAAACTTTACTTCGAACTGTGAAGGTTGGAACATGGATGGGGTTAATGGAACTATCTTGTGCTTTAAGGGCTGTCAGAAATGAGCAAAGTAATCCAAAAAGTAAAACTGGATATGGTTTGGTATAGGAGCCTAAAAATGAGAAATATAATTAAATATCGAGTTTGTTTGTCTCTGTTTAGGAGCAGTTGATCAAATGAAAGTGGGAATGAACAATTGGATTGTTGATGTAATGCTCTTTAATGACCCCACATAGTTCAGTAATGATCTAATTTTTGAACTTGGAGATGATCTGTCACAAAATACAAGATCACTCACTTTCCTTGGGTGGTTTTACCATCACTAATCTGAATTACTTTCTTCAATAGCAAACTAATAATAATGCACCTCAGGACATAGATATGATGGAACAAAAATATCAATATGGAACTCTGAAGCCATTTCTTTGCTTGTATTTATTATTATTATTATTATCAGGTTTCCTGAAGTTCTTTTGTTGTGTTTATGTTCAATGCTTCTTGTGATATTCTGTTATGCATGAGTGTTCATCCTGGTGTGTTGTATGTTTACTTTAGGCGGATTTTGCAACTTCTGCAATAGACCTTTTGCATAGGGCTGGCTGCACACGTAGAGCTGGTCAATTTGGACTTGTCACCAGCATGTACACTGAATCCAACAGGGAGCTTGTTAATGCCGTTGGGCGGGCAGGGGAACTTGGTGAACCTGTGGTAGATTTTTAGAAACTTGATGTCGTAAAATGAGTAATATGGATCTAATCCCTTGACAAATAGAATGATGAAATGATAACTCTTCACTCCCCTTATTTGGTACCTGAAAATGGTGAACTCTTAGTCTTCAAGAGCTTTGAAATTTGTCGAGGTCATTCACAAAAATAAAGGTTCAAGTCATTTGTATACATTGTTAATGGGTTCGATTAGTTATAAACGATGCATAATTTTTTTACTGCAGGAGACAGCATTTAGCAGGAAAAGAAGCTTCCGTAACAAGCTCAAAAAGAGGGCTAAGGTTTAATAATTAGTTCCCTCAAGCTTGCCCAATTAAGATTCCATATGGAAACATCTACATTGGAGATAGATGTTCCATGTTCTTGTGGGTTTCCTTCCAAGTCTCTGTCTGATTAGAGAGAGGTCTGGGCATCAAAACCAACCTAATTTTTTTCATTTACTAATTGCAGCAGGTGCCAACAAAGTCAGAGACCCAGAAACTAAGTGTCCATGCATGAGAATTCAAGGTGATACGACCCTCGATAATTGGTATCTAAAGAAGCAAGCACCAATAGCAGTGTGAATTATAGTATGTGCCATTTGCTTCATGGTGCAGAAGCTGTTACATGCCTCAAAGGCTCAAACCGAATCGTTCTGTCTTCGAGGCGCACATCCTCCAATCTCACTGGGGATTGCCGAATGTTTGTGGATCCGCCCCTACATCAAAGAGTCTAATCAGTGCGGATACCAAGGCTTTGTGATGAAGGTTTTCTCCAATTTCTGGATTACAGGGATGACATATTTTTTTCTATCATCTTATCATGCGCCTCTTAAGAAGTAAAATTTCCCCGATTAATTCGCTAACCGATGCCTGCAGGTGTGTACTACCTAGTTATTAGTAGATAAATTGCTGGCAGCATAGCCAATGGATTCATAATTATTTTGACCCTATGGATATTTAAATTTAGTTTCTGTCTTCTTCATGTAAATTGTGGCATTTATTTTGAGCCATCACTCGTAATTTTAACTTTTATGATTCAAATGTAAGAGTTAAGATTCATACGCAGTTATCCATTTTATACAAAGGAAAATGTTAGTTTCCAGCATGCATTCACAATTATTTTTCAACTACAATGATAGTACAATTCGAAATACATTGGTTCAATGTGCATTAAAATAGTTGGATTCAAATTGTTTATATGTAAATTTACATGTTAATTCATAAACTTGTAAATTTCTGTATCTCCCCTGTATCCCTCCTCCCCCTCCCCCCTTCTCTCTCACTCTCATATGAATTCACACTTATATTTGATTGTAAGCTCTTCTCATTGCTCGTAATCTTGAGAGCTAACAGGGCTTACACGTGTATAATTATGAAAAGATCGTAAATTTTCTATCAGAAAAAAGAAAAATTACAAAGTAGTCGAGAGTTATACTTCAATAAGTCCTCAAAAACAATCATATTTTCCGACTTTTACAATTTTTTATATAAAATCGTTTAACTTTCTAATTAAATGCTGCAATTTTTTTTTAGAAATTCAAAAAGAATTTGAAAAATCTTTCAGTTGCAATTTTGAATGAAGAAATTATAATTACATATATGCATGCATTTATTACAAACAAAATCTATACACATTTATAATTTTTTTATGAGAAATTATAAAATTTTATATGAAAACTTGCAAATTTTACATGTCAGATTTCCTCAAGAACTCGCAACTTTCCTTATGGGCATATTATAGCATAACCCATTTGTTAGTTTTCCCACCAATTTGTTTAGACAGTAGTTGCATCATCTTACGCATCCTGCTGACTTCCTTAGCCATGACATCCTCAATTAGTTGGTATTATAATGTTATTTCAATTCCCCGACTTTCGGTTACAATTAGGGATCTACCTGTTCCGGTCACCCACTCCCCCACGCTCCCCGCCCAAAAAAAGAAAAAATAGCTGAGAGTGGACACCTTTTCTGCCACATGGAGTGAAAGGCTCATCGTCCATTGAGTTTGAATCTCCACCAAAACGTGTTGCAAAATGTCCATGGAGATTAGTAACATGCGGAGGTTAACAACCATTTTTTAAGGAAAAAATTATATTATATATTTTAAAATAATAAAAAATATTAAAATTAATTTGTTACTACTATTAATAATTTTAATTAATGAATGTATTTATTAGAAAGATAAATAAAATTAATTTAAAATTTTTAAATTAATATTTTTTTATTTATTTTATTATCATTAAATTAATAATATTTTTTTTCATACAAAATAATCTCACTATTTGAAATTGTAATCATTAAATTTTGCATTTAAAATAAAGATTAAAATGTTGATCTATATAACTTTTTTAAGTGATTATGTAACTTTTTTAATATAATCTTAAAAGTGATCATATGATTTTTAATAATATTTTAATCCTAACTATCAAATATAAGATTTGATAAATGTCATTACTTCTCTTATCTTTTATATAAAAATATTCTTTTGACTTAATATGTCTTTTTTTTTTTTTGGGTACCCATTAAACAATAGGTAGAATACAAGGATCAAACCTGAACTAACACACTAGGGGGAAAAAATGAAACAACCTGCAACACAAAAAATAACAACACAATACCATATTACAACAAAATAAAGTAACAATATTCAAACTTCTCGAGCATTGACCTTAGCTTGTAAAATTCCCAAGCAGTTTCAAGTCGTGGCCATATCTATAAATGACAAACTTTCCGCAACAGTAATAAATGACCTCAAAAGAATGCATAGTTGATTAAAATCTTTGTACCTATCTAGTTGTCTAGAAGATTGCTTGAAATTTTAGTGGTGAATTTTCAAAGTTTCCGAAATTGTTTTGGATGAATCACTCTCGAAGGTTGCACAGGATGCACCATATCCATTGGATGAGGCAAATGCAATCCTATCTGCATCTGTTATTCTAATTGATTAATACCCAAGCCTTGTTGATCTCCCTACAATACCAACTTCATCTG
Organism: Sindora glabra; assembly: GCA_020226215.1. Lineage (NCBI taxonomy): Eukaryota > Viridiplantae > Streptophyta > Magnoliopsida > Fabales > Fabaceae > Sindora > Sindora glabra. The sequence goes on from CM035236.1 coordinate 25,494,645, forward strand.
TGATTCTGATTACTGAATGCCCAAACCTTGCTGATTACCATCTTGCAAGGCCGATTCTTGAAGCTTATAATATTTGGAATTGATGTTGAGTTGGTGATTCTTAGTTATGACCATTGTAGGCAACCTTACTTTGGTTGTAACATGGTAGTCTAATTAATTTGAAAGTCATATGTTAGGGGTCGAATTAGACTACTTTGTGAAAGGAGTTTTGGGAACTTGACACAAAATAGACTGACAGAAATTTGTAGCTAATACTGTCCGAGAGCTGGGCCTATTTCAATCGCATTGTGTTTCAAAATGCCTCGCAAAACCACAATTTGTACAAGCCCTCCTCATTTTTCACTTTCTTAAAGAAGAGCAGCATGGTATGACCTTTAGTAGCAGGAGCAAAAATTCCAAATCGCTCCACCATAATCATTATCTTCAAATTGTTACTAAATAAACTGTGACTGCATTGCTATTGAAGGAATTCTATTGACTTGGAGCGTTGCTTTTCGAGCTTCAAAATTGATTAGATCATTAGTAAGTTTAAGTACCTTGCGTTCAAATTGCCAATTTATTGATTCAATGCCTCATTTTTTAATTGCAATTTTTGAACCCAAGCTTCCAAATCAATAACATTTTTTTATTGCAGCTTGTCATCTTTCAAAATCAACATTAGTAGCCATCTTTTTATGGTATTTCTTGGCCAAGAACAGATTACAGGATAACAAGGAGTAAAGATCCATCACTATTTGCATAATTAAAATTCTTGGTGTTTAATGCAAATTCATCAAAGCAATCATTCTCAAGTTGCTCTAACTCTGAAATTAAAATGAAGGCTGGATGCTCCAGATTTCTATTAATCAAATGCTCAACTTCAAAACTAATAGGGCACTTTTTTTTTTGGTTCAGACACTCTGCACTGTTCTTAGGCTTAAAGCTGCGTGGTAAAAATACCTCTATTGAATCGAATCACGAATGAACAGATTGAATTCCTGTAATTAAGTTCATCAAAGATAATAAAACAGCCTCCCAAACAAACAATTCAATTAATATATATATATATATATATATATATATTCTTGTACTTTCTTCTAATGTTTAAAGGAATAGATTTTTCTAAAATGTAAGGTACACGATTAAAATAAAATATTAAAAAAATTAAACAAATTGATAATTATAAATTTAAAAATTACTTTTTTAGTTTAGTTATTTATCAAATTTACGTTCATAATTTTCTCATAAAAACGATAATACCTTATTTTATTCTCTAAAATACATCTTATTCATTAGATTATTATATGAAATTTCATTTGATTAGTGCCACTATTTATTATTTCTTAAAATTTCAAATAAAACAGGCTTGTTAACTTGGCAAAAATCTATGTGAATTAGTATATGCTGAAGAGAACTTCACGTTTAGAGAGGACGCATCTTGTTGAATAGCTCTGATGATGCATTATCACCTTTCTATTTTATTTTCTTTTTCTTGTGATCACTCTCCTCCCGTTCTAATTTTTTTAATATCACCTGTAACATTACGACTAAGTTGACATTTAATTACAAATAAGTTCAGAATATTATACATTTGACTTGTTTGGAAAATGAATTACTCAAAACATATAATATGATTTTAACTTGTTTTTCAAAAATGAATCACTTATTTGAAAAAAAAATTGACAAAACATATAATATGATTTCAATTTATTTTTAAAAAATGGGTTACTGAATTGACCAAATGTATAATATGACTTTAACTTGTTAAGAAAACTGGATTACTCAATTGACAAAATGTATGATTATGACTTTGACTCGTATAGAGAAATGATATACTCAATTGACCATACATACAATTTCACTGTTAAACTAAAAACAATCTTTCGTGATTTGGAGGTGTACATTAAAAAAATTGGCCTCAAATATATTTTAACTGGCTAACATGACTAAATCAAACCTTTTTTTAGCTGAATCAATCTTCCATCTTTTATTATCTGCTTGAGTCAAAGCTCAAGACAGGAAATATTTGAAGTGACAACATAAATGAAAAATGGAAACATTATGCTGTGCCAGATCTTAGCTTGATAGCAGGGTAGATTTCTCTCCTGTTAGATGGTAGAGAACAACACTAGCTGCAATTCTCCTCTGAAATAAAAACATATATTACATAATTTGAATTTAATTGATTTTATTATAAAATTTAATTTGTGTGGACATTTTTGCAAGGAAAACAGATGGGAGACATGGAAATACATACTTTAATGCAAATAAATCATAAAATAAATATAAATTACAAAGATAAAATATATTTAAAATTACAAATTTTATTTATTTAATGATAAGATAATTTTTAAATTATATAATCACTAAATTGACAACTTAGTTGATTGTTGATTGTTTTCATAAATCAATATAACTAAAAATAATAGCCCTAAAATATGTTTTTCTAATGACAAGAAAGGTCATTAGAGAAGCCATTCACCTTTCCATTACTACCTTCATTCATCAAAAAGTTCACAAACTCATTGATATTCTTGTCAGAGCTGCCACCTTCATCAATGGCTTCCCTGGCCAACTCCTTCCACTTGTTAGCATTCGTCCTGATCTGCTGGCTTCTTTTCCCCTCCATCACTTCCTTCAAGCACTTAACAAGTTCTTCTTTCCTAATGATACCCTTCTCATCTTCCTTTGGCCTCACACCCACTTTCCAAATTTCTTCTACAAACTTAGCATCAGTCAGCTGATCAGCCCACTGTGGGACTCCCACCATTGGCACCCCAAGGCTCAGCCCTTCAAGAGTTGAGTTCCAGCCACAATGTGTCACAAAGCACCCAATGGCTTGGTGTGCAAGCAATTCTAGCTGGTTGCACCATGTGACAATTATGCCCTTCTCTTTGATTGTTTCTGTGTACCCTTTGGGCAACAAACTCTGTTCAGATTCTCTCAGAACCCACAGGAAATTCATGCCACTTTCTTTCAAGCCCCAAGCCATCTCTTCCATCTGTTTTCCTGTCAAGGAAACCATGCTTCCAAAGGAAACATAAACCACAGTCTGAGGTGGCTTTGATTCCAGCCATTTATTGCATTCTTCACTTAGTGGCTTCCAGAGGCTTGCTCCATACCCTTGGTCCCCTTCAATCCTCTTGTCTAGGTAAGCTGAAGGAACCATTGGACCTATTGGTTTTGCTGGCAGGAGCTCAAACATGGCCTTTATCGCCTATCCAAACACAGCGATCTTGATTTAATAAAATCATAATTATAAAAAAGGAAAGGAAAATTGTTTTGAAAGGTACTTGCCTGTACGGGGCCCCTTCTCTTAAAAGAGTGAGACTTTGTGAGACATTTTGATGGTACAAATACTCCCCCCCCCTCCCCTTTTTTTTGGCAAATGTCTCTAAGTTACTTAGACAATTAAATGGTCTTAAAATTTCTTCATCATGTGAGGTGAGGGTCATTACCCTAAACAGGTAAAAGAAATTCTTACATGGCAATTATATATTATACCAAGTCAATATAATTTTTTTAATGATAAAAATGATAATTTATTAAATACATACACATGTAAATTTTAAATTTGAATTCCAAATTTGTTAGAAAATAAAACTTTTAAAATAATAGTAAATATCAACTATTGCACTATCAAAATATTAGACCCTAAATCAATTATAAATTAATATATATATTAACTAATCAATAATAATCAATTTAATAATAATTTTTAATTTATATTTAACATTTAATTTTAAATATTATTTTTTTATATATAGCATTATTATTTTTATTAAATAGTGCGAGCTACACGAGATGGATGACTTCAAAATCCTTATAAAAGAATGGTCTAGCATAACACGTCCGGCCCCGTGCTATGGCGCAAACCATACAGAGTTCGGACACGCAGAAGAAATGACATTGAATATTGACCCCGACGTATATCACTTTAACAGGAGATGCTATATGTTGCTTTCAGCATTATTTGTTTAAAATCATTAAATATCATTCAATTTATATAATATTATATAAATTTTTAATTTTGATGGCATATCATAAAAAAAATAGTATACAATAATTTGTTCCATTTAAAGAAAGAAAAATAAATATAATTTTTTGTTGTAGAAAAAATGAATAAAAAATAAATAAAAAGAAAGAAATGAGACCACCCAACGAAATTTTTTATTGATATGATTAAAAAAATAATTTATTATAACTTTATTCTTAATTTTATTTAAACTGAATATTGACTTTTTAATTTAAAGAATAAATATATCGTTTAATTTAATTTAATTTTTTTCTTTTATTCTTCAATATTATGTAAAAAAAATAATTTTTTTATCTTTTTCTTTTGTCTTGTTTAGAGGTGTATATGGGTCGGCGACCCGCCCGACCCGATGAGTCCGACCCGAAAAAATAGAGTATTTGAAATCTTTTTTTATCCAATAGGCCCGATGAAACCTTTTTTTTATGGTTCGATTAATAATTGGGCCGGCCTCGAGTCAGGACAAAAAAATTCGATAGGCCCGGCTCGATTATAATAATTTATTTTTAATAATATAATTATATATTAAAAAATATAATTATATCTAATTATTTTTAATATAAAAAATATTAATTTAACATATTAAATATTTTATATATTTAAATATCATATTATCTCTTTAAATATATATTATATTCTATTTTAAAATTTTATTTTTTATTAAAAATAAAAAAATTATATTTCGAACTTTCGGATCATTTAATTAAAAAATTGGGCCGGGCCGGATCAAATCTTTTTGAAACATAATCGGGCCCGACCGAATTCGGACCATCAACTTTTTTATTTGACCCGAATAATTCGACCCGAAACCCACCCGACCCAACCAGCCCAACCCATGTACACCTTTAGTCTTGTTCTCTCCGCATCCGAGAAAAGCAAAATCTCTTTCCTTAAACACTTTATTGACTATTTTCTTCCCCCTGAACTCCTTTCATTTTTTTTCTTTTTTTTTTTTTCCTCTACGTAAGAAAGCAAAGGGTTATTGCAGAATAAGATTAACGAGATTGATAATGAGGATCTACCTCGCTTTCCAGTGCCTCGAAGGTATTCGCAAAAAACCAATCAGCTTTCTCCGCGTTAGTGAACTGGCTCAGTTTCATAGCCAAATAAGCAGGGTAACTTTCCGGCAACCTGATGAAGCTCGGAAGATCCTGGCAATTCATCGGCGGAAGGCTCGGAACACACAGCGGCAAATCTTCCATCTTCACCGGCAGCTTAAGCGAGCCCTGGTGTATACGGCAGAAGATACTGCAGACAGCAGCCGAATTGGTGAAGAACGGCGCGCCATACAAGCCATGGCTCTTGGCCACATCAAGAGCCCAAGGAAAAAATGAATCATAAACGATACAAGTCACAGGGAATTTCGAATTCTTGAATTTCTCAATGAGCTGAGACAGGGTTCTGGAGCCATTGATTTTGACTGAACTGAGGAAGAAGGCTACATTTTTGGCTTGGGCGAAGCCGCCTTCATCGAAGCCGTCGGAGATGGGTTCGACGCCGACGTTGGCGGTGGAAATGGATTTGACTGTGTAGGTGGTGGTGGCTATGGTGGCTTTGACGCCTTTGGAGGCTAGTCTCTTTGCAAATTGGAGAAGAGGGTTTATGTGGCCTTGGCTTGGGTACGGAAGAACCACAACATGAGCGTTTCGCTTTTGGTTAACCATTTTTCTTACTTTGTTCGGTTGACTGCGTCCCGCAAATGGCCTATTTTTATAGGCCACCAAATGCGGAATTAAAATTAAATTTTGAAATGTTTTCTTTAAGCCTCGTTTGGCAGATATCATTTTTCGGTCAAAGTTTGACTAAAAATATTATCTTTGCCAATATTTTAAAATAATAATTTTGTATAAATCAAATTATTATTTTTTAGTTAAAAATGTCAAACGTCAGTCAAATTACTGCTTACCAAACGAAGCCGTAATTTATTTACGTTGAATGTGAAGATTCTTATTTAAAGGCGGCAAAAACCGAATCCCAATTAAAATACTCTTATACGTGATTGTCATATGTTCATAATATATTTCAAACGTGGGGAGTTAAATATAAAATTTTCAATATATTATTTAAAGAATTTAAATATAATTTATTATCATATAAATTAATTTTATATCATTATTCCTTCATATACTATCATATTAATAAAAATTATTAAAATATTTATACTATTAATAAAAATTATTAATAAATTTTTAAAAATATTTTTACTTTTTTATCATAATAATTACTAATAATATTAAAAAATAAATTTTATTCCAAATTTCATGTATTTACCACTTGTTCAGAAGATTAATAACATATCATTATTTTATTTATTAATATAAAAATAATATATTAATAATAAATTAAATTTAAATAATTATTTAAATCATGTGGCATACCAACTGCAAATGAATTTTATCCGTTAATTATGAGAGTTAGAAATATTTGAAGGAAAAATCTAAGGTGTTTTAAGATTTTTAAAGTGTGGCAGAAGTTTATCTATTAAATAAGATTATCAAAAATTTAGATAATAAATAAGGTTAAGTCACACCACACAAATTTTGATTATAATCTTCCCCATATTTGAACCGACAAAAAAGTTTGGGGAGGTTGTGGGCACATGATTTTGCTTCCTGGTAGGGTCCTATAGACACGTCCTATGTTGTGGCTTCTAGGCCCTCAAGTCAACATCAACTTTTACGGGATTATGACTTTGTCTGAGCGGGATATGGAAGGAAAGGACAAGGATTAGATTGATGATTACCTTTTGAAAATTGTACCATTTTCATCATGTTTTAAAGGACTTTTAAACATCTAAAATAAACATCTAAAATAAAAAAAAATTATTTAAATATTTTATATTTTTATATTTTTAAAAATTATTTTTAAAAGTTAATTTTTTATTTTTAAAAATTATTTTTGAATTAAAAAAATTAATTGATACTATAAATAAAAATATTTTATTTAATTATAAAATTAATATTTAGAATAAAAATAAATTCAAAAAATAATTAAAAAATATTTCCAACTTTTTTATTTTTAAATTACATATTTAAAAAATAAATTTAAAAAATATATTAACAAACAAGTTCTTTTATTTTTAAAAAATAAAAAATTAATTTTCAAAATAAAAAACAAATAGACCCTTTATTTTTATCTATTTATATATCTTCCTTCATTTTTTATATTTCATTTTCTCTTACTATTTTTAGTTTGGTGACTTTTTAACTCTCAAATATATTATGAATTGAAGACCCATATATTAATTGGAAAAAAATTGCTGCAGTAAATTAAAATTATTATTAATTGATAACCAATCATTATTGATTAAAAAAACTAAATTGATATACTGTACTGACGCTAGCAACTTTCCTCAGGTTACTATAATTTGGGTCCAATACATGTAAGTCCTTATTTTTAATGTGCACATAATGCCTCAATGATCAAAGTGTAAATAGCTTACACAAACTAGTAAATAGGTGCTTACAATCAACTATTTTAAGTGGCTGGTGTAAATTTAAATGGAATAGATCAAGCTCAAAGATCAATTAAATCATAAAAATCTCATACTAATAATATGTTTGGAAGGATGTAAAAGGATGAGAGAATTTTGATAAATGAGGGGAAGGGAATGAGAAATTATTATAATTAATCTTTCCAAATCCTCAAATATTATTCAGTATTAGTATTTTTTTGCGCCTCTAATTTAAAAATTTTTCAAAAATTTTCCAAACTTCAAAATAAGTGGAAGAGAGGTTATCACCTAATCATCTTCTTCCTTCATTTGCCTTCTATTCTTCTTTATTATCTTTTATTTCCTGTCTCTTCCAACTTTCAAATAAATCATAATTGCTAATAAATCTAATTGCTCGCATATGAATAAATTATTTTTTCATAAAAGGTATTCATTCTTTAATACCTTTTTTTGTTGCTCAAAATGATAATATTTTAGGACAAGAAAAATTGTCATCGGTTAAACCTAAACACGGAACCAGGGAGCCAAAATGGAGCAAAAGCGGGATTGAACATGAGGCTCTAATACTTAAGCTAGAATGGGAGAAGAATGTAAGCAAGAAAATTTACGGTCTGTTTGGATGGGGTGAAAATCGGAGGGAAAGAAAATTATTAGAGAAAAACGGAGTAGAGTTTACCGTTGATGCCTGTTTGGTTGGGAGAGAAAATGCAGAAGAAATGAAAATGTCAGAAAAAAAGTGGGCGTGGGCCCCACCCACAAACTTCTCCTCTGATATGAAGAGAAAAGGAGAGAAAATTGCGCTCCATACCTTCTGCGTTCACGGACTGAACAAAGCAGCACAATACAGTGAAACTTCTCTTCATCCATCCACGACTCCTCCATCCAGCACCAGCATTCGCATGTAGCTGCACCAACCTCTTGACGCCAGCGGCTAGCTCCCTTGTCTCAGTGCCGGCGTGAGGCCTTGCCCGGCTGTTCGTGCCCTGTCCGGTAGTTTGGACGGCCGATCTGTTGGTTTCTGCAAATGGGACCTTCATCCTGGTGCCGAAATGCAGAACTGGTGTGCAGAACCATATACATTTAAACAAAGTTAAACCACTTTATTTATTTCTCTTTCATTTTTTTATTTTATATTTTCTCTTACAATCAAATAATTTAAAAAAAATAAATTCTTTCTCTTTTATTTTCTTTCTTTCATATTTTTTTCTCCGACCAAACAAAGCTGGAAAGGGCAATTTGGGTGAAAGGTCTATAATTGGTGTCCTCATGTAGCAATGTGGCCTGGCGTAAAATAGTACAAGGGGGACAAGGTTGCAACTGGGGATTGTACGAACTCTTGACATTGCAAAGTGGTAGATGTCAATAATGATGTAAATGTAATACGGTATTGTATTAATGTCAGAGATTTTTTGTACTGAATTAACGCAAGGACAAGAAGGGGTACGTCTAATCATAGGAAATGAATGAGGGCCCTAGACTAAGGCTGGATAGTGAGGGATCACCTAGTCGTATAAAAGGGCGAGCACTCTGCAGCAGAGGGCAAAAGTAACGAAATATTGCTTAAAAAAAAAGAATTTCCTATTTTACTATATTTAAAAAATTATTACTCGAAACTCTTAGCCTACGTTTGAAACAACAGAAGTGGAGGGAGAAAGAAATTTGGGGGGAGGGGGGGGGGGGTGAAGTGCAAGGGGGGGGGGGATGAAGTGCAAAATTTAACTTGTTTAGAACGGAGGAGAGAAATAAGAAAAGAAAGAATTTTGGGTGTGCAAGTACGGTAAATTTTATGTGAAAAGCAGCTGCATACTTCTCTCTTCTCTTGAAGAGAAGAGAGGTGAAATCCGGTACGAAAAATTTCATTTTCATCGCACTACTTTTCAAATACTCCCATTTTTACTGTACTTCTCTCTACCTCTCGGACTTCGGCAGCTTTCCCTCTCCAGCTTTCGGTAGCTCTTCTGTGCGTATCAATCCAGAGCTCCACTCCCTCAAGCTTTCGCTTTGTCCTTTGCTCCCTCTTCGACAACTCTACGGCACGGTCAAGACATCCAGAAAGCAGCTGCAGCTTCGTATATAATTATATGTATTTTTTAAAATCATTTATAAATATATGTATATAAATATATAAGGGTAAAATATCAAATCATTTATTTTTTAAAATAATTATATAATTTTTATATAAATATATGTATTTTTTAATGATAAAATTTATTTTTAATTATTAAATCAAAAAATTTAATTTATGGATTAATTTTTAATTTAGTCTATATTTTAGAAATTAAAATTGTTGTTTTCAAGAATGAAATTTTTTAAAATACACACTTGCAAAGTTGCATTCATATTTTACACATAAGGACACAATAGTTATTTTATAAAAATACAATTTCTTTCTCTCCTAACTTCTCCCTTTGCAAACAAAAGAAATTACTTCTCTCCTAACTTCTCCCTTTCCAAACAACACAAAAGAAATTCTTCTTTCCTCCCACTTCTCTCTTCCCTAACTTCTTTCTCTCCTAATTTCTTTCTCCTCCCATTTCTCCCCTATCCAAACAAAGGCTTACTACGAGTGCACTGTACACTGTACATGCGCACTATGCATACTGTGCGCACAATATTTTTATGGAAAAATATAATGATAATTTAATAAAAATAATTTTATTTTAAATCACAAAATATATTGTAATAAAAATAATTAAATCAAAAAAATATTTTTAATTAATTTTAATTTAATTTAATAAAAATAACTTTACTTTATTTTTAAATAATTTTTTTAAAAAATTTATATAAATAATATTTTTTATACTTGTAAATAAATATGTTTAATAAAAATGTATTAATAATATATAAAATCTAATTAAAAATAAATTTAAGGGTAGTGTAGTAAATATAATATTAAAAATTACTTTATAAATTTTACATAATATATATTTTAAGTGAAATATAATAAAATAAATTATAATAAAATTTTTATTAAATTTGATAAATTTTATAATGATACAAATATAAACAAAATAAGGAAGATTATTTTTAATTATGTGATGAAATAAAAATTAATTATCATACTATATGAAAGAATAGATTTTTATTTCTAATTCTACCATATACTTTTCATTTTATTCAAAATATACTAAATTTTTATTTATTTTATTTTATGTAATTTAATTTGTTTCAGTCTCAAATTTTTTTATATTTTTTAGCATGTATTAACCTTTAATTTATTTTATTTTATCCCCTTCAATTAAATTTTTACATAATTTTAATCTGTGACCCTTATTTAATTTATTTTTAATTTTAACTCAATTTATATCCATTCTAATTATTTTAAACAAAAGATATTTCTTTGATACTAATTATTGAAGGTTCTTAAAAATAAATAATGATTTTATTAACTCCCATAATATTATACAATATATGTACAATATAATTAAATTAGTAAATATCATAAGATAGTTGGAATAATTATAATTTTAAAAAGTACATATTATTATATATTCTCTTGTCATTTTTTTATTAAAATTAAAGTTTTTTATTCTATTTAATCTGTGTCAAATTTGTAACTATTTTATTTAGGTCCCTTAATTAAATTATTAACGATACTAATTTAGTCTGTGACCCTTTTTTATTTTATTTTTAAATCTTACTTATCAAAATGTAAGGGATCTTAAATCAAAATGTAATGGATCTTAATTTGTAAAGACTTACATATATAAGGATAATATGTTGCTAAGAAAGTTTTAAGTAAGAATCACAATATTATAACATGTTACTTAATTTTCATTTTATGACATATAATTTTTAGGGTTCATAAAAAGTTCATAAATTGTGATAAAAAAGTTAATTAAAAATTTGAAAATAAATTGTTAAATGATATGGAAAAAAGATAACCATAAAATTTTATAGTGCTATAAGTCATGTTTAAAAATATGTAAGAAAATTTAATTAACAATATCAAGAATGGACTTAATTATTTAGTATAGTTTGAGTTAATGGATAAGTGTAGAGACAATATTCGGTTTGTATAGTTTATTTACAAATTTGAATATTATGATAAATGAAAAATAAGACAGAATTAATTATGTACAGAAGAATGAATGAATGAATTAAATTATCAAATTAGCTATAAAGGTTTTGTATAGTAATGAAATAATCAACTGTCAAAGTAATGACTCTCAATCCCACATCGAGGGCGTCACCTCGCTCGTCGCAGTCATTGAACAAGGGATTGCTGCTGTTCATCTCCATCGTTACCCTCATTGGAGTCTGTTTGAGTGGGGTTGACATGACCCGTGGTAAGTGGAGAGTTTAAGTTTGAGCTGGATGAGTAAAATGGTGGAATAGGATTTTATAGGGTAAAAAACCCTTGTTGCTGATGCGATGTGAATCCACTGGCGTACTCAGATGTAAATGCAAGTGGCTCAGATAAAAACGCCGTTAGAGAACCCGAGACTCGCTGGTGTGGGGGTGATGGCGATGGCATGAAGAACGATGATGGGCTAGCATCTCTACCTACCATGAAATGTGATGAAGGCATGTATGTAGATGGACCTGCACCTCCTGCATTAGGCTGCATCGAGCGAGGGGCGTAGCCGGAGGCGACATCCACCGGGGGCATCGATTGATGATCATAATGTGCACTGTCATCGTCATCATCAGGTCCAGGCAAAATGGGATCCCTAAAAGATATAAAGTCATGGGCCCTCCTACCACGCCTAGGCTCAGGGATGGGTGGTCTCGATAATTCGTCTGCAGGAAAAGCTGGCTGAGAAGCTGTCATGTCTCGATGCTCACCTAACGCATGCAACATGCGGTCACATTCCCGGTCCACTATCTCCCTAAATTGGTTGTACCCGAGAGTTGGGGGATCCTCGACGCTCATCGTGCATAGTCTCTCAACAACATTGGCCTACATGATAAGTAAAAATAAGTACAATGTGTTAATCTATATTATAATATTTTGAAGAAGTTATAAATCATATTATGAAGGACGAATGATTACCACAAATCCTGGACCACCGCTAGCTAGATGAATCCATCATCTCGTGTGTGTCTAATACCATGACATGTAACCCGAACAACGATGAAAAGCATCAATCTCCATCTCAGTCAGTGAAAGCGTGGCTCGCCATACATCCCAAGCACTAATGTAGACCATGTGTTCTTGGCGCCAATCCTTCGATGTTTTTCCTCAAAACTATAAGGTATGACAGGAATCAAGATTGAATGGCTCTTGTGGGATTGGTTGCCGCCTACCAAACTGGCGAAGAACACGATCTGCATAGTGTCATTCCACGATGTGAAAACATATGATCAGGACTGAAGCTAACCATATGTCAGGTGAGATAAGGCAATACTCAGGCATAAGCTGTCGGACACTATCCATGTCATAAGGCCGCTAAATAATCTGCACTAAGTAAATGAAAGATAAATAAGCATATAACTACATATGAGACAGTCAATTTAGATATAATAAAGCAAGCCATAATTAACCTCTTCAGCCTTCATATGATCAAGCAATATTTTGAATTACCGTAAGGCATTTGTTGGAGACCGATGAAGCAATCTGGTATTCTTCTACCTGCGAGATTTGCAAAATGTATATTATTTTCTATGCGTAATTTAATACTAATAGGGGAAATACATTAAATGAAAATATAAAAATGGCCCACACTTGAAGCCCAATAGTGGTAGCACAGGGTAAATGTCTAGACGAGATTCTGGATACGGAGGTGCCATTGGTGCTAAAGTGGAAAATCGATCCCACGCCCATAGATGTAGGAGATGCAAACATCCACCGATGTTTACCTCGTCAGGGTTAGTGGCCGTGTACAATTCTCTATACAAGCATGCAAGAACTGCTGATCCCCAACTGAACCGTCCAGTGTCAGCGAAGTTTGCTAGTAGGGGTAGATATATCAACAATACTCTATGGCTTGAGATATTAGGCATGAGATATCTACCGATGAGTCTCAAAATGTAGGCACGCGTAAAACGCTGTATTTGTTCGTCATCTGCATCAGCTGGCAAGTGTCCAAAATTCGCTGCTAGCCAGGAGATGCTTAGGCGCTGCCCTTGTAAACACTCATCGGACGGTATAACCCCAAGAAGATCCTCGCACATCACTCGCAGTCATATCCGGTGTACCCAGAGATAGGAACACCCTCGCATAGTAAACCCAACTAGATGGCGACATCTTGTAGTGTAATTGTACACTCCCCGTAGGTGGTGTGGAAAGTGTGTGTCTCTGGCCGTTATCGCTCAACCAGTGCAGAAACGAGCATTACATTCAACTTAACATGGCCAAGACGACTGACACTGTAGAATCCAGCCTATTGAAGATATGAGACAATGGTAACTGGTGGATCAAAGAGACGACCCACATATGCGACACGTCGTAACCTAAGGAGTCGATCCGCTTAGAAATAAAAAAATCAAATCATAATGTGGTGAGGGTTTCAAAATCACAAATTGCATAACCATAGATTACTAAACTTACATGGCCTAGCCAAATGGCCTATGAGATATGTCTAGACTGCAAGTACAGAAGAGACTCGTCATCGGGAGCAGGTGTGACAACACGGCACTGACCAGCTATTATAGTCGAGGGGTATGATATCTGTCACATTAGAATAATTTAGTTAATTACATAAAAGTATACATTTAAACATAGCTATTATCCAAAGTAAGTGTCCTAATAAGGCACCAGGGAATACTCATGCTAACGTATTATACTTGCCAATGTGTTCATTAATTTATTGCTATTTCTGACCACAATCCCAATAACCCATAGGGAGTACACTCAAAAGTTCCTTTGATGGCTTGACAGGTTGCACAGTTGTACCCTATCTGCCTGCATAGCCCACACCTCTGAGGATCGGATGGACCCCCATGCCAGTTCATTTCGTTCCTTATACGCCTAGATTGTGGTCGACCACTAGCATGCACCGTCGAGGGATCCAGAATGAGTTCAGGTCCATTGAAGGCTGGCTAATACTCCACACCGCCTATTGCTCCACACCGCCTATTGGTCGGAACTCACAGCTATATACACTCAGCATTGTCTCCAATCGGAAAACACGATCGATAAACTATAGGGGATCCAACGAAACTTTCGAACATGCAGCAAATACATATTGGCAGGACCAGTACTCGACTTGAAACTCGCCACAATCATATGTACGATCGCGAAGGCTAACCTTACAGGACCGACTAAACTGCTTCCATGTCAAGTCATACGACTCCTCAACCTCAAATAAGAACCCCTAGCGGTCAAAATGGCGCACGTGGCAGGTTAACGCTTTCCGAATGTAATCTTAAATTTTTTTTTGAACGTCCTCAGAAAATACCTCTCCTGCTTGTAACTATGCTGCAATTGTCTCTGATCTATTAACAAAGTATGTATTTAATCGATATATTGTTGCTTTGACTAACCCCATGATGGAAAAAAATCTAACCCCCTTAAGGACATTGTTGACACACTCCGCCAAGTTAGTTGTCATATGGCCCCATTGTCTGCCTCCCTCATCATACGCACGGCTCCACTGACACTTTGGGATATTCGCAATCCAATCGGCAACTCTTGGGTGCAACGATTGTAGTTCCGCTAACTTTGAATCCACTACATGTCGCTCGTATTAGTAACCTGTACAACCCAACATTGTGACATAATTAACAAAGATAATAAGGTGTCATGACAATTAAAGAAGTTTTTCAGGAGTATTACGTACTAATGCTAATGAACAACTTCTTCAGCTACTCGGTCCTGAAGGTTGCGTTCATATTGTTAGCGATGTGTCGTAGGCAGAACACATGATAACCACGGGGTGGTTGCCACCCTATGCGTGGGTTTGCAACGTCAGTAACTATCCTAGGATGTCTATCTGAGATCAAGCAAACACCCTGTTTATCCTTGACGACATACTGTCGAACGTTTGATAGGAACTAAGCCCATGTCTCGTATGTTTCACTCTCTACTACAGCAAATGTAAGGGGAACAATTTTTCTATCCCCATCCTGTGAAGTTGCGATCAGCAACACCCCCTTATACTTTTCATATAAAAATGTGCCATCAACTTAGACCATCGATTTTAAATGATCGAAGGCATCAATGCATGGCTTGAATGTCCAAAACACCCGATGGAATAGTGCTACTGGCACACTCTCATCCCTGCTTGATGGACATTCCCTGCTCACAATCTCGAAGTACGACCGAAGATTATAATGTCGTATAGCCGCCAACCACCTCGGTAGTAAAGTATATAATTTTTTTCCAATTCCCAAAAGCAAGTGCAAGAGCTCGGTGTTTACCCTTCCACGCCTTCTTATATGAAACTGAATATCCAAATATACTGTGGATACACTCAATAACCCCTCGAATGGACACGCTGGGGTTCTCAGTCACCAACCCCACAATGTAAGATGAAATAATATCTGTGTCCAATTTCAGATGATCACTCCAAAGAGAAGCAGACACACATGTATGAGGTCCATTGTATCTTGTTATTTGTCATTGGTTCTCTCTCGGCTTATGGCAGACTCTAACCCTCCAATTACATTGTCCACCGTAGTGAGGGTACCGATACTCTTCATACTTAGCTGAAGAGTAATGTGAGTAAAATGTATGGTGGGTTCGAATTGAGTATATTTTCATCGCGCGATGGAATAATTTTTAGTCATTATACAACCAACCCACATCTGACTCTTGGTCATTAAACACATTCATGGCACCTCCCATACCGAGAAAATCATTGCTGTCGACCATATCTATATTTATTCTTCTAAAAAAGGCAGCTGTCAATTCCACATATTGGGTCACGGGTGTTGCAGGGATCGCTGGGATAGCATCTTCACCACCATCAGCTTCGTCATCATTGCAACTATCATTATCCTAATTAAATCCTTCGGGAATGTCGTCATGTGCATCATTCTCTTCAAAATCATCCATTATGTTGTCTGATTCCTCCGGGATAGAGCGGGATTGAAGGAGACCATAGCCAGGCTGGGAAGAACATGACTCTGCAGCATAATCAACAACGGGAGATTGAAACTGTTGTCCAAATTCTTTTTGTCCATCCACTGGTTCCAGACTACCATGGTACGAGTTATAATTTGATAGCCCTTCACCAAAGTTAGGAAATAGGTTGGTAGACGGTTGTGTGCATGGCCCACTCTCATCAACTGGTTGACTGGCAACTTTCAGATCAAATCCCTTACTTGCGATGTGTGCATACAATTCTGGGCAAGACAATTGAGTGGGGAATCTGACATTCGCTTCTCACATTCGTTGAATGTCATCATCATCCTCTAATAAACAAGCTTTGTATCGTGTTGGGTTCAGTGAAAGTGAATGTCTATACTCCAACTCAGTTACAGCTTGATTTTTCACAAGTATTAACTTTCGCCCAATTGCAATTTTCAATGCATCCAAGGTGATATCCAATTTAATTCTCATAACTTTGACCCTCCGATACTTAAATGTATCGCCTTCATCCGTTTTATAAATTTCTCCATTCGCATAGATACATACATTTTCTTCCCCGATACTCATGGTAATTCCTACCATATCCGGGGTGTTAAAGTAACTTCAGGGATTAAAACATACTTATAAAAAATAAATAACACTCAGATTTAGTTTCATATCATCTAAAATTATAACTAAAAGTCTTACCTGGAGGGACAGATTTATCTGCACTAGAAAATTAGACTGGATATACTTCATAACCAAAACATATACTCAATTATTATAATAATTCAAAGAAATTAGAATAATATACGCAAATCATGATATGTACAATAATAAATATGACGTACAGAAATAAAATATCTAATCAAGTAGAATAACATAGAATTCTAATTAAAAATAAATACAGCTTAAAATTAAGTTTCTTCCAACTGAAATACATTAAAAACTTATAGTCTAGGAATAAATAGATTAAAGAATAAATTCAATAATATTTTAATTAAAATAAAATATTTACTTTCTAAAATATTAATTTTTTTTGTATGGACCTGGATGAATTCAATCATAGAATTCTAATTAAAATTGAATTAAATCAAACAAATAAATAAAAATATTAACTCAAATAAATAAATTAAATTAATTAATAATTAATAATAAATTAAATACATTAAATTAAATAAATAAATTAACTAAATTAAATTAAATAAAAAAATTAACTACATTAAATCAGATAAATTAATCAACTAGATTAAATTGAATAAATTAATTAACTAAATTAAATTAAACAAGTAAATTAAAAACATTAACTGAAATAAATTTTATAAATAAATTATATCAAATAAATAAATTAAATATATTAAATCAAATAAATAAATTAACTAAATTAAATTAAGTACATTAACTAACTAAATTAAATTAAACAAATAAATTAACTAAATCAAATCAAATAAATAAACTAACTAAATTAAATAAAATAAATTAATTAACTAAAATAAATCAAACAAACAAATTAACTAAATTAAATTCAACAAATAAATTAACTAAATTAAATCAAATAAATTAATTAACTAAATTAAATCAAACACGTAAATTAAAAATATTAACTCAAATAAATTTTATAAATAAATTAAATCAAATAAATAAATTAACCAAATTAAAATAAATAAATAAATTAGCTTAATTAAATCAAACAAATAAATTAAAAATATTAACTCAAATAAATAAATTAAATACATTAAATCAATAAAAAAAATTTACTAATTTAAATCAAGTAAATTAACTAACTAAATTAAATCAAACAAATAAATTAACTAAATCAAATCAAATGATTAAAACTAAATAAATTAAATCAAAAAAATTAATTAACTAAATTAAATCAAACAAATAAATTAATTAAATTAAATCAAATAAATTAATTAACTAAATTAAATCAAACACATAAATTAAAAATATTAACTCAAATAAATTTTATAAATAAATTAAATTAAATAAATAAATTAAATACATTAAATCAAATAAATAAATTAACTAAATTAAATCAAATAAACAAATTAACTAAAGTAAATCAAATAAATAAATTAATTAATGAAATTAAATCAAACAAGTAAATTATAAATATTAACTGAAATAAATAAATTAAATAAATTACATCAAATAAATAAATTAAATACATTAAATTAAATAAATAAATTAACTAAATTAAATTAAATAAATAAATTAACTACATTAAATCAGATAAATTAATCAACTAGATGAAATCGAATAAATTAATTAACTAAATTAAATAAAATAAGTAAATTAAAAATATTAACTCAAAAAAATAAATTAAATCAAATAAATAAATTAAATACATTAAATCAAATAAATAAATCAATTAAATTAAATCAAATAAATTAACTAACTAAATCAAATCAAACAAATAAATTAACTAAATCAAATCAAATAAATAAAATTAACTAAATTAAATCAAATAAATAAATTAAATACATTAAATCAAATAAATAAATTAACTAAATTAAATAAAACAAGTAAATTAACTAAGTTAAATCAAATAAATAAATTAACTAAATTAAATAAAATAAGTAAATTAAAAATATTAACTCAAATAAATTAATTAAATAATTTAAATCAAATAAATAAATTAAATACATTAAATAAAATAAATAAATCAAATAAATTAAATTAAATAAATAAATTAACTAAATTAAATCAAATGAATAAAACTAACTAAATTAAATCAAATAATTTAATTAATTAAATTAAAAATATTGAATCAAATTCATAAATACATAAATTTAATTTAATTAAATAAATAAATTAAAAATATTAAATTAAAAAAATAAATAAATTTAATTTAATTGAATAGAATAAAAATAATAAATTGAATTAAAAATTTACCAGACTATGCTGCTCTCTTTCCTTCTCTCCACTTCAAACTCAGTTTCAAGGTGGTCCTTCTCCCTTGCCTGCACTTCAACTTCAACTTCTGAGTTCTTCTTCCTCTACTTCAATCAGCTCGCCCGTGCTATGACTTCAGCTTCTAAATTCTTCCTCTCGCCCGCGTATTCCTCTTCCTCCACTTAAGCCAGCTCACCCGCGCTATATAAGCGAGGCTTCACGGGGGAACAGGCATGCCTGATCACGGCCTGGGGCAGGGCATGACCAGACTGATCACGACCTGCATAAGGACGTGATCAGGCCTGATCCAGGCCTGCATGAGGACGTGATCAGGCCTGATCACGGCCTGCACTAGGATGTGATCAGCTGCCGTCCCATCAGCCTGATGACGGACTAATCACGGACTTTGCAATGTCGTGATTCACTATTTCTTAAAAAAAAATTTTAAGTGTTTTGATCATAAGTTTTAACGGCGCAAGGATATGGGAATTTATTTTTCCTAAAACAGTTTATTGGTAATTTTGCCCTCTGCAGAGGGAAAGCAACTGCCCCAAGGTGAGAAAAATGGAGTGGCAGAGTTTTTGACATTATCAATTTCTTTCTTTAACTAGTTACTTTTTAACTGGGAACACTAGAATTTTGATTTTTAGGCTATTAACATATTTGATTAAAGATAAATTGACAATAATAAAAGTTTGATTAGGCTTTGGGGTATATTTAGAAGTTTGGAGGTGATGGAATGATAATGAAAAGAAATGGAAAGCAAGAAAATCAAAAAAGGGAATAATCAAGAGAGTATTTTTCCTTTATTTTATTTAAATGTTTAGAAAATTTTCTAAAATTTCATAAATCGGAGAAATTTAAAATAATAAAGAATAAAGAATGTTGAAAACTTTAAAGGATTAATCATATATCAACATTCTTGTTCCCTCCTAAATTAAAATTTTTAATAATTTTTTGTTTCCTACTCTCCCTCTATTCTCCTTGTTCAAATATAACATTGATGATTAATGTTCAAAGACCTCATTTAATTGATTGCAATTTGAGTTACATTTTGAGGGAAATTGTTGTATGCTCTAATTATGTTAGATATATCTAATTATGACTAATAAATAAAAATATTTATTAATTTTGTGGATTCATACACATTAAAAATATAATTTTTCAAATTTTAAGATATGAAAAATTATAAGATATGATAAATATTCTTCATTTATTAATCATGATTAAGAGCATATTATACAATTAGAGTATGTAAAAATTTATCATAATAATTGTAGTAATAGTGAAGGATAAGGATGGCGATGGAGTGAGATAAGAGCAAATTAACCTTCTCTTGCTTTATATCTCATTGGTAAGAATAAAATATTATCTTATCCTATGCCCTACAATTAAGGATAAAATTCACCCTATCCACTTGTCTCTCAAAACAATGGAGCTCCACAAGGACTTATAGGAAATAATAAAAAAATAAAAAAAAATAAAAAATAAAATTTAAAACTAAAGGTTATAAATTAATATGTAATTACTAGGGATGTCAAATGGATAGTCCGTCACAAAAACAAATTGGTCCATATACCTACATCCAAAATAGACCTAATTTTAGGATGTTAAAATTTCTCAAAACCAATTATAAATGCAAACTAACCTAGAAATTTTAACTATAAATCCATGGATTGGATAGATATAAATTAGTCCATATTACTCACATCTAAAATGGATTCAATTTTAAAGAATCCAAATCCATTGAAATCCGTGATAGATCTAGACTAATCCGCAAATTGTGATTCATTTGATACATCTAATAATTATTAATAAATCTCAAACACTAATAAATAGAAAAGATAGGGAAAAAATCTAAATTTAAATATTATAAATCATACATAATTAATAAATATTCTAGGATAGGTCTAAAATCATATATAATTTATTTAAATAATTTCAAATTAAAAAAATAAAAATAAGGTGATATATAACTAATAAAATATTATTACTTTTTATCTTCATCATTTTAAATAAAATTCTAATGTATTTTTAATTTTTTAAATAATTAAATTATTAAAATAATTAAAGATTATACATATACATATATATACGTATATATATATATTAGCGTATAAGATTAAAATACAATAATTTTATAATAGCAACGCTACATAGGGTAAAATAAGATATAATTGCTCAATTCCCCTTTTTTTATGGTGAAAGTTTGTTTTATACCTTATTTTGTAGGACAAAAAATCAAACTATAGCCATACTTCATTCAACAATCTCTACAGACTATTGCAAATTTGAGGTATTTTATCATATCTAACGAAAGATGAGATCTCCATGAAAAATCGTGTTTTGATCCATAATAAATTAAATAAAGTCTCTAAAATGAAGTATTTAATAAATATTAGGAATTTTAAAGTATAATTTTATTTAATTTTCATATATAAAAAATGATAGTTAATATAATATTTCAAAATTAAATATAAAATTTGTAAAATAACATCTAATTTAATCAAATTTACAAAATTTAATTTAATGACTTAAATTTTACACCTATAATATTTAAGTAATTTATAAATTTTATTTATAAATTACTAAATAAAATATTTTAATCCATAATACTTAAATTTTTAGTAATTAAATTACCGACTTCAATTTATAAATTCAAACAAATAATCGGATAAATTCTTGTATGAGAATTTCCCCGCCAACATTTCACTGTTGCCTTTTGTAGCAGGCCTTCTGTGTCCGCATGTCATGCACTGGGCTCCATTTGGGGTTTCGATTGTTAAACCACAAGGCACGGAAACATCTTTGAGGCTCACATCTGACGATATCTTTTAGAAAAATATTTTTATATATATTAATAAAAATTATATATTATTTATATTTTGTAATTAAAGTATGTTTAGAAGTATAATAATTAAAAAATATATTTAAAGATGAAATAACCAAAAATAATTTTAAAAAATAAAAATATTTAATTTTTTATATTTAATATTAAATAAATAAAATATTTTTCTTCACTTTTAATATTTTATATCGGACTAAATAAATGTAGTTTAATTTACAACAGAAATTGAGGAAGAGCTATATAACGTGCGAAATCTATAATGGTGTCTTCAAAATATGGGCGGTGCCTTTTTTCGTCACACTGAAAAGGCTTTGCGATTTTCTTTTTGTGAAATAGACAGGAAAGCTTCTGCTTTGACGTAAATTCTAATTTTTTTTTTAATTTAGATTTAGAGATAGTTCTGTCAAAAGAGCAAGTCATAAGTATCTATTAGTTAAAGCGGATAATTTACACATTATAATGAAGGTTTTGTACGTTAAAAAATTCTTTATAACTTAAAATTTAAAGGTTTTGAGTTAAGTTTTCATATATATTTTTATATTTTTTATTTTTAAATTGATATATCTTACCACTTTTTCATAAATCTCATTAATAATTGACATATATGCACAATGCTTTGCCAATTTAAAAGATGTTAATATAGAATTCTCATACAATTTCAATTTATAATTAATTGGAAAATAATTTTTAAAAAAATTTCAACATTTTATGAAGTTATTTAATTTTATTAGAATAAAATAAGTCACACATATCTCTAATCATTTTATAAATAATTAACAAATCAGTGTTTTTGTATGCCAACTTGATAAAAACTCGTTGTCTTTGATAGTATAATGAAATAACATAAATATTAAAACATACATACATATATATATATATATATATATATATATATATATATATATATATATATATATATATATATATATATATATATAATATTAAAAGAGATGAATATTTTTATGTACGAAATGAGAAGAATAAATCTTAATCATCAAATTTTATATTGATAATTATAAATAAAATATAATTCAATATTACATGATCACTAAAAAATGCACATAATTATTAAAAAATTATATAATTTTATATTTTAATTCTAATCTTTCAATTCTAGATTCAATAATTATAATTTATTTTTCTTAATATATCACGCCCACATGCTAATATAAATATAATTATACCACGTAAGATAAAACTCAAATATTTGATATTTTGATTCCACCGTATGTTATCTCTCGTTGCTAAGTTTCAACCCTGCCGCCGAATGAACCCCAATCAAACGCCCTCCATGTGTATCAGTTCTTACTGTCCTCATAACTGCAAGCTTACCACGTGTACTGGTCTCCCCTCTAAATAAGGAGAACTTTGAGTGCGAAATTACTGAGCAAACAATTTTTCTTTTCAGTGATTTCAGATTGAACATCCTTTTTTTTTTCCACCTCCGGGGATTTAAATTTTAGCTTGTGACTGCAATATTACACATAATATTATGATTCCAAACTGCATTCTATTTATGATTTTTTATAATTTTGCATTGTAATAATTAATTTTTTTCATTTTTTTTATAATTTTACTAATTATAATTGAATTGCAATAGTAATTTAGAATTCTATCCACTTCTATCTTTCTAGCATGGGTGATATTTGACAATCCTAGAATGTCTCTCAATCATCAAACTAATTTTAACAATCATTTACTCATTGTACACAATTATAACACTGGGAATTCGAACACTTTCTATTACATTTTTATAAGTCGTCTGTTTTGAGTAGAAGTTAAAATTAAAGAGTTAATTTTCGTATTCAAAATATTATAGATAGCATTAACGTGATTGATTGATTCAAGAGATCTTTACTCGCCATGACTTATTCAAAAATTTATCGTCATATTTGAATAATCTTTTACAAGATTATAAGTTTAAATATCTCTTGAAATTAATCATTTTGTTTAATAGATAATCTCTGTTTGGATAGGCTTTTTAATGTTAATGAATTAATTGGATTATTATCTGTTGAATCTAATCGAATTTGATAATAATTTTTGAATAAATTTTTATTAACAATTCCAATATAGTACCAATACCTTATCTCATCCAAAGTGATCGAAAGAATTTCCCCATCTTACCGCTCTTCTTTCCAAAAAAGAAACAAAAATTTCAATAAAACAATAGTTGTTTTTGTGTTATTATTTTAGTGCCGTAATAGGGTTAGAGACAATACAGAATCGCTCTCTTTGGCTTTCCAATAATATGTGGGGCCATAACTCTCTCCCCAACATATCAATGATTATGCTGTTTTTGAGGGAGAATCGAAGCAAAATTATTAAACAAACTAATGGAAGACAGTCGAGGGATAATATGCGAACGGAGATCACATGCAATCTATCACACCAAAAAATAAATAAAAATGAAAGGTGATAAAAGAATTGGGAATCAATCCAAAAGATTTGAATCAGACAAGGAATGGACAGCAGAGCAAGAAATTGCATGTACACCAGAACACAATTGATATCGATGTGGAATAAAGCCCACTTGCATGATTTCTTATATATACATATATTCACGTCCAGATCATAATTTGTCTATTAATTAAAATTTATTTGTCAAGTTATTAATCTGGATCTATTTTGTTTCTTAGATCAAAATAAAAAATATATATATTTAAAAAACCAAATCTGATCAACTTAATTGGGAAAATTACGCAGAATCTTTTTCAACTTGCTAGATATGTGATCCATTTTTATACTATAAAAATGTACGTATCACGGGATTTTCTTTAATTAATGGTGTAGAGAACCTTCCTTCATTAATTTTTTGTTTCATATCCAAACGAAATTCATGTGATTCTCATATGTAACAATTTCTTTTTAATATTGAAGGGAATTGATAACTTAGTTTGAAAAGTCTTTAACATTTTCCTTCAATCAAATATTGAGAAAATTATTAAATTATTACATTAATTTTTTGGTAAAAATATCAATTTAAGGAATATTAAGATGATTTCTAACTATATTGCTAATATGAAAAAATAAATCACTGTTATAGATTTGTTCTTTAATGTTGCTCCATTTTTATCAGTTAAAATAAAAATTGACATTTATAATAATGCAGTAATATTTGTAAAAATAAGTATAACATATCATGTCAATTAGAATAGTAAGGTGACATTATAAAGCATTATTTTTCAATGGAGGATGGAGGGTCTGGTATAAGGAAACTTAAGACAAATATTGTACAATGAATTAATGTAAAGGAATGTCTATAACTAATTATTGATTGTATCCACAAACATTTGTATTTTAGACGTTAGTTGTACTTAAAAATCAATATCTAAAGGTTATTTACACCTAATTAATATTTGTATTTAGGGTGTTATTAAAAACTATAAAAATTGTTTATATTTCAATAATTTGCTCATTTAAGGTATACTTTGATATTTATGAGATAAATACTTACAATATCAATTTTTCAAATAATTGATGTCTAAAAAGTATGTTAATAGATTCAACATAAAAAAAATTCATTTTAGATTTTGATTTTTTGTTAATAATTAGCATAGAATTTCTTGTATTGCCTATAAATTGCATTCGCAATTTCTTTTCTCTTGCACTCTATTTTTTATTTAGGTGTTTATTTCATAATTTCTCTTTCACTCCATTTTTCATTTAAGCTTTCACTACATTTTTTTATTTAGGTAACATATAAGGACAATACATAATCGATTGGGGTAAAGATGAAGCAACTTGTTGAGATGAAAGTTATTGCTCCTAGATTAACATCTGTTTTTGGACAAAGACAACTTTGTTTCTTTTCTATATTGCCAACTCAAAGCAAGAGACTAAGGAGAAAATATGGCTACAATGAATATGAAAGTAAGGAACTAAGGATAAAATATAGTTGTAATGGATATGAAAGTAAGACATTGCTTCAAGAATATCATAAAGATAATCAGCATCACTTTTCTTCAAAATTGTGGGATCAAAACTCCTTCCTCTATGAATTATATTTCTGTGCTTTCCCTGAAGAAAATCACCATCACTTTTTTTTCAAAGTGGTCTTGGTTATAAACACTATGTCTTCCTAAATGTCAATAATAATAATTTTTATTAAAGTAAGAATGTGTAACATCAATGGGTGTATTTTCAGGATAAGAATGTAATGCAAAATTTGCAAAAAGTTTTTTTTTTTGGTAATGATTATGTTGTAATCTAAATTTGGGTTTATATAATGATCATGTTGTAAATTGTATTGATAATTTAGTGTAATTTTTATGTAAACCGTTGTTTTAAAAATATAAGAATGCAAAGCTTATATTTTAAAAGAAATTAATTGAACAATGTAGATTATTTATTAAAATTGATGTGGTCAAAGAATATACTACATTAGTTTTTTTTATCATAATTAACATCTAAGGGTATTTATATGACTAACTAATATGTAATAAATATTTACCAACTTGTAATTAATATTTACCATTGCACTAGTGATAATATTTACAAGATGTGCTGTATTACGAGATGAAAATATAAATCATAAATATTAACTATTTACTAGTAACATGTATAATAAAACTATAAATAATTATAACGTTTTAAAGTATATCAACAGTTAAACTTTATTAAGTAAAACATACATAATATGTCAATTTTGGTTAATTACTAACATCTAAATATCTATATGATACTTATAAATTTTATTTTCACTTTCTATTTAAAACATTTAGGCAATGCCTTATCAATGATGAACAAACTAATGAGAAATTATAGTGGGAGAAGTAATATAACAATTTTAGCAATAGAAGGCTTGATCTTTTAAATTGATTGCAAGATTAGTTATATTACTTCTTTTCAGTCTAAATTATCATCAATTTGCAATCACCACACCTTCCAAAGCCATCTTTGTTATTCATATTCCATCTCAAAAAGTACAATTAGTGAGAAAAAGCAAAGATGAAAACATTAATGAGAAATTATAGTAAGAAAAAGTAAAATAACCATTTTCTATAAAAATAATTGATGTGAAATAGTAGCATTATGTTTGGATAGTTGAAGCAATAAATTGATAAATTGGAATTTCACATCGATTTTATTATACAATTGATGTGAAAAAGTAAAGCTATCATTTTACTTAAGATGTTAGCTTTAATTTATAACTTATGTAAAATACTTAAATAATATTATTTTTCTTTTTAAAACTTATGAAAATGAAGGCAAAAGTTACAATTAGAAACTTGGCCCAAGCACTAGATTGCAAATATATCATAAAGAGTGTCCTATGATGTGATTAACCAATTAATTTTTCTTTATAAGCAAGATGTCCACTATAATTTTTTCATACCAAAAATCATTTTTGCTCAAGTTTAATCGTTTGTTCGCTCTTTTTGGTGTCTTCCTAATATTATGGTATGTTTTAATGTCTTATTTCTTTTTTAAACCTGATTAAAAGTGTCTATTTATTGTGTATTAAGTTGATTTATTTGGTTTCTTTATTTTTTATTTCATTATTTACAATTTTAATTTATATGGGTTTCTTAAAGAAAAATGGTGGATTTCTTTCTTACAAAAGTAAAGTAATAGGTATTTTTATAAAAAAGGTTAGGATGACATAAATAATTCAAACAATACATGATACCACCCAAGTTTAATGGTAAAAGTTAGATAATAAATTTATTTTTAATAAAAGCATATTATATTCATTTTTCACCTTCTACATCAATTCTAACATCTTTCTGCCTTTATTTTGCTATAATGGGATTCACAAGTATTTTTGTTAACAGTTATATTGTTAGAAGAAAATGTAAGTTCTTCTTCAACATTTAAAGGCCTTAATTTTAGTTTATGAAACTTTATCATGTTATATATCATTTATTATTTAGTCCCAAATAAATGTATTATTCTTCATCCTTTTCCAATTTATTGTATGTGGAATATTAATTTTGACCATGCAAACATTGAAAAAAGGCTTGAATACTGTTGTTATTATTTGTATAGTAATATTATAAGTTGTTGGATTTTATAATTAGGTTTGGATATTGCTCTTGAGGTAATGAGATTTAAGAGAATTCTTAAGGATAAAAAAACTAGTAAATAACATTGATTATTTAAAAAAATCAAGATCTTAGTCTAAATTATCATCGTTGGTTACTAAATCAAATCCAACATTGTATTTTAATTATTGAATAATACATTGCAACTAAACACATTCATTTTATTATAAAGAAATTGACATTATTATTAGTATTCAATGTTAGTTTGAAAACTAAAGTTGAATTGTATCAGATATATAATGATGTTTGTATATAGATTGGGTGGTAATTAACATGAAATGTGTTAAATAGCCAACATTAAGTAACTTTTCTATAGTAGTTAATTCAATGTTCAAAACTTTATTTCTTGGTATCCTTAAATTGGTTAAGTGCTCAAAAGGAGATAACATTAGTTTGATTGATTAATTTAGTTCCACATTCATTCATGTTGGAAAATTTTCGCGCATAATTTTTAAAGGTGTTGTGAGATTTCAATACATCATAATAAAAATTACAACCTTAATTATAAGAACCATGAAAAATATGAATCATTATTGTAATATGAATTAGAATATTGTGAATTACAGTAATAAAACGCATATTTATAGGAAAAATAATAGTATGATTTCAAATTTTGATCAATAGAATTCTCATGTATTTTAGAAATTTTTGTAGATTGATAAAATGAAATGTAAGATAATCAAAGAAAGAAGGAAGGTAGAGAAAATTTTAACATGTGATGATCATGTATGGATTCTGTCAAGATATATTAAATAGAAAGTGAATAAAAAGGGATTTTTTTAAAATAGATGCTAAGCCTATTTTGATAATTTAGGATATAAATAACACATTAAAAAATTTAAAAAAATTAGGTATAATTTAACTTATTAAAAATACAAAAATTATAATTAAATCCAGATAATATTTCAATATGTTATATATCTATAGTCATATATTTATATTCCTCACCAGTAAGATCATCCACATTCTTGCAACGCCAAATAATTCCAATAAAGCCAACTTGGAAGAATATTGTGTTGAAATGAAAAAAAGATAATAGGGTTAAGTACATATTTTTGTAAAAAAATTATTCAATTAATTATGTGTACTCTTTAATTTAAATTTTGCAATTTGATTTTAACAAATTCAAGATTAATAAATATGATTTTAAATTTCTTCTTTTTAATCGAATTTGTCAATATTGTTAGTTTTGTTAAAATTTGACTCAAATTATAATTTGTAAAATTTTATATTATCTTCTATTGAGAGGTATTTTGTTATCAAGTTAGGCTTTTATATTAAAATAATATTGTGAATGCTTGTCAAACAAGTATTTTGAATTATAAGTATTTGTGTTGGATAAATATTTGAAGTATAAAAGAAATGTAATATGAGTAATTATGGAAATTCTTAGGAATTCTTGTAGAGGTTTGTAATAAGATAGTGTTCAGGGAGTTAAGACTATAGATGATAGTTTTCACATGTACATGATTCTATAATCTTGGGTTATAATAGATCTTTTCTTATTTGTGATTTTTTTCCTTAAAGTTCTAGATTTTTTCAATGATAAAGAGTTAATGTATTCATGGTACTTTGTATTTTAATATGTGTTTATGTAACTTTATATTTTAATTGTTAGGAACTTATTTGTTTGGAGGGGAGAAATATTTCTCCAACAAATGGTCATTTAGAGTTGGTTAATTGCATGCAAGTTAGGGACAATAGATAGTGATCATGCAGTGAAAATAGTAAATTCATTCCTATATAAGTTAAAAGGGATGAATGATGAAGTTGTAAAAATAATTAGTTTGATTCTATAATCTTCTTGAATTAAGGATAGTACATGATGTAATGGTGATGGTTGGTTTAATTCAATGGAAGAGTTATGATTATTGAATGTTGGGGAGGTAGCTTTTTTTATTTCATGTTAAAGTTTTGACTATTAATTGGTGCTATGAAGGTAGATGTTTTGGTCTAAATAAGAAAGAGAGTATTGTAGTTAACAATGGAAATGAAGATTTGGGAAGAAACTTATACTAAAGAAGAGTGATACACAGCACGATATAATGCATGTGTGCTTGATATGAAGAGACTACTATTAGTAACAAAACTTTCTTGCAATACATGTATTTTGAAGGGATGTTGATGGTTTGGTCTGGGAAAAGCATTTATAAGTTTGGTGTTCTTACAAATGATGTGATATGATTGCAAATGAGAAGATTATGAATAGATTGTAGAGAAATTTGTAATACTGTGTGGCGACATGCCCTATAGTTGAATTCGTGGGGGGTGAACAATTGCAATACCTTCTCAGAATGGTAGTGAGTATGAATAAAAAGAAAATAAAATTATTATTAATCATTTTTTATGGTATGATTGAAATATTAAAAATGATTTGTATTCCCAAAGTTTAGATTCAAGAGTTGATTATGTATAAAAAAGGTATTAGCACCTTATAATATTTGTTTAAAGAACGATTACTTATTTATTTTAATTTTATCTTGTTGTATTGAATTATGATAGTATCTACTATATTGCATGTGTATTTTTCTAAAAATATTAAAAGATTCATGCATGACTTAAGAAGCTTCATTTGTAAGAGTTTTGAGATACTTAAGGATAACTTTGAAAGATAAGAAATTTATGCTATAAAGTGTTAGGATGATATAATTAAGGTCTCTTTGGAGTATTATAACTTAAATATTTTACATAACTTAAGCTTGATCCAAGAAAACCCATTTTTATGTATATTTATGGCAATGCTTTTGAAAAATAAGAGTTTCATGTTATAAGATGATCGAATAATATGATTAAAGCCTATTTATGTCGCCAACCTTAACATTTTTGGATAATTTAGAGTTGAGTTAAGGAAAATGCATTTTTATACATACTTTAAGAAACTTAATAATAATTTGAAAATATAAGAATGTTATGCTATGAAATGCTAGAACGACACTTTTAGAACATGCCTAAATCATCAGGTTTTAATATTTATACTTAAATGATTTTTATTCAAGAAAAAGTCCCTAAAGTGTAAAAATTGGTTTCTTTAAAATGGAGTTAAAAGCATTAAGAGGCAATTGTATAGTCTTCTAATATAATAGGATTTCGGCCTCTTTAGAGTGTAAAGCTTTAATATTTTGATTATTTTACACTTGATTTGAAAAAACCTTTATTTATGAGAATCTTCGATATCTAAGCGATAATCTTAAAAATAAAAAAAGTGATGATCTAAAATAATAGATTGGAACAAATAGAATCTTTTTACAACATCGAGTTTTAATAATTTTACTTGTATGGTTATGGTTCAAAAATCTCTATATTATGGTGTATTTTGATTTTAAAAGCTAATATTAGAAAATATAAGCAGTTAATGATCCGAAATATTTATATATTGTGAATCAAATTTAGAATTGTGAGATTTTAGAAGGAAATAAGTAATATCAATGTATTTATAATTTATCAATTTATTTTTGTAAAAATTACAAATAAGAAGATAAAAGAAAGATGAACTTGAACACTCTAGGACTTATTGAAAAGCATAGGCAATACCAAGTGAGTATATATCCTACTATAAATCAATATTTTACTAAAATTGTCAATTAAATGATATATTTCATATTTCCATTTATTAATCTTATTGATTATTTTTACTTTCACTTACAATGTCTTAGAAATATAACTATATAATATTAGGATATTAATGAGTAGAAAGTTAAATTTTGATATATATGGTTATGTACTTCATGGTAACATTTAGTTAAGTAATTGAGAATTTTAGTGTGTGCGTGTGTGTATTTCTTTATGAATTGTTATTGGTATTATTTTGTAGCTATTCAAGAGAGATGTGAAATTATTGATTTGAGGATGTTTTCATACTTATAATGTATATAGTTAATGAATGTTTAAGGCTATGCAAAAGAGCATGATGGCACCTATATACATTGTTATGTATTCTAATATCAATCTGTAAAGATGAGTTAACTATTTGCTTTATATTAAAATTCAATTGTAATTATACTATGTAAAGCTAGTGCTCTAATGTATAAGGTTCCATTATGAATTATGCCACATGTGACATTGAAATTATGAAACGTGATAAGGGTAATAATGTAAATGTTAGATAAAAAATTCTTGGTAATAAGATGGATAAAGTATAAGGTTGACTAGGAGGAATGAGGATGGAAAGTTTATGTAGAGTATAAGATTAACTTGAGAGTTAAAAGATGGATGTATGTATATTTATTATAAACTACTATGTATTATATTATGATATTGAAATCTAATTGATTTAAAATACTTTTGTTTGATATGATTATGATTGAGTTTTGTTAGCTATTTGAAAGTCTCATAATTATTGGGAATAGGTTACGTGTGATATGGTAGCGATAATGTGCAAATTGAATGGTTGAGATTGTTATGAATTGTGATGTAAAAATAAGAAATTTCAGCCATGTGCAGGTAATTATGTTAACTGGAGGACTAGTATTGCAAGTTATAGAATTCAAATAGCTATTTTGCAATTATTTTTACTTCATAACTTAATTATCATTTGATTGTTTTATGTAATGGATTTAAGTTTGGTTATGATGGATATATGCTTATTGAACTCATTTTTTTTTTTATTTTTAGGTTGAAATAAGTGTATTGAAACTTCTTACATTTATGGAAAATTAATGGCAACCTAGTTAGGAGATTTTGATAGTTGGATTAGGAGTGAAGTTATTAAAGTTTATAGAAATATTATGTATGTTGAAATTGTGTTGTATTATGTATATTTTAGGTTGTTATCAAATCTGCTAATATTATAAATTTTATATTTTAAAATGTGTGACTTTTGAGAAGTGTCTATAAATAGAAAAAATTCTATTCTTTTTTTTTCATAAAAATTATAATGAAATTAAGTCCTTATAAAAATAAGAGATTTTCAATTGGCAAAATTAGTGTAAATAGTGCCAAAATTGGTGGAAAATTGAAAACTAGATCTACACTGATTATGATCAAATTTGAGTCGTGACATCGCCATATACAGGGAAGTCACTAATTGTGCAAAAAACTTGACATGCAAAATGAAATACTTCAAATGATATGCATTAAAGATTAAGACACCTTCTTCTTACATTATCTCTGTCATTTTCTAATTATTTAAAGCCTAAAATTGACAAAAATGACATGATACATTTATACTTTATAGACATGATATACTTGTGCTTTATACATAACTAAGAAGGTAGATTATAGTTCACCATCATAACAGGCATGAATTATGTTTGTTGTTCATGTCAACATAAGAGTTCATTCCATTAATATGAAGTGCAAACCTAAGGTTTTTAGGCTTATGACAAAATACATGAAATAATGTATAAATTGCTACCATTAAGAAGAATTAATCATGTTAAGGCTTTTCCTCAAATGATGTCTAGTTTATATACCATGTTAGCATATTTTATATTACCAAATATTCATTTAAACCTTAGTATTATTAGAAGATATCACAACACCTTAGTTAGAACTCCTTTACAATTGATGTTATCATTCTTCCTCGGTTTGTAACATAATGCCTTACATTTTTGACAATTTTATAAAGTTTTCTCCTTTTTATTTAATATGAAATCAATAGGAAAAACATGTATCTTCTTATACTTTATACCCATAGGTCTTATGACTTTCTTGTCTTTTATAAGTATGATCTAATAACTTATTCATTTTAGAAAACATTACTTGCAATAGTTGCAATAATATTGTGAAACTCTTGTCACTCTTTACATTTCTTACCTTCAAGTTAGACAATTTCAATATAATATATAATTGTGTAAATTTAGTGCAATTCAAATACAAAGCTTCTTCGCATCACTCAACAAGCTATCAAGCATATATGGGTGCTAAGTGAAATTATTTTCAATATCATGTGCCATGTCCTTTAACCAATCATCTAATCCTACATCAAAGTTATTATTTTCATAGACTATCTTGCCTCTTTACGTACGAGATGAATTAGACAACTCACCTTTCCCATGCCATTTTCATTATGTATACCTTTGGTTAATGTTGTGAAAAAATAGATGCTTTCTTATCCTTACTAAATTAAGCATCCTAACATAAACACATTTCACACAAAGACACTTATATTACTAATTACTTTTCTTAGCCTACAACAAATCTAATCAACTCCTCAACCCTTTAGCATGTTTAAGGCTTATTCAATGAGCAAATATTCATCAACAACCTATAATCACTTAATCTAAATCTCATGCAATAAATATACAAGAGAAATCCACACATAAAAAACACACTAATATATGAATAATATAAGGGTTTTAATGAAGCTAATATGCATATATCAACACCACATCACCTAAAATCTTAAATAATGAAAATAGACACACAAAATTCAAACAAATACAAAGGTACACACTAATAACATTAAAATATTCTTTTTTAATTTTAAAGGAAAAATAAATCATTCGAATACACCTTAATGATAAGAAAAAAAACTTCAGTGAGCTGAGGTTGAACTATAAATTGAATGCGAGCTTTGTTGATTTTTGGTAAGAATATATCTTTATGGCATAATGAATCTCACAAGGAAGATACTTTATACTTTGTACTTTAATGCTGAGTAGAAATTGCCAATAATTTTGATTATCGTCTTTGTTTTTTATTAATTATTTGAAAATAAAAATGACATCATTTCCTTTTCCATGTTGATTGTATACTAAAATCCATGTCTAATAGTGGACATATTATGTTTAAAATGATAATGGTTCAATAAAATACATTATTATCTAATAACTACCTTTTTAATTACTTTCTACATTAATTTTAAATTAAAAACTATGTTAAATTAGACTAAAAATTTATCTAATTACATTTTCAACATTAATTTTATTATAGATTGACATCATATCCTTTATAAAATTGAAATTGTATTTGAATAGAAAATATTTTATTTCTATGTTGAGTTTTGATAACAAATTGACATCTTAAAGCCATTAGTTTTAAAAAAATTATTGATATGATTTCTTTTTTTTATATTATAAAACATCAAAATCTTTGAAATTTCAAATGGAATGATAACTAGAGAAAAGTTATTTTTAAATATTTTAAATAAACAAAGAGTTTTTTTTATCTTGTTTTTCAGACGATATATATATTATATTTGTTAAAAAAAAGAGCGTTATCTAATGTGAAATTAAATGTAAATATTTGATAAAACAAAAAATAAATAATTATGAAAATATAATATGCAATTTCATTTATTTATATCTAAATCATTACACCATTATATTGATAAATACAATAAATAATTGACTTTTCATTTTATATACATCATTACATTGATAAATACATTGTTCCATCATTATTGTTAATTATCTTTGTTTATTAGAATTACACTCTTTTTCATATTATTTAAGGATTTCTAAATTAAAGGGTATAGGTAACTCAAACCATCATACTTATTATATTTCGTATCTATAAACCCCCATCTCTATATGAGTAGACTCTGCCTTCATAGTAGTTAAGTATAGAAGAGCTTAATTCCTTAATTTGTCTTCCTATTATGACAATAAGAAAATTTGAAAAACTAGGCTTTCTTATGCTTAATTATTATTAAGGGAGGTTCTACTCGTAGAAAAGTAGGGGCATGAGGGAGATCCATTACCAAGTTTAAGTAATATATTTACCACCATTACCAATTCAAAAGTGTGGATCAAATGTAAGATAACTCGTTTTTCATTTTTTTTGGCACATTTAAAAATGCTATAATTTTTGTAAAAAGATTTAATTTTTTTTTATATCTCAAGTTTTACAGCATGACAACATCAATTTGTTTAAGGATTCTTGTTATATTATGAAACTAGAGATATCATAGGAAGCAAGTCCTTTGATAATATTTGTAGCATTTCTAAATGTGCTAGATAAGATAAAAGAAAATTTATCTTTAAATTCAACCAAACTCTTGAATCAGATAATAGAGGTAAATATATCACTGAAATATTTAAAATAAAGAGTTTGAGCAAGATTTATAGGTAATATGTAATACATTAAATGTCAATTATGAAATAGCAATCGACATCTAATATATGATTTTTTTCCATGCAGGATGATCGTTGATATAATATACCTTCAAATGTTGGTTAAGTTAAATATCAACATGTAAATGGTTAATTATTTTAAGTGTGGTACTTGAACCTCTTTTATATCTCAATTATTTTCACAATCAACATTTTAAGTGTTTATGATTTCTTACAACCTTATGAATACTATAGTACATTTTAATTAGTTGACCATTGATATAACTTTATACATTGGTTGTTAACATAAATTGATGTGGTAAGTTTTTATGGTTTTTAATAAGTTTGTAAATTCAAAAATTAATTAGTTATTAATATATTTTTAAACATTAATTCCTATGTATAACTAACATCTAATAGTCAAACTTACTTTTAGATACAATATTTGGTATTCTTTTCGACATTAGGAATTTAAAAACTAATATAACTTATTATGAATAAGTCTAAGTTTGATAATTACATTGGTTATTTTTTGAGTTTGATATTCATATTAGTTACTATTAAATAGCCAACATAGTTTACTAGTTTTTTTTTTCAAATCCAATATGTTGTAACCTAACAAGATTAACATTATACAAGAAAGATCAAGGATAACAAAAAAAGTATATATTTACATATTCACAAATGAAATTAAAGATTAAATGAAGACCATAATTACAGCATATCATTACACAAAAAAAATTATAAATAAAAATACAAAAAACTTTTACATATATATATTTCATAGAATAGCCTACACAAAATTGCACTTTTACAATATAATCACAATGTATCTAAATTTACACTTGAAATTAATCTTTGTTGTAAATTCTCATTTGTTGAAGAAAGTTAATTTATTTTCCTTATGTTGAAGTGCTTTACAAAATTTTATAGAGATTAGTCATTCTTTGCTTTAGAGTACTAGATAGAGTATGAGGACAACTTACCCATTCTTACTCTTAATTTAGAGATTCATTGAATTGATGGGAAGCATTCTATCCAAGAGGACTTAAATGCTTTCTAATCACCCATCATGGATGGAGTGCTTGCCATTAATTTGAAATATTTCCAAAAATAAGTGAGTTGTATTTAAATTCCACCTAGACATAAAAAAAGAGTGGAAGTGAAACTTATAAGAACAAAAAATAATAGATATTGGTTATTAACACAAGACTAATATCCTATGTATTATACTTTTCAAAGTAAACAAGTAGTTGCCATCTTTTTAGATATCGCTTAAGTCCAAGTTGACATGTAAACTTTTTAAAATTGTCATCACCTAAAAGTAGATGCCAATTATAATTAATAATCATCATTTTGAGTTTTCATGTAATATTATCTTCATTTTTTGAACTAACTCTTCAACTTCCATTAGATGTTAGTTTTGTAATAATTGACATAGAAAGATATTATAATGGTAACACTAGTTATTTATGTGAATGAATATGGTAAATTATTTTTATTTTCAAAAATGTTACTACACCATTATATAAGTAAAATTTTCCTTTAATTGATGTCAATAGGTTAACATTATAGCACAATTCTGTAGTTGTTAATGCTAACTTCCTTTTTATAACATGATTGTCTTTCATTAAATGTGAAACTTGATTGAAATCTTATTTTGGTTCATATAAGATTGAGTTTATATTAATTTTATTTCTCACTAAAAGTTTGTATTAATTTGATTCTTGTAAGATTAATTTCACTTTAAATTTTAGCCTATCTATACATAAAATGGAGTTATTGAATTATTATACGGAAGAATTAAAATTTGACATGAAGTTAATTTTATTAAGACCAAATTAATACAAATTCAATCATATAGGGATCAAAATAGAGTTTTAGTCAAGACTTATTATATTTTATTTTTCAAATATAAATTCGTTTGATTTTTTAAATAATTTGTTATATATATTTTATGTAATACATCATTAAATCATTCGTATTTGATAAATGTTTTTTATATTTATAATAAAAATTTAAAAATTTCAATAAATTGAAACAAATCATATTATAATAGCATAAAATATATTAGAATTATATTGAATGATTGTAATTGTGGCAAGATTAATATCTATTTTTTATATTTTAAAAATGTACTCATATTAGTTTAGTAGATAAAATTTTTATTATATGCATATATATTATATATAAGTTTATACTTATAAAAAAATACATTAACCAATCTTACATTGATTCAATCATCTTCTTTTGATAGTTGGATTGAATTTCAAAATATTAATTTATTCAAATATTTATTAAAAAATAAAATTAAATAAATGAATACTTTATAAAAATAAAATTGATGAAATATATTTAATAAAAATGAAAAAAATTAAATTTGATACATATGAAAAGGTGAGTCTACTCTTCCCTTTCCTTTCCTTTCCTTTGTGCAAGGAGTAGAAGGTCCAAAAATAACATTGGTGTAAACTATTTTCTCTGTGCGCCGAATTTCAATACGTAAGGTTCAGCAAATCCGTTTTTATGTGAAAGATATTGGTTGAAAGGAAGACGCAAGGAGATTGAAAGTTCGTTATATAAGATATATGAGCACGAGAGATTATGATAAATTTTTAATCTAATAATATATTAATATATTATTATATTTAATTATATATTAAATTTTATTTTTAAATTAAATTGATATGTTATAAAATAATATATTAATAATTATATATAATAACATATTAGTATATTAGTATATTATTATATTAATAATATATTATAATCATCTTTAATTTGGCCGACAAAACACACGCGAGGGACGTAAAATACGTCAGGGCTGGCGTGGTATGCGGCCATATGAGTGAGGTATGCAAGATGACGTCAGCCCAAAAATGAAGCTTATCATACACGCAAGTCGGCAGAACCTGAAAGACGACTCCTCGGTGGGGATCCAACCCAGACTGGTTCCGTAAACTAGCGCCTTATCCACCGGGCCATGGAGTCATGACAAGCTGTCGTGTTTGTTTTTCTCTCTAGTTACCGTTTATAGGCCATTTTTTTTTTGCCCCATTAGGTTCTTGCTCTATAAAAAAATATTGGTCATTTTTGTCGTCAATTCGGCTAATTCTACATAAATTTAATGTATATATAAATTCTATGAATTATTAAATTAAATTATTTATTTTAAAAACATATAAAATTTAAGAGGAGTCATGAAATATTTAATATGTTGAAAATTTTAATACATAAAAAAACTTACAGTAAAACTTTGGATTGGTCTTATATGACCTGGATGAATTTGAATCTAATGCAGTAATTACAGCCCAGTTCTACATTGAATAATGGACCTAAGTCCACTAAATATAATCATAAACAAATGTGACCTCATGAGGGAGCAATGGGAAAGAGCAGAAGGCCGGGATTCTCCATTTTAGAGTGTTTTCGATAAGTGGATTATAAAGGCCGCTATATACGGAGTAGGGTACATGCAAAGGCGCACGTTTATAATGAGTCTGTTTGGAAATAAGAAAAATAAAGAACAAGAATGTATGTAATACTATATAATTTATTTTTTAAATGACAACTTTCCTTTTTCCTTATTTCTCATTTCCTCAAACATCATTTTCCTCCATTCATTTTTTTTAAGAGTTGTGAATGATACCAAAAAAATACTGCACAAAACTTCTTCGGATGCAAATCTCAATAAAATATGCTCAAGGAATATTACTCCATTTTTTAGGGGAAGATGCATTCATAATCTTGACCGTATATACTACACTGTGATAGCGAACATACCCCAAAAATAGTACAGTACCCATAGGCACGGACCCCAACAATTCCAGCAAGAACATCATTATCCCCACAACTTCCACCCAAAAAAATGCTAGTGACACACACTGATTTCTAACTTTGCCCTCAATGACTTTGGCTAGAACTCAAAGAATTGATGTTAAGGACTTCTCGCTGCCAGTACTTGCTGGATGCCAATGAAAAGAAATTCAAAAGAAGAAAGGTCAGTGCTTCCCTACCTTGGGTGAGAAGTACAGGCATCCACGCTTATACCATTTGTCAAGTGAGATGCAGCCATGTGATAGATGTATAACCTGATGATCCAAGTTTCATTTATTCATTTTGAGTATGTTCTTTTTCTGTAAAAAAGCAAAAATTGTAAAATGACCTCATTAATTTATTGTCGACTGGGAAAACAAATTCCAAATCTGTAGGTGCTTAAATGGGCTAAAAATGAAGAGTACAGGAACCCTTGGGCGTATAACACATGAACACACATATGTATAATTAAATATCTATATAATAATATTGGAATGTTACAACATTATTTCTCTTTTTTTTATCATGTTAACTTTTATTATTTATAATTTAGATACTAGTATTATTAAGTAATATAGAAGTATGGATATTACATAATATATTATTTTTTAGTTTAAAAATATTTTAAATAAATTTAATATTTAATTTAATTAAATTATTTAACTACACATTTTATTTTTAACTATTACTTCGTAGCACACCCACCATTTCTATCATTTTTATTTACTTCATTGCACATTTTTTTCCTTTATCAACTCATTATTTATAACTTAAACACTTTGAATATATATATATATATATATATATATATATATATATCACTAAGAATTATATATATAATATAATATATTTTATTTTTGTTATAAAAATTTTCAAATAAGTTTAAGATATAATTTATGTATTATTATTATACTTAATTGAATTACTTAATTAAATAGTCAATTTTTAACTTATTATTTTGCAACTTTTATATTATATCTTTTTTATTCACTTTATTGCATTTTTTTATATTCACTCTTATTATTTATAATTTAAATACTAATATAATTAAGTAGTAAATATATAATATGGTGTATTTCATTTTTATTTAAAAATATTTTAAATAATGTAAATTTCAATTTAATTACTTGACTATATATTTTATTTTCAATTCTTGTTACTTTACAATTTACACAACAATATTACTAAATAATATAGATATAAAATGATATATTTTCTTTTTATTATAAAAAATTGTTAATAAGTTAAATGTTAATTTTATTGAATTTTTTAATTATATATTCCATTTTTAACACTTATTATTTTATAGCCAACTCACTCTTTCATTAATTAATATAGATATAATATAATATATTTATTTTTATTATATAAGTATTTTAAATAATTTAAAACTTTAATGTAAAAATTATTAATTGAATTAATTAATTGCATATTATATTTTTAATAAAAATATTTGAAAATTAAGATCAAATTTATTCATTTAAATTTATTAATATTTGTATAATTATCATATTTAAATTATTTATTTATCAATTAAGATTTTTTTGGTAAATACGTAGATTGAAATTTTATCGATAATTTATTATTCGTAAACTTGAAAGGATGATTGTAAAATAAATAGAACATGTTAAATTCAACACTTATATAATATCTTTTTATTTTATCACTTATATATTTTTACTATATGTTTCAATGTTTTTAATATTTTATACATTTGCATTCGACCTTACATTTCAAGTCCCTTGGCAACATCAATTTTTTTCATTTTTTGTTTGTGTATCTATATTCACCAAATACATTGAGTCCTAATTAATTCAAATTTCTTTTTTCAAAAGATAAAAGCTTGCTTAACGACACTTTTTTTTTTCAAACTTGATATTTTAAGTTACAAGTATCGAACTTATAATCATTCGAGCCAATTATTATTATAGTTGCTTCAACATCAAATTTTTTTCAATTCAAATTATGTTGGTAGTTCATAACTTCATATTTTTATTAAATTATCATCCATACCATTAAAAATGAAAATATTAAAACCTCACCTAATGCTTTCAAATTTTCAAAAAAAGGTCACACTAAATGGACTCCAATCTACATACCTAAATGATATGTTTAAATATCGAGAAGGGGCTAACCCGACAACACAAATAACCCATCCTATGTAGTTGGAGTGTTTTATGAATATTTAATTTTCCCATGCTGAAAGCATAAATACTAATTTGGTTCCCTCAATCTGCGCATCAATAATGATATTCATCTTAACGATCCGCTGTATGCCACATGTAAAAAGTTGCAATGCCCGTACTTTGACTTAAGGCATGGTGGACACGGCCAAGAAGAAATTGCCCAAATATATGACCTTGAATTGGCTGGCTGATTTACGGCCAAAAAAAAAAGAATTATCTGGCTGATTAGGGTTGTATAGTTCTAGGATACAACCCCAGTGTTAATTGCATAGTAATATCACCTAGAGAAAAATGTTGATTTCCTTCTTAGTCATTTCAACATTATCCCTGACTAGAGCCATGCATATGGATGGGGGCCAAAAACATTTTTATATTACATAATAAAAATACTTAATGTCCTTCTTATATTTTCATTCTGTCAGTAAAACTTGGATTATTGTGTCTGTCAAAAATATTTTTTCTGAGTCCGTCCCTTGCTAGAGCGGTCTGCAGCAAAATAAAACCAAGAGAAAGAGCGTGCACAAAATAAAAGCAGAAGATGATATTACCGGCCCAAATTTTTTAAATTAAGATAAATGTATTTCAATATTTATGTTTCCGTTAAACTTGAGAATTTCAGCCAGAGCCTCGGTCACATCCGAAGGTGAATTAAGATAGATGTATTTCGATATTTAGTGGAGGTAAAATTTATAAATTAATAAGAATATTTTAGATAATATATTTAAATCTATATAAGATTTTAAAAAAGTTAGACACATATATGTAACTTTGTCGTTGAATAAGATTATTATTAAATTCTAACTAGGGAGAGTTAAGATTTGAGTTAGATTATAAAAATTCGAAAGTAAATTTTTCTGTGCATTGAGCAAAACTCAATACATGAAATCTAATATCTCACACTAAATTTTATTTTTTTATTGAAATAAAAACATTTAATGATTCATAACTCACTCATAAGGCCAAATATTTATGCATGCATTGAGTTGGTAGAATTGGCCATACTGGAAACAAACAACAGGAAAAAGGGTGTGGAACTCGACAGGCTTTCAGTTGTAATGACATAATTATCTTCCAAAACTTGGGCAATGGCACTAACACCCTCAGCATGAACATTATTTCCTCCCTGGAAACTTAGCCCAGCCAAGTTATGTTTCAAACAAAGATAATTTTTCTACCGCTCTTTGAACTCAATAACAAACAAAATGGTAAGTGGTAACTACAAGCCAGCTATCCTCACCAGGTCTAATGTTGTAAGTGCTAAGTAAAATGTTCACATTAATTAAAATATTTTTTGTTTTAAATTTGAATCAAATACGAGAATTTTTC
This sequence comes from Sindora glabra, assembly GCA_020226215.1. Taxonomy (NCBI): domain Eukaryota; kingdom Viridiplantae; phylum Streptophyta; class Magnoliopsida; order Fabales; family Fabaceae; genus Sindora; species Sindora glabra. The sequence continues at coordinate 25,538,182 of CM035236.1, forward strand.
ATTCTTATAAAATATTTTCGGAGATATGAAAGAGATTTTACAAACTAAATACCATGTAAGAATAATAAAATAGTTTGATTGATTATTATAATTAAATTTTGTTTAAGCATTTATCAAATCTGACACTTAAAAATGTCAAAATGGGTTGGGTTTAATGAGTTGACTTGAAACTGATATAATTTTGCTTGATTTAAGATTGGGATTGATTTAAAAAATAATAACAGTAGCCGATTTAGTAAGGGGTTTTACAAAAATGTGAGAATTTTCCATTCTTATAAAATATCTTTGGAGATGTGAAAGAGATTTTACGAACGAAATACCACATAAGAATAATAATAAAATAATTTGATTGATTATTATAATTGAATTTTGTTTAATCATTTATCAAATCTAATACTTAAAGATGTCAAAATGGTTGAGTTTAACGAGTTGGCCTGAGATTGGTATAATTTTGCCTAACCTAGGATTGAGATTAGTACGAAAAATGATAATAATAGCTGATTTAGTAAGAGATTGAGATTGAGATTGAGATTGGTTAGCCCAACCTGATAATAAACTGAAATTGATAAGTGTTAACTTATCAAGTTATTAGGTTAATTCGTTAATTTAGTAATAATAATAAGTAATAAATAATTAATTTATTATTACATGTTTAATTATATATATATTAAAATAATAAATTTAGTATATTAAAATTATACTTTAATATATATAATATTAAAATTATATATATGACCAAAATTAAATAATTTTTTATATTAAAATTAATAAATTTATATATTTAATATTATCAATATATATTATATAAAGTTATCAAAATAAATAATTATACTAAAATTTAAATTAGTACTTTATATTAAAATTTTAAATTATTTAAAAATTAAAATATGATTTTAATATTTTTAAAATGAATAGATGATATTATTGGACTAACTCATTAGTTTGGTAATAATCAAGGCTGTGGGTAGGTAAGTAAGGCACTTACCTTAGGTACCTAATTTTTTCTAGGCCCTACTTATAATTATTTTTTATTTTGTATAATCATTAGTTAATTAGTTGAACTTCAAATTTAATAGTAATTGCTCTTTTTAGGATTATTTGTATACTCGTTACCATTGATTATATAATCTAGAACTAATTAGGGAATAATTGGGGATTTATTTCCTTATTAGTTACAAATTTTTTTATGACAATATAAAATAAATAACTAATAACTATAAAAAAATTAGTTATATGTTAGTGATCCAACAATAATTATTCTTTTTGGGATTATTTCCCAATTAGTTACAGATTTTTTGTATGATTATACAAAATAAACAACTAATTGGGGATTTATTTCCTAATTAGTTGCATATATTTTTATATGGCTATACAAAATAAGTGACTAATAATTATAAAAAAAATAAGTTATATGTTAGTAATCCAACAATAATTATTCTCTTTGCAATTATTTCCTAATTAGTTGTAGATTTGCACATTATTACTAATTAATAATTTTTAATATTATAATTTATAATAGTTATTTTTTTAACTATATATATCATAGATTTTTCACATTTTCTTTTCAAATTTTCTTAACTCTCATATTTCATTCTCTCTTCTCACTCTTATCTTTATATTCTTTTAAAGTCTTTATATTCTTTTAAAGTGAATTCTCAAAATAAATTAATATCAAATTGTTGCAGTAGATAGTACGACGTGCAATTCTTTTTATTTCCAAGTTTCCAGATTTTATTATTTCATCATTTTTTCTATTTACTTTACACATCTATTTTATTTATATTTTTATTATTGTTATTATTCTATTTTATTTTTATACTTTGTAGCAATAAAAGATGTCAAATAGAAAGTATGAATGTGGCTTTGAAAGATTAAAGGAAAAAAGAAAAGTTGTAAAGTTAATTCAATCTCAATGTGGTGCTTTTGATAAACTTGTTAGTATTCATAAGAGAGATGCAACAATTAGTTCAATTGATTAAGAAACGATAGAACAATCACTTGTAGATGATGTTGAAAATACTAATAGTCTTCATTCCTATCAAGAACAAGTAGAAGATAAAAATTTAAATGAAGATAATTCAGTGGAAGTGAATGTTAAGTATAATAATACATCAAATAGAGTTCCTAAAAGTATTTATGATCCAGGGCAATGAAAAAATATTGATGAAAAATTTAAAGATTTAATAGTTAAAAAAAATCCAATTAGACATGACAATTTACAATTTTCAAAAGATAAAAATAATAGACATTTTTCTTCATTCTTTTACCAACAAATATTGCCAAATGGAGAAAAATATGATAGAAGATGGCTAATTTATTCAAGAGATTTAGATAGAGTGTATTGTTTTTATTGTAAGCTATTTTGTTCAAAAAGTAGTGTTAATCAATTAATTAATGAAGGGACTAGAGATTGGAGAAACATTGGTTCCAAGCTTAAAAGTCATAAAACAAGCCATGAACATATCACTAATATGGCCAAATGGATTGAACTAGAAAAAAGATTAAGAAGAAAAAACACAATTAATAAAAACTTACAAGAATAGATTAATAAAGAAAAAGAACATTAGGAAAAGGTTTTACTTAGGATTATAGCTATAGTTAAATATCTTTTCAAAAATAATCTAGCTTTTTGTGAGACAAATGGGAAGATATATGAAAAAAGCAATGACAATTTTTTGAGTTTGATCGGGATGCTTGTAGAATTTAATCTAATTATGCAAGAGCATGTTAGGCGCATAAATGGTGAACTTCATGCACATTACTTAAGTAATGCTATACAAAATAAACTTATAGAATTGTTAGCTTCCTAAATAAAAAATATAATAATAAAAAATTTAAAGATACAAAATATCTTTTTGTTATTCTTAATTATACTCCTGATACAAGCCATCAAGAACAAATGACTCTTATTTTGAGACGTTTTGATACTTTGAATTCGCCAATAAAAATAGAGGAGTACTTTTTAGAATTTTTAAAAGTTGATGATATGTTAGGAAAATATCTTTTTAATGAACTTATTAATGTACTAAAAAATACGAGCTTGATATTGATGATATAAAGAGACAAGGTTATGATAATGGATCCAACATGAAAGGTAAAAATCAAGGAGTATAAAAAATATTATTGGACATGAATCTTAGAGCATTTTATACACCGTGTGGATGCCAAAATTTGAATTTAGTTTTATATGACATGGCCAATTCATCTCCGACAGCTATTTCCTTTTTTGGAGTTCCACAACGCATTTATTCTTTGTTTGCTTCTTCCACCAAATGATGGAAAATTTTACAAGATAATGTATATAAGTTTTCTATTAAATCATTATCTCAAACTTGATGGGAAAGTAGAATTGAAAGCGTTAAAGCAATAAAGTTTCAAGCACAAAAAATAAGAGATGCTTTAATTCAATTATCAAAATATAGTGAAGATCCTAAGATAAAAAGTGAAGCCATGTGTTTAGCAACTTATGAGATTAAGAATTTTGATTTTTTATTAGAAATGAATATTTGGTATGATATATTATTTGTTGTTAATTCTGTTAGTAAAATCTTATAATTTAAAGATATGCATGTAGATGTTGTTATAAATCATTTAAGAGGCCTTATTGCTTATTTGAAAAGTTGTAAGGAAAATAACTTTGTATCAGCTTTGGACTCCATAAAAAAATTAACTATTGAAATGGACATAGAGCCTAAATTTCATGAAAAGCGTATAATTCATAGAAAACAAAATTTTAATGAAAAAATTAGTAATGGGGTCACACATTTAGTTGAAGATTCTTTTCATATTGAATATTTTCTATACATATTAGATTAATCTATTTTTTCTATTGAGACTTGATTTGAACAATTTTTAGAATATGAAACTATCTTTGATTTTTTATTTGAATTCCAAAAATTTAAAACTTTGGATTCAATTGCAAAAATATTGTATTAATCTTGAAAAGTTTTTAAGTTTTAGTGAACATTTAGATATTAATCGTCTTGACTTATTTTCAAAATTAAAGGTATTGAAAAAAGTGTTAACAGAAGAAATTAATACTCCAATAGAAGTCCTAAACTATATTAAAAGATTAAATTTGTTTCTAAATGCATGCATTACTGATGGAATATTATTAATAACACTTGTAATGGTTGCTACTGTCAAAAAAAGTTTCTTAAAATTAAAATTGCTTAAATCCCATCTGAGATCAACTATGTTACAAGATAGATTAAATGAACTAACATACTATCTATTAAAAGTGACATGTTAGAATTATTTGATTATAAAATTTTAATAACTAATTTTATAGCTTAAAAAATTAGAAAAAGAATATGAGAATTTGATGATTAATGTTATATTAGGCCCTTTTAATAATTTTACCTAAAGTCCTAAAATATCTAAATACAACTCTGATAATAGTAGTAAATAATAAGTGATTAATTTATTATTATGTATTTAATTTTAATTTTTCTATACGTATTAAAAATTTTAAATATATATGTTTTGAAAAGGCACATAAATATAAAATGATAAATTTTATTTTACTCTAAAAGTTTCAAAACTTAAAATAAAGTTGTGATCACAAAAATTATTAAATTATAATTATTTAATAATATCTAATAAAAATAAATAATTTTAATTTAATAATTCTAAAATTTATTACATTATTCTATAATTTTAAATCCCAAAGGTATAATAATAATCAAAGTATAAATAGATTTTGATATATTATTAACTTAATAATGCATCGATAAATTATCAGATTTAATGTACATCAAATATATTGTTTTAAAATTAAATTTTATATATTGTATATTAATATATTAATTATTAAATTTAATAATATATTAATATTTTATTACATGAATATTCCAATATTTATCCAATCTTGTGTTAGGCCGATGCAACTTTACCATTATGTAATGGTTCTTTAGCCATTGCTTCAACGATTAAATAGATTTTTTTAATATTTTATATATTTTACACCACTATAAATACTTATTTTATTTAAACTCAATTCACATAACAAATATTCATTCTTTCTCTCTTCAATCTCATTATCATAATTTTTATTTCTCTACAAATATTAAAGATTGAAAGTAGAGGTAATGTATGAAGTTATAAAATATTGAAATTTTCACTTCAAAAGAAAATATTGGTGACACTCTTCAATTCTTTCTAATCTCTCATTATATTTTTATATTTTTTATTAAGTTTTATATATTTCAATTTTTATAATATTTTAGTTAATTCAATAGTTATTATTCTTGTTAAATTTAATATTATTAATAAATTTTAATTATGAATTTGAATAATCTTAATAATATACAATATTATTTTGATGATCAAAATTTTTAAAAAATATAACTATTAATTTTTCAAATAACAATTTCACAAGTACTTATTCAAGCACACTTGAATTTATATCATCTCCTCTTCCTTCTTAACATCCATATTCATAATGTGCTCGTAGTCATAAGAATATAAATACTCATGCATCCTTATCCGATTTAGCCAAATGATAAAAAAAAACTTCTAAAATATGGAATCATTTTAATCTAAAAAATATAGATAGTGCAGTTAAAATATTTTATAAATATTATCTAAAAAATTATAACTATGATAGTTATAGTCATACTAGTACAATTAAATGCTATTATTTTTCTAAACATGTAGATATTATTAATATTCTAAGTGAAAATTCTAACATGCTTAATTAAGATAGTTGTGAGTATGAATTATGTAAATAAATTTACCATGTTAAAATACTTTTTAGTGTAGCTAGTTCTCCAAAATTAAATGCTTTTCTTTAACACTTTAATCCTCAATGGCACGGTAAAGTAGGAATATTAGTGTAAATAATTTGAATAAAATTTTTGCAGAGTAAAAAATAATTTTAGCTATTTTTTTTTAAAATTCAAAGGTAGAATTGTATATACATTCAATATTTAGATATCACCATCTAAAATGGGCTATGTTTATGTAACTGCCTATTACATTGATGATAATTTTATTTTACATAAAAAAATTATTTATTTTAAACTAATTTCACCACCACATGATGCATCTACTATTAGTTTTTATATAATAAATACTTGTAGTAATTACATAATATTGGATAAAAAATTTTCAATTACCTTTAATAATGTATCTACTAATACTAATACTATTAGAATTTTAATTCCATCTTTAAATCTTATTCTTGAAGCTTAATTTTTTTTATTTTAAATGTGCATGCCATATTTTAAATTTAGTTGTTCAAGATGTATTAAAAATTATTTCTATATTTATACAAAATTTTAGAAGTATAATTTTATATGTCAAATCATTGTCAATTAGAAAGTATGATTGAAAATAGTTATATATCCAAATATCTAAGAAACTTAAGATACCTCCATAAGATATTTGTACATGATAAAATTCTACTTTTAATATGTTAGAATTTTGTTTAGAGTATAAAGATGTCATGAATACTTTTTATTGAACAAAAATTTAAGTTAATCATCACCTTGAAAATGTTGAATGGAAAAGGACATAAATTTACTTACAATTTTTAAAAATATTTTATAGAACAACTAATATTTTATTTAGTTCTTATTATTTGACATTTTACTCAATACTTGGTATTTTGCTTAATTATAGTTTTTCATTTTTAAAATTTGGAAGTATTAATGAGTTTGAATTTATTATTAATGAATGTTTACCAAAATGGAATAAATACTTTAAAAATATTCCTTATTTATATATTATAATTACAATTATAGATCCTAGAGTTAAACAAGAACGAGAAAAAAAAATACTATAAAAATACCATGAAAATATACAATATAAATTTGACTTAAAGCCTTACATGAATGGCATAAATAATTTACTATTAGAAATGCTTAAAATATATAGTAGTAAATTTAGTTCTTTATATTCATGCATGGGTTCTTCATCTTCTTCAAAAACAAGTATCTCATTTTGTGAAGAATATGATGGCTTCTTAAATTTAGTTGATGATATTCCTTTAATTAACAATGAATAAAGTTTTTACTTATTTATACCTATTATAACTAATATGCCATGTTTTTCCATTTTAAAATGATGGAAAGCACAAAAGACATAATATCCTATACTTTCTCTTATGGCATGTGATATACTAATTCTTCCAATATCTTTAGTAGCATTAGAAACTACATTTTCTTCTGGTGAGCGAATTTTGGATGATAAACGTTTATCTATGAATGATCAAAACTTAGAGATGGTTATTTATTTAAAGGATTGGTTTAATGCAAAAGATAGATAACAAAATAATTTGTAAGAAGATGGATCATTATTAGGTGAAAGAGATAATTAGAAATAGTAACATATTCATATGTTGTGAATTTAATTAATAAAATATTTATATTAATTTTATTTAATAGTAAAAATTTTCTAGACTACATTTCGTGGTTTTTACACTTTTTAATAAGGGTTTTACCCATTATTGTTATGTCTTAATTTATTTTTTTTTTATTTTCAATTTTATTAAATAACAACAACAATAATAACAACAACAACAACAATAATTTTTAAGTAATAATAATAAATTATAATCATATTTTATAATAATAATAAAATTAATTATAACAATAACAATAATATATAATAATAATACTCATAAGAAGGAATTTTAGTCTAAAATTAAAAGTTTCTCACTACTAATTAATCATCTAAAATTTTCAATACATGATTTTTGTTGTAAATTTTATTATACCTCAAATTTAAACTTAACTTACTTAAATTAAATGTAATTTTTATGAATAATTTTTTATAAGTAGTCAAATTATTTTTAGTCAATTTTTTCTTTCATGTATTAAAAGTGATGGCATTTTAATATAAAATTTCAATATATTGAAAAGTTACTAATATATCCTAAAAAATTAGGAACAAAACTACAATAATATTTAAAAAATTTCTTACTTTCTTTTTTAAAATAATTTATATTTAATCTCTTTAGAATTTAAAAAAAGATATAATTTTTATTTCAATTATCTCAATAAATTTATCCTAATTTCAATATTCATTCTTTTAATAAGATTTTCAGTGATAATAATAATAAAATATAATTATATTTAATAATAATAATTTTTATTTAATTAATGATGTAAAATTAAAAATGAACAAATAACTAATATGATAATAATAATAATAATGATAATAAAATGTAACAAGTTATTAAAATTCACTTGGTAAATATTCACCTAGGATTGAGATTGGGATTGGCATTGGCATTGGGATTGGAGCTGGGACTGAGACTGAGATTAGGATTAAGATTAAGATTAGGACTAGGATTAGAATTAGAATTAGTATTATAGCAATTTGATCTGAACCCGACCTAATTAAAAAGTAACTTAGCCTGAAATTAGTTTAATGTACAATTTTTGCACATTAGGTTAGCTTAATAGGATTGAATTAGCCTGTTTTGATAGGTTTACTAACATTGCAGGTTGCAAAGACATCTTGGTATATATGAAATTGTATGCATCTATTTGTAAGACTATCAAAATTAATATCTTATTAGCAAGCATTAAAAATAATAATAAAATAATTTAATTAATAATAATATTAATTAAATTTCATTTAATCATTTATTAAATCTTATTATAACATTGTAAGTTGTAAAAATATCTTAGCTCATCATAAAAAATTAAATACAACTTTCAAAATAATAAGGATGATTAAAATTAAGAAAATATGGATATAAATCATTATTATTATAGAATTGCCAAATAGCATTAGTTATTTAACTTAATCCATGTTAGTTATTCATCAACATATTCATTGGTATTGTTGTATGTTGAATATTTTTTATGTTAATTTTTAGACCAATATTAAATACAAGCAATGACATTTATTTTTCTACAAGAAAATTGATGTACTTAATTATTGAATATTATTAAATCATTAAGATAAGACATTAATTATTTTTGTTTTAATAACTGATATAATTATTTATATTAGACATTAGTTCATAAATCACTATTGAAAATTAACTTTATTTTATATCTTAAATTTTATATAATAAGTTAGTTTGTATGAAATTAGTAATGTGTAATGTTAATATAGAATGATGGTATTTTAGAATAACTAATGTGATTTGCTAATTTTTTTCCATCTAGTAGAATTCCCCTAAATCCTTCTGCACTTGCAGCAATATTCGAATTTAATTATATAATCTAACAACCATCTTATTATTCAAATGGTATTATTATTGACAATGGTATTCAAGTCTTATTTTAATATCTTTATAGTAAAATGATATCATAAATATAATAAACATCTAATAACAATAATTTCATACATTTAATTAGGTCAAAATAGTAGAAGACATATAATTTGTACATATTGCAAAAATAAAAAATAATATCTTTAAAAGCCACAAAAGAGATTAATTATCTTCTTATGACATGATGATTGAAAGAAATTATTGCGAAACCCATTGTGGCAAAAGAATGGCATAACAAGTGTGTAAAAATTAATGTTGTAAGTGCAACATTAGTAGTATATGCTTCCATTGGAAAGAAATTTATTATTTGACTTATGCTATTAAACTTTGGTAGCATCATATTTTGTAAGCAAGAAGTCTATTACCTTTTCTTTAAACCTAAACATGAATCTCATCTGAATCATTTTACTATGGTTATTTATAGCATTAGTTCCTACTCTTTCTGCAATACTTGTTGTAATTTCTTCAGCAAAATAGGAAATAAATTCTATATCAATCTCTTTATCTTCATAACCTGATTTATCAAAGAATAAAATCTAAGAACTTTTCTCCCATATAACCTTCTTTTCAACTTCAAATATCCTCAATAAAATGATTTAGGTGGAATTCATGTTTGCATAATTTATCTATTTTGTAGGGAATATATCAATACCTACACTACTCTAAACTTTAAACTTTGAAATTAGAAACATGGAATTTAAACAAATTTACATAAAATGCTATTACTAAACATTTTTCATTAGGTTTAAAGGAAAAATGAAGTATTTGAATAGAGCATAACATTGAGAAAAAGATAATAGTAATATACAGGCAAATTATTATCCAAACTTGAGCTATAGTAATCTATTGTGTGAATTTTTTGAAAAGAATACTATGAATTTCATGAGGATAACACTCTCATTTTGCAATCTTTACTTTGGCATCAGAACAAACTTGCCTTCCATTTGAACTTTCGCCTTTGTTATCACAAGCTTTAAGAAAAGTTAAACAACATCATTTAAATCCTTCATGTTTATCATACACTAAAGTTAATGTCTAATATTATTTTTAAAATGTTTAATGATTGAATATAATATTTCAATTTATTAGAATATCAACATACTATATTGAAGTCAATTATTAATAAACAACTGATGTCATTTTTTTTTTGCCAAATCATTATTGTTATTGTTTGAATTTGATTAAGACATAATTTTATTTTTCCATGTAGGTTAGTTTTAGAAACCTAACATCGTATCATGTCCACATTAATTTTTAATAAACAAATGATATGTTTTTTTTAGTTTTTTTTTAAATTACTCCTGTTATTGCCTAAAAGTAAAAAATTAGAAATCAAACCTATTACATAAACAATAGGGCTTATACACTTGTTGATGTAAAAGAGCACTACCTTTTAAACAATACTAATTATAAAACAACACTTTCAAACAATATTAATAATGCATACAAAACATATATACATTTATAAGTAACAAAACTAGGTCCCACAAGGACAAGCAAATATATATTTTTATTTATAATTAATCTTAATAAGTTTTACATCTAGCAGCTCCCTCAAGCTAATGCCTGTTTCTTTCTTTCAAAGTTATTATATCTTCCTTACTATGGATGGTTGTGTCTCCATTAAAAAACTATATGTTTATATATAAAACTTGATATAAAGATAGAATTACATATTTTATATAAGCATTTATCTAACTAAAATTCAAATAAATTAACTTATTGGGCCTTTCATCACTAGATATGTAAGCAAAAATAGAGGACTTGAGCACTCTTTTTTTAGTTCAATAGCCCATTAGACTTTTTTTTAAAAGCTCGATTAATAATTAGGCTAAGCTCGGGCCAAGATAAAAAAGCCCAATAGGCCCAGCTTGACCCGATTATATTAATTTATTTTTTATAATATGATTATATATTAAAAAAATAATTATATCTAATTATTTTTAATATAAAAAAAATTAATTTGATATAATTGAATATTTTATATATTTAAATATCATATTATTTCTTTAAGTATATAATTTTTATAAATAAAAAAAAATTTACTTAAAAAAATAGAAAAAAATTTATTCGGGTAATCGGGCTGGCTTGACGGGCCATTCATTTATATAATTTGGTCGGGTCAGGCCACAATTTTTTAAAACATTAATCGGGTCCGGTCATAAATTTTATATAGTTTAGCTCGGTTGGCCTGACCCGAAACCCACCCCACCCGCCCCATGTACAACTCTATTCATCACTCTTTATATGCTTGATTATATTTGCTAACACTTAACGTCACCATATTGTATAGGGCATTGCAATAAATTAACTCAAAAGAGTGTCAATTTCATATAATAATGATTAATTATTATATTAAGTACTTAAACATACATAAAAACATTACCTATGTTTTAACTTATTAGACGATGCTCTTCTTTTTGGCTTTGCCTAATATGTAATATATGCTTATGGACTTGTTGAATACTATCTTCCATCTTGGCCATACCTCGTGCCCTAACAAATCAAACTAATATACCATGTTGTTCTTTGAATAGATTACTGTCTGTATCCAATGGAGCCTATAACATTGTCAATATCAAATAACACAATTGAGGAGAAAATATAACTAAAGATGAAGTAATCATCTTACATAAGACTAAAATTTTGCATGTGCACAATCATATGAGATAATAAAATTGGTTTTGATACCATCATAGAAAAAAATTAGATCAAGAATTTGAAAGTTTTTCACAGGATCACATTTATCATATTATGAATTTGAGCAAATCAATTTATTAAGATGAAAACAATACTTAATTGTCAATTTGAATTGTCTTTGTATTCTATATAAAATTGAAATTATATTTGAATATGAAATATTTTATTTCTACATTAGGTTTTAATAACAAATTGACATCTTAAAGCTATAAGTTTTTAAAAAATAATTGATGTGATTTTTTATTATAAAATATCAAAGTCTTTAAAATTTTAAATTAAAGATGATAACCAAAGAAAAGTTATTTTTAAATATTTTAAATATATATATATTTATTTATCTTATTTTTTAATTGATATATATGTTCTATTTATATATAAAAAAAAGAGTTATCCAAATGTGAAACTAAATGTGAATATTTGAGAAAGTAAGTTAAGAAATAATATATGATAAAACAAACAATAAGCAATTATAAAAATATAATATGCAATTTTATTTATTTATATATAAATCATTACATCATTATATTGACAATACAATAAATAATTGACTTTTTATTACATATATATCATTACATTGATAAATACATTATTCCATCATTATTGTTAATTATCCTTGTTGACTTGAATTACATTTTTTTATATTACTTAGGGACTTTTAAATTGGAAGGTGTAGGTGACTCAAATCATCATACCTATTATATTGCATATCCATACACCCCTATCTATATATGAGTAGACTTTCCCTTCACAGTAATTAACTATAAAAGAGCCCAATTCATTTATTTGTCCTCCTATTATGACAACAAGAAAATTTAAAAAATTAAGCTTTCCTATGCTTAATTATTATTAAAGGAGGTTTTACTTGCAGAGAAGTGGGGGTGTAGGGGGATCTGTTATAAAGTCTAACTAATACATTTACTTCTATTACCAATTCAAAAGTGTGGTTCAAATGTAAGGGAGCTCCCCTTTCATCTCTTTTGACACATTTATAAAGGCTACAATTCTTGTTAAAAAATTTGACTTCTTTGATATCTTAGGTTTCATAGTATAACAACGTTGGTTTGTTTAAAGATTCTTGCCACATTATGAAACTAGAGATATCATAGGAGGCAAGTCATTCGATAATATTCATAGCATTTCTAAATGTATTAGAAGAGATAGAAGAGAAGCTATCTTTAATTCAACCAAACCTTGAATTAGCTAATAAAGGCAAAGATATCACCAAGATATTTAAAATAGAGTTTAAGCAAGATTTATAAGTAATGTGCAATATATTAAATATCAATTATAAAATAAGAACTCATGTCTAACATGTGATTTTTTCCATGCAGGTTGACCGTTGATATAATATACCTTTAAATGTTGTTTAAATTAAAACATCATCATGTAAAGGGTTAGCTATTTTAAGTGTGGTGCTTGGACTTCTTTTATACATTGATTATTCTCATAACTGACATTTTACATGTTTAGGATCATAACCTTATGAATACTATAATGCATTTTAATTCGTTAACCATTGATATAACTTTATACATTGGTTGTCAACGTAAGCTGATGTGGTAAGTGTTTACTATTTGTAATAATATCATAAATATAAAAATTAATTGGCTATTAATATATTTTTAGATGTCAGTTCTCATATATAATTAATGTCTAGTAATCAAACCTACTTTCAAATATAATGTTTGGCACTCTTTTTGACATCTAGAATTTAAAAATTGATGTGATTTATTATAAATAAGTCTGAGTCTGATAATTATATTGATTATTTTCTGAGTTTGATATCTATATTAGTTATTATTAAATAACCAATGTGGTTTACTAATTTTTTTCAAATCTAGTATGCTATAATCTAACAAGATTAACATTATGTAGTAAAGATCAAGGACAAGACAAAAAAAATATATTTACATATTCACAAATGAATTTAAAAATCAAATGAAGATCATGATTACAATATATCATTATACAAAGAAAATTATAAATAAAAATACAATACACTTTTACATATATATATATTTTATAGAATAATCTACATAAAAATTGCACTTTTACAATATAATCACCATGTATCTAAATTTATACTTAAAATTAATCTTTGTTGTAAATTCTCATTTGTTGAAAGAAAGTAAATTTATTTTACTTATGTTGAAATGCTCCACAAAATTTTATAGAAATTAGTCATTCTTTGCTTTAGAGTACTAGGTAGAATATGAGGGCAATTTACCTATCCTTATTTCTAATTTAGAAATTCTTTGAATTGATGGGAAGCATCCTATCCAAGAGGACTCTAAATGCTTTTTAATCGCCCATCATGGACAAAATGCTTCCTATCAATTCGAAGCATTTCCAAGAATGAGTGAATTGTGTCTAAATTCTACCTAAACATAAAAAAAGAGTGGAAGTGTAATCTATAAGAACAAAAAATAATAATAGATATTAGTTATTAACATAAGATGTCCTGTGTATCACACTTTTCAAAGTAAATAGGCAATTCCCATATCTTTATATCTCGACTAAGTCCAAATTGACATGTAAACCTTTTAAAAATTCCATTACCTAAAAATAGACATCAATTATAATTAATAATCATCATTTTGAATTTTCATGTAATATTATTTTCATTTTTTGAACTAACTCTTCAATTTCTATTAGACATTAATTTTACAATAACCGACATAGAAAATATTATAATTTTATAACATTGGTTCTTTATTTGAATGAATATGGTAAGTTATTTGTATTTTTAAAATGCAACTACACCATTACATGAATTAAATTTTCCTTTAACCATTGTCAATACGCTAAAGTTGTATCATAATTTTATAGTAATGAATGTTGACTTCCCTTTTCTAACATGATTGTCTTTCATTAAATATAAAACTTGATTGAAATCCTATTTTGGTTCTTATAAGATTAAATCTATATTAATTTCATTTCTTACTAAAGATTTATATCAATTTAATTTTTATAAGATTAATTTCACCTTAAAATTTAGCCTATTTGTGTATAAAACAGAGTTATTGAATTATTGGACGAAGGAATTAAAATTTGATATGAAGTTAATTTTATTAAAATTAAATTGATACAAATTTAATCATATAAGGACTAAAATAGGGTTTTAGTCAAAATTTATTATATTTTATTTTTTAAATATAAATTCATTGGAATTTATTAAATAATTTGTTTTAAATATTTATATTTTATTTAATACATCATTAAATCATTCTTATTTGATAAATATTTTTTATATTTATAATAAAACTTAAAAAATTTAAAAATTGAAATAAACTATAATTTTAATAGTATAAAATATATTAGAATTATATTGAATGATTATAATTGGGGTTAAGATTAATATCCATTTTTTATATTTTAAAAATATATTTATGTTTGTTTAGTAGATAAAATTTTTGTTATATGCATATATATCATATATAATATATAAGTTTATACTTATAAAAAAATACATTAACCGACCTTAATTCAATTATCTTCTAAGATTAATGGTTAAATTGAATTATAAAATATTAATTTATGCAAACATTTATTAGAAAGTAAAATAAAATTAATGAATATTTTATAAAAATAAAATTAATGAAATATATTTTATAAAAATGGAAATAAAAAATTAAATTTAATACGTATGAAAAGGTGAGTTTACCCTTTCCATTCCTTTGTACAAGGAGTAGAAAGTCCAAAAAATAACATTGACGTAAACAATTTTCTCTGTCCACCGAATTTCAATACGTAAGGTTCAGCAAATCAGGTTTAATGTGAAAGATATTTGGTTGAAAGGAAGACGCAACAAGATTGAAAGTCCATTACGTGAGATACACCAGTACGACAGATTATGATAATAAATTATTAATATAATAATATATTAATGTATTATTATATTTAATTATATATTAAATTAATTTAATTTAATATATTATAAAATAACATATTATTAATTAGATATAATAACATATTAATATATTATTATATTATTATATTAACAATATATTATACTAATTTTTTATACGGATATACATGAATTTGGCCGACAAAACATGTCAGGGCTGGCATCGTATGCGGCCATATGAGTGACGTATGCAAGATGACGTCAGCCCAAAAATGAAGCTCGTCATACAAGCAAGTCGGCAGAACCTGAAAGACGACTCCTCGGTGGGGATCCAACCCAGACTGGTTCCGTAAACTAGCGCCTTATCCACTGGGCCGTGGAGTCATTTGTGGGACAAGCTGTTTGTTTATTTTTCCCTTTAGTTACCGAGTGTAGGCCTTTTTTTACCCCCCATTTGGCTCTTGCTCTATAAAAAAATATTGGTCATTTTTGTTATCAATTTGGCTAATTCTACATAAATTTAATGTATATATAAATTGATCCTATTGATAATTATGAATCATTAAATTAATTTTTATATTTTAAAAATATAAAATTTAAGATCAGTCCTTAAATATTTAGAATATTGAAAATTTTAATACATAAAAAAAAAAAAACTTACAGTAAAACTTTGGATTGGTCTTGTATGACCTGGATGAATTTGAGCTCAGTTCTACATTGAATAATGGATCCAAGTCCACTAAATATAATCATAATCAAATGTGACCTCACGGGGGAGCAACGGGAAAGAGCAAAAGGTCAGGATTCACCATTTAGCGTTTTGGGTTTGTGGTTTCCCACTGAGAAAGAGCAGAAGGCCGGGAGTCTACATTTTAGATTGTTTTAGATAAGTGGATTACAAAGGCAGCTATATACATAGTAGGATACTTGAAAAGGCAAATGTTTATAAGGAGTCTGTTTGGCAAATAAGAAAAATAAAGAACAAGAACCTATATGATACTACATACCACATACAATTGAAGGAAATTAAAAAACTTCTCATATTTAATTTATTTTTTAAATGACAACTTTCCTTTTCCTTATTTCTCATTTCCTCAAACATCATTTCCCTCCATTAATTCTTTTAAAAGTTGTCAATAATACCATAAAAATGCTGCACAAAACTTTTTCGGATGCAAATCTCAACAAAATATGTTCGAGGAGTATTACTCCATTTTGTAGGGGAAGATGCCTTTGTAATCTTGACCGTATATACTACATTGTGATAGCAAACATACACCAAAAATAGTACAATACCCATAGGCACCACTGCTGGTCCACGACAATTCCAGCAAGGGCATCATTATTCCCACAACTTCCACTCAAAAAAATGCTAGTGACACACTAATTTCTAAATTTGCCTTCAATGACTTTGGCTGGAACTCAAAGAATTGATGTTAAGGAGTTCTTGCTGCCAATACTTGCTGGATGCCAAATGAAAAGAAACCCAAAAGAAGAAATTGCCCAAATATATGACCTTGAATTAGCTGTGTTGATTAGGGTTGCATAGCTCTAGGAGACAACCCCAATGTTAATTGCATAGTAATGTCACCTAGAGAAAAATATTGGTTTCTTTCTCAGTTACCTAAATAGAAAATAGCTTGTTAATATCCTTATTTCGTTGAATCCCAGGTCTAGAGAACTTAAAGCTTCATTAACCACTTTTAAGATGCAAGCCAGGAAAACAGCACCCTGTTAGTAGAGATTCATAAAGCAAAGAGCATAGCACACTATATAGTGACGAAAATAGAAGACAATTACAATAAAAAAGATAAAGTGTAGAAAATAAACTTCATCTCTATGTCCATTTGCCCGCAAGACAAGAACTGATATTGAAGTATTATATTTTAAAGCATCTGCAAACTGCACTAGACTCTGCCCATTTTGCCCCGATCAGTTAAGATTTTTTGTGTTACCAATGAGACAGACTATTGAGGGATACAAAAGTTCATTGTGCACAGATTACCTGGAACCAACCAAGCTCGAGGGCTTTAATGTTTCCGTGGAACTTGAGAATTTCAGCCAGAGCCTCGGCCACATCCGAAGGTCAATTAGGATAAATATATTTTAATATTTTAATAAAAGTAAAATTTATAAATTAATAAAAATATTTTAAATGATACATATATAATTTTATATAGGATTTTAAAAAAAATTAAGCACAAATATATAACTTTGCTAGTAAATGAGATTATTATTAAATTCTAATTAAGAGGAGTTAGGATTTGAGTTAAATTATGAAAATTTGAAAATAATTTTTTTATGCATCGAGTAAAATTCAATATACAAAATCTAATATCTTACATTAAATTTCATACTTTTTTTAAGATAAAAATATTTAATTTAATGATTCATACCTCACTCATAAGGCCAAATATTTATGCATGCATTGAGTTGGTAGTGTTGGCCATACTCGAAACAAACAACAGGAAAAAGGGTCGGCAGACTTTCAGCTGTAATGACAGAATTATCCTCCAAAACTTGGGCAATGGCACTAACACCCTCAGGTGAACATTATTCCCTCCTGTAAACTTATCCCAGCCAAGTTGTGTTTCAAGCAAAGGTAATTTTTCTGCCGCTTTCTGAACTCAATCGCAAGCCAAAATGGTAAGTGGCAACCACAAGCTAGTATCCTCGCCAGGTCTAATGTTGTAAATGGTAGGTAAAATGTTCACATTAATGGAAGTATTTTTTTAATTTAAATCAAATATGAAAATTTTCCATTTCTATAAAATATTTTTGGAGATATGAAAGAGATTTCACGAACTAAATAATAACTAAAAATAATAATAAAATAATTTGATTGATTATTATAATTGAATTTCATTTAAGCATTTATCAAATCTAAAATTGAAAGTTATAAAGACATCTTAGTACATATGAAATTGTATGCATCTATTTGTAAGACTATCAAAATTAATATCTTATTAGCAAGCATAAAAAATAATAATAAAAATATAAAATAATTTAATTGATAATAATAATTACATTTCATTTAATAATTTATTAAATTTTATAAGAATCTAAAAATTGTAAAAATATCTTAGTTCATCATAAAATAAGTAAATAGAACATTCAAAATAATAAAAATGATTAAAATTTAAAAAATATGGATAGTAATCATTAGTATTATAGAATTTTCAAATAGCATTGGTTGTTTAATCCATTCTATATTAGTTATTTATTGACATATATATTGATATTGTTGTATGTTGAATATTTTTAACATCGATTTTTAGACTAATATTAAATACAGATAACAATATTTGGTTTTTTTATAAAAAAGTTAATGTATTTAATTCTTGGATATCATTAAATCATTGAG
This sequence comes from Sindora glabra, assembly GCA_020226215.1. Lineage (NCBI taxonomy): Eukaryota > Viridiplantae > Streptophyta > Magnoliopsida > Fabales > Fabaceae > Sindora > Sindora glabra. Next base: position 25,557,325 of record CM035236.1, read on the forward strand.
ATAAGACGTAAATTTTTTGTTTTAATAACTAACATAATCTATATCTTATTACTAATTAAGGATTTTTATGGGGGAAGGGAGAATTATTTTTAGGATATGTATTGAGTTGGGAGAAAAAAATTTCCTGCCTAGCACTATCCCATCTTTCTTTTTTAACTTTTAAGTTATAATATTTATATATAATTTAAATATTATAAATTTAATATTATATGATATTTTTAGGATAAAAATATTTAAAATAATTAAATTTTTATTTAATTAAATCAATTTGTAAGTATGACATATCAAATTAAATATATATCAACTCAAATTTTTTCAAGATTTTATACCTTCTCATATACTATTTTATATTTTTATATTTTTTTCTTTTTACTTATATTATTTATGATTCAAATGCTATTGAATAATATAAATTTAAAATAATAGAATTTCTTTTTATGATAAAATATTTTATGAGTTTAATTTTTTTAATTTAATTAATTTATTTTATTACATATTTTAGTTTTAAATTTGATTATTTTACGACTTTGGTATCGTTTCTTCATCTTTTATTTATAATATTTCATGTTTTTCAATTTTTTATATTCACTTTTGTTGTTTATAACTCATATATTAATATTATTGAGTAGTATATAACATTATATATTTTATCTATTTAAATTATATAAACATATCAATTAAGATTTTATCAAAACTTTATACTTCATATATTGTACATCCTATTTTTTTATTTATATTATTTATAACTCAAATATTATTGAATAATATAAATTTATCATAATATAATTTTTTAACAATAAAAATATTTTAAATAAATTAAATATTCCACTTAATTAACTTAATTTACTTTACTATATATATATATATATATATATATATATATATATATATATATATATATATATATTATTTTTAACTCTTATTTTTTATTAGCTCAGATTTTATTTTTTTATTTCCTCCATTCCTTGTTTTATAATTTTTCATATTCATTTATATTATTTACAATTCACACATCTTTATCATTGAGTATTATAGATATAAGACTATATATATTTTATTTTAAGGTTTTATAAATATTTTAAATAAATCAAAATTTTGGTATAAAAATCATTCTCTTCCTTTTATCAATTAATTGTATATTATATTTTTATTAAAAATATTTGAATATTAAAATTAATTTTATGTATTTAAATTTTATAAATATTTTTTTTGTAAATTTTTAAGTACTATACGTGAAAATAAATAGATATTAATTAGGAAGATTTTGGAAAGGCTCAATATTTCTTTTATTTTTTTTCATTTTATCTACTTCATTGTATGTTTTTCTTATTCTTTTTTATTCACCCATAATATTTAAAGATTAGATGCCAATATTTTTTAGTAGTATAAATATGTCACATTATATTTCTTATTAGAAAAATATTTTAAATAAGTTAAGTATTTTAATTAATTAATTATCTATTTTTATTTTCACTTTATACTCACAAATTATTTTTTTATCTTTTCATTTGCTTTGTTATATATTTTTCTATTTTTTTCATGTACATTTCTATTATTTACAATTTAAACACTAATATCATTAAGTAATATAATATGATATATTTTATTTTTAAATTATTTAAATATTTTAATTAATTAAAATTTTAATATAAAATTATTAATAAAATTAACTAATTGCATATTTTATTTTTATAGAATAATATTTAAAAATCTTATAAATTTTATTTATTAGGATTTTCTTATTTTTTCTTTGTAATAACTTTCAAATATTGTATTTTAAATTAAAAATATATCACTTAAAATTTTATCAAGGTTTTACAATTCACACACTATTTTTCGTCATTTCATTTATTCCATTATATGTTTTTCTTCTTTATATTTCTTGTATTATTTCTATTAATTTTATCTATTTCATTCTGCGTTTTTCTTATTCTTTTAGTATCACTCATGATACTTAAAATTTAAATACTAATATTTCTAAGTAGTATAGATATATTACAACATATTTTTTTATTATAAAATTTTTTAAATAAATTAATAATTTTACTTAATTTATTGTATATCCTATTTTTCTTATTACTTCATACCTCACATATTATTTCTTATCTTTTTATTTATTCCTTTTTTATAAGCACTTCAATTATTTATAATTTAAACACTGATATTACTAAGTAGAATAAATATAATATGATATGTTTTATTTTTAACTTATTTGAATATTTTAAATAAATTTGAACTTTAATATAAAAATTAAATATAAATTAATTAAATATATATTTTATTTTTTAAAGAAATATTTTAAATAAAATTTAAATGTATTTATTTTTTAAATAATAATCAAGTATAATATTTTAAATTAAAAATATATCAATTAAAATTTTATCAAGAATTTACAATTTACATACTATTTTTCCTCATTTTATTTACTTCATTATATATTTTTCTTCTTTTTTATGTTCACTTCTATTATTTAATGTTCAAATGTGACATATTGAGTCATATAGATATAATATAATTTATTTTAATTTTGTGATAATTTTTTTTAATAAGTCAAATATTTTATTTATTTTTATTTTTAAATTTTTATAAATATTTTGAATAAATTAAAATTTTAGCATAAAATTATTACTTGAATTAATTAATTACATATTCTATTTTTATAAACAATATTTGAAGATTAAAATTAAATTTATTCATTATTTATCATTTTTAAGCATTATGTTTATATGTCAAATTAAATATATATCAATTGAAATTTCATTAAAATTTTATACTTCATGTTCTATTTCACATTTTTTTATTTTTCTTTCCACATATATTATTCACAATTCAAACACTATTAAGTAATATAAATTTAATACAATAAAATTTTTCATAATAAAAATATTTTAATTATGATAAAATTTTATTCAATTAAATTAATTTATTTTATTATATATTTTATTTTTAACTCTAATTATTTTATAACTTTTGCATTATTTTTCTTCTTTTTGTTTGCCCATTTCATTTTTCTTATTTTTCATATTCACTTCTATTAGTTATAACTCAAATATTAATGTCATTGAATATTATAAATATAATATTATGTTTTTTTATATTTTAATTTTATAAATATTTAAATTGAATTAACATTTTACTATAAAATTACTGGTTGATTCATTAAATTGCATATTATATTTTTAATATTAAATTTAATTTTTATTATATTTTTTATTATAAATTATTTTAAATAGATTAAATTTTATTTATTAATTAATTTATTATATATTTTATTTTCTCATTTTTTTGCTCCACATCTATTATTTTTATTACCTTTTTGTTTGTTCCATTATATCTTTTTCTTTTTTTTACATGTTCATTTTTATTATTTACAGTTAAAATACAGATACGATTAAGAAATATAATATAATATAATTTATTCTTAACTTATATTAAATAAAGTAAAACTTAATATTAAAATCATTAAAAAAATTAATTAATTATATATTTTATTTTTTATATAAAATTCAAAAATCATATTAAATATTTTTATTTAAATTGTTATTTTTTCTTGATTATAATTTTTAATTATTATATTTTAAATTAATAATATACTAATTGAGATTTTGTCAAGAATTTTCAATTCACATTCTACTTTTCCTTATTTCGTTTACTCTATTATATGTTTTTCTTCATTTTTTTTTCATATTCATTTCTTCTATTTAAAGTTCAAATATGATATATTGAATAATATAGATATAATATAATTTATTTATTTTTATTATAAAACTTTTAATAACTTATCCATTTTATATAATTGAATTAATTTACTACATACTTTATTTTTAGCTTTTGTTACTTTATAATATGAAAAAAATATTATTATCATTAATATTTACTACATACTTTATTCAATTCTCCATAAAGTTATAGAAATATTTTTCTATTTTATTCTTATTATTTTTCTCATTCTTGTTTTCATCATTATACAAAATATAATATGAATATTATTTTTATCTTTATTTTTTGTTATTATATATTTATATAATTGAATTATGTACATTAAAATTTAAAATAATAAAATCACCTAATCTATTTTTAAATTTATTTTTATATACTAAATAGTATATTTTAATAGAAATAAATTAATATATATTTTAGAAATTATTATTATTTATTAAATATTGACCCGTGTGTAACACTGGCTTGAAAACTAGTTATTTATGTTAGATATTGGTTCATAAATCACCATTGAGAATTAACTTTATTTCATATCTTTAATTTTACATGGTACGCTAGTTTGTATGAAATAACTAATGTGTAATGTTAATATAGAATGGCGGTGTTTTAGAATAACTAACGTGATTTACTAATTTTTTTATCCAGTAGAATTCCCCTAAATCCTGCTAAACTTATAGCAATATCCGAACCTAACTATATAATCTAACAACCATATAATTATACAAGTAATATTATTATTGACAATAGTATTCAAGTCCAAGTTTGATGTCTTTATGGTAATAGATGATATCCCAAATATAATAAATACCCAATGATAATAATTTTATACATTTAATTAGATCAAAATAGTAGAAGATATATAATTTATACATATTACAAAAATTGGAAGTAATACCTCTAAAAGCCACAAAAAGAGGTTAATTGTCTTCTAATGACTTAATCATTGAAAAAAATTATTGTGAAACCCACAGTGGCAAAAGAATGGTTTAACAAGCATGTAAAAATTAATGTTGTAGGTGCAACATTAATATTATATGCTTCTGGTGGCATTATTTTGTAAAGAAGTCTGTTACCTTTTCTTCAAACTTAAATATGAATCTCATCTAAATCATTTTACTATGGTTATTTGTAGCATTAGTTCTTACTCTTTTTGCAATACTTGTTGTAATTTCTTCAACAAAGCAAAAAAAAAAATTCTATACCAGTCTCTTAATCTTCATAACTTAATTTATCAAAGAATAAAATCTAAGAACTTTTCTCCCATATAACTTTACTTTTAGCTTCAAATATCCCTAATAAAATGATTTAGATGAAATTCATATTTGCATAATCTATCTATTTTATAGGGAATATATCAATAACCATATCACTCTAAACCTTAAACTTTGAAATAAAAAAAATGAAATTTAAACAAATTTACATAAAACATAACTACTTGACATTTTTCATTAAGTTTAAAAGAAAATTGAGGTGTTTAAAATAGAGCATAACATTGAGAAAAAGATGATAACAATATATGAGCAAATTATTAGCCAAACTCAAGCTATAATGACTTTTGTGTGAATTTTTTCAAAGGATACTATGATTTTCATAAGGATGACACTCTTATTTTCCAATCTTTACTTTGGCGTTAGAACAAACTTGCCTTCCATTTCAACTTTCACCTTTGTTATTGCAAGTTTTAAGAAAAGTTAAATGACATCATTTAAATCTTTCATATTTATTATATTCTAAAATTAACATCCAATATTATTTTTAAAATGTTTAATGATCAAATATAATATATCAATTTATTAGAATATCAATTTACCATTTGACATCAGTTGTTAATAAACTATTGATGTTGTTTTTCTATTTTTTTATCAAATTATTATTGTTACTGTTTGAATTTAATTAAGACATAATTTTATTTTTCTATGTAGGTTAGTTCTAGAAACCCAATATCTTATCATTTCCACATTAAATTTTAATAAATAAATAATTTATTTTTAGCTTTTTTTAAATTACTTCTATTATTACCTAAAAGCAAAAAAATTAGAAATCAAACTTGTTACATAAACAATAAGGCTTATACACTTATTGATGCAAAAGAGCACCACCTTTTAAATAACACTAAATCATACAACAATACTTTTAAACAACATTAATAATGCATATAAAACATATATACATTTTCAAGTAATAAAACTAGGTCCTATGAGGATAGCAAATACATATTTTTATTTATAATTAATCCCAATGAGTTTTACATTTAGCAACTCCTTTAAGCCAATGTTAGTTTCTCTCTCTCAAGGCTATTATATATTCCTCACTCTAGAGGGTTATGTCTCCATTAAAGAACTGTATATTTACATATAAAACTTGATATGAAGATAGAATTATATATTTTTCATAAGTGTTTATCTAACTAAAATTCAAATGAATTAACTTATTGGACCTTTTATCATTCTTCATATGCTTAATCATATTTGTCATGTATTTCATCATGAAGTAACTACACTCGACATTGCCTTGTTATATAGGGTATTACAATAAACTAACTTAAAAGAGTGTTAATTTCATATAATGATGATTTATTATTATATTAAGTACCTAAACATATACAAAAACGTTACTTATATTTCACCTTATTGGATGATGCTTTTTTTTTTTGCTTTGCCTATCATGTAATGTAACTATATGGACTTGTCGAATACTATCTTCCATCTCGCCCACACCTTATGCCCTAATAAATCAAACCAATATACCACCTTGTCTTTCAAATAGATTATTATCTATATCTAATGGAGCCTATAACATTATCAATATCAAATAACATAGTCGAGGAGAAAATATAACTAAAGATGAAGTAATTATCTTACATAAGACTAAAATTTTGCATGTGCATAGTCATATAAGAAAATAAAATTGGTTTTGATACCATCATTGACAAAAATTAAATTAAGAATTTGAAAGTTATTCACAGGATCACTTTCATCATATTTTGAATTTGAACAAATCAATTAATTAATATGATAATTATACCTAATTATCAATCTAAATTATCTTTCTATTTCAAATCCATTTGATTTTCATTGAATATGAAAAGATAAAGAAAAAATCTTAAAAGGCTAGTAAAGAGTTACCTAACTCTTATTTTGTATATACATTACAAGGCTTCTATTTCAATGAGGTAATAGAAAACCTAAGAACAAATGCTCACAAAATAAAACATCCACACACATCTAAGTGTACAAATAAGACTTAGTCATAATATAATCACTAATTTAGGCTTAACCAAAATGCTTTAGATTATTTGTGCATCGTTAGTCCAAATCCATAAATTATCATTGATTATACTAGTTTACAAAACAATTCTAATAAATTTTGCCTCTAGAATGATGGAAGAAGATGTTATCTTTGTTGCTTCTCCGTCTCTTGTTCTTCGATAAAAAAGTTAATGAAGTCTTGAAAATTTAAATATTAGGATGAGATACCTGCAAAAGATAGAAATATACTTCCATGCCTAAGTCAGTAGGGTGTAGGAGAAATAAGAAAATGTAAAAAACATATAAAAGAATAATAGAATAATAATAACCATGGTAGAATGATAAGGGATGTATCTATATATAAGGTATAGGTATGGTATTGAAAACTAGACTTATAATTGTCATTGTCACTTGGCCCCTTTCCACCACACCATTTTAAGGAAAAGGTACCAATACATATGGAGCAAATAAAAAATAAAAAAAAAATCATAAGTAGTGCTCCAAAAAGGCTTGATATATTACTGAGGGTGTAATTTGCTCAGTTTTATAAGTTCATGACTTATTTATCTAATTCTTAAATTCCTACTTTCTAACTTTTTTAACTTTTGTTAAGTTGATTAATAATTATCAAGAGATCCTACATGCCCTAATGACAAAGTTAGTATGTATATTTCAAAGTAAGGGATAACACTTGTTCTATAGGTTTTTTTCCTTTCTATATAGGCTTATGTGTAGCAATTAATTCTTTAAGTCAATCATTCTATGCAAAAAGAATAATGAATTAGTATAAAATTTTCTTGAATTAATTTTTAATAATGTGCTACATAGTCTAGATGGATAGGAGATAATCTTCAGTGGATTGTCTTGTTCCCTTTTTTATCACTAAACACTTTTTAAAGGTCATGTCTAAATTCAAAAGTGATTAGTAAAAGTAATTAGTAATAATTTTAGGTTTTCCCTTTCTTAAGACCTTTTCTTGAATAGTCATAGTGAATATGTGATCATGTCAAAATATATATAACTAACGAAGATTTTAAACTAAGTATTAATAGTATAATTACTTGTTATATCTTGATTTATCTTTATGGAAAGTTATCACACAGATTGTGAGCTACTTTCTAAATTTTTAAGCTAGATCAAAGAGCTCTTACTTAGCTATTTCATATATTATGATAACTATTAAGGAGTCCACGATAACTCTAATTGAGTCATATATGATATATTGGTTCCGAGGAAAATCTAAACACTATGCATTTGGTACCTACTTCCTTACTATAAGTAACATTATATAATTATACTTTGTTCATTTTGTTCCATTTAGATTCGTTATCACAATGAAGATATGACTAATGACCATGCCTACATAGAAACTTTAACTTGTTGCTCAATAATACAAAATAATATTTAAATCTCTATTAATTTCTTTTTTTATACCATACTATATATATAATTTCAAATTTAGATTTCAAAAGAGTCATATTATAATATTTTAAAAATCAAAGAGTCACATGAAACAATTTCAAATATGATATCACATGAAACAAAGATAATTTTTTAAACATAGTAAAAGAATCATATTAGAATCTTTCAAAAAGAAAAAAAATCACGTGAAACAATTTCAAACGTGATATCATGTGAAATAGATGCAATTTTTAAATATAATGAAAGAATTATATTATAATTTTTTAAAAAAGAAAGAATAATAGAAAACAATTTTAAATATGATATCATGTGAAACAAATGTGATTTTTTAAACATAATGAAAGAATCACATTATAATTTTTCATAGAGGAAAGAATCATGTGAAATAATTTCAAATGTGATATTATATAAAATAAAGATGATTTTTAAACATAATAAAAAAATTACATTATCATCTATCAATAAGGAAAAAATCACATGAAACAATTTTAAACATGATATCACATGAAACAAAGATAATTTTTTAAAATATAATGAAAGAGTCACATTATATCTTTCAAAAAGAAAATAATTGTGTAAAACAATTTCAAATGTGATATCATGTGAAACAAAAGCAATTTTTTTAACATAATTTCATTTGAAAACAATATAACTTTTTTAATGTGATTTCGTATTACTTAATGAAAATATTATTTCCATATATAAAAACTTTATAACATGATTTCATGTTAAAAACAAAACATATAATCATGGCATATTTTGAAATCTTCAATTGTGATTTCAAAATGAAATCAATCAATTAATTAATTTCATAAATTTCAATTTTCAAAGTGAAATCTTCACATAAAATATAATTTTCAAAAAATATGGATAACGTAATTTCTCCTATATGAATAGAATCACATTTTATCAAATGCATTTACTTGTTAATCATATATCAAATTCATTCACATATTTTTTCTTTGTTTTGCGATGAAGAAAAGAAAAACTAGTTTATTTGGAAAACTTCTCCTTTGTAAAAAATTTAAAATAAAATCAATTAATTTATAATTATAATGTATTTTTATGTAAAATAAAATATTAGAAATATTGTCTCCTTTGAGTGTTTTTCAAAATCAAATCAATTCCTTTTTAGTATCCATATATTAAAGCATTTCATATAAAAATAGAAAATGATTTCACATAAAACAAAATCATTTAACGTAAAAACAAATAAAATGATTTTCATGTAAAATAGAAATGTCGATTTCATTCAATTTTTGAAAATTTTGATTTCACATAAAATATAATTCCATTATTTGATTTTTTTTATTTTTGAAAATAAAGGCATTAGTGATTTTTTATTTCATTAAAAGCAATTGAGAAAATAAATAAATCCAAAAAACTTTACAATCATATAGTGATTCACAATAAAAGCATCAATTAAGAAAGAACCTTGGAATTGGTCATGTTTTTCATGTAATTAGATTCATTTCATAATCATCGATCATGGTTTACCATGAAACATCACTAACAAAAATAACATTGAAACATTAAATGTACTTATCATTAGATCAAATAACAAAAAGGTGACCAAGTCAAATCAAACAACAATGATGTTCCTACTAAAAACTTAGATGAAAAAATCAATCACCAAAAGGAAAATCAATTGGATGGATTTGTTGGAGAAATTTAATTTTTCAAGCCAAGAAAATCCCCTTTCTTTATTGTGACTATTGGAAAATTTGTAAAATAAATGGCACAATGCTTTTCCTTCCAATTATCATGTATCGATTCTACAATGAGATAGGAAATTTGAAATTCTCTGAGAACTTTATAGAATTGAGCACAATTCACCATGATATCCATGCAATGATAGCCAAAAGATTATTAGAATCCTTTCAAGATAAACAAAATCATTTTCAATTGAAAATTGTGGTTAGGTAGGCCACAAATACTGCTAATGATAAAGTCTGGAAGATTTAAGTATTGAGATAAGAGATCTACAAAATAGAAAAAGACACTCCAATACCTAAGTTAGTAGAGTAAGAAAAATGAGAGAATATAAAAAGTATATGAGAGAATAATAGAATAATAATAATCATGGTATGTACTTTTACATATAGGGTGTAAGTATGGTGTTAAAGGATAGATTTGTAATTATTGTTGTCAAGAGTGAAACCCTTCAAACGTAATATTATTTTTTTTTTATTATTTGTCAACAAATTGTAACCAGGTTATTTTATCTTAAAGTTGATTTCAAACTCCCTTGTTAGCTTCATCTTCACATTTGAATGGGTTCACAAAGCTTGTATTCTCATATTGTCAACTCAAGTTAGAAAGAGAGGAATAGCATCTTTGCATATGTATGCTATCCGTTTTTTACTAGCACAGAATCATCCATGGTTGAAGCACTGAGCTAAAATTACTCATTGTTCTCTTTGCCAATTTTCCCATTTCCCATTTCAATTTTAGCATTTAAAATCTCAGAGATGGTACTAGTTACAGAAGCAAATTTTCTTCATAGAATGATGGAAGAAGATGTTGTTTTTATTTCTATTGCTTTTCCTTCTCCTATTTCTTCGATAAAGGTGTGGGATCCATTAGATGCAGTAATATTCATGAGCTTGAGTCTAGCTTTAGGAATTACTTGTAGGCTTATTTCACGTGGATTCAAAAGCAATGCCAAGGATGAGCAAGAGTAATATTCTTATTTCTAGTTCCTTTTCTATCTCTTTCTCCTTCTCCCCTAAGTAATTCCTAGAGCTAAACTCAAGCCCACTTATACTATTGCATCTAATAAATTCCACTCATTTTCTAAAGAAACAAGAGAAGCAACATAAACAACATTTTCTTCCATTATTTTGTAGAGAAATTTTGCTCCCTTAATTGCTGCCATGTGAGAATTTGAATGCTAAAATTGAAAAGTGAAATGGGAAAATTGTAAGGAAAATAGTGAGCAATTTTAGCTTAGTGCTTCAACCATGGATGATTCTATAAGAAATTATAATTTTACAAATTATATATTAAGACTAGAATCACAAATAAAAAACATAAAAAGTTAATAATAATACGTACCTCTTGAATCCATTCATGATTTTCAATTCTTTTGTAGAAATATCTATGTAGAGAACAAGGTCTTCCTCTCCTACACCTTTTGTTATTCCTAATGTTCTGATGGGGAGAACATTTGTAAACATCTAGTATGGAGAAGAGATTTAGCCTCAATAATAATATATAACCCTAGTTAGGTCAACTCATTATGAATTCAATAATAGACCTTATACCAAATATGCCTAAATAGGCCTAAATCACTTTCTTAATATAATATATATAATATAAGATAAATATATAATCTATTGGATAATTTTATTACTTTCAAGTTTTATATAATTAAGTTACATGTTTAATCTAGTTTTATTTAAAAAATAAATGTAATTAATGGCAGCCCAAAAATAAGAAAATTCTTAAATTCTCCTATTTAAGCAATATTAATTGAGTTTTTATCAATTTTAAAAATTAGTTAAGAAAAATGACTCCTGAATCAAACAATATAAGTGGCCGCAACATAAATCATAACTTAATACAATTTACCTCAAAACATGATCGGGTTAATGAAACATCCAACTTTGAACTATAGACGATGATATATTGATTTATTATATAGTACATTTATAATTACAAGAATCAATTATCTCATTAACATAATCACAAGAATATGATGTTGTAGTTATATATATAGTATGACCAAGTGATCCTTTCATACTATAGTGTAAAGGTATCACTATAAAATAAACAACCATTTTCCCAATAAGACAACTACAATTACTTTCATAAATATGATATTAATTTTAATTTCATCTCCCTAAGGAGATAATTGTAGTTTACATTTATGCAAAAGTAAACAACATTTTCACTAGGAAAATAACTATATCTCAAGATAAACTTTATCATAATAACATTTAGGTTCCATAACATATATTTAAAATAAAAGGTATATAAATTCATAAAAAAATAAAATTGCAAGAGCAACATAAATAAGTTAATAATGCAAACTCTCCCACTAACCAATTACATTAAAAGAATTCAAAACACTCATGTTTGAAACATTTTGCTTGAAAATAATAAGTGGAATAACCTTGATTAGAAGATCTGCTATCATTATCTTAGTGTCAACATGTTCAACAAGAATGTCACTATTCTTAACCCAATCTTTGACTACAAAGTATTTTATTTCAATATGTTTAGAAACATTAGATGTCTTATTATTTTTTAGAACTTTATTACTGCAAAATTTTTATAGTAAATCCTTAAAGGTCTTGAGATATGGTTAATTACCTTTAACCTAGAAATAAAATTCTTAAACCATATTGCATGTGTACTTGTACCATAATAAACAACAAATTCTGCTTGCATGGTGGAAGATGCAGTAAGGGTTTGTTTCACACTTTTCTAAGAGATAACCTCACCAGCCAAAAGAAAATTATATCTTAATGTCAATTTCATATCATCTACATAATTAACAAAATCTAAATATGTATACCTAATTACTTTAAGATTATTAACCCTTCTGTACGCCAGTATATAGTCTTTAGTTTTCTATAAATACCTTATTACCTTTTTAATAGCAATCCAATATTTATCATTTGGATTAGAGAGATATCTACCTAAAACACTCACAACAAAAGACAGATTAAGCCTAGTACAAACTTGAGCATATATTAGACTTCTTATAGCATTAAAATATGGTTTATCTTTCATCAAACTTTTTAGAATTTCATTCTTAAGACACCAAGCTTTACTAAATTTATCACCCTTGGAAATAGAGACACCTCTAGGTTTATATTTATCCATGTTAAACCTTTCAAGAACATAATTGATATAAGCCTTTTATGAGATTCCTAACAAGTGTCTAGACCTATCTCTATGGATTTCAATACTCAAAATAAAAGATGCATTACCAAAGTCTTTCATATTAAAAGACTGAGACAACATAGATTGAGTTTTGTGAATTAAATTAATATCACTATTAGCAAGTAATATATTACCTATATATAGAACAAGAATAATGAAATAACTCCTACTTACGTTAAGGTATATGCATTGATCAACCTTATTTTTAAGAAAACTCATAGAGGAGATGATTTTATCAAATTTCAAATACCACTGCCTACATGCTTGTTTAAGACCATAAATTGACTTCTTCAACTTACTACCAAATATGCATTTCCACTTTCAATAGAACCTTCTAATTATTATGTGTAAACTTCCTCACATAAATTTCTATTTAAGAAAATGGTTTTCACATCCATTTAATGGAGTTCCAAATTATAATGAGTCATCAAAGCTATAATAATCATCAAGGAATCTTTAGAAGATACAGGTGAAAAAGTTTCTTTGAAGTCTATTCTTTTCTTTTGCATATACCTTTATACTATTAATCTTGCCTTTAATTACTCAATGCTGCCTTTTGAATCCTTTTTATTCTTAAACACCTATTTATAACTAATGGGTTTAAAACCATTTAAAATTTCAAATACCTCTCATATTTCATTAGGATATATAGATTGAATCTTATCATACATTACCTCTATCCATTTATTAGCTTGTTCATAAGAGATTGTTTCATTATAGCTCATTGAATCAATAGTTTGCCTAATATCATAATTAGCCTCACCCAGGTATACAACATAATCATTTAAGATTAGAGGCTTTTTTTATCCTTTTAGAATGTCTAATAGGAGCATCAATAAGCACAATAGGTTCTTTTAGCTCGGGTGGATTCTTTATAACACCCTCATGATCTTATACATCAAGCATTCTATTAATAGGTTAATGTACAATCCTTTCTTGCATAACAATCATAGGAAAAATAACTGGTGCCTCCTTCAAAACATTATCATCATCTTGAAGGTCATTAGAATCATAAACATTATTTTTAAGAAATTTACAACTAATGCCTCAATTATCTTTATTCCATGGCCAGGATAATAGAATATGTAGCCTTTAGATCCACTAGGATATCCAATAAAATAACACCTGATAATTTTAGGATTTAACTTTGATGCCATAGGGTCATAGATTTTTTACTTTAGTAAGATAACCCCATATTTAAAGATGGTTTAGACTAGCTTTGTAGCCCTTGAAAGTTCAAAAGGTGTTTTGGGTATTAATTTGGTAAGGACTCTATTTAAGATATACATGATAGCTTTTAATGCTTTACCCCAAAGAAAAATTAATAAGTTAATTTTGCTCATCATGGATCTTATGATGTTCTTAGTGTGATTTTATCTTTCAACCACTCCATTTTACTCAGAATTCTTGAGCATAGTAAATTAGGAAACTATCCCACAGTCCAGCAAGTATTTAGCAAAAAGTCTCATGAGCTGGCCTGTATTGTCAACTTTGCTATAATACTCACCACTACAATTAAACCTCATAATTTTAATTTCTTTATCACATTATTTTTCTATTTCAACTTTAAAAATTTTAAACTTTTCAAAAGATTATAACTTATCATTTATAAGGTAAAGATAGTCATAATGAAAGAAGTTATCTATAAAGGTTATAAAATACTTATTCCTATATAAAGTATTCTTAAAATGACCACTTATATCTATGTGAATTATTTTCGAGAGTTGTTTATTACAAGTAGAATCTTCATTAGTTTTTCTAGTAATTTTTTCTCTATTTCAGTTAACACAATCATGATTAGAATGATTAAGATATGGAATAATATTCTCTTTTATTAAATTATTAATTCTTTTCTTTGATGTATGATCTAAATGTCTATGCCATAAAAGAAAAGAATTTTCCTTCGATAAAGGCCTTTTAACACTAACATTTATAATATGAAGAGAATCAAATTATTTAAAATTAAGATTCAATATATACAAACTATCAGATCTTGAAAGATTACCAATAATAATAGAATTATGAAATAACTGATAAGATCATTATTAAAACTTAAATAAATATTTAAATCTTGAAGTTTTGATAAATAAATCAAACTCCACCTCATAACTGGCATATAAAAAGTATCTTTCAAAGACAAAATAAATCCTAAATCTAATTTCAATTCAATTATGCCTTTGTATTCCACTTGCACTTGTTTTCTATTTCTTATACAAAGATTAACTTCATTCCTACTTGGCTTTAGCTTAGTCTTGTATCCCTATAAGGTATTAATAATATAGACAGATGTCCTAAGGTTAATCCACCAAGAATTAATAGAAACATCTATCAAACTAGATTTAAAGCAAATGAGAGCAAAAGAGTTACCTAATTTATTTTTATTTTTAGGTACTTTTTGTAAGCAAAATAATTTTTCCTTCCATAATTTATCTTCTTATAAAACTAACATTCATTTTTAGTTATTATAGGTTTAGGATCATAGTGATTATGATTGAGGTTTCTTTTAGGACCACCTTTACCTTAGGGCTTAATATTTCTTTTATTAAAAGGCTTATTAGGATGTAGCTAATTAACTAAGTTCACACTTCTTGAAACTTCATGTTTCATCCTTTCATCTCCTTGAGTACAAATGGATATCAAAGTGTTAACATCCTAGTTTTTTTTCTAAGTATTGTAAGAGGTTGTCAAAGCATTAAATTGGGAAGGCAAGGAATTTAGGGTAGGGTTAACAAGAAAAGTATCATTAATAAGGCATTCACGCCTGCTAAGTCTAGTAGAAATAGTAACCATCCTTAAACCATACTCCTTAACACCACCAATATCATCATATCTCATATTAACAAACTTCTCCATCAATTGACTAGTCTTGGCCTTGTTAAAAACTATATACTTTTCCCTAATAGAAGTAAAGAAGGATTTAGCATTGTTAGTAGTTGGAATAGCCTGAATAAACCCTTAAAAATTGATCTATTTATCACCATTAAAGCCAAATAATTGGCCCTATTCCATTTCTCATGATAAGTTTTCTATTCAATAGTATTTTGGGTAGTTAAATTAGTGAACTTCTCAACTCTATTTACCATATCCATATACATTATTGTTAAAGGTAATTCCACATCCTCCTTCTATCTCTTATAATTTCCTCTAGTTAGAGTTTCAATCAAAAAAAGATTAATTATTTAGGAAGAAAGCATATGGAGCTGAAAACAATGATAATAAAAGAAATTTAGTCAACATCATGAGTAATAAATAATGGTTCATATTTCTTTTAAATATTAGGTACTTTAAAATATTATTATAGATTTCTCTATGGTGGAAAAAGTAATAAATTTTAAGATATCCTTAAAATATCAAGCTAATATAATAATAAGTAAAATTGAAAATCCAATATCTATAGGTGAAAGGATCATCAACTTGCTTATTAATATTAAAGTTCCAAGTTATCTAAATTAATTTACATAATAACCTCTTGTGGGTGGGTGATTTTATGAACTAACTTAAATAAAGAAAAATCCCTAATGACACAAAAGAATTTTATTAGCTTGTTAAATGATTATTGTGGCGATAAACATTTAATTTCATCAATTTAATTCTAAATAGAGAAAATATATATCTAAATTACCCATTAAAAATTTCACCTCCATCTAATTTTTCCTAAGATATATCTTCTTCTTGAAACACATCAAAATAGTTTCAATAATTATTGTTAATTTTTCAAAATATTGATAAATCCATGCCAAATTAAATAGAAAGACAACTTATACACATAAAATTCGAAGCACGAATAACATGCACAACATATATATATATATATATATATATATATATATATATATATATATATATATATATATATATATATATATATATATATATATATATATATAACACAATTATAGTATATACAAAATTTCAAATATATATATGTGAAACATAGATATAACAATTATGGTAAATGTCAGAGGCTGGGCTATTCAAAAAAGTTAGGGCATATGTAAAACAAATTACGGTAAACATCAGAACCTCTTTATTTATGTAAATCGTTAGAGCATATATAAAGGAAATGTCGAAGAACAAAATGGAATGCTAAACATATATAGATATATATATACATATATAAATGCCAAACGAAAGTTAGAAAATCTTATATAAAATTCATTTAATATATAAATGTCAAATCATAAAATTTGTTATATATATATACGCGTTCTTGAAAGAAAATGCGGAAACATATATACAAAGGCTCTAACGATGCTAAACATAGATGTATAATGCTAAATTAACATATATATATATAAACAAATTTCGATTTATAATTTAATATAAAATGAACTTTTTATTCCAAAAGCTAAAATAGTACTATACAATTCAAAATTTCTTTTCAATAACATTGTACAGAAATAATTGTCAATAAAAATTAAATTAAAATTATAATTAATTAAATTAAGATTCTAATTTGATATAACTTGCTCTGATGTGATATGTAAGAAATCATAATTTTATAAATCATATATCAAAACTAGAACCATGAATAAAGAATATTAAAAATTAACAATAGTGTGTATTTCTTGAATCTATTCATGATCTTCAATTCTTTTGCATAAATATCTATGTTGAGAATAAGGTCCTCCTTTCCTATACTTTCTATCATTCACTATGTTTCGATGGGAGGAATAATTGTAAACATCCAATGTAAAGAGGGAATTTAACCTCAATAATAATATATAACCTTAATTTAGTCTACTCATCATGAATTCGACAATAGACTTTATACCAAATATGTCTAAATAGGTTTAAATCACTTTTTAATATATATATATATATATATATATATATATATATATATATATATATATATATATATATATAATCATTTTATTACTTTCAATTCTTATATAATTGAGCTACATGCTTAATTCAATTTTATTTAAAAATAAAAATAAATTTAATTAATGGCAGCTTAAAAATAAAAAAATTCTTATAGATTCTACCCTGTGCATGTGCCGGTTAGAAATGGACGGGGCACATATGCAAAGATGTTATTCCTCTCTTTCTAGCTTGAGCTGACAATGTGAGAATAAAAGCTTTGCAGGCTCATTCAAGTACGAAGATGAAGCCAGCCGAGAGTTTGGTTGCCTTCAAGATATAATAAGCTAGCTTTCAAGTACATTTTGGTGACAAACAATAGAAAAATAAGGGATGTATTTAGATGTGTTTTTATTTTCTAAAATTGTTCTTAAAAGTTATTTTTAAAAATTATTTTTTATTAAAAATAATAAATAAATGATGTTTGATGAAATAAATAAGCAAAAATTTATTTAATTATAAAACTGCTATCAAGAAAAAAAAGTTTAGATGACATTTAAAACTTATTCTTTTTTTTAAAACAAAAAATTTTAGGAATAATTTTTAAAAAATAAATTTGAAAACAGTTTGATAAACAGAAACCTTTATTTTTAAAAATAAAAAATTATGTTTTTAAAAATACAAACCAAATAGGTTCAATAGTTCTTTAAAGCATAGCTACAGTGTTAAGTTGGATACGAAAGACCAATCTTCATTTTTTTCGAAGTAGTTAATTGCTTGGGCACTTAATGGCCATTTTTCGAGGATGGGTAAAGGAACTTGGATATGAAAGTTGTAATCCATAATAAAGTGGTCAATTGGGAATGGTACTAAGGTTCAGTTTTGGAATGATTGCTAGGTAGAAATGAGTTTGATACTAAGGTAAATGATATTTTAATGGAGGGGTATTGAAATTTAAATGCTATCTCTTTTGAACTACTTAGGGATATTAAAACTTATATTTTCACTATTCCTTATAGTTTAATTAACAATCCAAATCACATAATATGGGACTTAGATAGATTTGGTGAATGTATTGTTATAAGTACTTATGATTTTTTGAAATCCAGAAATTCTATTTATCAAAAGGAAGATTTCAAATGGATTTGAAAAATACTCACTTTACCCAAAATTCAATTTTTTGTGTGACTAATTGTTTTAGATTGGAATCCTACAAAAGATTTTTTGATTAAAAGAGGATATGATATGTCTCCAAGTTGTAACATTTGTCACTCTGGTTTGGATTCAATTTCTCATATTCTTTGAGAATGTTATGTTGCTATGAATTTATGGTCTATCCTCCCAGCTCCTTTATCCTTCTAAACAATTTTGCATGCTGATTTCTTTGTTTGGCTTAAGAGCAATCTGACTACATCAAAATTTTGTAGTAATCTAAGCATTCTTTGGGTTGTTGTTTTTGCTTTTACCATATGGAACCTTTAGCTAAATAGAAACAAACATACCTTTAAAATTGGCCAAGGCAAATTTAATCTAAAACATGCTACTTTAAGTAAAGTAATGGAATTTTGGGCCTTCAAAGACAAGCAAAAAATACCTAGGATGCAACAAGTTAGGGAGATAAAATGGGATCCTCCTCCAGATGGATAATTTAAATTAAATACTGATAGAGCAACAAAAGGGAACCTTGGTCATGCTACTTATTCAGTTGTAATTAGAAATTAGAAAAGTCAATGGGTTGTTGGATGCTATGGAGGCCTTAGTGATAGTACAAATTATGTTGCTGAATGATGTGGATTGAGAGATGGATTATATTTAGCCTTGCAGAAAAATCTACTTCCTATTATTATTGAAATAGATGCTAAGTCCTCTTTTGATACTTTTCAACTCACTGACTGTTCTGTTTCTGCTTGTGTGACTAATTTATATGAAGATTGCAAGCAGTTGTTAAGTAGGTGTGATCAATATAAATTTCATCATGTGTATCGAGAAGCCAATTATGTAGTTAACTTTATAGTGAAAATGGCCTCCCCATTTTGTAATGAGCTCATTATTTTGGATTCTGCTCCTTTGGGAGCTAGTATGTTATTTTTGAAAGATTGTATGGATATTACAACACTCAGACTGATCTCTATATTGTAATGTTTTTTGTTTCCTTGATCCATAAAAAAAAAGTAATGTCATGCACCATAATTTCTCTATATAATAAATTATTGATAAATTAAGATCCAACTAATCATAAAATGATATCAAATGGAGAATAATTTTTTTAACAATAGTACAATTATTTTAAGGGTAAATCTTCTTTGATTTAAAAATTCATTATTGGATCAATGCTATTGATTTAATTTAAATAAAATTTCAAGTTTGACTTTTTAAATGAAGAAAATAAGTGTTGAAAGAGTTTTAATTTTGGAAAGGGGGTTCACCCCAGCTCATTTCCAGATTAGTTAAGGCTTAATGTAATTATTGGATATTAGGGATTCTCAGATTAAAAAAAATTCATTATTGATTAATTTATTAAACATAATCTAACATAAATTTTATTTATTTATTTATTGCATCTATTTATTTGTTTTCTTTTTGTAAATCACTAAAATGGATGACCACTCAAAAGAGCAGGGCATTAACTCATTTCTTCCTTCCTAATAATTGTTATTTCCAAAATTCAAACTCCCTACATGTAAAGTTTATTCCGGATTAGCATACTTTCCACTAAATTAATACTTTATAGTATGTGATGAAATGGAATAGAATGTAAAATATTTGTTTAGTAGATACTATACATTGGAAATGTCCATTCTTTAGAAAATGATCATTCCATCAAATGATACATAAATGATCATTCCATTAAATATTAAAATCCTCATTACATGTCAAAAATGATAAAATGGTCATTCTATCATTTGTAGAATATATTTTTTACATTCTTATCCCCACATTTTTCATATATTTTAATATTACTCTTTATTAATAAATAATAAAATAATGTCTATTTTTAATATTATATTATTAAAATATAATTGTAATTATATTTGTAATAATAAAAATTAAAATAAAATATTTTTATACAAAAATAATTTAATATAAAAAATTTAGTAAATTAAATTTTTATGCTTTTAATATAAAAATTACTTGTAAATTATAATATTGATATTTATGATTTTTTATGTTCAATTGTAAAAAGATTATAAATAAATAAAAAATGGTAGTGCCATTTTCATATAAATATAGTTTCAATTTTGCACTTTATTTTTATTTTTAAGGGTATTATTATTATTAGAATTTTTTTATTTCATTTCTACAATATTTGTTGTATTAAACATAGTTATAGGATGAAATATCTATTCCATTCTTAAACATATCAAAGACAATTACGAAATGATTATTTCATTCCATCTTACTGAACATAACATTATTGATCTATTTAATGCATGCAATTAAATAAACCAAAATAAATATAAATAATACTACTCTTGTTAAAGTGTTACTTTGTATTTCATTAAAGATCCAACGAGAATAAAATGTTGAAAATATAAATATATAAAGAAGTAAAAAATGTATCTGGTTGGATTTCATTCTCGATGCACAATAAAAAATTGAAAATATCTTAGGATGTGTTGGAATATATTTTTATTTTTATATATTTAAAAATTATTTTTAAAAATATTTTTTGTTCTAAAAAGTTGTTGGATTAAAGAAAAATCAAGATTAAGGGTAGTTGATATTGTAAATAAGAAAATACTTTATTTAATTACAAAATTAATATTTAGAACAAGAAAACAAGTTTGAAAAATAACTAAAAAATTATTTCTTTTTTTTTATTTTTAAACTATACATTTAGAAAAGATTTTTTAAAAATAGATTAACAAATAGGTTTTTTTATTTTTAAAAATAAAAAACAAAAAATTATTTTTAAAAACAAAAAATTAGACCCTTATTCATTACGAGATTTCTAGATATAACACTTGTTATTTATCATGAATCTAATCCCTTTCCTCCGATGAAATATTTTTGAATGTTCCGATTATATTAAGTGTATTTAATTATAGTTAATAAATAAAAATATTTATTAATTTTTATAAATTTTAATATATTAAAAATTTAAAAATTATATTTTTAAAATATACGAACTTATAAAATTAAAATATATATTTCTTTTATTAATCACGAATAAATATACGAACTTACAAAGCATGGAAGAATTTCTCTCCTCCCCTTCCCCACTCTGCATATCTGCCCAAACATGATAAAATATCGTAGGAATCTCGGAAAATTTGATGTTCACTTGATGACCTTGGCGCAGAAGCAACCAATTAAAACGCCTCAATAATACCCCAAGAAGAAGAAAATCACGTGTCCGCAACCCTCCCAGACTTTTTTTTGTGGTCCAAATATTTCTAATTTTCAAAATCCTATTGACTTTTAATGCTATTATTTTATCAGCTGTCCCTGGACACTTTTAATACGATTATTATTTATTATTCATGGACAAAACAAGAGGTTATATCTTTACTTCAAAACTAATTCAATCTCGATATCGGATTGAATATAATATATAATTGAGTAATATTAATTTTACTTCACTTACTTCCTGTTTACTTGAAACTTACAATTTGCTAAATCTAATTATTGATTGGAATAGAATAAATGAAGATTTCTCTATATAAAAAAATGCAATAATAACAGTAAAATTTTATTAAAATAGAATAAGCATAATAATAATAATAATAATAATAATAATAATAATAATAATAATAATAATAATAATAATAATAATACAAAATGGCCAAGGTTGGAAGTTCTAGGCCTAATTGTTGCAAACCAGTTGCTCCAAATCCAAAGTTATGTGATTTAGGTTGATTAGATATCGTAATGAGTAGAAGTATATAAATTTTAAAAAAAGATAGTTATGCAAGCAAGTATGAATTCAAATTCACTATTCAATACTAACTGTAATCCACCCATTATTATTTGAAAGACAATGCCATTTTAGGCATTGGTTACTAAAAAAAAAGTTGATGGCTCTTTCCTCATCATCACTCATTAGACAAAAATAACAAATATTGAAACACAATCTAATCTTTTGTCTTTCACTCTATCCGTAGAAAGCAACCCAACCTTAGATATATGTATAACCAATTCATTTACCCAAGAATTTTATACATTTAAGGAACATACTAAGTTCATTTATTCATTCCATTTAGTAATCTTAGTCTTTGAAATAGATTGCATTTCTATTTATATCTTATATTAATTTTGATTTTAACTCTATTAATTTATTTAACATAGTATAATAGTGATCTATGTATAGCTAATTCCATCTAATAGAAGAATGTTTATTAGTTCTTTTGTATTAATTTTACAAGTAGAAATAATAATATTTTACGTGAATCTATATTGCTCTATAATATTGTTATATATGAGAAAGTAGGTGGTAAATCAATTTATAAAATAATTAGTGTGTAGGATATTTCTATTTAAAATATCCTAAATCCACTCACATTCAATGGTATTCGTTGATACTCACAAAGCACGAATTTAAGTAGGTAACATAATTTTTACAAATAATTATAAATCTAATTTTATAATATATAATTTTGCATAGACGGTTAATTTAGGAATCCTTAATCGTCTTACCCTCCCAGTCTCTAACCCTAGAATTGGCTACAAACTTTGCCCCTACTTCTGGAGATGAAAATGGCAATTCAATGGCCAATCACAATCGAAGCTGCTCTTCATCTTATAAAGTCAACCATCCCACGTGGGTAACACTAATGTACCTTGTATTATAAGACCTTCCACAGGTTTCACATTTTCATAAAACAACCCAGCGTATAAATTCTTTGATATGGCTCCTTGCACTCCTTCAATCTTTTACAAGCTTTTTTTTTTCTAATAATATAAAAGAGGGAATAAAAGAAAATTGAATTTTAACGAATATAAATTATTTGATTTTAAATTCCTTGACGAAGGTCTTTTCAACAATGGGTAAGGAATCTCTGTGGGGATGGTTTGCCTATAATAATAATAATAATAATAATAATAATAATAATATAATAATAATAAAGTAATTTTCTTTTTGTAAGATTGATCAGAATAATAATAAAAATAAAATTTAATTTATTTGAAATTAAATTAATATCAAAATCATTTTTAAATGAAGTAAATTTTATTATGGAAATTGTGAATGCAAATCTTTACTAACAGATGAGTTATTGGCTTTACAGAAAATAATTTGAGTGAGTGTTCCAAAATTTTAAAAATTTTAAGGACTTAAAGAGTAATTGTAAAAAGTGACCATTAACAGACTGAGGAATTTTTTGGCTGAATCACACTAGGTGTTTTCGGAAGGTGTTTACTATTTTTGAATCAATTTCCTTTTTTATTTGGATCAGTTCAAAATATGTTTTTGGCATAGCATTCAAGATTTAGGAATGTGATTGCACACAATATTACGCGTTGAATGTTAAGGGTGATTGAGAGTGGTATAAATTCTACCGTAGAACTACCTTTTATGGTCCTGCAACTCATTATCTACTTTCTATTTTATGAAATTCCATAAATTTTTAGCAAAAGAAAATGATTTCAAGAAGGCTTATTCACATGAATAATGCACAAAAGTAAACAAATTTTCAAAATAATGCTAATAAGAAACTATTTCGAATATAATGTTTGATGCGAAGGAAGACAATTGTTTATATTTGAAAGAAGTTATAGCCACCAATATTTTTCACTTTGCAAACTTTTGTTACACCTATTAGAATTTAAAGATAATTTGTAAAGAACTTAATTAATTATTATAATAAAATCTAATGTAAAATTTTAGATGGAATAGTTGCAAAAGGAATAAAATTGGAATGATTATAGGTTAAGCATGATTAGATATGGATATATAAATATGAAAGAAACTTAGGTCCCTTATTCTAAATTTGCCCTTGGTTAGACTCCCTCTTTATTTCTAAAAATTAGTCCCATTTCCATTTTTCTCCCATCAAAACACACCTTCTCCTTTTCATCTTCTTCTTCTCCTCCACTCATCAACCAAGTAAAAAGGGCATTAATTTTCCATAATCACCACAATCTTTAATTCAAACAAGGTACTACCTTTTAAACTCCAATTCTTTCTAGGCTTTTCCTCCATTTTCTTTAGCATTAAGAAGATTTAAGGGTTTTGGATTGAAAAAGGAGATTTTAAGCCCTAACTTATTTTTGTTTAAATGATTGGATGCAAGCTAACTATAATTCTACATTCTATTTCTCATCTCCATACAAAATGAGTAACATTTTACTTAGACTCTAGCTTTATTCAATCATTTTATAGAACTTAACTATTTTAAGCTTATGAATGAGTATGGATGGATTTTGTGTTTCAAGTCAATAAATTGTGATTTTTGCTATGGATATAGTTGTTGCCATGTGCATTTGATGAACTTTGAAAATTTGATGAAGAGATTTAAGGTTATGGTTGAGATTTGAGAAGAGATAAGTAAATAGTAATTTTCTATGAAGTTTACAAAACATTCATAGAGGGATTGATTCCCTAATGAATTCATTAGGCTTGGAATTAGTTTTGAAAAGCTTAAATTAATTTAGGAATCAATTGACCCAAAACTAGTTAAGGGAATCAATTCAATGAGCTCGAAGAGTTCTCTCAATGATAAGAATTTATTCCTCAATTGCTTCTCTGTGCATAGAAAGTTTCTATAAGGCTCAAATTACTTCCAAAATTGATTATGCCCTAACAAAAACTCTTTGGAAGGCAGGAATCAATTCTCGAATTAATTCACCCTATTTCTATTTAAAATTTTGTATATTTTAAGGATTTTACTTGCATTATACCTTCTTACATAAATACAAATGAGATTATTGTGGATAAAATGGATATGAAATGAACATAGTACATGGGGTAAAAATTATTTAGGATATAAATTAACATATTTTGCTTATACTTGTGCTATTTTTGTTGAATGAATAATGTGTGGCGTTGCAATGAGGCATGGTGAGGTTATGGTTAATGAAGACATGTTATGGATTAATCTTTGCAATGAATGAGTATCAATGATTTTGTTGCAAATAAGAATTAAGATGGTATCAAATTGTGATTTTACTTGTTTATATGAATGTCTAAGTTATAACCATGGAATTGAAGTGCTAGTGAAGCACTTTTCATCTTGATCATTTTATGATTGATGATATTGATAATATCAAGGTGATGATATACCTAATATGGTTACTTGTATGAGATCTATGTGCCCATTTGTAAAGGAATAAGGCTAACTCTAAAGAGATAAGATTAGATTTGTAAAAAGATAAGGATGATCGGGAGTTACAAGAAAATTTACATGCTTTCTTCTTTATTTGATTTCTATTAAATGATAATATTATAGAAATAAGTATGTTGGCCCTTCAATTGGATCTCTATCTCCATGAATTAAGGAAGGTATAAATCATTAGTGTAACTTTGAATGGATTCTAATGTGTGTGTGTGTGCGTATACACACACACACATTACGTATTTCTATATATTATTTAATGGACAAGCTATTTTTTAAAAAACTTTATCTTTTTCTCAATGAAGGTATAAGAATGTGTTTACTTTCTTCAAATAAGAATTCAGATGGTTCTTATAAGAGTTTAACTATATATTATGCACGATGATAAATATATATAAATATTTAATTAGCTTTTATTATTCACTAAGTACTCATTAAGTCTCAAAGAAACTCACATACACTTCTTTTTAGATATCCAATTACATTTAAATAGGTTGCAAATGGGCTTGTTGAAGAATTTTGGCATTAGGGTAAGTATTAAAATAGTTAAGTAGATATGTATAATGGCTTATATGCACTTTTCATAATTGATTTAAAAAAATGTTCTTTTTAAAAGAAAAGCATGATTACATATGATATATTACATTACGTGCCTTAGGATGGTCTAAGATATCGTTCATAATAACTCCTCACACTAGTCACATGCCTTAGGATAGATTGTGATAAAGTTGGTATCAGATTATGGTTTAAGGCTTAAGAATGCGTCTTTTTTAAAACCATGGTCAGGCATCTCTAATTATCTAAGTGGATAATATGAAGAACCATATCCTTACTAATAGGTTGATAACTATTAATAAGCATTAATGGATTAGTTATTACCTTTAAATGTACCATAACTCTTTATAGGTTATCTTTAATTGTAGCTAAGGACAATTAGTGTGAATATAATTTAGTGATTGCAATTATTGGTTATTTAGCTTAGTTCATAACTTTTGTTTAAAATGAACGACATATCTATCTCATTGTTTAATAATTGTTTTTTCTTTTCCATATTTGAGATTAAGGAAAACTAATTAATTATGTGCTAACATGTATATGGGATATTTTAGGGTAATTTTAGTCATACACCAATAACATAATACTTAAGTTCCTTGTTATTTCTCAATTTTGTGATGATAGCACTAACTATGATTCAAGTTAAACATCATAATAAGAGTCATGTAATTAGCTTGCGTAAGGGTTTTTGGAATTTATAAGGTAGCATTAAATTACACCTTAAGCCAACAAACCTTTAAATGCCATATATAAGACTAAAGCAATGAGTCATAAATTGTAGCATAAGGTTAAAAATTTTAATTTCCTTACACAAATATAAGTTATACCTTTTTGATAGTGTTAGTAAGTAAGAGTGTCTTGTGTAGGTGTATGCAAAATAAAAGTTTATGAAACTTCTGATTTCTTTAAGTATGTATGCAATAATGTCATGTACCATGTAATGCCTTATTAACTTATTTTGATTGCTCAACCTAAGGATGATAGGGATAGGATCTACAATTTAAGTTATTATTAATTTGTAGATAATAAAATCATAAACACAAATCTATTAACCTATAAACCTAGTGACGATATGTGAATGCTAAAAGATTATATGTATTTAAGCGTGACTAAATTAACTATTAATAATTGCTATGTTGTGTGTAAGAATATTAGAATGGCAAGATATGGTTAATATTATAGACTTAAAAAGTATGTCTCCAATATTAGAATAGTAGAGGGCAAGGTTAGAGGAATTGTCAATGCGAATTTAGGCTCTATGAGATTGTGTTATTATGAGGCAAGGGTTAACTTGCTAAGAGCGTAATAGATATGTAAACAGGTTTAAGAGTTAGTTTTAGGTATTTAAATAAAGGTACAATCAACTTTGTAGCCATATGTGCAATATGAATTAAGATGGTATACAATTAAATAGGGGATATATATAAGTATGAGAAAGTGCAAACGAAATGGCTAATTAGATTTTAGGGTGATTTTGTGGATTTTAAAGGAAATGAAGATCGAAAGAAAAACTAATGGGAGAAATGCATAAATGCATCATTATAGTTTATGAGAATCTAAGGGTAGAAGCTAAACATGAATAATGGGATGCAAGTTGTGATATTAGCAGATTGATTTAGTTAAGGTAGTGTTTATAAATTTTTATATGTTATTGGCATAAAAATTTAACTTGACAAGTAAATAAACAAGGGCTCATAGTGGTTAAGGCCCAAAAAAAAAAGAAACGATTAGTTAAGATCTTTTAAAATTAATTATTAAAAATAAAATGGCCCTTATAGGTGCAATAGAGTAAGCATAAGTTAGATGTTGAGTAAGCAATGTGGATAAGCTATTAGCGATAGGTTGAAGGGGCTAGTCATTAAATAAGCATAAGGTAGAATACTTAATTATAAAGGTTATCAAGCTTGTAAAGTGAAGGATCAATGTTTTTATAGGGTTAAAGGGTATTACACTTAATAGTTATGGATAAGAACTAATTAAGAAGGAAGAAATGAAATGAACTAGCATTAAAATAAATTATACTATGGTGTTAATAGTGGAAGAGTGGTATAAAGAGAACACAATTATATATTTTAAAGTAAGACATGAAAAAGATGCATTAGACTAATGAACTCATGTGAATCTAATGTTATATTGTAATGATTTAAGTGAAAAAAGGTAGGGATTAAAAGTCAATAAGTCAATTGTTAGCATTTAAAAGATGATAGTTAAGTGTACTTTTAAGAAAATGGAAACACATATGGTTAAACTAGATTATAAAGGTTCAAGAATGAATTTATATGAAACTTAGTGATCTAGATCCAAAATCATTTAAGGAAGAGATAAGATAAAACTAAGAACCCCTATAGCTCAGCCATCCTATAGAACGAAAGAAATCAACTTAGCATAATTCAATGAGATTACTAAATCTTAAGTACCTCTAGTTCAAATTAGAGATGTCTATATCAAAAGCAATTATGTAGCCTTTGAGTTTTAGGTTTGTATGTGTTATGGTATTAATACAATTCATTCAAAAAATTCATGCCACTACTATATTTTCGATAACATAAAATCTTTAAAAGCTTAGACATTTGATTGCCATGAGATAATTGCTGGAAATCGCGCATCATACATGAACAGCGGAATAAAATTTTGCACGATTTCCACCAAGGATCCATGCGAATATAGAACGCCATAGATTAGAGATTAGGGTTTATACCTTTCGGCAAAAAATCTCCTGATCGCTATAGCAAATCCGATCTACTTCCAAATCACGAACCGGAATGGAAACCAGTAAATCAGATCACCAGTACAACGTTTATGTGGTTGCACCTCTGTGGTATCCACACGAACCCGTGAATCACCAATGAATATCCGCTACACACACCGGTTGGAATTGATCTCCTTATACCTCGTAGTGCTAGCTACGCCTCTTCAGAGATTTTTGGTAAAGGAGAGGTGCTAGGGTTTTCTATGCTTTTGCTTGGGGTGCGTGAATAAAGAATAGCAATCCTATTATTACCCCATAAGCCTATTTAAATAGGTGCATAGAAAAACCTAACCTATTTGGGCTTTATTCCATGTATAATTATAGGCTTACTATTGGGCCTTATAATTATAACATGAATTCCCAAATATTAAGCCCAAACAATTTGGTCCATTAATTCCAAATTCACTAGGCTCTAAGTGTGCGACCCTACAGGCTCTCATTACGTTGGTAATGACAATTAATCATATTAATGATCATAAACAATGATTGGTGTCTAGCAACACATCATTGTTACCCAAGTAATGAGAAAGTCGGTGATTTGACTAAACCTTTACACGTGATTATCACTTATGTCCTTTTGTCATATACATCTAGATTAAGCACGAGACATGGACCGTGTCATTCCCGTATAGCCCAATCTTGAGGTTTCTCGATTCCTAAGTAAGCTGACTGAAACAAATGTAATCGATATCTCATGTCAATTCATCTGAGCATGGCCATGCATTTTCTCAACTTTACTTAATCAAGGGGCCCATAGATGTTACTCCTGTTATATAGGAGGGACAAATCCCATCTTGATCACATAAATCCCTCCGCATGATATGTGACATATCCAATATCTACCCTTGCATTCACTTAACCATTAGTGACATAGAATAGTATCAAAATATGAAACTCACATGTAGGGAACTTTGGTGATCTCAGGTTAAAGGACCATATTAATGATGATCACTAAGAACCACTTATGACACTCATATAACGATCCATGTAGTGTTCTTAATATGGGTCGGTCCAGTATACAAGTTCTCTAACTTGTACTCATGTGTAAACTTAATATCCCATATAAGTCTTCACACATGTTAGTCTTAACATATCAAAGCAACCTAATCCACAATGATATATGACTAGGGACATTTAAGAATACAATTATTCTAAGGTTATTATTATAATTGAATATATTACGCAGATAATATATATAAATATAATAATTGGAATTGCCATTAAAATAACATGATTCAAAATTACAATCACCAATACAATTGGTTTTAGGGCATATACACTAACAATAATTACTAATGAGTTAGCTAAATGGTTTAACTTAATGACCTTATATTAAAGAAACAATTGATGTTCTGAAAAGGTAATGTTATATATTGAATATATATGAATATTACTTGTCAAAAAATATGTTTAAGGATATAACCTTGAAGAGCTATAGGTTTAATGTTTCATATAGTACTACAACTTTAACCAAACTTATATTTTATCAAATTTGGGTATTCATACTTTTTAAGAATAGATTGTATGTGCAACTTCTCCACCTACCTATACTACTATTACTAATCATATTATTATTATTATTATTATTATTATTATTATTATTATTATTATTATTCATACTACTTATTGTTGCAATTATTGCTTCTTCTCCGCCTCTTTCTACAATTATTACTTAAAATTACCTAAAATTTTTATTTACAAGATAAAATCTTAAAATTCTAAGAATGGTGTAATAATACTTCTCCTTTTTTGAATTCTTAGGACCTCACTAGTTCAATAATTTATAGGGAAGCAACTTGGCACTACATTTTAGTGTTCATTCAAAACATCTTATTCACTTAAGAAGTTAGAAGACAAATTATGTTTGCACCAAACTATAAGACTTGCACAAGATTTATTCACTAGGTCTATTAACAACTACTATCCTTCTTTGATTTACTTAACTTGATATTTTATGTATGCAAAATAATTTTCACCTCTCACATCACTTCAAACAATCAACTCTGACATTTATCTAGGAATAACTATGTCAATATTCAAGCAAAAGTAATCAATTTTGGTAACACTCCTTACTACTCTTTTACATGGAATTTTCTTAGATCTGGTTATTATATTGCTTTTACTTTTGTTATCTAGATGTTTGTTATGCATACCATTACTAGTTTTAATCTTTATATCTTAATTTATGTGAACACCGAATGTGATTTTAACTATAAAACCTACTTATCTTGTATCTTATCAAGCTTAGTAATTTTTTTTTAAGATTTCATAAGTTTAAAACTATCCATTTTAACCATTTGTGAAGGTTCTTTCTAACATTTTCATTCATTACCTTAAATTTTAACTACACTC
Source organism: Sindora glabra (assembly GCA_020226215.1). NCBI lineage: Eukaryota > Viridiplantae > Streptophyta > Magnoliopsida > Fabales > Fabaceae > Sindora > Sindora glabra. The sequence continues at coordinate 25,589,343 of CM035236.1, forward strand.
ATCTGTTGTGATTATACTATCATTAAGTCTTTTGTGGGAATAACACCTAGTTTCAACTATACCTTGGGTCCATGTATTCTTTTTCTTTACCAATCATAGAATTAAACTAATTCTAGCCTCAAGAACATATTTTAAAAATAGTAATTATATCTTTGAACTTAGCTCACTAGAAGAATCTATCCATTCCATGCTAAAAGTGTCCTAGAATCTCATTGTATTATTAAAAAGCATGTATTCCCAGATTTAGAAACTTCATTCCTTTATATATATATATATATATATATATATATATATATATATATATATATATATATATATATATATATATATCCAAGCCAATTTAATAGTATCTCACTATGTATTAACACTAATATCTTCTTTTAGAATAAATCTACTATAAACCTAAACAAACATGTTCCACATACATATTGTTTTTAATAAAATAATTCATATGTATCATATAATTCATCGTATGATCAATTTACCATCATTTCTCATAATTATAGCTTAAGAAAAAGTTTTTCAAAGTGCTTATCCCAGAAATACCTAGGCTCTAACCTATATAAGAAAATAAAATGCAAATAAAATATAGTAAATCAATATATAATGAAAATAATGATTCAAAAATATAAAAGTAGTTAAAAAGTATAAAAATATGTGGAAATATATATTATCTACTCATAAATGAGGTAAAATTTAGGTGTTAAAAAATTCCATTTGCTAAAATGGCTAATTATTGAGTCCTTCAAGGGCCTATAACATACAAAACCATCAATTATATATATATAACTAACAACTTAACAGAATTTTATCCTCACTTTCAAATCTCTATAAGTTCACATCTCTACTAACTCTCCCACTTTATCATAAATGTAGATAATATTCCCCACAATAACGTAGTTAACTTAGGGTCAATAATGATATTATTAGTAATCACAATAATGCTTATGTTAATGTTAATCCTCATAATGATAACATTGACAATAGTATTAATATTAATAATAAAAATAATAATATTATTTGTACTAATATAAAGGACTCTAACAATACTAACAATAATAATAACATTAACATTAATAATAATAACAACAACAACAACAATAACAACATTAACATTAATATTTACAATACACATACATATATGTATATATATATATAAAGAGAGAGAAAAAGAGAGAGAGAGAAATAACATAAAAGTTATTCTATGCAGTCATATAGTACTAATGTATTGGTAAATAACTAAATCAATCTATTAAGCATCCAACATTTTTTCATAATATTAATAACACTAATACATTTCTATATATGAAATTATATCAATCGAATGTAACATAAATTCATCATTCGTAATCACATGATGATTAAATAAATAAATAAATAAATTGTAATAACAATATCTCATCATTTAAAATTTCAAATTTTAAAGTACAAGGTTTCATATATAGTTATATAATTAAAGCTATAAGTGTATTGTCAATTTAGATAATGTTCTAAATTCAAGCTTCATGATTTCATGGCATAACACAATTGAATCATCTAATTCCTTTTTATTCATCATTAGAAGTACATTTATTCACCCATTTTATTTTTTATTGTCCATAATAAGGCTATCTATCCTTATCTCTCACTCATATGAAGTAACACTTCACGAAATCTTAAATATTTAGTTTTTCTTAAGGTTACACCCTCAAATATATTCTTTAAGAGATATTCTCTCTATCCATTTACCCTTTAAATGTTTATCAAGTTTTCATATATTAAGTCATTTAACTAATTTGTTGATGATTGTCTTCAATATTATCGAGAAGGCTAGGTTTTTTAATGTTCTATGTGACTCTCACATTGTTACTTAAGTAAGTAATGCTTCCCACTATAATATATAATTCAAAATTACTTAACAACAATTTTTATAAACCTAATAACATTGATATTGATATTAACTTCTTTAATAATACTAATGCTAATGTTAATATTAGTAATAATAGTATTATTTATATTAGTATTGACAGTATTATTAATAGCAGTAGTAATAATAAAAATAATGATAGTATTTAACTAAATTAAGTAAATTTTTTAAGAATTTGTACTCAAATATCCTTAAAAAAGTAGAATTACTCTAAATGAAGTAAAATATCCCTATACTGTTATGTTAGTTTGAAAGAATCTCCTTTTTGATTCAATGAACATCTATCTATTCATTTATCATTTGAAGCAAAAGTCGAAGGCTCTGTGTAGTATTGATAGACATATACATTCCAAAGGCTTATTGACAAATTAAAGAAGAAAGTTCACAATAGAACTGGGCTAGAAGGAAGTATTTATAAGGTCTATCTGACTAAAAAGTTAACTCACTTCTATATGTAGTCATAAAGCATAAAATGGAGCATGAATGATGATTGTATTGGTGATGAGACCTTAGAGCCCTTTTTTTAGTCTTTAACCTTCAAAGATACCTATTTAATTTTTATCAATAACAATATTTAGATGAAAATGAATTACAATCATCTATAATACATATCCAACTAAATTATGACAAAGTAAAACCACATAAAGAGTGAGTCTCATTTATCTTGATTGATTATTTCATATGTTTGTCTCCTAATTTCATATTAAATAATCTTCACTATATCATGTTGTAGCATGTTTGTACATTGGTTAAGGACTATGTACCTATATATTCAAGAAGCAAACATCAAAGCAATGATTAATGCTCAATTTTTAGTTAGTTTTGAGAATATATAAGTAAATGTAATGAATATAATGCTCAATTCTACAGTTATATTTTAGTGAACTAATATAAAGTTATTCTTTTTTCATGTAGGTTCCTTACAAAGCTAATTGAGTGCACAATTAATAACTTTGGGATTATGCTTGGGTTTCATTAAAGATAGTGATGACATGGCTTATTTACATTGTCAATATATATAAATTTCACACACATCAATGGAATTATGGGAAAAAAAACTCATAATAATGATATATATGTTAATGCACATAAAATGTCTCAATAAGCGAAGACAACTTTTATAATATTTTAAGGGAAATAATTCAATTGAAGTATCCTAAGATACTAATCAAAACGGTGGTTCTTTTCCATTATAATTGGTTTAATCTCATGTTGGCTATAGTACGAGAGTGCAACCTCAATATAACATTGTTGAAATAAATAACAATAAGTAATATAGTAAGTATGATCCTTTCATTCTTACACAATAAGCAACACAAGTGCATTATGCATTATACCTAAATACAAAAAAAGACAAATAAGGCAAACTTGTAATTATAAAGATAACGCTTGGAGGATTGGTGGATGACTTACACATAATAAAAAATGCAAACTAAGATAATCATACATCACATGCAGATCATGCAATTGAGTTTAATGACTTAATTATTAATTTATGTGACATAAATGGTGGCTTCAAAGTAGTTAACAGGTCATCTTAGGCTAAATAGCATAGAGAAAAAGAAGAGAAAAGAAAAATTACAAAAAGGTGGATGAAAAAAGGAAGAAGATTCGGAAGATGAATCAAATGAATGATTTTGTTTCTTCTTCTAAATATTGTTTTCTCATTTTTTTTATATGCTTCATTTTGTGATTATTTATTAGTTTGTTAGTGTTTTTAAACTTTTGTAAGTGCTTGTATACATATTAATAGAAGTTTGTATATTATAAAAATTCTAAATATTATATGTAGATTATTAGAAATTGCAAAAATTATTTTCTCATTTTATGGATATATTTTCAAAATGATTTTATAATTTCAATAGAATTTCAATGAATATTTAAATCAAATTAATTTGTATTTTTTGACAAATTTTTAACGAAATTTCTAATGGAAGTCTAACAAATTATGCATGCTAGTTTGCTATTTTCAATCCATTAAAAATTATTTTCTAATGGAAATTTCTGTTGAAAATATTTTTTTGCCACTGTTTATCTAGTAATCAAATTCTATCAAAATTTTAATTTTTCAATGAATTTAGGTTATTTTCAATGGGTTTTTCTATTGGAAATAGTTATATTTTTGGTAGTGTAAGAAGCCTTATGACAAAATAAATAAATAAATTAGAATGAAAATTTCCTTGTGATTTATTTCCATCCTTATCTATTATAAGCTCATCCTTGTTCTTTCATGTTATCCTTATTTCTTACAAGCAAGCATATGGATCCGGTACATAATATCATAATATGAGTATCATTACCTCGACATTATCAATATTATCAATAGTATAAACTAACACTTCAATTTTATAACTATATCACAAGCATTCATATATCAATAAAGGCTTTGCACTACATGTAATTTCCAAAGTAGATCAATTTCCATGCAATATTCATTATCTAACCAATATATTGTTATAGGCCTCTCATCATATTTCTTAATACAATTCATATTAACATTATTCATATAGCCCTTAAATTATACCACAAGAATAATTTATGCATTTGGTGGAAAGTTAAATTTCTTTCATAACTTTTCCAACTCTTGTATTTTGTAACCATATCATACGTAAACAATTTTTGCATGATGCCAGGGCAAAAATACAAATCAAGTCCCTATAAATTGATTAAGAAATTGATTCAAATCCTCCCATAAGTTTCTATGAGGATTAAAACAATTCAAACCTTCCTATATGCTTTTATAAGGCATAAATCAATTTGTGAATCAATTTAGTGTAGAACATGTTGCTCTTTGATCCCTATTGAATCATTCACCAATCAAATTTGTTGCTTTGGTGTTGTAACTATAAATAATGGATCAATTCATAAACAAAATCTTTTGCATACTTGCCCCAATACAAGTATGAATTTATGCATTTTTGAAAAAAAATACTATTTACATGTGAGGAAATTCTCCCAAATCTTATGTCTTTTGTAATATCATGGCATGCAACAACTATAATACATAAAAACAATATTATATCTACCAAATTTGGTCAAGAATTTACACTAAACATGTTATTTTTTTAAAACATGCAAATATAAGAAAAACCTATCCTATGTTAGCATAAATCACTTAGATTTATACGAATTGGTTAAAATGATTACTCAATATTTGTAGAGGAAGCAATAAGTGCTAGAAGTGATGATTAACTAACATCTTGACTTTAACAAATCAAAGGTTCAAGTTACGGCTTCATCTTCCATTAACCCAAAACTCAAATATCAAACCAAATTAAAGGTTTTCAACCATACAAGATCTATGAAGAAGAAATTTGGAGTAGGATGTTGTGGGGATGGAAGCATGGACGTCATTACCTTGTTTAGTTTGAGATGGAAGTGAAGATGATGATTTCTTGCTTGAGATGAAAGGACGAGGGTTATGTGCCTTTTAGGAAGAATTGAAGACTTGGGCTGAAAATGAAGAATATATGGGATGTTGAAGCCTTGAAGGTAGAATTGAAAAAAAGCTCCAAGACCCTTTCTACACTTATGTACTTATCCTTAATTGAATTTAATTTTAAAACATTTCACTTAATTAGTTACTAATAATTTTAAATGAATTTTTATACACATCTTAATTTTAATTAATTAATCAATTTCAAAATATTTTAATCCTAATGGGTGTAACATTAATTATATTATAATGCTTAATATTCTCTTACATTTTAATGCCAAAGTAATTTTTCTTTAACTCATTTTCTATATTTTTTTAATGTATATCTTTATTGGTTCAATTTGATATATTGGGACAAAGATATACACACTAACAAACAATTATTATAGATAATTAGAGTGGCCTTATATTTATGAACTAGAAATTTTCAAATTTTTGTACATGAAATATCTTTCTTTTTATTTGCAATAACGAAAGTGATATTATACAATATCATGCTTTGCTTTCTAGTAAGATGTTTTTTCATGTTGTATTTATTTGATATTTGCTTACAAATTTAATCATAGTGTATACAACTGATTATTTATTCTTTTTAGTTTTATTATATCTACTATATTTGATAAATAATTTGAAATATTATTATCTATTAATAAATTCAAATTAATATAACATACGGTGACTACGAAATTTAAATGTACCTAATTATATCTCATATACTATTGTGAATTATTTATAATTAATGTAATTGTCTGTACTTTTTTTTTCATCTACTGTAATTTTTAAAATCAACTTTTATATTTTATAATCACAAATATTAACCACATTAAATTTTATTTAGTTAGAAATTGTGAAATAATTTTAAAATAAAATGAATTAAATAATCATATTAGATATTCATATATAAAATATAAAAAAATTATCTTTATTGAGTTAGACTTTTGTGTGTGTGTTAGTTAATGAATATTTACCTGAAACTGCTAAACTCACGGGGTTTCAACATGACTATGGCTACATTATTTTTAGCTTCAAAGAGTACTATTTTTTTCTCCCAAAAAATTGAAATTTTATTAATCAAGCATACTGTCAAAATCATGGCTGTAGCTCATCTTACGACTTCATGTGCTGTACTGTAGAGGAACTTACGACAAATTACCTGTAATACTTGTAACTCATTTTCCGACTTTATTTGCCGTCCAATTACAAATTCAGGGTACTATAACAACAATACGAACTTAAAGTTAACACTACAAGAATAAGAAGTAATAACGATGATATTTTTAACGATGACAAAAATTCAATTGTCGCTAAAAGTATTTTTGATGACATTATTGTCGATGAAAGCCAAATGGCTTTTAGAGGGAATCGAAAAATTGCGGCCAGAAAGAATTAAGCTTTAGTGACGACAATTGTCATCACTAAAAGCCTAAAAGAAATTTGGAGGGAAAATTTAGCCTTCAAGGACAACAATTGTTGTCGTTGAAGGTTCCACCTTTCAGCGATGACAAACCAGCCTTGGAAATTGGGCACGCCTTCAGCGACGACTCTGTCGTGGCTAAAAGTCGTAGCCTTCAACAACGACAAATGTTGTCGCTAAAGGTTTGCCCTAAGTTCTGAAGGTCGTTGAAGGCTACCTTTCAGCGATAACCCTTCACCGACGATCAAGAGTTTTTTGTCATCGGTGAAGGGTTTGTCTATTTAAACCCTCAGTGCCTCCTCCCTCTCTCATTTGCGCGCTTACAAAGGAGAAGCAGTGGACCTGAGGTAAGTTTCTCTTTTAATTTTTGTTGTAATTTATTATATTTATTTTTTATATATGTTGATGTGTATTAATTTTTTATATTTTATATTTTAATTTATTAATTATTATTAGTACTTATCTTTGTTCGCAAAGAGTATTCAGATTTGATCAGTAGATTTTTGCATTGAGATACATAAACTAAAATTTATAATATTTTTATTGTAAAATGTTATATGTGAAATTAATAGTTTGCAATGAATTAATAGAGTTGATAGTCTATTTAATTTAATATGAAACTCTATATTATTTAGTTTTGTATGTTGTAAATTTTAAATTTATTTTATGTAAATTTAACTTAGCATAAAATTTATAAATATAAATTTTGTTGTTATTATGTATTCCTTAAATTATAACTTTGTAATATATAATATATGTGTAGATTATTCAGTTAGACTAATGTAAGATAGAGTATTTATGATATTTTATCTACAAAATCTAAAATTTATGATGTAATTTAGGAAACTTCAAAATTATTAGATTTGTTGAAATAATATAAGATAGAAAATTAGAATAAGTATGTAAATATAGCTTAGAAAATAAAAGATTATAATAATATAATCTCTTTTTTAATGGAGATTGAAACTTAACAATTCAAATTATACTATTTATACTACATAATAAGAAAAATTCAATTAAACTTGAGACCACATGAAAATTAAACCTAACAATCTAAATTATACTATCTATATTACATAGAAAAAAAAGTCAAAAAATCAGGAAGTTTGCATGAAAATTACTCCCTTCATGGATAAATTAAATTTACTTTTTTATTTTAAAAATAATAAAATTTATAATTGATTAATTTTTTAAATTTATTTATTAAAATTATTTTTTAAAGCTAGACCCTAAACATAACTAAAATAAATATAGTTTATATAAATTTTGAATTATATTTTATCATTTTCAATGTCAATTTTGTCATTAACTGAATAATTTTTTTTATTTACAATTTCAACTGTTATGTATCTCGATTTTTTAATTGGATTAAAAATTAATTTTTAAAATAAGAAAATGTAAATTATTGAAGATTACGAAATATTTCTTAATTATTTTAGAAAATATATGTTATGCACATAATTCTAATAGCTAAAGTTACAATAACATTATATTAATGAATAACTTATGAAACTAACAAAAAATATACGGTAAAATATTTTTAAGCCCAATCTACTAATGCTATAATCTCTTGGATATTAATTCAATGTTATTTATTCTGAAGCTTCTTTGAGTTTGCTAAAATTAATTGAAAAAAACATAATTTGAAAAAATTTGAAATGATGAAAATTATTTAATTTGTTTAGAATTAGATTAAAAGAAATATTGACAAACAATGGTTCCCTATTTTGTGATAGCATCCTTTTACTTTCTTTTAATGTTATAATAATAAATGTTATTATTTAGTTTTAATAACATGTGACATATTACACTTGTATAAAAACATATATAATAATTCTTATGAAAAAACTTCCTGACAAAATAATCAAAACAATTATACCATAATAGAAATTTGAAAAGCTCATATGCCTGATAATTTATAAGTATTCATAAAAATACACCTCTCTATAGAGAAGCTGAATTGTGCACCTTATAAATATAGTAGAGTAGGTTACACATTTGAATTCCCACAAATTTGTAGGAAACATAACAATTGTTATGGATATTTAAAAAATCAATAATCCATGAAATAAGTTAATTAAATTACAATACTGATACTTAAATAACGATTCTCATAAAATATTGTATCGTTATTTTTAATTATTGTAAATATATTTTTACAATAATTTTAAATAAAATTGCATTTACACTTAAATTATAAGCTTAGACTCGTTTAAGAGTTGGTTGTTTTCTAAACATCAACCAACCCTTGAATTATCCTGAAAAGTTAGATAGTTTGAGATATTGTCCTATAGTTATTATTAACAATTTATCTGGCTCTTGTTTTATATTATGGGAATATCTTAACATCCTAACTGTTCTCCAGGTATAAACTATACAAGCATATAGTTTAAGCATTTGGAAAACCATGGGGAGATGCTGTCGAAATTTCTGCATGGAGCAAACGATGAGCATCGATAAATTGGAGAAAATAATAACTATATAAATATCACGAATGGGATAGGACCCTACCCTTCAAAGTTAGAGTAATACAGTTTATTTAGGGTACATTTCAAATGTTAATCACTATACTTTATTCTACCTAAAGCAGTTTTCTTCCTATTCAGTGATATAATGTCCGTCGATAAAAGTTGGATACATCTACCAAATCGCTTGTTGGATAAGTATTGGAATGGTGCAATAGCATTTGTTCAAAGAACCAAAAACTTTATCGATGAAAAGGGTTTGGTAAGATGCCTATGCAAAAAGTGTGTAAATTTAATATTCGAGACATTACCAATGTTGGAGCACATATTATAAATAATGGATTTCATCCATTATACATAAATTGGGTACACTATGGTGAAGCGGATATTTTGACTTCTAGAGGAACTTAGGAGGCATCTCCCAACAATAGAGGTGAGTTGGCTGATATTATACACGATTTCATTGGCTCTGAGGTACATGAAGCCGATGTTCGCAATGACGAGTACAGGAGTGAGAATGCGGCTGACAGAGACATTGGAATAAATTATAGTAATTGTGATAACCTGCTCGAGCAAGTAGAAACAGAATTGTATCCAAGATGCACAACGTTTTCAGCCTTGAACTTTCTGGTGAAACTCATGCACTTGAAGGTTTTGCATAAGTGGACAAATAAGTCATTTGATGCTCTTCTATGGTTGTTAAAAGAGGCACTTCCAAACGATAATAAATTGCTCGAGTTATACTATGGTGCAAAGAAATGGCTCAATAAGTTAGGATTGGGGTATAAATCAATCCATGTATGCAAACATGTCTGCGCACTTTTCTGGAAAGAACATGCTTCTGAGGATAATTGTCTAATTTGTGGGGAAAGCCGATGGATAGATAAAAATACGAAAGGAAAGAAGGTGCCTCAAAAAGTGATTCGATATTTTCCATTAGCTCTTCAGTTAAAGCGTTTGTATAGGTCGAAACATACTGCGAAGAATATAATATGACATCACACTGAAAAGTCAAAAGAGGAAGGGGTAATGTGACATCCCGTTGATGGAAAAGCTTGGCAGGAGTTCGATAAGAGGTATCCTAATTTCTTCGTTGACCCACGAAATATTAGGTTAGCTTTAAGTGTAGACGAATTTAATCCTTTTGGTGATAGGAACCTGTCCTACAGCATGTGACCAGTGGTTATGACTACTTATAACTTGCTACCATAGGTATGCATAAATCAGTCTTTTTTCATATTGACCCTATTAATCCCAGGGCCATAATCGCCGGATAAGGATATTGATGTCTTCTTACAACCAGTTGTAGAAGAGTTGAGGCATCTTTGGGAGAGAAAAGTTGAAGCTTGAGATGTGAATACAAATACGGTGTTCAACATGCGGGCAGCGTTGCTATGGATTGTAAATGATTTTTCTACTCGAAGCAGTTTATCCGAGTGAAGTGGGCAAGGATACAAAGCATGTCATACATGTAATTTGGATACTCTGTCAATTCGAGTTAGAGGAAAAATAGCTTATGTTGGTCATCACCGTTGGCTTCCAAGAAGTCACACATGGAGAAATAGAAAAGAATTCAATGGGAGGTCGGAGAGGAGAGCCCCTCCTCGTCCTCTTACCAATAACGTTATCATGGAACAATTAGGAAAGTTAGCACAGAGATTTTCTAGAAAACATGCTCAATTTGGTGGTTTAAAGCCAAAGAGGGGTGCCGATGAACTTAATTGGAGCAAGAAAAGTATATTTTTTTATCTCTTGTATTAGCCGATAATAAACTTAAGATATAATATTGATATGATGCATGTTGAGAAGAATGTATGTGATAACATCCTGGGTACATTATTGGATATTGAGCACAAAATAAAAGATACAGATAATGCAAAATGAGATCCGGCAGACATGAAGATAAGGCCTAACTTATATCTATATGAGCAAAGGGGTTAACTTTTTAAGCTACATGCTACATATACGCTTAACCAAGAAGAACGAAAATGATTTTGTTAATATATAAAGAATGTGAAATTTCCAGATGGCTTTACTTGGAGTCTTTGTAAGAATGTCACAGATCGTGACCTGAAATTGAAGGGGCTGAAATCACATGACTATCATATCCACTTGTTAAGTTATGCAACTTTTTCAGTTAAATATGTGCTAGAACTCTCAATAGAAAAGGTATTCTACAAGCCAAACAAGACATTATCATTATTTTATGCAAGTTTGAGAGGATATACACCAATATTTTTTGACACAATGGTTCACTTAGTGATGCATTTATCAGACAAAGCATTGGAAGGGAGACCCGTTCATTTTTTGTGGATGTACCCATATGAGAGATATATAAAAAAGTTGAAGGATTATGTCTGAAATCGTGCTCGACTGGATGGTTCAATTATAGAAGGGTATATTGTTGATGAGGAATTAATGTTTTTCTCTATGTAGTTGGAAGGAGTGGAAACTAGATTCAATCGACCTAATAGAAATCAAGATGTAACACCTAGTCAAACAAGAAGGGCATTGTCGATGTTCCAATCCTAGTGTAGACCGATGGGGAAGAAGATTATTTCTCACTTTGATAAGAAAGATCGAGATGTTACAGTATGGTACATCTTGAATAATTGTATTGAGATTGAAAAGTATCTCTAATAAGTATCTATGGTCATTTATGTTTTTCTCCTTTTTGTGATTATAATAGACTAAAATTGTTATGTTCTATAGTGAGTACCGATTAGAACTCGAACAAAGTGATGCTGAAAATATTGACAATTTACAAAAAACCAAATTCCCCTCGTGATTTTACTGGAAGGTAAGGGTTTTTTCTTTCCAAATTCATTAAAGCAATATCCCAAATATTGTTCGTTTCTCTTACTGATCTTTCAATTTAATTCTTCAAAACAATGCTACTTTTTTAGATGTACTATTTACATAGGAACGGTTCCCCGGAGGCCATCGAAGAACTACTATCATTAGCCTCTGGTCCCAGTTTTACTACCATGATATACTCTGCGTGTATTGTTAATGGAGTGTGGTTTGTAGTCGAAACTCGAGATGCGAAACATAAAATGCAAAATAATGGCATTTTTATTCCAGGGACTGATGGTAACATGTTCTATGATGTACTGGAAGAAATCATTAAGTTAACTTATTTAAATAAGTGCAGTGTGACTTTATTTAAATGCAAGTAGTATAACACTGATCCTACAAAGAAGAAACTTTATATTGACAAGAATATCACAAGTATCTCCATCAATGGACAATGGTACAAAGATGATCCTTATATACTTGCTACCTAAGCAAAACAAGTATTTTACATTGAGGATCTCCTTAATGGACCAAATTGGAAGGTCATTCATAATTTGGTACATCATGACATATGGGATTTACCTAGTGATAGAGACAGTGCACAAGACTTGTTATTTCTGCAGGATAGTAACTCATCTAACTTCAACCTCATAGTTGATCTTGGAGATTTCGACTAGTAGATCTAGGTAATGAGAGAAATAGTCCTTCAATCATTTCACCTTACAGGAATGTTAGATCTGGTGCTTATGGAGAAGACGCCTTCATCGATGATGACGATAGTTTTGAAGACAAAATAATTGATGATTATATGGTTGAGGGCCCTTTACAATCTGATAATGAAGGAGAAATCGATGACCATGAGTTTCTTAGGTTCACCAACACTGATTTAGACTAGGGATAATTAATATTGTATTCGAACTATAACTCGTAATTATGTAAGCATGATTATTTAAATAATCAATATGATTGTAAAAATTTAAACCATTTGATCGTTCAATTTGACTATGGATTCTCTTTTAATTACTTGTATAATGTGTATTATTTTAGATATGGCGGATGTTGAGGCACGACACCACGGAGGTGATGCTGAAGGCGACCCACCTATATTCCATCATAATGTGAGGTATCAGGTATTTATTATTAACTGTGCATACTTGAGATTAATTAAATATTATATTTATTGTATTGATATTTTTCTTTATTTATTGAAGTGGTAGCTGCGAGAAAGAGGGATTTGAATAGGTCCCTTAGGCTGCATGAAAAGATAGGCATGGGTGGGGTAGACCAATGCCTGTACAGTTTGATATGACTGGCACATGGCATGCAGTTGGTGAGAATGCTAGCCATCTGCCTCATGATATTGGCAGCATGATCCGAGCCCACATGCCACCTTATTATAAGTCATGACGAGTTGTACCTCAGCAGATCCGAGATAGAGTTGTGTAGGAAGTTTGCGTAAGTATCTATTTCCTCCATCTATTGAATTAATCCTTCTGAGATTGAAATTTCTAAATATATTACTCACAAATTTGACAAATGTCTTTTAATGCAGTTACACTTCGAGTTCTAGTGCATCTCTAAGAGTGACCGAGATAGAGCGATCCCTAGTTTGATGCGGACTGCTACAAACCTGTCCAGAGATTAGAAGTACAGGTTGAATAAGTATTTCTTGGAGTATGGAGATGATTGATACCAGGATTATGACTTGGATAGGGCTAAACGTTGTGTGCCCTAATTTGTCTCACCGCAGACATGGCAGAAGTGTGTAGACTTTTTTGACAATGATGAGTACAAGGTAAATATGACAATTTATGGTATTATATCATTATTTCACATATTTAAGTTGTAAACATAAAAATTTAATACCATTTTTTCTTAATTTGTAGGAGTTATCTGGAAGGAATGCAAATAATAGAGCACAGAAGGTCGTGAATGACCGACATAGGTCAAAATCTATTACTGTACATCGCTTTGATAAGGTAATTTAACTTTTTTTTTAAATGTATCCACTTGTTAGATAACTTTATTTATTTCATCCTTTTTTTTTATCTTACAAAAATTGAACAGAGAAACAGAGATACTAGTAAGTTGTAATCAGTTTTTGAGAATTTTAGGGACCGACACACGTATAGGTTAGGAGAGTGGGTGCATCCAATCCCTCAAGAGCAATATGTAAGCTAGTTGAATTTTATATTTTAAATAGAATTTTACGAATATATCTTGTAAGATTTATTATTGAATTTTGTTTTAATAATTTAAGGCGAGGATGATTGAGCTCATGACTCAGCATGTACAATCTAGTGTATCATCCACTAACTTGCTTGCGACTCCTGTACAGATAGATGAGGCTATGATCACCAATGAGGTGCTTGGCACTCGTCGAGGGTACAGAATGGCTGTTGGGCGTGTGCTTGCTGGTTAGTTCTATCACTCGACGGGGACTTCTAGCGCGAGGACGAGCTCATAGTCCTTGTCTTAAGTCGGTGAGTTGCAGGAGCAATTACAGTAGAGTTGAGAATAGTTCCAGCAGAGCTAGCGATTGATTCAGGAGCAACATTAGCAACTGGATTAGCAGCAACAACAAATTACACAGCAACAGCAACTTGGGACTTACCTTACTGAGATGACCTCGATTCTTAGATAGCAGGGTATTGTCCTACTGCCGCCTCTATTTGTTGTTGCTACACTGCCTGGGCCTAGTAGATTTGTACCTGGACTTGCTGCTTAGCCACCACCATCGTTTTATTGTCCTCGTTGCCAAGAGGATGATAATGATGCATCGACATTTTTACACCTCCTTTTCCTGTAGTATATTCTGTATATGTATTTTTATATTTTTTATGTGTATACATTTACATGGATTATGTATATATAATTTATTTATATAAATACTCTTTTTACAGTATTCATTTTTTTTTATATTGGAACAAATTATTAGACATTATTATTAGTACTACTGATGTATTATAGTTGTATAATTTACATTAAATTAAATTTAAAAAAGATATTAAGCAATTCAAATTACTTAAAATAAAAAATATTTTAGATAAATGTTGTTAAATATAATATATTATTTGAAATATACTTAATCATAATGATAATTTTAATTTAAATTTTTTAAAAATATTTAAAAAACCTTTAGTGGCGACATTTTCATTGCTATAGGGGAAGAATGTCGTCGTTAAAGATGATTTTCAGCGATTACATTATCGTCGTTGAAGCCCGAACTTTTAGTAACGACAATTGTCATCGCAGAATTTTGGACTTTTAGCGACGACATTTGTCATCAGTAAAGGTGTAACTTACAACGACGACAACGTTGTCGCTAAAAGTTAGCTTCAGCGATGACTTTTTTACTTTTAGTGACGACATTCAAATTTCAAATTTTTTTGAATTTTAAAATTATTTTCTACAATGAATTTTTCATCGTAAAAGGCTGTACTTTTAGCGACGACAACATGTTGTCAGTATTGAATGTTTCAGGTACAAAAGTATGCCGACGATATTTTCAGCGACGACTTTTTCTTTTAGCGACGACCGAACACTCTTCAACGACAATAAATATCGCCGCTAAAGGTCTTTTTTGCTGTAGTGTAATTATTTAGCTCCAAAAAAAATTTTCAGAATTATTTTTTCCATCCTTTTAAGTATTTTTTAGAAAAAATATTACTATTTATCTGTTATTTTTAAAAATTAAGATCACATTTATTATTTTATTTCAAATGTTACATTATTATTTAAATAAATATTTAAGAATTTCATTTATCAATAAAATTTTAGTAAAAAACATATTAATATATTATATCTTAATTTTTTATAAAATTAAAATTATTTATTATTTATTAATTTTATATGTTAACATTACATGATATTAAAGAAATGGAGGTGAAATTTTTAGTACAGTTTAGAGGGAGACAAGCAAGCCCCATTCACCGGTCTGTTTTCGGTACTATATGATGTTTCATTTTGCTCAATTATTTCTGACAGTGGTAGTAATAAATCATTGAATGATTAATTACATGACAGATTGACCACTATTTGCCAATTTGAACTAATTTAAAAAAAAATTAATATAAGTCGTCAGCAGTGATTTACACCACAAATTTCAAATTAATATCATCAAATAAGCATCAAAGATTGATCAATAAATTTGTGGGAAGTTAAATTTTTTAAAATATAATTTTTCTCATAAATTTTTTGATATGTTCTTAAAGTTGTTTGTTGAAAACTAAAAAATTAATACTTCCCAAAAATTAATTTCTTATGTTTCATTTCATTCAACTTTAAATTTTTTAAAAAATATTATAAAAATGATTAATATATGTTTTAAAATTATAATATAGAAAATAAGAAATATCAGCATATTTTTAATTGTCTTTTATTATCTTTTTTATATTATATTCTAATCTCTTTTTTCATTGTAATTTTTCTAAATCAATAATTTGTTATTTTTTAATATATTAGGAGAATAGGTTTATACAAAAAATTAAAATATTTTTGTATACATATATATTTTCTATTATCTTAATATAATTAAAATAAGATGTAATTTATATGAAGAAAAATATTAGTTAAATAATTAATTATATAAAATTGGATAACAAATGCATATCTCTTATTTTTATAATTAAATATTAAAATATTAAATTATACATATAATTAATATAAAGTAGTTAATAATATAATATAATAGATATATGGTAATATAAAATGATATTTATGATTATATTTATATTTTATATTTTTAATATAATATTTAATATATATTTTATATAACATTTATTTTATTTATTATTTAATTAATAAAATAATTTTATTTTATATAACTAATAATTATATTTAAATAAATATATTTATATTTTAAAATTAATAAATTATATTTATCATAATATTTAAATTATGAATATAAAATGTTAAAATAATTAGGTGTTAAATTAAATAGAGATAATTTTTTATTTAAGATATATGAAATTCTTCTTATACTACATGTCGATAAATAATTTTTTATAATTTGTGGAAAATAGAAGTTTTTCTATAAGAATTCGTGGTGAATCAAATAACTTAAAAATTTTTTACATCCCAATTAATTACATTTTTCATATTACTTCCATGAATCAAAGAACTCTAAGTTACATCATCTAATAATATTATGTAATCATATTATCCTTAATCATGTTTCAACCTTTATCTTTGTCTATAATATATGTCATTTGGTTACCAATTTCTTTAATAAGGTACTGATAAAAACAATTGAATGATATTAAGAATATAATTTTTTTAAAATTTCTATATATTTTTATTTTTATTTTTTCCAATTTTACATTAATTGGTTATATATTAAATAAAGTTGCATAATTTTTTTAAATTTTATATTTGTAACACAATTGAATTAAATATTTTTAATCACTATCCTTATAGGAATAAATTATTAAATAATGGATTGGTAACAAGATAGTTCTTTCATACCAAAATTAAGAGTTAGAATATACATATCTTGATTGATGAATCAATGTGTGTTTGACACCTAAACTTCTGAAAAATATTTCAATAAGTGAAATTATTGCATATTTACTGAGAATTATAATTTTCCATGTTACTTCAACTTTAATTATTTTCAATTTTACCCCACACTTAACAGTTATACGTTTTTCTAATTTTTTTTGGCCCCTTTCATTTCTTATTCGTGATTAGACTGTCCTCCATTTCTATTTCTATTTCTATTACACAGTTTCATTTTCTATTCATATAAGCAAAACTACAAATACAAACCCATTAATTAAATTAATAAAATAACATGACGTATGCCGTAAATATATATTTATGTGAATATTCATCAAATTCTTTAATTATCAATTAATTATTATGAATTTAAATTTGATTTAATATCTTTTAATTGATAAGAGATAATCATCTATTATAAATAATTATCATTATCAATGGTGATAGTTAATAATTGGTGCATAGTGAGTCTATAAATACAAAATATAAAAGATTGTAGAAGAACTTTACACATTTATGAATAAGAGGATCTGCTCCTTTTGTATTATTCCTTTTTCTTCAACTGTATATCTTTCATTCTATTTTTATTTTTATCACACACTATTAACACAAAACTCTTTTAATTTGAGTTTATAAATTCTTTTTCCATTTTCTTGATTTTTTTATATATTTCTTATATTAATTGCTCTGTTTCTTGAGAGATTTGATTTGCTCTTTATTGGAAACTAACATCAATGTTTGTTTTTCGTTTTTTATACTCATTACATTGCGAAGCTTACTATTAATAATAAAGTTTGTGACCCTTTCAATTTAGCATCATTACTTTGGCCCTATGCTTAATTATTGTGTGGGGTTTTGGAGGAAATAAGATCTAACCCAATAAACTTCTGCCCATTCGTGTCATCGCTGCAATTTACTTTATGGAACAAATGAATTTTGACTTAGTTCAAGTAGAGATGGCAATGGATTCAATTTGGACATACTCAAATCAGATTCATTGAAAATTCGCTATTTTAGATCTATTAAAAATTTATCCATTAAGAATCTAGTAAAATTTGATGAAAAAATTTAAAATAGATCCATTTAGATCTATTAATACAAATATAATTTAAAATTTTTTAATAAAAATAAAAAGTTATTTTTTATTAATAATAATTACATTTGATAATTATAAATTATATCTATTTTTTTTTTCATTTACATCTATTCTTATTTTGACTCATCTATATTATCTTTATTAACTTTAAGATAAATATATGTTGTATCATTTCTATTAATAATAATTATATTTGATAATTATAAATTATATTTATTTTCTTATTCATACCCATTCTTATTTTTATCCATTCATATTATCCATTATAATTTTAAAGTAAATGTTAGTTGTATCATATTAACTTATAAATAATTATTTATCCATTTATGTTATAATTAGATATTTCTACATTATATAAACTAATGTTATATAATAAAATAATATTATTTTAAAATATCTTTATAATGTAATGTAAATTTAAATATTTTTAATATTATTTATTTTAAATAAACTATCACAATATTTTTATATATTTGATAATATTAATTTTTATGTAATAATAAATTAATAATAAAATATGTTATTCAAACAAGTTTAATATAATGCCTAAAAGAGATTCAAGATCCATTAAATATTTATACGAGATAGACTCGTATATTATACAAATTAATATTAACAGGTGTTCAAAAAGGATTTAAAAGTCATTAAATATTTAATGAATAAATTAAAACCTAAACTATTAAGTTGTAGATCTAATTTGAATAAAATTTATTAAGTAAGACTTATTGAATCTGGATATTTTTGTTATCTTTAGTCCCTAGTCAGTTTCTTCTCTGAAGATTGAAATCTTGCATTAGGCCAATCTATATAATATATTGGATTATCAATTTGTATTTATATTGGCTGATTGTCTATAATTATTGTCCGAGTTATATGCTATGGCACCGTCTGTGAGTCAAATATCCATAATATAAGGAAACGGAGCATATTTGGTTCCCCTCATGTTAACTTGATTAGATTTAGTGAAGTCCTCGGAAGTGCATACTGAAGTTTTTGCAGCAACTTCTACGTTCGGGTTAATTATAACAAAAGAGGAGATTAATTTGTATAATGCAGATCAACCCTCAATGATATCCTTCAACATGTGACGAATGGGAGGCCCTAGATTTCATAAAGTTGTTCTCCAAAGGTACAATTATTAGGTGCTGAAATTCAACGATCTTAGAGCCACAATTGAATATTTCTAGTGAGAAAGTATGAAATCTATTCTTCTGGTGACTAAATAAAATTTTGAGTTTCTAGTGAGAAAGTATGAAATCTATTCAACCAATTTTACTGCATTTCTAAAAGTGAATATTTTGATGATTAAAAAGTTTGAATATGAATGAAGTTGTGGTTATAACCATATATGTGAAAAAAGGCCAAAT
This sequence comes from Sindora glabra, assembly GCA_020226215.1. Taxonomy (NCBI): domain Eukaryota; kingdom Viridiplantae; phylum Streptophyta; class Magnoliopsida; order Fabales; family Fabaceae; genus Sindora; species Sindora glabra. The sequence continues at coordinate 25,609,322 of CM035236.1, forward strand.
TAATTTATATAATCATAATGGTTATAAGAATAATAAAAATAATCAGAAGATAAATTTATACTACTAGAAGTTTGAAAATATAATAAGAAAAATTTATATAATAAGAACTCAAAATATTTTGAAAATACATATTATTAATGCGATGTGAAATGCTATTGAAAGCTTTAATAATATATACTACCAAGGTAGAACGAGAGGCTAATTTTGTTGATGAGAATAATGCTTTCAATCATAATTCTTATGATATAATAATTTTAATATGGTAAATTTCTTTGTACATTTAAAAGAAAGACTTAATGATTTGATTGGTTATAACAGTGGTGAAATTTCATTTTCTATTGAAATAATATTGAATATTTATTTTTTAAGAATAGTGCATTAATGCACATTATTCTTAAGAATAGAAAATAAATTTTTAATTAATGATTAGAGAAAATTATTGTCAATTATATCCTAAAAATATTGACTAAATTTTAAAAGCATACAATGAAATAAATACTATATTGAAACAATAACATAATGAATATCTATATATTATGATGGATGTCTCAAATAAGAAAAATATGTTGCAAAAGTTATCATCATTTTCCTTTAATAGAAAATATACACATATAAAGTTGATTGAAAGAAATGTGAACTTGGACTTTACTAATTAAAATATTTTTACAATATGGCCTTTTCGAATGAGCCATATTAGATCAATAATGATACTAAAAGTTATTAAAAATTTATAAAGTTATTCATTGAAGAATTAAAAGATTCTTCAATCTAATAAATTTTCATGTATTACTTATTCTTAGGGCAATTTGTTTATAAGGAACTGAGATGCTAACTATAGTTGAGATTGGATATCTATGAATACAAGGTAACATATATCAATTTGTCAACTATGTGGATTATTTAAAATTTTATGATTTTAATCATATATAAATTTATTGTTAATCCATAACATGATGTTTACATAATTATTAGCTCAAATAATTTAACTTTAAGCACAATTTCCAAATTATGTAATTAAGATAATATGCCTTAATAATATTAATAGATTTGTATTCAAAAACTTTAAGGATTATCATGTTCTAGTATGAATGATTGTTCAACATCTTGAAATATGTTTATATATAAAATAATTTGACTAAAATAATTTTAATGTCCTAAGTTATTAGTTATATCATTATTCAAGAGAATAAAATTCTCTTTACCATCTTAAGGGACATGCAACTTTACATGTTATAATACTTACACACATCAAGTTAAAAAATTATAATTTCACTTTTATAATTAGCTTTGATCAAAAGTTAAAAAAATTTATATATAAAGAATTTTTTAATGTGCAATATATTTTTATTCCACCACCATCCACATGAATAATATTAAAAAATGATAGAGAATATAAGTTCATATATTAAATTATATTTCCAAAATCAAGAAAAGAGAATGTGCAGCTATAAAAGTAATATAACATACAATCATTTTGATTCTCACACAAACTCATATGTACTAAGAGTTCATAAAATGATTGATTTATAAATTATAGAAATTTTTTATATATATTAATAACTAAAAAAAGATAAATAAAATATATTAGTTGAAAATGAGCCTATTCAAATTGATGCCTAACCATGGCAATTTATTTTTTAATAACAATTAATTTTTCAATATACCTAAAGCATGATATACCTTAAATATAAATATCCTTAAAATGAAGAAAGAGCAAATGAATGGCCTTACTGAGGAATTAAATATTTTTGAAGAGAATTGATATAAAAATAAAAACAAACTTCTGGAAGAAGTTTAAGTACCTAAAATTTATGAAATTAAAGAGATTTGAATTGATTATGTCTTTGATAAGAAAGATGAAACCAGAAGAAAAGTAATTGTCAACAATATTTACTTTTACGTATAATGTAACCTTCAAAATTATGAAAAATAGTAATTAATAAGGATCTTAAAATTATAGAATAATTATTATTCACTAAAGAAAAGAGAAAGATATAATTTAGGTAAAAATACAAAGTTTAAATTTACTTGTACCTAGAAGGTATTAAGTCAATAAAACATTCTAAAGGTGCAAAGTTAATAAGGTATAAATAATTATACCAAGAAAATAAGCAAATTGAAGTTGCAAAGAGAAAGTATTGTAAAACAAAAGTTTTTGAAAATATTGTTATTGATTATAAAAAATGTTTATTTTTATATAATGGATACTATTGGTGTGTGTCCTAAGAGCCAATCAGAGATATGATTGCAATATTACACAATGTATTATATTTTATTTTGGCAATATAATTATTATATTTTATTTTATTTTATTTTACATAAATTATAACTTAAATATAATAATTATCCTTAGAATAGCTTTGCTATTCCTAAAAGCTCCTAGTTAAGTATTATTACAAAAAGGATAGTAATAATATATCGAGACTAGCATGTATAGTGATTGATGATTATGAACATGGATATGTGATATCAAGTCAATACATGAGTACATTATTAGTGAATAATGTATTGGACTAACCCACTATAAGAATATTTCATGGATAAATGTATCATTAATTATTCTCATATGATCACAAATACACATAATTCTTTAACTTGAAGTCACTACGGTTCCCTACATGATAAGTTACTCACTTTGATGTTGTCATATGTCACCTTTAATCAGGATGACAAGTAAGACATTGGTTGGGTGTGTCACGAATCATGCAGAGAGAAGTGAGTGATGTAGATAAGATTTTATTACTCTTGTAAAAAGAGAGATATCCTTAGACCCTTTGATTGAGTGAGACTTAGAAATGTATGGTCATGCTCAATTGGATCAATATGTGGTATTGATCATTTGTTTTAAGTCTACTCATTATTAAGAAATACAAATTGAACATCAACGAGGATGACACACTCCATGCCTCCAGTTCGATTTGGATATTATTATAAAAGGGATTATGATGCAAAGTGTTGATCATATATTAAGTAGATGTTGAATCACAGACATTCTTACTATTTGAGTGGCAATGATGTATTGCTAGATACCGCTCACTGTTTATAACCCAAAATGAGTCATTATCAACGTAGTAAGAACCTACAGGATCATACAAAAGGAGTACGAATAAGATAAATTTTAATTGGACTTTAGTTGAACTAAAATCCAATTAATTGGGCTTATTTTGTGCATATATATTAGTATTAAGATAATAATAATTTATCATGTAATATATATATAATAATAATAATAATGTGATATTATTTGATATTAAAGTAATATCAGATAATTAGTTTATTAGATATTAGATAATTATATTATGAGATAATGCAATTATCTAATATTAGATAATAATAGATAAATCCTATCTCTCCTCACTTTTTCTAAGATAAGGATAAAGTGATAGTTGTTTAGTGTAATTAGGATTTTTTTGAAGCATTATCCTAGTAGAACTAGGATTGTGACATGTGTTAGATCTATAAAAAGGATTTGAAGGCAACACATAATACACATGCTCATAAACTTCATCAAATCCTAAAATCACTCTAAAAATGTCCAATCTAATCCTGGTAAGAAAAACGAACCCTAACAGTTTCGCTGAGGGAAGAGATCGTTATTCACTTTGTGTGGATACATTCGGACGACGTTTGATTTGTGAATCAATCTCTCAAAAGAAAGAACATAAACACGAGTAAGGTAAAACTCTAACCTTGATTTATGCCTTTTGTATCGATCCTAGGTAGATTCGAATCAAAATATAAAAATTTCACTGTGTATGTTGATCCGTAACCCAACAATAGTATCAGAGCGTCTTGCAAAACATAAATTCGATTATGTGTTTTACCATTTTTCTAGCAATATATCAAAAGCTCAATACTTGATATGCGTCGCATAAATTTAATTATATTTTATTTCACATGTAACAATTGACTATGATATTATAATCCCCAATGGATTTTAGATATATGAGGCATGCAATTTGAATATTTGAAAAATACATTTAATTTAATTATAAAGATCTTTATATTTTATATGAATTCAAGACAAATATATTACAATTATTTTAGTGAATATTTGTTGAATATATATATTCTCTCCTTTGTGTTATTATCTTAATGTAAATTATTGTATATGTTAATAATTTGAATTATTGGAATTCATGAGGAGCTTCCAAGTGCAACAGACTATTTGAAAAAAAGAATTTGAGATGGAAGATTTTGAAAATTTGAGTTTTATTTTGGCTTGCCAATCAAACATTTAAATAATGAAATACTTATTCATTGATTAAAATGGAAAGATCATTTTACATGGATTAAATCATATTTATTGAGTATCCTAATGATTATTTAATCACTTGATATTAATAAAAATCCACTTTGAAATCCAAAGAATAAAAAAAAAATTTATGATATCAAAGTATCATATTCTTGTACAATTGATACATTACTATATCTTACTAATTACATATATTTTGACTACATATATTTTGACGTATTTTTCAAAAAGTTTATTAGTAAATATATAGTTTTTTTGAACAGAAGATATTAAAATAAAACTAAACATATATTTTGAATATTTTATAAAAAATGATATTTGATGATTTTTTTATATAAATTTTGAGTCATAACTCATAACTATTTAGTTATGTAAATATAAAATATTTTATTTGCACAAATTTTGATTTTATATTATTATTTGTTTACATATGATGATGTGTGTATATCATACTTCTTGATATATGCTGCAAACTTCAAGAAAGAAATTTAATAAATTCATATGAAAATAATGTTATGTGCAAAAGCACAATTGTAAGGATAATACATCAAAAGAGATAGCTTTTTCTTATACTTATAAAAAGATTATGATAATTGATCATGACAACTAGTTTGTTTGAGTGGTCTTTAATTAAATTATTAGTAGAAATACTAATTCAAATATCTTCAATGATATTTTCAATAAGGGAATCAAGATCTTGTTGCTCGTTTTTCCCCCTTGTTTATGGTTTTTCCCATTGGATTTTTTTGATAAAGTTTTTAATGAAGCTAACTACTTGCTAAAAGAATAATGTATTCTTTTTATTTCATTGGAATTTTTTCCCATCAAATTTTTTCAGTGAAGATTTTAACAAGATATATCTTTTACAAAATGGATATCTATCAAATCTTTTCGTTATCAATTAGTTATTGTAAATTTAAGTTTGATTTGAGATCTTGTAATCAATAACAGATAATTACCATCACTAATTGTGATAGTTAACAATTGATGATAGATAGTATATAAATATAGAAGATTGTAAAAGTACTTTGTGAATAAGAAAATTTCCTTCTTTTATGTTATTCTATTCTCTTAATCTATTTTTCGATTATTCTCCTTTTATTTTCATAACAACATATTATTTTTTTTGAAAATAACAAGCTTATATATATATATATATATAAAAGAAGGGAAAAACATATTATACTTTCACACTTAATGTATGGTATTGTTTTAAATCAAATTGGAGTCGGTTACTGTAAATTTGCTGGATCAATTTAATTGAAAATGCCATCTGAGAAGTAATGTATATAATATACCATTACGCTCAAATATATCAATGAGTCTTTGACTCTAGATTAAGATAACATTAAATTTTAATAGTAATTTGAGTGGTTTTAAAAGATGAATTTAAATTAATTAAAATTCATTACTCCCTCTTATGTTCATGCTCAAAGATTAAATTAAAGAAAAATCCTATAATTAAAAAAGGTAGAGGAAGGAAAAAATTGAAAGCTAATTTTTGAAAATAAATGGTTGAATTTTTAAAATTATTTTATTTATTTTATATTTTCAAATCGATTACACACATATTTTTATGTGAAGAAATCTTATCATTTTCAATTAATTAATCAAAAATATTTTCAAAATTTTATGTGCGTGCGTATGAATGATGCAATTTAACTATTTATTATATTTGTTAATAAATGAATTTAAAACTGAGTTTTATTATTTTGTTAAAAGTTTTTAAGCGAAATAAAATGGATGTTCCACTCAAATCACATAGAAGTTAATTGGTAGATGTAGAATTATACAAAATTTGCGGTTACGAATATAAATATTATAATATATATACTTCATCATTTATATCACTTTCTTAACCATTTTTTTCCACCATTGATTTTCACGATATTGGAAAGTAATAATTTTTATTTTATCATAAAATTAAAAAACTGATGCCTAAATTTTTATTTTGCATATATTAGAACTATCCTTAATGATAAGAAATTTGAGTAATGTGTGAATCAATGATTAATGATTAACGTTAAGAATAGTCGGTGTATGTAAATAAAGTAATGTTATTATTATTTTTTATTTACTTTTAATTTATTTTTTTATAAATTGTGAAATTTATAATTTTAAAAATTTTATTATATATTAAAAAAAGTGAATACTCTTTTAAAAAAAAGGGTGCAAATGACAATTACCACTGAGGTATACGTGGGCAAACTCTTTCACACCAATTGTTTCTTTGGGGAGTGTTGAATCAAAAGGGGCGGCCGCGCAAAGTCTTCTTCTCCACGATCAAGTTGACGTCTCCAAATTACTTCAGGAGACTCGAAGAGAGAACAATCTAAAGATAATGACGCCCCTGAAAAGGCAACGTTACTCAGCCCGTCCAGCTAACGGCGAGGGTCCAAACAAACAAACTGCGTAAAATTGAATGAAAAGTTGATGTACATTTAATATTTGCTCTTAATTTATCTAATAAATAATATAATTTTTAATATTAAAAAATTGAAAAATTATATTTTAACGTACATAAATTTTATAAAATTAATAAATAAATAGTAAAATTGATAATTTATTTAATTCAAACATGTAAAGTTTTGAATTTAAATTTTAAAGATGATGAAGAGTAGGATCTATAACGTAACATCAAATCGAATGTCATTACGCTCTGAAAATTTCAACAGCAAAGACATATATATTTCAGCAAAAAGGCTGAATATTTTTTTCAAATTCAACACCTAATTCTATTCTATGGTGCTCCGCTGGCTGTAACTTTTCTGTGTGCTTGAATAATGAATGGGATTTTTTATTAAAATAATAAATTTTAATAAAAAAATAATGAGTTTAAAATAGAAACATTTATTTTTATCTCTTAACAATAATAAAAAAGAAAGAAAAGAAAGAAAAGATAAAAAAAAAAAAAAAACAGAGGGAAAGTATCAAATTTGCTCTGGAACTAACTCTTCTGACGTCCTTGATGAACAAACTAACAAGGATATACACCGACTTTCGGCTACAGTTTTCAGATATAAATAAGTCTTTTAAAATATTCTTTTTCATCGTATCAAATTTTGAACCCTAATCCACGGTGGCTAATGGAGGGGTCTCTCTTAAAGTATGGTTTAATATCATATAAAAAGTTTTAAAACTTATAAATAATTTTCTTAAAATTTTTTAAAAAATGAAAATATTAACAATATGATTAAAAAAAATATGTAGGTCATTGATAATTATTTCTAACTATTTTTTTATATGATTTTAATTATATTTTAAATGAAATTTTTACTAAAACAAATTATTAATAACATAATTAATTCTGTAATATATTTATAAGTATTTTAAATAAATTATTATTAAAAATTAATTAAATTTCATTTGAGAATCAAATTTAAACTTTATATATAATATAATATTTAATTATATATAATTATATTAACTATTTCAACAATCTGATCCAATCAGTTGAACCAATTTGATTTTGATTCCAACATCGTGGTGGATCAATAATCAAATTAGATTTCAAAATATTGATTTATACGAATACCAACCAGAAGATAAAATCAAATAAATTAATATTTTACTAGAACAAAATTAATAAAATATATTTGATGAAGACGAAAATGAATAAAATTAAGAAAATGTTTATATAGTGCACTAGTTGTATTTAAAGATTTGGATTTATTAATTTGTACTGTACTGTGCAGATAAAAAAAAATCTAAGCCTTTTTATTTTGATAGTGAAAATAAACATTAAGTTCAGGCCTAAAATTAAATTTGATACATGTGAAAAGGTAAGTTTACTCTTTCCTTTCCTTTGTAGAAGAAGTTGTAAGTCCAAAAATAACATTAATGTAAACTACTTTCTCCGTGCATCGAATTTCAATACGTAAAGTTCAGCAAAGGAGGTTTTATGGGAAAGATTGATTCAAAGGAAGACGCAACGAGGTTGAAAAGTTCATTACGTAAGGTAAGGTACCTTAATTTGCCCAACAAGAAAACAAAACGTGAGGTGTGAAAAATTGGGAACGGATCCCCTCATGTTTTCATGATCCTAAAAACTTGAGGGGATCCTTTTTTCCCAATCCTAGTCATTTGTGACATCTAGCAGTGATCAACATGTCACATCACCTACCTTTCTATTTTTTTTAATTTTATATCAGCGAAAATGTCATTTCTTACATAGTATTCTTCATTCTTGTTCTACACTCCTTATGTCTTCTTCTTTGAATTTCATTCATCATCTTCTTTAATCATTGTCATTGTAACTGTCACACTCACAAGGAATTTGTCATCTTCTTCCTTATATAAGCAAAATTGCCATTTCTCACAAGGAATTGCATTTATCATCTTCTTTCACAAATCGCATTCTTCAATTATTATCACATTTCTGCACTACCGTTAATTCTCACACCGATGTAAAATACTAATTCTCATTGTCCTATCTTTTTTATTATTGTTATGCATGTTCACTGTCCCATCTTTACATCGGGTTTAATCCTTCTTCTTACTTGATTTCTGGCAAATTCCAGTATTAAAATATTGATTCTTCCCCTAGCAATTTTCCACTGGCAAATTCCAAAAATTTCCGGCAACACAAGTTCATAAATTCTCACGAATTCTAATAATGATTAAAATGAAAATTTCTCCTCAAATACAATTTCTTACTGTTCTAATTAAAGTCAATTATCCGAAGTTATCACCGATCAAGATTAACACCGGTGAAGACAAATAACATTGCAAGATTTTACAGATGAAGGAAATGGATTTGCATTTTGTGTTCTCTTTCTCACAATACTCTCTTTAACTAATAGTTATGTAAAATGAAAGATATGTATATGGTACAAAGGGTGAATGATGCACACAGTGAGTAAAACTTCCGATAATGCAAAGGCGGGAGGGATAACATAATGTACAGACTTGTTGCGTGAGAAATGCGTTTAATCTAATAAAAAATTAAAAAAAAAATTATAAAGTTGGGTGATGTAGCATGTTAGTGGCTGCTAGATGCACAAACGGCCAGCATTGAGAGAAAATCCGTTCCCGTGAAAAATTGTCAGAGCCGACATGATATGCGGCATATGAGTGAGGAATGAAAGATGATGTCAGCCGAAAAATATAGCTTATTATACAAGCATGTCAGCAAAACATGAAAGACGATGTCATCCCACAAAATAGAGAAAAGGGCAAATAGCGACTCCACTGGGGATCGAACCCAGAATCTCTGGTTCCGTAGACCAGCGCCTTATCCATTGGGCCATGGAGTCATCTGTGGGTCTAGTTATTGTGTTAATTTTTTCCACTGGTTACCGAGTAAAACCCTTATTTTAAATATATAAAAATACTGGTCTTTTTTTTTTTTTTTGGTGAAAAAAATACTGGTCATTTCCATTTGGAACTTCTGTTTAGAATTGGTCTGGAATGACCTGGATGAATTTGAATCTAATGTAGTGACATTACTACAGCTGCAATTGAATTATGGATCCAAATCCAGCAATTATAATCATCATCAAATGTGACCTGACGAGAGGCTGGAGGGCAACCGCTTAGAAAGAGCAAAAAGGGGGGCGGGGGTGTCACCATTTCAGAAAAAAAAAAACAAGAAAGAAAAAAACGTTTGATTGAATGGAATAAAAATAAAAATTTAATTAATATACACTATAAATTAGGAATAATCATTTATTAAGAAATGAATTATTTTCTCATTCATGGATTAACCTATATATATATATCTCATTTTGTGTATATTTCAATATTACTTTTGGTTAATACATAGTAAAAAAATTAATTTTTAAACAATTATCGTTTAATAATTATATGTTTAATAAAAAATTTAAAATGACATTTGTGTATTCTTTACAAAAAAATATTTAATATAATTTTTATTTACTATAAAAATTTAGTAAATTAAAAATTTTATACTTTTATTATAAAAATTTTTCTTAATTATAATTTTAATAATAAAATTTAAATTATTACAATTTTTATTATAAATTATATAATATATTTTAATGACATTAAATTATTTAATAAAACATTATTTTTTAATAATGATATTATTATCTTTAACTACGTTTTTTTTTTTTCATTTCATTCCATCAAAATTTTATTATACTAAATATCAAAATAAAATAAAATGTTCTTTCAATTCCTTATTACATCATATATAATTATAAACGATCATTCTACTGGATTTCCATTCCCATCTATATTCTCATTTCCATTCCATTTTATTCTATTCAACCAACCGTACCATTAAAGTATTTTAGATAAGTGGATTACAAAGGCAGCTATATATGTAGGCAAACAAAAGGAAATACGAAAAGGCACGCGTTTGTAACGAGTCTGTAGAAATAAGAACCTAAATGATACAGTAATGACGTAATTCATCACGAGTACAGTTAGTTATCGGTACTTTACTTTTTAAAAAAGTATTCTAGTTTGTTAATGTCAATAATAATCCAGTTTTGGGAAGATGGTATATAAAGAAATCACTTTCCATAGGTTTGAAAAAGTTCACATCTACTCATGAATAATCCTGACATAAAATTAAGCTATCCTTCTTCACTTCTTCACTGATTGAGATCACTGGTATATAATAGATTATCAGGATTTTTCGAATTGTAACAAAACAAACTAAGAAGGGTATATTCAATTATTGAGTTGTAACTAATTTTAAAGGATTTAATCCCAGATACTATATACCAAACATAAACGGAGGAAATGAAAAAAATTTCTCATATTTTTTAAATGAAAACCTTTCCTTTTCCTAATTTCTCATTTCCTCCCATCTCTCCATTCAAAAACATCGTTTTCCACCTTTCCCTTTTTCTCTGTCCACCTCCATCCAAGACATCATTAAAGTCTTCACAGAGGAGACCCAAGGACCCAAACACTTCACATAAGTCCCTACCCAAATTCCACTTGTCTACAAATCTATTAATTTTTTTCCCCTATAAAAGAGTTGTTAGCTTCAGATGGTATCACTTATGGAAAATGCAACTTTTTAAAAGTTGTGAATAATACAATAAAAATTACGAAATCCCCAGAATAAATACTGCACAAAACTTTTTCGGATGCAAATCTCAACAAAATATGTTCAAGGAGCATTACTCCATTTTGAAGGGGAAGATGCCTTCATAACCCTAACTGGATATACTAAATTGTGATAGCAAACATACACCAAAAAATAGTACAATACCCATATGCACCACTGCTGGACGCTAACAATTTCAGCAAGAGCATCACCATCCCACAACTTCCACTCTAAGAAAAAAAAAAAAGGCTAGCAACACACACCCAAAGATGCATACTTTCAAGCCATTAATTTATTACACAAACAATCATTCACAAAATGAATCGACCATAAGTAAACGGTGAATTTGGCCAATAAGGGTGGGAAAAGTAACATTATTCCTCAAACAAAAAGAATGATATAAACGGGCAGCCCAGTATAAGAAGCTTCCCCACATGCTGAGGGTTCGGAAAGGGGTTGCACAATGTAGGGTAAAAATAGTAGTGGCATAGAAGTTACTTACAACCAAAGTAATATAGATCATTTTTTTAGGTATAGAAGAAATCAGAATATCTGAAACACTAATTTCAAAATTCCCTCAATGACTTTGGCTAGAACTCAAAAATTTGATGTTGAGGAGTTCTTACCATGTTACCAATACTTGCCGGATGCGAAATGAAAAGAAACTCCAAAGAAGAAATTGCCCAAATATTTGAAGTTGAATTAGCTGTGATGATAGGGGCTGCATAGCCCCAGTATATATCCACAATGTTATTTGCATAGTAATGTCACCTAGAGAAAAATGTTGATTTCCTTCTCAGTCATCTCGTAGACATGATCTCTTGCATCAGCTAGTGCAGTCTGCATGATGGGAAGTATTTTAGGATCCATGCAACACAATAAAATGAGGAGAAAAAGCTTGCAGAAAATAAAAGCTGAGGATGATATTACCTGCCCATATTTTGTTAGGAAGTTACTGGCAATGTTCAGAGATGTAACGGTTACGTCTTCATTTGACTTAAGTGCTTGAGCAATAGCAAAAGCCCCATCATCCTGTGTATCAGATGAAAATTACGTTATGGGAGTTACAACCTCTGTACAATCCAAAATAGAAAATAGCTCATTAATACCCTTATTTCGTTGAATCCCAAGTCCAGAGAGGTTAAAGCTTCATTAACAACTTTTAAGCTGCGAGCCAGGAAAACAGCACCCTGTAATAGTAGATTCATAAAGCAAGGGACATAGCACACTATATAGAAACGAAAATAAAAGACAATTACAATAAGAAAGACAAGTTATAGAAAACAAACTTCATCTCTAAGTCCATTAGCCCGCAAGTCAAGAACTGATATTGTAGTATTATATTTTAAGGCATCTGCAATAGACTCTGCCCCCTTTGCTCCAATCTGTCAAGATTTTCTGGGTTACCAATAAGACAGACTAGAAAGTGATACAAAAGTCCATGGTGCACAGATTACCTGGCACCAACCAAGCTTGAGGGTTTTTATGTTTCCATGAAACTTGAGAATTTCAGCCAAGGCCTTGGCCCCATCCGGTCCAATGGGATTATAACTAAGTTCTAACTAAGGAGAGTTAAGATCTGTGTCAAGAGTACTAGAAATCAAAACAAACTACAGGAAAAAGCGTGTGAAACTCAGCAGACTTACAGTTGCAACGACTGAATTATCTTTCAAAACTTGAGCAATGGCACTAACACCCTCAGCATGAATATTATTTCCTCCCTGTAAACTTATCCCAGCCAAGTTAAGTTTCAAGCAAAGGTAATTTTTCCAACCCTCTCTGAATTCAATAACAAACAAAATGGTAACCACAAGCTAGCTATCCTCACCAGGTCTAATGTTGTTATGGAGCGGTTTTGCTTTAAAGCATCTGCAATTTTTTTGGCTCCCTGAAATTTTTCCACAATCAGATTATTCCATGTGCAAATTTACAACACAATCCAAAGAGTGGAATACACATTTAAAGTTCTTCACCAGTATCTGAACAAGAAAAATTCATGATTTTGTATTTCCCTTTTCATATGCTTAGAAATAAAGAAAGTATGAATTCCACATAGGTTTGACAAGAAGAGGACAACTGAAAAACATGCATACCTCATCACCAATGTCATTCATGTAAAGATTCAACCATAACAGACTCTTGCTCTTCCTAATATATTCAGCAACATGAAATGCACCTTTAGCACTGAATGAGTTGTTCCCAATATCCAAAAGTGTGATTTTTCCTTGACAACAAATATGCTTGTCAGATCAATTGGGGGATATTCAAGTTACTGAAGCATAAAACAGAGATTGCCTATATCAAAAACCATCATAACACAATTACCTTTGTGTGAAAATATTCCTGACATCAAAGCACGGACTCCTTCATCCCCAATAGAGTTTCCATGCAAATGAAGTTCCTGAACAGACATGCTGGAATAGTTGATCATGCTAGTTTGAAGCAGACACATGAAAGAAGGCTACAAGAGGACTTGGGCATGTAGCAGTGATAATTGCATATGAATTAGAGATTAATATTAAGCATTTCATTGGTATGATTGGGAATTGAGCTAGCATTCAAAGTCAAGTCATGTTTGGAACTGAATGCTATGCTTAGATCTAGATCGCACGTGGGTACTTCTACACATTTCTACTTAACACTAAGAACAGAAGACTGCATGTAAAGTTGGGCAATTTATCAAAAAAAAAAGGGAAGAAAAGATAAGAAAAGTACCCTTAAAGACTTGTTTCCCTCAATTGCCTTAGCAAATGCATTAGCCCCCAGAGCACCACCATAATTGCCACTTGAATAGGATTTAGAAAAAAAAAAAGGAAAGAGAAGGACGTTAAAATTTCTTGATGAAACAGTTCAATGAAAAAAAAAAAAATAGTGCAACAAGAAAATAGAAGAAGCATAAAGAAAAGAAATTAAATTCATTAATTCTTGTCCCCTTGAAAAGGGGTGGGTGTCTGGGAACTCAGAAAATGTGACAAGACTCACTTACTTGAGATGTATATTTCTTATGCTGTTATTCTCAAGAAGTGCTCCAGCCAGACTTGTAAACCCCTACTTCCATTTCCAAGAAACAAATTATAATAATTGGTGACTCAAATTACCATATGGTCAAGCTTATGATCTTAGAATATGCAGAACTCAATTTCTTACAGAATATTCAATCATATTGTTGTTAAGTTCAAGAATCCGCAAACTTGAATTTTTCCGCAACATTTCTGCAATTGCTTTTGCACCCTGCAGAACACAGTCAACATTTGTCAAGGCAGTCTGCAAGAGTTCCCCCTGTAAATTCTCATCATCAGGCTAACCTCATCACCCAAGTCTGTACTGTTCAGCTGGAGCTTTTCAATACTTGAGTTGTTCACCAATACGTCACAGAGGCACTGTGAACAAGGATATGAACAAAATATTTAAACATGAGTGTTTGACAAAGATCAGAAACTTACACATCTTTCCTTTGTTTTAATTCCTAAATGCAGTTATGGCAATTAATGTTCACATCATCATCATGGTATATTAATTAAGCTATCATATCCATGCTCTTTAATCAAACATGCTTAAAAGCATAGAGAGGAGTATACTTTAACAAACAAAGCATCAAATGAAGCAAATAGTGTCTTTCTTTCCTTTTATTTTAATTTTTTATTTTTTATTTTTATATGCTCATTGCAGGATAGCAAAATACAGATTATCCCACAAGCTGGAACTGATAGCAAACAAGCCTGTTATGTCAACTTTAAAAGATAGAACTCCTCATCAGCATTAGAATTGAAAAGAAATACTTGACACTAACAGGAAAAAGACCAAGCATGGAACAGTGCAACAAAATCATATACATTGGGAAACTACCCTAGAGGGACAAGCAAATAAGGAAGACGCCCAATTAAATACAATGGATATAACAAGTAGCTATCATATAATTAAGCTACAAGTAAATTATCAGCCAAATTCTAAATTATGATGCATTATATCATCATTCAATGTGAATCTAAATGAACAAGTAGGAGTGACCTTAGCTCCTTCATCTCCCACAGGGTTTCCAGAAAGATCAAGAGACTTCAATGTGATGTTTGTTTGAAGAACACCATCAAAAGCTTTTAACCCAGCAGCAGTTATTCCGTTTGCAGCAAAACTCACTTCCTCTGCAGTCTAAATACAACAAAATATTTTAGGCATGTGCTCAGAGAGATGGCATCCTAATCCGTCTTTTAGTATAAATTTGATTGGCTAGAATATAGTCCATATTTACATTATCAAACTATAAGTGGCATATGATTATGAAGCTAAGTCCAATTTCATAATATATAACTAAAATACGTATACAATTTGGCAAATATTAATCTTGTTGGCAAACTACACATGATGTACATATTTATCTTCATGATCTGAATTTAGGATCTTTACATGTTCAGCAATTTTGCCCACTGCCTGCTGGTTGTCACTTTCCTCATACCCGTTTGCAATTTATTGCAGATATTACATTTATAAAGTTGTTGCCACCACTACCATGTTTCTATGTCAATCAAATAGTTGCACCAGTTTGGGGTGATACTGATACCTACATTGAAATGTCAAACATCTTATGATTGATTAAGGTTTCAGCTATTTAGTAGGATTCTTCCTCCATGAAAATAACCAAGGAATATCTTAGACAATTAAGTGATGTAGAATCTGATCACTATGACATGATATCAATTATCAACAACGGCTTTTATAGCTGAAAGTCACACAACAATAAACAGATGAGCAATATATGCAACAATAATAAGTGACGGTATAATCCTGACCTGGTTGAATGCCAAACTTTCAGCAAGAAAAAATAATCCCTCATCTCCGAAGTTCCGTCCTGTTAGATTTCATTTATAATTAGTGATTTTTTCTTTTTATACAATCATTATTTCCAAAATAGGCAAGGCCATAAACCAGTCATGCCAAATAAACTCAACAACCATGAAGCAAGAAATTCACAAATGGGTGAAGTGAGAAAATGAGAGTAATAAAAAGATTTAATTGGCAGCATGTTGAATATAAAGAAAGTACAAACTCATTAGCACATGGATTCAATTTGTTATTTGTAATAGCTTGATGTCAGTAAGGCCATAAATGCTTCAGCAAACACAAGATCGGTGTTGCTTGATTCATGATATACTAAGATAAGTGATACGGACACAAATACCCATATGATATTTAATAGAATTCTTGATTCAAGAGAGTAGGTTTAGTAGGTACATTTAATCTATTAGATTATTTTTATAATTTTTTATGATTATATTATTTTTATTTGAATTGAGGCCAGTCAAAAATAGTTCAAATTGTAAAATCATCAATTACTGACTATGGAGAACATCCCAAAGCAAACCCACTATAATTCAAATTGTGACAACCACGAGTCAATAGTTCATATTCTCCAGTCATTGATAAACAATTTGTGGCACAATACTTAATGCAATTAAGCAACCATTTCTTTCGGATATAAATTTATAGTTTTCAATCAACAACAGCAAGGTCTGTAGGACATTAAGTTGGGTACAATGAAACATTGTTTGATTCATTTGACAAACTTGCATTAAAATTAAAATTGATAGAATCTTAATACTTTAAAAAAAATAGGGATGATCCAACATCACCAATAATATTACATGATAATTATGCAAATAGATTTTTATTATTTTAGTATTCATATAATGATATTTACAGTTGATTGGATAATATAATAAAATTTCCATTTCTACTGATAGGAAACTAAGTCAACTAGATGTACATTCATTGCATGATATTGTGATGCTTTCCTAAATGGTGAAGTTTTTCTAAAGTCAAGGGATTCCCTCATTAGAGATATCAGTGGTGGCACCGCCCAAGATGATACTGTCGCAAATTATCAATTTACTACGAAGAGTCTGCACCATATCTTTCTTTTATAAATCCTTCCTGCGTACCTGACATATCAATATTTGGAAATGACCTCAGTTCTCTAGCAAATTCATTGAGCTTCTGTTTAGATTGTCTGTCGATCTTTTCCCCAAGCTTTGATAACAAATTTGTACCAGCGGCAACAGACCATTTCATTCCCTGTGAAGCAGATTGGCTTTGCACAGATGAAGTCTCTGATTGCTTGGGAACAAAAAGCTTCTCCACTAATTTCCACAAAACTGTAAGCTGAAGACAAATTAGCACAACAACTATAAAAGTCTAGGCTCAGTACTCATGGCATGAGTTAATATCATCTATTAACAGATGGCAGTCACTTTTAAAAGTGATAATCTTTCACCCTCATCCAAAACATATCCTAAACACCCCCCCCCCAAAAAAAAAGCCTATGCCACCAAAAAATTGAATATAAACACTTAATAATGCTCTCCTTACCTTACTAACATGGCAGAGATCAAATAAACAGCGTGAGAGTGAGGCATCAAGTTTAAGTCATTCTACAGCTGATTTAAACACCGTTTCTTCTAACGTTTCAATTAGTAAATTAGTAATGTCCAGCGATCTAACACTTGGTATTGTGGAATTCAACAAAAAGTAAACGCATAAATACCAAAAGTAGCGGCAGCTAAAACGCCAGCAGGAACAACAAAGGAAGCAATCTGCTTCACCGGAGCACTTGACAAAGGTCCTTCGGCCTGAGACTGCCGATAAACTCTCCGAGAACGACTAGGACTTCCTTCAACGCTGGACGCAGCTCTTACAACCAAGCTTCTGAACCTCACACATCTTCTTGTAGAGTTTCCAGCAGAGTGAACGGTTGAAGAGTGCAAAAGTCGAGCAGAATTGCCGACGCCGGCGGTGATTAAAGCAAGCGATTGCAGTCTGCGCCTGCGCAGATTGACGCGAGGACACGAAGGGAGAGAGAGTGTGGAAGTGAAGGCCATAGTATTAGCAGAGCATGGAGTAAAGAAATGAAGATTTGCCAGTGTTGTGAAACTAAGAGAGGAAGAGACTAAGCGCTTCCGGCTATGTCTCGGCCATCCTATCAGCCAGTCAAATATTCGAGCTCGCTGATTGTGACTGCGCTCTAGAAAATGGTAAATTCTGGATAGGGCAGGATGAAGTCCAATGCAAACTTGGCGACCTTCAACTCTATCTTGTTGGACCCACTGGGCTCGTATATTTTTAAATGTTTGGGTTGGGCCGAATGAGTTAGACGAAAAACTGCTTTTAACTCAAACCAATAAAATTTAGATTTATAAAGGAAAAAAAAAGAAGGAAGACAAAATGGAAAAAAATTAAATATGAATTATATTATTTTCATTTTTTTGCCCATATTTTTATGTTAAATAATTAAAATTTTTTATATAAAATTTTCATTATATATATGAAAATAATATGTAGAAAACAGAATGTTGTAAGTTAAAATATAAAAATATTATAATATGGATTTTGTACTTTGTTTATTTCATCGAATAAGTTTTTTATAAAAAATATTATTTATATATATTAATGAACAAGTAATATATCATCTACATTGATGGTAAAAAAGATGATATCTAAAAGTATGATAATAAAGAAAAGTCAATTTTTTTTAAAATAGAGTAAATTATTTTTTCTAAACTTTTCATATTTGATATTCGATAAATGAAAAAATTTTATTTTATCTTATTATTTTATAACTATATTTTATAGAAAATATTTTTTGTTGAAACAAATGAATTTTTATATACTTGGAAGTTAGGAGAGGGAGGGAAAGGAAGAAAAGATAATGGAGAAGAAGGAAGGAGAGAAGAATGAAGAATAATGGAGGATTAAATCATAACTTTCCTTCCGTTTATTTAGATTTTCAAAATTATATAAGGATAGATAATGGATGATTGGGCTAAAATAATTAATTAATTAGTATGTAATTTTATAATTTTACTCATTTTAAAATATTTTTAAAAAACATTTTAAAAAAATATTTATTCAAAATTTTTTTTAGAAAATGATTTCTCTTTAAAAAAATTATATGAAAAATGATATAGTAGGTCAACTAATAATAATATCATAATTATTACGAAAAAACTTAAGAAAAATTATTATGAATTAATCTAATATGACTCCTGTTTGATAATGTAAAAAATAACTCAACTTACATTTACTTTAAAACTAATATGCATAGGCCAAAATAAAAAATAAATATTGGTAAATAAATATAGGTCACAATTGTTAGGTCTAATTATTATTGAAAATAAGAAATATAATTTAATATATTTTCTTAGAAAAATTTTATGATTATAATAGATATACTTATTATAAGTTAGAACCTTTTAAAAATGTAAATAATATTTTTTATTTTAATGAAAATAATATTAATGAAATATTGAAAATATAATTAAATAATAAAATAGAATCCAAATAGTAATCTAAATAAACAACCTTCCAAATTCTTCTAATTAGGATAAATATAAAATATAAATCTTAAAAATAAAAACAATCAAATTTGGATTCTGTATATAAAATAGTAATTATTGCATCCAATCATGTAAATACATGAAACTCCTATATTTTTATGAAATTCACATCAACCAGTAATTAGATGTAATAACTACAGCTACAATTATAAGACTGAATTCATATTTACAAAAATTACTTCTTATAATTTATAAAAATATAAATCTTAAAAATAAAAACAATCAAATTAAAAAATTGATTCATTGCATTTTTTTATAAATAATAAATTTTGAATATTCAATTTATAATTTATTAAAATTTTTAAAATTCAAAAATAAAATTATTGATTTATTGCTCTTTTTTTATAAGCAAAAAACTTTAAAAAGATTAATTTTATATGATTTACTAAAAGGAATTTAAAAGGTAAAAAAATAATAAAATGGAAAATAAAAAATATATTTAATTGATAAATTAAAAAAAATAGAAAAATACATCATGCCTTGAAAGTTTATGTATAAAAAATATTCTGCAATTTTCTTCACCGTTAGGGTAACTGAAATTAATCCGCTGGCGCATGAAATAAAAATTCTAAAGTAAAACATAGAGATGAGGCTGGAAATTCCTCATCGCAAACATCGAAGGGCCGTTAAGATCAAGGCCTTCATAGCAAAAGGAATTGTCCCGTTGCAAGAGCCAGCCGGCCAGGGCTCCATCTATTTTTCATTCCATATTATATATACCCCTCTCAACCAGCCTCTTTTCAAATAAAAAAGAATCAGAATAGCTTCAAATTCCATCAGCCAAAATCTCGACGATATGGCTTCAGGTCTCAAATCCACCATTTTTGTGGTATTTTTAATTGTTGGGGCCGTGCTTGCTGCTGCTGATCATCACGAGGGGCTAGACAATGCCCCTCATGCTGCCGACACAGCTCAGGCGCCGGCGCCGTCAAGTTCCGCGATAAGCCTCCCCACTGCATATGCTGGAGTGATTTGTGGCCTCTTTTCGCTTTTACTTGCATTCCCTGTAGCCGAAGAGAGGTTTTGAATGTAACACTTTCGGTCTGTCGCTGAATAAGTTCCTCATGCTTGTTTGGGCATTTGGCTTGTAATTTTTATTTGGATCTTTCTGGGTGGTGTTGTGTTGGTTTTCATTCATCAATAAATTCTGACTTATTGTTATGTTTACAGGCTCACTCAAATAAAATCTGTGATTGTTGGTTTATCTTTTAATTGTTTTCTAGATGCACTTTGTTTGAAAGATATACAATTTCCAGTCTTGATACTTCAAGGATTTACACTCTTACACTTTGCTCATTTTACATGGAAATTTTTTAAAAAAAAATTATTTAATTATTTATAAATAAATGAATGATATATTATTTATATATTTTATTATTAAAAAATATATTTAATATTATGATAATAAACTAATGATCTTTTACTAAATTCTTTATATTTGATATTAAATATTTGTAATATTTTTTATTATTTTAATAATTTACAATTATGTTCTTATTTTTAATCACGGAAACGGGGGCTTTAATAAAGATAATCTTGGAATTCACTCGGAATTCTTTTATCAGTCAGGATTGATTATAAGGATGAATTAGCCTTTTTATTTTTTATTCGATTAGGATGAGTTAGTTTATGGAGTTAGATTTAAAAAAATATATATATATCAAAAGGCATCATCTTATATTATATTAAAAATTTTAATTACTAAATTTTATTCACCATAATATAAAACTAAAACGTTAGATGAGTACCTTGGCAGTAGGTTCTCATCCTTTTGCCTTGAAATTATGGAGAAGAGGGAAACCAAAACGCGATGACTTGAGAATTTAGGGCCCCTTTGGATGACGTGGTAGTTACCGATTTGCTCCGACTGCAGTGCCCTTTTCTACTCTCAGTCTGCAACAAGTTCAGAGAATGGAGTTTCTCGGAATTTATACTAAACTAAAATTTATTATTTTTCGCCATTTATTATATATTGAATTTGATTAGTTTTATAAAAATTATGAAAATAATTTAATATATATTTATTAAGTTTTTTAAAATTATTTTTATATTTAAAATTAAAATTTATTTTATTTTATTTCTATGTCTACTCTCATGTATGTAGTTTCTCTCTCTACTACTCTGGTTTAGCTTAAAATTAAAATTTTATACTCAAAATTTAAAATAATTAAAAATAAAAAATATAATAAAATAAAATTATTAGACATTTTAAAAGTAATAAGTAAATTAATAAAGTATTTATTTAAAAATAGAATTAAAAATATTTAATATTTTATTAAATTTTAAAATAATAAATAAAATGGATAAAAAATTTCTTTTAAAATAAGGTAAATATGTATATGGATCACATTGAAAGACATAATTTAAGATTGAAAACTTTAATTTTCAATATCAAATATTATTAAATATAGATCTTGAAATCTATGATTTTACTAACCTGAATTGGAAGAAGATGAAGTTATAATGCAGATTTGATCCTTTTGATAACAGATTTCTCTCCCTTTTCCCTTTCTTCCTAATACACACTTTTTTATGGTTTCTTTTGCATATCTCCTCAATAGGCAAAGAAAGGACCTATTATGTGTATATCTAACTCTTAATTTGGCATCAAATCAATGGATGAGATTTATTTATTAAATTTTATTTGAAAAAGTAATTTTATTCATGGCCTAAATCTCCTTTTGTGTGAAGAGAGAAGAAAGAAAGAGAGTTGCCACAAAAATTTGAGGAATGTTTCGTTAACCAAATCCAAATTTCTTTTCTTCTGCTTATTTATAGACATTTCTTAGGTTGGGTATAAATCAGGTTATAGACCTATTTTTGACAACTCAAATCCATGATCCAATATATTCCACTCGCACCTAATAGAATCCATACTCTCTTAGCCTTTTATAAGAGAACATCATCCCTTATACTCTATAACAAATCATATAAGAAAATAAGCCATGTGACCAACATATTTTCGAGAGTTCTTTACTATACATCTATTAGAAATATATAGCTTCTCGATAAACAAATGATATTGAGTAGACTTTAAGTATGTGGCACTCTAGATCATTTTATCACATTCAAAATTCTCAAATGATCTCATTCATATACATTATATGCATTAGATATTGTATTCACAATTATAAACACACTATAACTAGTATATCGGTAAATACAAACATAATGTAATACGTTTAGTGATCTTTCTCTTTTCTCATATCTCTTAATTTTAATTTAATTAATTTAATTTAATTTTCTAGTAATGTCCCATTAGACTAAATCTTTCATAATCCTTTAGTGACATTCTAAAATAGCAATTATTAAATTTAAATTTTAAGAAATAGAATAGAGTCATAAGGGTAGAAATATGAGGACTTATTTCCTTAAAGGTCTCACATATCAAAGTTGAGATCTAGACTTTGATTACCTATATTGATCATAATTTGCACACGTGGTATAAAACACATATTACGGTATTCTCTCCTTTTTCATGGAGCATATGTCTTTATATAATATATTAATACTGTAAAGATAATAGTTTAAACATACTCGATGTCTAACCTGAGTTCACCAATATATTCTTTCTCTTTTCCATCAAAACTCATATCTGGTAATTTAGACAGATGAAATAAATTCCTTATTAGTTCATTTACAGTCCTACATATGACCTCATTTTATTCATTAACAAGGCGATATTTATATTTTAAGCTTAGCTCTCGATTATCACTTATAT
Organism: Sindora glabra; assembly: GCA_020226215.1. Taxonomy (NCBI): domain Eukaryota; kingdom Viridiplantae; phylum Streptophyta; class Magnoliopsida; order Fabales; family Fabaceae; genus Sindora; species Sindora glabra. Next base: position 25,632,706 of record CM035236.1, read on the forward strand.
AAGAAGCTTAAAATTGCCTCATTTCTTATTAATTATAAAAATTGACAAGAGGTGATTACCCATATGAATGGGCTAATCTTTTATCTATCCAATATACTTTTCAATAACTTAAGAATGTTTCATCTATGTATGTAGGCTCATAATAAACACAATTATAATTTAGACATTAATATTCTATAAACGTTGTTAAAAAATACAATAATTGTATCAATATCTACGCAATCCTTGGAATTTCATATATTTTATGAATACATTCTAAGGAATAAGCTTAGTCATGGGATCTACCACCATCTCATACATAGAAATGTATTTTATATTCACTTCTTTATCTGCAATAATATCTCTCATAAAGTTGTACTTTATATCTATATGCTTAGTTTTATAATGATATTTGGGATCTTTTGTGTATGCTATTACTACTTGGTTATCACAGTTTACTAAAACTAAATCAGCAGTGTTAGCATTTACACCCAAATGATCCAAGAAACCTTTTAAACCACACTACTTCTTGTACTACGACTGAAAATGCTACAAATTCAGGTTTCATTGTGGATAAGGCTATGCATGATTGCTTCTTTCTACTCCAAGATATAGTGCCATTATTTAGTAAAAAGATGTACCAAGAGGTAAACTTTCTTTCATCTAAGTTTCCTCCCCAATTAGCATCACTATAACCTTTCAATTGTAGATCATTTCCTTAAAAACATAATGAATAGTTGGCAGTACCTTTTAGATACCTCAATATCCTTTTAACTGCTTTCTAATATGTTAGGCCTAGGTTAGACTGATATCGACTTATCATGCTAATGATAGAATAGATATCCAGTCTTGTGTACATCATTGCATACATCAGACATCCAATTGCATTTGCATAGGGAACTTTTTTCATGGTATATTTCTTCTTGTGGAGTCTTAGGACACATCCTTTAGCTTAGACCTTTACCTTTAACAATAAGAATGTTTAAGGATTTACAATATTGCATTTAGAATCAGTTAAGTATTTTGTTGGTATAATGCTCTTGTAACAAAGATAATAATTTCTTTAAATAATTTCTTGAAATCTTAACTGCAAGAATATATGCAACTTTACCCATAACTTTTTTTTCAAAATTAGATAATAATCATCCTTTAATTTCATTGACATACTCCTTACTATTTTCGAGCTATAAGTATATCGTTAACATATAATGATAAAATTATAAATTTATCTTTAGTCCTTTTTGTATATACATAATGATTTTCGTCAATCATGATAAAATTATTTGATACAATCACATTGTGAAAGTGAATATACCATTATCTTGAAAACTACTTCAAGCTATATATAGACTTCAAAAGTCTACAAACTTTATTTTCTTAGCCTTCTTTGATCAAACCTATAGGTTGTTGCATATAGATTTCCTTATCTAAATCTCCATTGAAAAATATAGTCTTTACATCCATTTGATGTAATTCAAGGCCTATACTAGCAACTATAACCTATAATAATGAATTGAGGTGATTCTAACAAGAGGTAAAAAGGTCTCCTTATAATCTATTCCTTTCTATTACGTATAGCTTTTTGCTACTATTCTAACCTTGTATTTTTTAATAGTACCATCAACCTTATGCTTAATTTTAAGAACCCATTTATTCCCGATGGCCTTATGCATGTTTGGAAGATCAACAAGTTCTTAAACTTGATTTAATCTCATAGACTCCATCTCTTCTTCTATTACTTTTGTTCAATTTTCCTTATTAGGGCCAAAGAGAGCCTTTATGATATTTTCTTAACTTATCTTCATCTCATGCAATGGTTATAAAGCTTCATAACCTTTAATGTTGAAATGACAATGAGCAATGCCTTTTCTACTATTATGTTATAATTAAAACTCTGGAGAAACATATTTCTCTGGAATCTTTAAATTGCTCTTACTCAGACCAGAATCATTAATCATTTAAGTATTTTCATTTGGATTACTCATATTCTGATTAAGATTATCATCATTCACACTCAAAATTAAAAATATATTCCTTAAAATTCTTCCACTCAAAAGAAGTTACTTTTGAGCACTTGTATCCATTATCTCATATCTATAAGTCTTGACTTATATCACCCTGTTTAGGAAAATCATTCTCTAAGAATGTGATATCTCATGATTTAAATTTTATAAGACTCCCACTGTTATGTTCACTAATGAAAATATAACCTTTTGAATATTTTGAGTATCTAATAAAAATATATTTCTTTCCTTAAGCACCTAATTTTCTATGTACGTTTGAGGTATCCAAAACATAAGCTACATATCCCTAAGGTTGTAAAATATTTAGGTGAGGTTTTTGCTTCATCCATAACTTATATAGCATAGTGGGAATTGATTTACTAGGCACATAGTTAAAGATAAATATGGCAGTTAAGAGTGCATAACCCCAACAAGTGATATACAAATTTGCTTGTGCCATCATAGACCTAACCATTTCTAAGAGCATTCGATTCCATCTTTCTACAACACCATTTTGTTAAGAAGTGCATGGATTAGTTAACTGATGTTAAATCCTTTTTTTATATATAGTTATATGAACTAATTAGGTAAATATTCACAACCACGATTAATTCGTAATGCTTTTATTTTTTTTATCTAATTAATTTTCAACTAAGCTTTAGAAGCAACTTAATGCTTTAGATTTATGTATTATCAAATAGACAATATCAAATTGTGTAAATTCATTAATGAATGTAGTGAAATAGAAAGCTCTATGCCTAACTTTTATATTCATTAAATCACATATGTTAGAATAGACTAATTGCAAAGGGAAGTTAGCTTTGATTTCTTTTCTAAATGGTTGCTGATACTTTTGTCAAATAAACAATGCTCGCAAGTAAATAAATCTACTTTATCATAATTAGACAATAACCTTTCTTTAACTACTCTATTCATACAATGTGGATTAATATGACCAAGTTGAGCATACTAAACATTCGTATCGGTTTCAAAATTATGTGATCATGTAAAGATAGAAAAACTAAGATTACATTCATAATCATCAGTATCCATGACAATAAAATTCGAAAGAAAATTATTATTCTATAATTAGTAAACATAATTGTAGAAATTAAATTCCTTATATTAAATATATTTTATTCATCGAAAGATGACATATGTGTTTAATTACATTTTAATTTCTTGATCATGTTATAATTTATGGCATTTATTTATGATAGCATATTGTAGTAATTTTCCTAAATGAGTGCTGCAATATACTTAGTATGTTTGTCTAAATTTAAGATAAGTATTGAGCAATTTATGATTGATGTTACAGCTATTTCTCTTCATTCACAAGCTTTTTCTACGACTATATTCAATGGTTTAAATTTCTCTGAATAGGGTCAGCAAGTTAATTTCCATTTAAGTGTATTGGATCTTGATTTGACACTTCTAGAAGTAAAATTTACTAACATCCTTGATGCCAATAATGAAGAAGAGAAATCCAAATTTAAAGTATGGGAGCAGTCTAATAAATTAAGCTTGATATTAATGATCATTACAAATAATATTAAGACTACAATTCCACAAATAGAAAGTGCTAAGGAATACCTTAATTTTATGGAAAAGCATTTTTGTTCTATAGACAAGTCACTCGCTAGTATTTTAATGGCACAACTCATGACTATGAAGTTTAATGGGTCGAGGAGTATGCAAGAATATACCATTGAGATTATTAACATTATAGCAAGACTAAATATGCTTAGTATGGTAATGGATGACTCTTTCCTAGTTTAGTTTATTCTGAACTTATTGCCTTTTGAATATGGACCTTTTCAAATTAACTATAACACCATTAAGGATAAGTGAGATGTAAATTAACTAATTGGAAAGCTTATTCAAGAGGAGAACAGATATAAGAATTTGGAAAGTCACACTCTCAACTTTACTATTCAAGGAGCTGGTAAAGTATTAAACCAAAATCAAGCAGTTTAAAAAGAAGAAAGGACCTACTTAAGCTTCTTAAACAGGAAAGATGGAACAAAAAAATAATAAGTGTCATTTCTATAAGAAAAAAGGACACTATCAAAATGATTACCTTAAACACAAAGCTTGGTTTGAAAAGAAAGGTACATTTGAAAATTATGTATGTACTTTTAAATCAAACTTGATTAATATTCCTAATAATACTTGGTGGCTTGCTTCGGTACTACGATGCAAGGGTTCCTTATGATCTAAACCATAAGCCAAAGTAAGGATTATCAGTATATGGAAAACCATATAAAGGCTGAAATTGAAGGCATAAGAACTTATCATTTGGTCTTAGATATTGGATATTATTTAGACTTATTTAAGACTCTTTATGCACCTTTTATTTCTAAGAACCTAGTTTCTCTTCCAAAGTTGGATATTTATGGTTTTTATTTTATATATGGACATGGTTGTTTCAATTTATATACGAATTCTAAACCTATTAGTTCTAGTATTCTTGTTCATGGTTTATATAAATTGAAGCTTAATAATAAATTTACTGAATCCATATTGACTGTGCATTATAATATTGGGATTAAATGTGGTATGCTTAATGAAAGTTATGCTTACTTGTGGCATAAGTGTTTAGGACACATTTCCATAGAAAGATTAGTAAAGAACAGGATTCTTCCAAAACTAGATTTTATTGATCTTGATTTATATGTGGATTGCATTAAAGGAAATCAAACTAAACATAACAAAAGAACAAAGGCCATAAGAAGCATACACCTTCTTGAATTAATACACACTAATATATGCGGATCTGTTGATACTTCATCTTTTGGTGGAGAAAAATATTTTATCACTTTTATTGATAACTTTTCATGTTATGGATATATTTATTTGCTTAAAGAAAAATCTTAAGCAATTAATGCTTTTAAGATATATATTAATGAAGTTGAAAGGCAATTAGATAAGAAAGTGAAAGTTGTGAAGTCAGATAGAAGTGGTGAATTTTATAGAAAATATGATGAAATAAGACAATGTCAAAGTCCATTTATAAAACTTTTTGAAAGACATGGCATATATGCATAATATACAATGCCATATACACCACAACAAAATGGTGTAGTAGAAAGACATAATCGAACCATGATGGATATGGTTAGGAGTATGATGAGTAATTCCCTATTCCCCAAATTTTGATGGATATATGCATTGAAAACATTTATGTATTTGCTTAATAGGGTTCCTAGCAAAGCTATTCTTAAAACTCTTTTTGAGTTATAGACAAATAGGAAACCTAGTGTAAGGCACTTGCATGTTTGAGATTGCCCAACAGAAGCAAGAGTCTATAATCGACATGAAAAGAAGTTAGATTCTTGAATGATTAGTGGTTACTTCATTGGTTATCTAAAGAAATATAATAGGTATATCTTTTACTATCATAACCATAGTTTAAGAATAGTGGAAACTAGTAATGCAAAATTCTTTATACATGGTGAAGTTAGTGGGAGTGAGAAATAACAAAACTTGAATATAAAGGAAATTAAGGTAAATGCTTCTTTATCTATAATAAAGGAAGTTAAGATAAATATTCATGTACTTGTAAGTGTTCATTCATCCGTAGTTATTCCAAATATTGCTCTAGTTGTTGCAGAAGGCCTTAACAATAATGAATAACATCATAATGAAAATGTGTCCATTGAAATAACTAACTCATAAATGTTTGAGGCAAATAAGACATAAGAAATCCCTTTGAGAAGATCTTAAAAGATAAAAAAACTAGCAATTCTAAGTGATTATCAGACTTATTTGCAAGAATCTAACATTAGAATTAATGCAAACCCATATTCATTTTTCAAGAGCCATAGAAAGTGCTAAGTCTGAAAAATGGATAGATGTCATGAAAGAAGAGTTAAAGTCCATGCAAGATAATAAAATCTACAACATTGTTGATTTGCCAAAAGGTGCAAAATGAGTTAGATTTAAATGGGTCTTTAAGACAAAATATGACTCTAAAGGTAATATTGAATGATATAAAGTTAGGCTAGTTGCTAAAGGATTTACTCAAAAGAATGCATTGATTATAAAGAAATATTTTCACCTGTCTCAAAGAAAGACTCATTACAAATCATATGGCATTGGTAGCTCATTATAACTTAAAGTTACACTAAATGGATATGAAAATAGCTTTTCTAAATGGAAATCTTGAAGAAGAAGTTTATATGGACTAGCCTGAAGGTTTTTCAATTGAAGGAAAAGGTCATATGATGTGTAAACTTAATAAATTAATATATGGATTTAAACAAACTTTAAGACAATGGTATATTAAAGTTCAATGATACCATTACCTCTTTTGATTTTAAAAAGAATCTAATTGATCGCTGCATATATCGAAAGATTAATGGGAGCAAAATTATCTTTATAGTCTTGTATGTTGATGACATCTTGCTTACAACTAATGATTTAGCTTTATTACATAATATAAAAGAATATCTCATTAAGAATTTTGAAATGAAAGATATGGGAGAGGCATCCTGTGTGATAAGAATTGAAATATTTTGATATTGATCACAAGTATTATTAGAATTGTCTTAAAAGGCCTATATTAAAAGAATTCTAAAAAGATTTAATATGAAGATTGTTTTGCTAGAATTGTTCCAATTCAAAAAGAGGACAAATTCAGTCTCATGCAATGCCTAAAAAGTGATATAGAATGAAAATAAATAGAATCAATTCTATATAGTTCCATTGCAGGAAGTTTTATGTATTTACAAACCTACACAAGATCAAATATCAGTTTTGTAGTTGGAATGTTAGGGAGGTACTAAAGCAATCTTGGAATTAATCACTGGAAAGTTGTAAAGAAAGTTTTACGGTACCTTCAAGAAATAAAAGATTATATGCTCATGTATAGATGATCCAATTACTTAGAAGTAATTGGATATTCAAACTTAAATTTTGCTAGATGCATTGATAGTAGGAAGTCTATTTTTGGCTTCTTTTTTTTTTTTTTTTGAAAAGGAGCCATATTATACAAAAGTGCTAAAAAAATTCGTTATTACATCATTTAGTATGAAAGCAAAGTTTATAGCATGCTCTAAAGCCACAATTCATGCATTCTGGCTACGAAATTTAATTTCAGGACTTGATATTGTTAACACCATTACTAAGTCACAAAATTTACTATGATAATTCTGCAATAGTATTTTTCTTTAAAAATGAAAAATACTTAAGAGGTGCCAAACATATGGAATTAAAGTATTTTGCCATTAAGGAGGAAGTTTAAAAATAACAAGTGTTTATTGAACATATTAGGATAGATTTCATGATTGTAGATCCATTAATTAAAGGTTTACAACTAAAGACATTTAAGGAACATGTAGAATGGGTCTTGGTTGTCCTTTTACATTATATAATTAATAATGTTGACATTTTGATATCATTCATTTGTTTCTAATATGAATTGTTTTTTTGTAGTTATTTTGCGCACATAACTATATTTTAATGAGTTAACATAAGTGTTCTAGAAATGTTAATGGGACTTTTTATAAATCTTATGTGTGACTTATAGATCCAGTATGGTAAAATATTGGTGTTGTGGTATATGGAAGGAATTATATTTTCTAAATTAATGTATGATCGCTATAACCCACACTTAGTATTTTATCATATTAAGGTAATTATGATATTAATGAGGATGTGATGTGATACAGGCTAGTTAACGCATCATACTTATGTTGAAATTTCATTAAATTTTAGGCTAAATGGGAGAATGTTCGCAATTACCATAGTAACTTCTTTATATGTGGCCTAAAATAAAATTTAATAAATAAATAAATAGAAGATAAATAAATAAATCTCATCCATTGATTTGGTACTTGATAGATGCATCAAATTAAAATTTAAATATACACATAATAGGTCCTCTCTCCGCTTATTGATAAGATATGCAAAAGAAACCATCAGAAAGTGTGTATCAGAAAGAAAGGGAAAAGGGAGAGAAACCTATTATCAAAAGGACCAAATCTACATCGTGGCTTCATCTTCTTCCAATTTAGGTTTGTAAAATCATAGGTTTCAGGATCTATATTTAATGATATTTGATACTGAGATTAAAGTTTTAAATCTTAAATTATGTCTTTCATGTGGTATCAGAACTTTGATTGGTTGTGAAACTTATGATTTTCTATCTTGAATTTGATTTTATTGCAATTTATTAAATTTAATATATATATATATATATATAATCAAATCATGCTTGCCTATTATAGTGTTTGAAATTTAGTTTTATTTTCTCTTTCATGGAGGCTTTCCAATATATATATTTAGATGAAGTCTAGATGTAAGTTTGTTTTGACTTTGAATATATAATATGAATATGAAATTCTTAGTCAAACCAGTTCCTTATATGTTTGATGGAAGTATATAGTAGATAGCCATATGATCATAAATGGACAAAATGACAAAAGCTAATTTCATCTTTATATATGATTTTGGAATTGGTGATTTTATCTTTCATGAAAGCTTTGTGTTTTATATTTATATGTCCTGAAAAATTTTGTTTTAGGTATTGCACATATAATGAAAACTTTTATTTTCCGATTTGCATGTATATCATAATAAAATCTTCTTGAAGGAAATATGTTATAATGAAACTTCCATTTTTCGATTTACGTGCATATCATAATAAAATCTACTTGAAGGAAATATATGTGAAAGAGATTTGCTTAAGTTGATATATATGCCTACTATCTTTTATTTTTCTTGTATGTCATTTCATGCAAAGACAGTTCATGCTTTTGCCTTATTGAAGGTCAATTAATGCTAATTGGCCATAAACGACAAACGATAATGATTACTGAAGGCAGTTCTTTCCAGGCATGTATGTATATATATATATTATTTTATATATTGAATTTCAACTCAGTTTTATGTTTTATAATTAAATATGATACATGTATGAAATTAAAGCATATCATTTATATGATTTTATATACAATTAATTGAAAGTTATATTATGCATGATATTATGTTAAAAGGTTTTGTGTACACCAAAGTGGCCGTGAAAGACATAGTTTAAGATTTAAAACTTCAATCTCAATATCAAATATCATTAAATGTAGATCTTGAAACCTATGATTTTACTAACTTAAATTAGAAGAAAATAAAGCCATGATGCAAATTTGATTCTTTTTATAATAGGTTTCTCTCCCTTTTCCCTTTTTTTCCTAATACATGCTTTTTGATGTTTTCTTTTGCATATCTCCTCAATAAGCAGAGAGATGACCTATTATGTGTATATCTAACTCTTAATCTAATACGTCTATCAAGTATCAAATTAATGGATGAGATTTATTTCTTTATTTCCTTATTTATTTATTAAATTTTATTTTAGGCCATACATAAAAAAGTTACTACAATAACTGCTAATTAAAACTTTAATCTCAATATCAAATATCATTAAATGTAGACCCTGAAACCTATGATTTTACTAACCTGAATTGGAAAAAGATGAAGTCATGATACAAATTTGATACTTTTGATAACAGGTTTCTCTCCCTTTTCCCTTTCCCTTTTCTTCCTGATATACACTTTTTGATGTTTGCATATCTCCTTAATAGGTAGAGTTAATAGGTAGAGAGAGAACCTGTAATGTCCTGAATTTTCAATTCTATTATCTGAATCTCTAAATTCTGAGGCTGTAGAAACGAAGAGCATGATTGAATTAGTTTGGTGGGTGAGTTTTAAGTTGAAAGGAACTTAAGTGTAAAGGTAAACGAAATTTTGAAGGAAAAGGATAGTAGGGAAAAGAATTTATTTTCATAAGCAGTATAAATGATCAGAAGAGGTTGGAAAACCCAAAAAGGGGAAGTTGTCTAAGTCTGACAGTGTAAGGAATTTTAAACAGACAGAAACCCTATGGACTAAATTGCAAAAGTACAGAATCGGGTGTGGTTAAAGTGAAAATAATCAAGAATTTGGGATCTAATATGAATAACCAAGATTTTGGGGTGCAATATGTGATTTTAATTAGTGTGAACAATAGACTCATGACAAGTGTCATTGTTAGAAAAATAATGGCAAGAATAGCCTTACTAATTGGTGAAAAGGACCAAAATACCCTTAGAAATCTCAAAAAGGACTAAAATGCCCCTAGAAGCTTCATGAAAACCCACCCTCTTCTCCATTTCTCCAAAAGCTGCAGAAATCTCCGTGAGAGCAAGCTTGGACGTGTGAGAGAGAGAAGGAAGAGAGAGAAAGTTTCTCTTAACTTTTTCACCCAAAAATACTTAGATTCAAGCTAAAGTGTAGAAGGGAAAGTTGCTCTTCTCATCAAGCTCTATCCATTGATGTGCTTAGATTAAAGAAAAGCTCAAGTTTGATTAAGTTTGGGGAGCTCCAAGTGAGGATTTTCAAGTTGCACCAAGAGGTAAAAATGTTCTCCTCTAAGAGCTCTTTAATGTACTCTTCTTAGTTTTTTGAAATCTTGAGGTTGGTGTGGTCAAGGGTGATTGAACATAGAGTTTAGGATGATTTGAATATGTTTAATGGTGTTTTGGGTGTTGTTATGTTAATCTATGGCTTTGGTTTGGTGTAAGAACAACAAGAAACATGATGTACACATTTGGGTTTTAGAGGCATAATGGTGCATGTGTAGTATTGGCATGATATGTTTGGAACTTGGCTAATTGATGAAGTTAGAATATTTTTCATGAACTATAAAGCCTATGGAAGATGAAACCTTGAATTGTGAAAGTGTTTGTGTGCATTTTCCCTTTTGAGAAGTCAAAACTATGATTATGAAAAAGAAGGAAGGAAGGAGTTTTAGCTGTTTAATGTATTTTCGGAGGATCAGTGATGTACATGGGGTAGAACACGGCTCGTGTTATACCCCGTGTTCTTCGTCGAAGCTGATCAGTGTGCTACACGGGGTGCAACACTCCCCGTGTTTACTTCAGAACTGAAGGGCAATAAGATACACGGGGTAAAAACACGTCCCGTGTTCACCCCCGTGTTCTTTGTCGAGTAACCCAGTGAAGCCTTGAAGTGATCCAGTAAGAAACACGGCCCTGAACACGGGGTATGGGAACCCCGTGTACTTTGTCAAGTGGACTTTTTGGCTTAGTTTCTTAAGGATTTGCATGGTTTTGCCTTTGGATCCTTTTCTAATGCTCATATATGTCATTTCAAAGTTTGAAAACAAAGTATAGAGCATCTAAGTATGCATGTGTGCATCTATCAATGTGGAGGAAGTAAAGCATATATAAGATTTAAGGAAAATGATGATGTTCTAATAAGAACTATGATGTGTATTTATGTAGACTAAGGAGTAACAATTGGAAAGGCAAGGGGAGTTATAAAGGAATTTTAGTGAGGGCAAAGGAAACATCATATTGGAAGCTTGTAAAAGGTAGCTAGCTTTATCCTTAAGCTGTTTTCTATTTACATGATTTTCTGTATTTTATGCCACTGTATGGAATGTGTATGAAATTGTTGTGCACGCATTTCGGGAAGGCAATGTGATACTGTGTTTGGCCTATAGCTCGAGATCCCCGGAATGATAATGCAATTGTTGTAGCACAACTCGGGAAGACAGTAAAATACTGTGTTTTGGCCTATGGCTCGAGATCCTCGGGGATAATAGTGCAATTGTTGTGTGTGGTACCTATGGCCAGAAACCTCGGGAAGATAGTAAAATACTGTGTTTTGGCCTTTGGCTCGAGAACCCTGGGAAGACAGTGAATTGCTGCGTGAGGCCTAGGTACGATTATCTGTGATAGCCATCTAGATATTGAGATAAGTCCTTAAATGGGCTTGATGATTTGTGTGTGCAATGCATGTTTCTTACAATGGTATGATATTGAATTTGATGACAATGAGTAATTGATTTTGAAACGTATGATTTATTTGCTTAAGGATCTGGAATGGCTTGATGTATTTTTTTTATGGCAATAGCTAGCTACTGAGAAACTTTGTTTCTTATGTTTTTTCTGTATTGTTACTAACCATTCCAGGTGATGCTTCCAAAGGCTTTCATGATAAAGTTCAATGATGTTTTGAAGTTGTAAATGTAAAAGAAAAAAAAATGGTTACATAGTTGGTGATATTGTATATGTTGGATGTACGAATTGTAAGTTGAACTCTTTTTGTATAATTATATGACTCTTACTTATGTTGTATGGAATACACAAATTTGAGATATTTTGAATTGGTTTGGAGTAGAAGGCAAATTAGTATGCGTTAACTACCTACTTAATGAGGATTAAGGTGTTAATAAGTAAGGGAGTTACAGAACCTATTATGTGTATATTTGACTTTTAATCTAATGCGTTCATCAAGCATAAAATCAATAGATAAGATTTATTTCTTTATTTATTAAATTTATTTTAGGCTATAGATAAAGAAGTTACTACAGTAATTGCTAACACACATCCCCTGATGTAATTTGCCCTACTGTATAAATTAACTAATTATGAATTTAAAGCTACCACCGTCTTAATTTTCTTTGAGCAAAATTGAAAATAAATATAAAATTGTTAAAAATTATAAATATAATATAATTTGTAATAATATTGCATATAATATTAAAATTACATATCATAACTTATAACCTTATGATCGTTAGTATAGTATAATACATGCACAATTAAACAGTTTTATCACCTATTTTATTCCGCATTTTTTATCCTAATCTAATAGGAAGAAGAACTAAGAAACATCAAAACATCAACTCTACTAGAAAAACATTAGATAATTATTAAAAAAATTGTCAAGAACCATTAATTAAGCATCATTTGACATCTTTTAAGTGTTTTAATTTTCTTATAATTAGATATTTTGAATTTTTATGTGTATATTTTTAGAATATTAGTTACTCTATATTATGTTAATAATAAAATCAATTTTATATCTTTCCTTATTAATTTAAATTTTTAAGACCAATTGATACTTAATGTTATACTATAAATAATTGATAGGTCTATTTATTATTATTATTGTATTATAAATAATTATAATTATGAGCAGAGTAAAAACAACTTCATGATTATATTTTAATCACAAAATATATAAATGACAAGAAATATATAAATAATTTTATATTTTTTTAAAAAATAATTTTATGTCTTAAAAGATAGTTTGAAAGGACCATAGTATCATTATTTCAAAGGATATACTTCTTACTATTATTTTATATAAATAAAAATAGTAATTCATTTAATACATACTTAAAATTCTAAATTTAAATTTTAAACATATTAAAAAGTAAAATTCTTAAAGTAATATAGTACATTTTGGTAACTCAAACCTAAGAGGAGATGAATTGAGTATTATTAAAACTTTCACTATTTTTCAAATTTTCTTTGAAAAGCTTTTTATTTTGAAAAATCATGAGAATAATTTTAATTTAGATAATACCAAAGGATTTTTATAAAAATATTTGCACCCAAAATATGACAATTCAAAGAATTAGTATAAATTAACTCATTCAACTATTAATATATAAATCATCAAGAAAAAATTCAAGAAAAATCAATAGAGAGGTTTGCATACAACATATAATAATTTAAAGTACTTGTGCGAAATAACTCATTTAACTATGCATACGTAAAAAAATTAAGAAGCCAATGCATAGATGAATTTCTCTTTCAACAATTTAATCATTCAAGGATCAATATCAATATTAAGCATAATATATCCAATAATTTTATTAACTATGCATAGATAAATTGTCAAAAGGCACATAAATAGATATACACTCCTTTTAAGTAATTAATCATTTAAGCATTAACATTAGCATTCAAACACAATATATTCAACAAATAACAACAGTAAAATAGAGCATGTAAAGTAATAAAAATAGAGTATAATGCAAAGATCAATAAAAAAAATTAAGAAGCCAATGCATAGATGAATTTCTCTTTTAACAATTTAATCATTCAAGGATCAATATCAATATTAAGCATAATATATTCAATAATTTTATTAACTATACATAGACAAATCATCAAGAGGCACGTAAATAGATATACACTCCTTTTAAGCAATTTATCATTTAGCATTAACATTAGCATTCAAACACAATATATTCAACAAATAACAACAGTAAAATAGAACAGGTAAAGCAATAAAAATAGAATATAATGCAAAGAAATATAAAGTTAGGGTAGAGAGATCAAATATAAGAATTTATAGTAGTCCCCCATTTGAATATCCTCTCTAAGGCATAGATCTACTCTCCAAGCT